>CM075981.1:52475387-52586460 GCA_038087875.1 Malacoraja senta
TTTATAAAAAAATTTATGATTTGCTTTGCCCACGTTTACAAAGACTGTATGAGTATATCTATACTCAACAGAAACTTCCAGACACTTTAAATGAATCTATAATAACACTTATTCCTAAAGCTGATAAAGATCCGGAAGACCCGGGATCATATAGAGCAATTGCACTTTTAAATACAGATCAGAAAATATTAACTAAAATACTAGCGCATAGATTAAGTACAGTGATGAATAAATTAATACACCCTGACCAAACAGGCTTTATTCAGAAACGGTACTCATATTATAATCTAAGAAGATTATTTAATATTATATATTCCAAGAGAATTATTAATGAAGATCTAGCAATAATCTCACTTGACGCTGAAAAAACATTTGATCAGGTCGAATGGTCTTATTTATTTTCGGTGATGGAAAATATGCAGCTAGGGGAGAAATTCTGTACATGGATAAAACTGTTATATACAAATCCCACGGCTAGAATATTTACAAACCAAAGGTTGTCATCTAAATTTAGCCTATCTAGAGGTTGTAGACAAGGATGCCCGTTATCTCCATTATTATTTGCGCTTGCTATTGAGCCACTTGCAGAAAGAGTCAGGGGGCATCCGGAAATACACGGGTATAACACAAAGGACACAGTGAATAAAATTTCTCTATACGCAGATGATGTATTAATTTACATTACAAAACCAGAAATTAGTATTCCAAACTTATTAAAGCTAATAACCCAATTTGGTTCACTTTCAGGATACAGAATAAATTGGAATAAAAGTGAAATTATGCCAATAAGGGAACATAACAAACAGATAATACAACAATTTCCATTTAAAATAGTAAAGGCAAAATTTAAATATCTAGGTATTTATGTAACTAAGATATATACATCATTATTTAAAGCAAATTTTCCACCATTACTGAATAAACTACATAAGAATATTCAATACTGGAAAACACTTCCTATCTCAATGGTTGGCAAAATGAATGCCATAAAAATGATTTTTTTACCGCAAATATTATACCTTTTTCAGACAATTCCGATATATCTGGCAAAAAACTTTTTTTTTAAACTGGACTCTATTGTTAATGATTTTATCTGGGATTATAAGAATCATAGGATAAACAAAAGACATTTGTGTAAATCAAAAATAAATGGAGGCTTGGTTTTACCCAACTTTTTGTTTTATTTCTGGGCAGTTAATATTAAAAATATGAATTTCTGGTTGGAAGAAATAGATCATCAACCAGACTGGTTAAAAATGGAAAAGGAAGATTGTTTACCTTTTGATATCGGTTCGATATTATTTGCTACGTCTAAATTAAACAAAAAAATTTATAGGGAAAACCCTATAATATTTAGTGCTATACGAATTTGGAAACAATTAAAAAAGACATTAAAATTAGATAATTTATCACTTTTTCTTCCAATTGTGAATAACCCTTTGTTTAAGCCTTCATGGTTGGACGGGGGTTTTACACAATGGAAGAATTATGGAATTAAAAATATGGGACAACTTTACAAGGAAGGCACTTTTCTGACATTTCAGGAGTTGCAACAGACTTATGGACTTCGAGGAAATGATTATTTCAGATATCTTCAACTTAGAGATTATGTAAAATCGAATACTCAAAATTTTTGAATTAGAAATTCAGAAATTCTTGATGAATGTTGGAACAAACATCCTAATACAGAAAAATTAATATCTTATATATATAATATCTTATTAGACAGTGACATTCCATCGACGGACTTACACAGACAAACATGGGAAAAAGAATTAAATCAAATAATAACGAAAGATACTTGGGAAGAAAGTTTGCAACACATACATCAATGTTCATTAAACGCCAGACATTCTCTAATACAATTTAAAGTAATACATAGGTTACATTATTCAAAAACAAAACTACATAAAATCTTTCAACATATCTCACCTATATGTGATAAATGTCAACATTTAGAAGCTCCCTTATCTCATATGTTTGCAAACTGTATAAAAATTTAATAATTCTGGGTAAATATTTTCAGTATAATATCTAAAATAACCAGCACACAATTGGACCCAGATCCAAAATTAATAATACTTGGAATATTAGAATTAAATCAAACATTTAGAACAACACAAAGAAACTTTATTGATTCTTTGGGATCGTTGCAGGAGGTGGAGCTGCGTCCGGGTAGTGAGTAGTTAAACAGCGCGGGACTTTGCTTTCCAGACGCCCAGGGACCGTTGCAGGAGGTGGAGCAGCGTCCGGGTAGTGAGTAGTTAAACAGCGCGGGACTTTGCTTTCCAGACGCCCAGGGACCGTTGCAGGAGGTGGAGCAGCGTCCGGGTAGTGAGTAGTTAAACAGCGCGGGACTTTGCTTTCCAGACGCCCAGGGACCGTTGCAGGAGGTGGAGCAGCGTCCGGGTAGTGAGTAGTTAAACAGCGCGGGACTTTGCTTTCCAGACGCCCAGGGACCGTTGCAGGAGGTGGAGCAGCGTCCGGGTAGTGAGTAGTTAAACAGCGCGGGACTTTGCTTTCCAGACGCCCAGGGACTGTTGCAGGAGGTGGAGCAGCGTCCGGGTAGTGAGTAGTTAAACAGCGCGGGACTTTGCTTTCCAGACGCCCAGGGACCGTTGCAGGAGGTGGAGCAGCGTCCGGGTAGTGAGTAGTTAAACAGCGCGGGACTTTGCTTTCCAGACGCCCAGGGACCGTTGCAGGAGGTGGAGCAGCGTCCGGGTAGTGAGTAGTTAAACAGCGCGGGACTTTGCTTTCCAGACGCCCAGGGACCGTTGCAGGAGGTGGAGCAGCGTCCGGGTAGTGAGTAGTTAAACAGCGCGGGACTTTGCTTTCCAGACGCCCAGGGACCGTTGCAGGAGGTGGAGCAGCGTCCGGGTAGTGAGTAGTTAAACAGCGCGGGACTTTGCTTTCCAGACGCCCAGGGACCGTTGCAGGAGGTGGAGCAGCGTCCGGGTAGTGAGTAGTTAAACAGCGCGGGACTTTGCTTTCCAGACGCCCAGGGACCGTTGCAGGAGGTGGAGCAGCGTCCGGGTAGTGAGTAGTTAAACAGCGCGGGACTTTGCTTTCCAGACGCCCAGGGACCGTTGCAGGAGGTGGAGCAGCGTCCGGGTAGTGAGTAGTTAAACAGCGCGGGACTTTGCTTTCCAGACGCCCAGGGACCGTTCCAGGAGGTGGAGCAGCGTCCGGGTAGTGAGTAGTAAAACAGCGCGGGACTTTGCTTTCCAGACGCCCAGGGACCGTTGCAGGAGGAACCAAAACTGCAACGTTCCATTCAAGTTTCCTATAAGTGGGGAAGCCTCTGATTGGTGGAAGAGGACCAAGAGAAAGCAGCTGATTGGTGGAAGAGGACAAAGAGAAAGCAGCTGATTGGGAGTCAGATCCCTGCTGATTTCCTCCACCAGTTTTGTATTGGATCCAGGGTAAGGGGGGAAGTATGAGTGCCAGGGCAGTTTACTGTTCTGGATGTCAGATGTGGGAGGTCATGGAGTCTGATACCCCTCCAGACGTTCACATCTGTGTCAGGTGCGTAGAGATGGGGTTCCTAAGGGACCGTGTTAGGAACCTGGAGCAGCAGCTCGATGACCTCTGTCTGATCAGGGAGAATGAGGAGGTCATAGAAAAGAGTTATAGAGAGGTGGCCACTCCAAGACCACGGGAGGCAGACAAGTGGGTCACAGTTAGGAAGGGCAAGGGGCAGAGGCAGGGACTAGTGAGTACCCCAGTGGCTGTACACCTTGAAAATAAGTACTCCTGTTTGAGTACTGTTGAGGGGGACAGCCTTCCTGCGGGTAGCAACAGCGGCCGGGCCTCCGGCACAGAGACCAGCCCTATTGCTCAGAAGGGTAGGGAAAAGAAGAGGAGGGCAATAGTAATAGGGGACTCTATGGTTAGGGGGTCGGATAGGCGATTCTGTGGACGCAGTCAGGAGACCCGGATGGTAGTTTGCCTCCCTGGTGCCAGGGTCAGGGATGTGTCTGAACGCGTCCAAGATATCCTGAAATCGGAGGGAGAGGAGCCTGAGGTTGTGGTACATATAGGTACCAATGACATAGGTAGAAAAAGAGAAGAGGTCTTGAAAGGAGAATTTAGGGAGTTGGGAGGAGAGTTAAGGAGAAGGTCTACAAAGGTAACAATCTCAGGATTACTACCTGTGCCACGTGACGGTGAGAGTAGGAATGGAGTGAGGTGGAGGATAAATGCGTGGCTGAGGAACTGGTGCAGCGGGCAGGGATTCAAATTTCTGGATCATTGGGATTTCTTTTGGGGAAGGAGTGACCTGTACAGAAAGGACGGGTTGCACTTGAACCCGAGGGGTACCAATATCCTGGCGGGGAGATTTGCAAAGGCTACTGGGGAGACTTTAAACTAGAACGGTTGGGGGGAGGGACTCAAATAGAGAAAGCTAGTGGAAAATGTGGGAGGCAGGAGGCAGAGAAGGGAAGCACTCGGACCCAAAATGTAGGGGAGAAAGAAGAAAAAGATAATAAACAGAGAATAAGTGGTGGTGGGTTTCTTAAATGTGTATATTTTAATGCTAGGAGCATTGTAAGAAAGGTGGATGAGCTTAGAGCCTGGATTGACACCTGGAAGTATGATGTTGTGGCGATCAGTGAAACATGGTTGCAGGAGGGCTGTGATTGGCAAATAAATATTCCAGGATTTCATTGCTTCAGGGGTGATAGAATTGGAGGGGCAAGAGGTGGGGGTGTTGCATTGCTTGTCAAGGAAGATATTACAGCAGTGCTTTGGCAGGATAGATTAGAGGGCTCGTCTAGGGAGGCTATTTGGGTGGAACTGAGAAATGGGAAAGGTGTAGCAACGCTTATAGGGGTGTATTATAGACCGCCAAATGGGGAGCGAGAATTGGAAGAGCAAATATGTAAGGAGATAGCAGATATTAGTAGTAAGCACAAGGTAGTGATTGTGGGAGATTTCAATTTTCCACACATAGACTGGGAAACACATTCTGTAAAAGGGCTGGATGGTTTGGAGTTTGTAAAATGTGTGCAAGATAGTTTTTTGCAGCAATACATAGAGGTACCTACTAGAGAAGGGGCAGTGCTGGACCTCCTGTTAGGAAATGAGACAGAGCAAGTGGCGGAGGTATGCGTCGGGGAGCACTTCGGGTCCAGTGATCACAATACCATTAGTTTCAATATAATTATGGAGAGGGTCAGAACTGGACCTAGGGTTGAGATTTTTGTTTGGAGAAAGGCTAACTTTGAGGAGATGCGAAAGGATTTAAAAGGAGTGAATTGGGACATGTTGTTTTATGGGTAGGATGTAGAAGAAAAATGGAGGACATTTACGGGTGAAATTTTAAGAGTACAGAATCTTTATGTCCCTGTTCGGTTGAAAGGAAATAGTAAAAAATGGAAAGAGCCATGGTTTTCAAGGGAAATTGGACACTTGGTTCGGAAAAAGAGAGAGATCTACAATAATTATAGGCAGCATGGAGTAAATGAGGTGCTTGAGTATAAAGAATGTAAAAAGAATATTAAGAAAGAAATTAGAAAAGTTAAAAGAAGATATGAGGTTGCTTTGGCAAGTAAGGTGAAAGTAAATCCAAAGGGTTTCTACAGCTATATTAATAGCAAAAGGATAACAAGGAATAAAATCGGTCCATTAGAGAGTCAGAGTGGACAGCTATCTGCAGAGCCAAAAGAGATGGGGGAGATATTGAACAATTTCTTTTCTTCGGTATTCACGAAGGAGAAGGATATGGAATTATGTGAGGTAAGGGAAACGAGCAGAGTAGCAATGGAAACTGTGAGATTCAAAAAAGAGGAGGTGCGGACACTTTTGAAAAATATGAAAACGGATAAGTCTCCAGGTCCTGACAGGATATTCCCTAGGACATTGAGGGAAGTTAGTGTAGAAATAGCAGGGGCTATGACAGAAATATTTCAAATGTCATTAGAAACGGGAATAGTGCCGGAGGATTGGCGTACTGCGCATGTTGTTCCGTTGTTTAAAAAGGGTTCGAAGAGTAAACCTAGCAATTATAGACCTGTTAGTTTGACGTCAGTGGTGGGCAAATTAATGGAAAGGATACTTAAAGATAATATATATAAGCATCTGGATAAGCAGGGTCTGATTAGGAACAGTCAACATGGATTTGTGCCTGGAAGGTCATGCTTGACTAATCTTCTTGAATTTTTCAAAGAGGTTACTAGGGAAATTGATGAGGGTAAAGCAGTGGATGTTGTCTATATGGACTTCAGTAAGGCCTTTGACAAGGTTCCTCATGGAAGGTTGGTTAAGAAGATTCAATTGTTGGGTATTAATGGTGGAGTAGCAAGATGGATTCAACAGTGGCTGAATGGGAGATGCCAGAGAGTAATGGTGGATGGCTGTTTGTCAGGTTGGAGGCCGGTGACTAGTGGGGTGCCTCAGGGGTCTGTGTTGGGTCCACTGTTGTTTGTCATGTACATCAATGATCTGGATGAAGGTGTGGAAAATTGGATTAGTAAGTATGCAGATGATACTAAGATAGGTGGTGTTGTGGATAATGAAGTAGATTTTCAAAGTCTACAGAGAGATTTAGGCCATTTGGAAGAGTGGGCTGAAAGATGGCAGATGGAGTTTAATGCTGACAAATGTGAGGTGCTACATCTCGGCAGGACAAATCAAAATAGGACGTACACGGTAAATGGTAGCGAATTGAGGAATGCAGTTGAACAGAGGGATCTAGGAATAACTGTGCATAGTTCCCTGAAGGTGGAATCTCATGTAGATAGGGTGGTAAAGAAAGCTTTTGGTGTGCTGGCCTTTATAAATCAGAGCATTGAATATAGAAGTTGGGATGTAATGTTAAAATTGTACAAGGCATTGGTGAGGCCAATTCTGGAGTATGGAGTACAATTTTGGTCGCCTAATTATAGGAAGGATGTCAACAAAATAGAGAGAGTACAGAGGAGATTTACTACAATGTTGCCTGGGTTTCAGCAACTAAGTTACAGAGAAAGGTTGAACAAGTTAGGTCTTTATTCTTTGGAGCGCAGAAGGTTAAGAGGGGACTTGATAGAGGTCTTTAAAATTATGAGCGGGTTAGACAGAGTGGACGTGGATAAGCTTTTCCCATTGAGAGTAGGGAAGATTCAAACAAGGGGACATGACTTGAGAATTAAGGGACAGAAGTTTAGGGGGAATATTAGGGGGAACTTCTTTACTCAGAGAGTGGTAGCTGTGTGGAATGAGCTTCCAGTGGAAGTGGTGGAGGCAGGTTCGATGTTATCCTTTAAAAATAGATTGGATGGGTATATGGACGGGAAAGGAATGGAGGGTTATGGTCTGAGTGCAGGTAGATGGGACTAGGGGGAAGTATTTTATTTTTAATTAAAAAAAAAAAAAAAAATGTTCAGCACGGACTTGAAGGGCCGAGATGGCCTGTTTCCGTGCTGTTATGGTTATATGGTTATATGGTTATATTATAGTTTAATAACAGGAAAAAAATTAATTCTAAAATTTTGGAAAGGCCCTACGACCCCCACAATCAAAATGTGGATTATAGAAATGACGGAGACCTTAAACGTGGAAAGAATCAGATTCTCCCTGTTGGACAAACAGGAATTATTCGTTGGAACATGGTCTTTTTTTATTGATTACTTAAAGGGTCAGAACAGTTCAGCACAGGAACCTGACTAGCACTCGGGCTAAAGAATGGATGAAATGCTATACTTAGAAATGTACGAATATATCTCGAATGAAGTTTTTTATTTTAATAAATTTTTCCATTCTTCTTCAACTAACTTTTTCCTTTTTTTTTTTTTTTTTTTTTTTTTCCTTCTCTTTCTTTTCTTTCTTTACTTCATCTATCTCTTTAGTTCTATTTAGTTTAAAAAAAAAAAAGGCAAAAGGTATTGGAGACAATGTAATAATAATTGACAATATTATCAATTTAAAAATGTAAGACTGTAATGATGTAAATAGGTTGTGTACTTATCTCCAATAAAAAATATTTTCAAAAAAAAAAAAAAAAAAAGACTTATTAGACGACAACAAGCTGGCATTAGTGAAAATGTTTAATTTACCTTGCTATGGATACACATAGTTTAGGCCCTCAACTTCCTGAATGAATGAGTGAGTGAATGAATGAATGAGTGAATGAATGAGTGAATGAATGAATGAATGAGTGAATGAATGAATGAGTGAATGTACAGCCTCCAAATCTCATTTTTTCACATTATAAAGGGTGCAATTAAATTTATTAAAGTCCATACAGATTAATTTTCATAAATTCAGACTAGATCTTACCTTTCAGTTCGTTGATTCACAAAGTTTGAAAGGTTTCACAACTTTGTGTTGCAGCATCTCAGCAGCGACTTTGCTTTCAAGACTTCCACTTCTATCCACTTAACTGCACATTCTTCAGATTTCTTAATGCTTTTCTCACTAAATTCAATTACCCTGCTGCAAGTTTCCACGACATGTATTCCACAGAACTAGAAAGAACCTTCATCGGAATCTCCAGTAAAACAGGCATGAGTGAAGCCCTCTCAGCCATGTTGTGTGCTCCCTGCCTAACAAGCCTGAAACAAAGCGCGTGATTGGCCAACTGGCATACAACTCAATGTTAAACGTGCTTTGATTGGATTAAAAATACCCGAAAATTTTCCGGTTTTTCTTTAATTTAATAAAAATGTGCAAGTCTTGTTCTCGACGAGTTTCAGGGGTGATTTATATAATATTTTTACACAATATGTGAAAATCTCATGTAGTTCTGTGACTTGGGTCACGAAACATTAGAATAAAGCTCCTCGGCCCACAGCCTACATGTTTGATTTCTAACTTTTCCCAGCTCTTATGAAAAGTCACAAATTTGAAAAAAATGAATAACTTTGCTCTCTCTGCAGGTGCTGCTGACTATTTCCAAAGTTGTTTCTTTAAACCGTTGTCATTTACTCCATCAATCTGTTATATAAACCCCCATCACCTGTATCCACCTATCAGTTGCTGGCTTTGCTCCACCCATCTATGTTCCAGCCTTTTGCACCGCACTGCATCTCTCTCAAGAAGGATCCTGACCTGTCTGTCCATTCCTCCACAGATGCTGCCTCACCTGTTCAGTTCCTCTGGCATTTTGTATTTTGCTCGATTCCAGTATTTGCCGTTCTTGTGTTTCCGTTTTTGCTTTTATTTGTTTAGTGAATTGCCACCTATTTGTTGAATGGATTTGTACTGTATTTCCAGTATCCTGAATTTATTTAAGGAAATACATTTATAGACTAAAGGGCACCAAGCAACATGGGAAGAGAGTCAAAATATAGGGATCAGACATGGAAGGACATTTCTTTATGCATATGCTCTGGATTTTAAGAAATATCTATCTAACCATGAAGCATTTAAAATTTTGAGTAACTAAGTGATTTTCTTTTTACATTTTCTAGGATAGGTTTCCTTGGTCTCGGCTTAATGGGAAGTGGAATTGTTGCAAATCTCTTGAAGATGGGGCACATTGTTACAGTGTGGAATCGCACAGGAGAGAAGGTATGGCTTTTTGAAACTTGTACTATATTTTGCTACGCTTGCTTAGTTATTGCATGTTAATGAGTACCACTCCTACATTTGAATAAGAATGTCTTGACTGATTCCAGAGACCTTAGTTTCTTAAACCAAACACTCCAAAATGCTGTGTTTTGGGTCTCTGGTTCAAAGTTTTAGAATAAAATAACATTGAGAATCAACAGAAGTTCTGTATTTCAAAGCCAATTTTTTTTTAACCAATATCACTGAAAAACAATTTGTGAAAACTAGTAAATGTAAACAGGTTGTGAAAAGTAATAGAGAAATTCCACTATATTTACCCGTTTCAAGCGTCTTAATTGGTTATGAAGTATTTTTGGATTCTGCACACATTCTTTCCTTCTCTGGTATGGTTAAAGTAAAGGGTGCAGGACCACTGTCATTGGTTTTATGTAATAAATTCATTTTTTGATGAAGCTGGAGGCATTTCATAGTAGCTGTTTGGCACTGTGTCATGAAATATGAGTGAATTATTTGCTCTACTAAGTGAAAATTTATAAAAATTTGTCTTAAATTTTGTGACAGTGCGACCCTTTCCTCCACGAAGGGGCTGGTTTAGGACGGACACCGGCAGAGGTTGTTTCGACTTGTGATATCACACTCTCTTGCATTTCTGACCCAAAGGCAGCTAAAGATGTAAGTACATTTAATGTTTCTTAACTGATGGACCAAGCAGCGAATATCCATTATGATATTAGCTATTATGGAGATTATTTTTAAACACTGCTTAGATTTATGGCAGGAAACAAGATTCTGAGGGGATTTCAATTTTTTATTCCCCCTTTTGGAACCCAGAGTAATGAACCTTTGTTTCAGAATAAGTGGCCACCTGTTTAAGACAGTTCAGGAATAATTTCCTCTCTTCATCGTATCTTTGTCATTCTCCAGCTCCAAGAGATGTACAAGTCTTGTTATTCTTCTTTTTCTTCTTGCGTATGGCGTGCACAGCCTAAAGTTGCAAGTCAACTTGTTCTATTTGATCTATTTGTTTGTGCACGTCGGGTTGATTACATTAGTCGAAACAGGGTGGACCACGTGAAGGTTGCAATCTTCCACCCCATGTCTTGTTATCAATCTTGGCTATAAATATATTCAGATTTTGTCCATGCAGAAGCCAAAGGCTGAAGGAAATGAACAGGAAAATGTAGTTGAGGCCAAGTTCAGATCAGCACTGATCATCTTGAATGGTGAACCAAGCTTCACAGGCTGGATGACCTGTACTATTTCTTGCGTTTGTGAAGATTAATTAAATCTGAATTCAGTGCTTTTAAATTAATCTTAATAGGAAGAAACTGATATCTGATCATTTAGGTTTTCGTTTCAGTTGGTTCTGGGTCCCAGTGGGGTTCTACAAGGGATTCGACCAGGCAAATGTTACGTTGACATGTCCACATTGGACCCTGAGACTTCCACAGAAATCTCGCAGGTAATGAGATAAACTTGTATTTTTGGAAACTTGGCCATTGTTATTCAGTCAATGTGAAATGTATATAACATACTTCAGAGATTTCATGCAATGAAATTAGTTTGATTTGTTGAGTGCACTAATGTAAATACAGCCATTCTGTAACTTTGCATAATAGTTTTTTTAATTTAATATGGCTTTATCATGTGCCACTTAATCACCACAAACTTTTTTTGTCAAAGATGATTAGCAGGTCAGAAATTTGGATGGAAAATGATAGCTAGCGAAGAAACCTACTAAGCAAGGGAAATTAGAGTGAGGAAAAAGCTGGCTGAAAATGTAAAAACACTGAGTTTCTAAAGATAGTTAAAATTAATGGAAACGGTATTGGTTGTGTAGAAAATGAGTCGGTGGAATTAATAATGGAAAAAAATGGGACTAAACAGGTAATTTGGGTCAGTCTTCATTGTTGAGGAAATGAGTAACATCCCTGCTATAGCTCTAGGTTAAGTATTGAGGGATAAATTCGGGAAGGGAGAGATGAACTCAGGAAGAACACAATCACCAGAGAATTCCTGAGATTTGGGGACAGTCTCTTTAGATGTGAAATAGAGAACATAATTCCTTTCATTCAAAAGGGGAGGGAAACAACAAGCAAGAAATTACAGGATAGTAGCATAACATCTGTTTCAGGTAAAATGTTACTAGTTTTTACTGTACATATTGTAATGGGGAACTAAGATAATTACAAGGTAATTGCACAAAAGTACAGTAATTAGGAAACCTAACTGTCATTATAGTTAGATGTTATAATGGGGGATGTAGATTAGTGAATGACAGTTTTTTGTGTTGACTGGTTTAATAGGCCTGGCTTGCATCCATTAGGTGTAGGAGTTCTTCAAAACAAAAGTCCTGTAAAAATAAAAAAAGGGAGAAATTGTTGGATATTCTATAAGATTTCCAGGAAGCATTTGATGAGGTGAAGGATCAAGAATCACTGGAGAAAATAAAAGCTGCGAGTGGGGGATAGAAGATTCACTGGTGGACAAGACATTGAGAGAGGGCATAATTTTCTGATTGGAATGATTCAATAAGTGACTGCTTGGGCCTTTGACTTTATACTGTTTTATGATAATGGATTGGATGAAAACACCAAAGATATGATTAGTAAGTTTGGGATAATATAAAGTTTTAAGTAAAAGGTAAGCTGGTAGGCAAAGATCTGGTCTGTGGAGGAAAGAGGAAAAAATGCTAAATGTCCCATTTTTGATTGGAAGCTCGTTGTTTGTGCATGAGTCACAAAGGCACAGCAACTAATGAGAAAATCTAACAATTATGCTAGCAATAAATACAAATAAGAAGCTGTGTTTGTTATCTAGGGCATGGCGAGACCACATCTGAAGTACAGAATATTACAATAGCCTTATTTATGGAAGAACGTAGATATATGGAAAACAATTCAGTCTAGTAAGCTCTGGTAGTTGAGATTAATGATTTGCCTTGAGGAAAGTTTAAATAATCTTGGCTTGTATCTGTTGGAATTTAGAGCAGGGGGAGATGGCCCAATTAAAGTAGAAATCATGAATAAAGTAGTATAAATCTTTGGCAATCTCTTCCTCTAAGAGGGATGCAGTCTTTGAATATTTTTAAGGCAGATGTAGACACATTCTTTATAAGGGGATGAAACTCACCTGGCAAGCAGAAACATTGAAATATGGGTATAATCAAATCCACCATGATCTTATTTAATAGTGGACCAGACCTGAGGGACTAAATATCTTACTTCTGTTCTGAATTTGAATGTCTGTAATTTTATGGAGCTTCTGAAATTTATTTGGCCTTCTGGTTGCACAACGGTATCTCAAGAATAAGATGCAACATCAGCCTCAAATCTACATTGTGGGTTGTTTAAGTCAAATGTCAAGCTCTGAATTCCAGTAGAAGTTAATCTCATTCAGTAATGTAGAACACTGCAGTTTCCTTATATTAGTTTTAGTCTCTTGCCAGAATAGTAGCTCCTACCATTTAATCCATTAGTTTAATCTAACTTTTGTTCTCTGTTCTTTATTTGCTTGTGAATCTTTTCCTAGTTTTTCAGCAAAAACGTGTTCTTTTCACCCAGCTTCCAGTTTTATTTTTGTTGCTTTCTGTTAGTTTGCTCTATTTTGTTAACCCAGTACTTGACGTAACTATATTTATGTAAAAAGTAGGTAGTGACTTTACAAACTCATTTGCTGTGATGCTATGTGGTTTAATTTGAATATTTGAGAGTTGATCTTGGTATGTCTGAATTTGCTGAGCTAAGATTTAGAAACAAGACGTGGAACAACAAGGTTTATTTCTGCATGTGTGTAGGGGCAAACTCAGCTGTGATTGCTATTCTTAATTATTGTCCACAGCCCTTCCCAGAAAGTGGATGGGGGCAATTTGACAGAATTGATGAATGCAATGTGTTTCAAATCAGTCAGCACTTTAATTTCTCCTAGAGCATTCTTTAACTAAATAATGAGAGAATGTGCATTCATATTTTATCACATTTTTTGTTGGTAAGTTGGAGGCTTTTCATACCAGGAATTACAATTACACTCTGGTTTCAAAATACTCACTGGATATAGCATTAAAGACCTCAAGTGGGTGGTTTTGGTTTGCTGGCCAAATTTTCAGAGTAGGTAACTGGCATTTAGTGCTGCAACCGCATTCTCTGATTCCAGTAGATCAGTCTGAAAAAGGGTCTCGACCCGAAATGTCACCCATTCCTCCTCTCCAGAGATGCTGCCTGTCCCGCTGAGTTACTCCAGCATTTTGTGTCTATCTGTGATTCCAGTGCTGTGTCTGGTGCTTCATTAAGATCTCAGGTTGGTGGGTCTTACCTAGGGTACTTTCTAGGCGACAAGATGGCACAGTAGCCACGACTGATCTGTAATGATTACTCTATTACATAGGTGATCACTTCCAGAGGGGGGCGCTATCTCGAAGCACCAGTCTCAGGGAATCGGCAGCTATCGGAAAATGGAATGCTGGTGATCCTTGCAGCTGGAGATAAGGCTTTGTTTGATGATTGTAGCAGCTGTTTTCAGGCCATGGGGAAGAAGTCTTTCTATTTGGGTAGGTCTGTGCTTATAGAATCCTCCAATATTTCTCCTTTAAATATATTTTTGAATTGCTTATTATCAGGAATTTTTCATTTATTCTGGTGAAAGGGCAAGGTTACTGATAAATTAAACGATATAGTCTTTAAAATACATTTGATAGGAAGCCAAATCACATTCCATCAGATTTGATCATTTGTTTTGCAACCAAATATTAGTTGGAGTCTCAGTTACTGAATTAAAAAAATGTATTTAAAGCATTGATGAACCTGGTCTTCAGATTTGGATTTTGCCATTTGTTTATCTTGTGCATGTGTTGAACCAGCCAGTACGAGTCTGGGCATGAAA
Source organism: Malacoraja senta (assembly GCA_038087875.1). Classification (NCBI taxonomy): domain Eukaryota; kingdom Metazoa; phylum Chordata; class Chondrichthyes; order Rajiformes; family Rajidae; genus Malacoraja; species Malacoraja senta. The sequence continues at coordinate 52,489,758 of CM075981.1, forward strand.
CTGCCCACAATATTTGCTCCAAAAGAAATGTTAATCAATAATGTTACATGTTCAATCCTCATAACATGATGGCTTTTCGCCATGCACAAGATAACGATAGTTGGCATTTAAAGTAAAAATTATATATTTGACTCCATTCCGAAATTTACTTTCTTATTTTCCTTTGTGTTATGCCGTATGTGGAATACATGGATGACTAGTCTAAATGCGTTTCTTTTTCTTTTTCAGGAGAGGTGGGCAATGCCTCGAAGATGATGCTGATTGTAAATATGATCTTGGGCAGTTTCATGGCTTCTGTCGCAGAAGGCTTTACATTGGCTAAAATAGTCAGCCAATCGCAAGATGTATTGCTTTACATCCTCAGTCAGGGTCCCTTAGCGTGTGCTTTTTTGGACCAGAAGTGCCAAAGTAACTAACTTTTGAATTTGTTTAGGGATATTGGTTAAAGGGCTTTTTGTCTGAAATATCATTGACATTATGTGAACCCAGCCATTACAATTTATACATATGGTGCTTACAGCATTTTCTACAAATGCATCCTCTTTGTAAATTCAGCAATAGCTGTAATGTTTTCTTGTCTAGAACAAATAAGGAAAACTCATTTTTCTATGTTTAACATCTATAACCCATCCATAGGTGACGGAGTGCTTAATCTGTGAAGCTATTGGACAGATAAGCCCTGGTATAAACTTGATAACAGCTGTAAACTTTTGAAACAAAGTTAACTCAAGGTTGTACGAAGCAACTCGTGTGCACAGTGGTTCTTTTGCGCTAACCTGCAAAGAATTACTTTCACTGCTCGTGAACTTGAAGATGACGTTGTACTTTAATTTTGGTTTGACAAAGTTACTATTCCTGGCCATGGAATGCAATTGGAATATACTATATGGTGGATTTGAATGGTTAGTTCATAAGATATAGGAGTAGAATTAGGCAATTCAGTCCATTGAGTCTGTTCTGTCATTGCTGATCTATTTTTCCCTCTCAACCCCATTCTCCTGCCTTCTCCCAGTAACCTTTGACATCTTTCTTAATCAACAACTTATCAATCTCCGCTTCAAAAATACCTTCCAGTGCTCTCTCTGGCAGTGATGTCCACAGATTCACCACACTCTGACTGAAGAAATTCCTCCCCATCTCTGTTCTGAAGGTACACCCTTTTATTCGGGAGGCAGTGCCCTCTGGTCCTAGACTCTCCCACTACTGGAAACATCCATTTCACATCCATTATATGGCTGGTCATGAGAATTCAGTAGAAGCTAAGAATTGCCCATGTGAGCTTATCCCACTGTTATTTTTTACTCTGATGTATACGTAAAATTTATTTTATTAATTCCAAAATGTCATGTTTTTGACTTTGAATGCCATCATTGATCTTGCTACACCCATTGCAACAGCATTCTGCCGATTATTGCAGGTAACAATAATTGACCTCCAAAATAATTAACTGTACCCACTAGTGATTCTCTCATTATCAGGTATTTTACAGGGAAGCTTCAAGCCTGACTTCTTGTTGAAACACATACAAAAGGACCTTAGGCTGGCCATCGCTATGGGTGATTCAGTCAATCATTCAACTCCTGTGGCTGCTGCGGCGAATGAAGTAAGTTCTGAACACTTTATGCCCTGAAGATTTTGTGATCAGTTTGGTTAATATGGATTCAATCTAGATCTTTGTAAGGATTTTTTATCTCTCAGACCATATGCAAACAACTGAGAATGCTGGTGTTGTGAGCATGCAACATTATTTTGTTGAACAGTGGTATAATTGTCCGAAGTGAATGCATTAATAATTAGGTTGATTTAATCAGGCCGTGTATCTCAATACTTCAACCCACAATAAACACTTGCCTCAATGGTCTTCAAAAGAGAGCTTGAATTTTATATTTTCTGCATCTCAATGGAATTAGGAATTAATTTATATTTGTGTCTAGGTGTTATGTTTATTTACCTGTGTAGCTGATTAATACAACGTTTGAAAGTAATGCAGTAATTTCAATATTTCAAATGTGTTTTGAAACTACTTTTTTCAGTTTTCATTAAAATCAAATGTTTGACTGTTACTTTTTACTCTTTTAGGTTTTTAAGAAAGCAAAGACCTTGGATCAGTCTGAAAATGATATGTCTGCAGTGTATCTGGCCTGCAATCAAAGACCGTGACAATCTTTTAATTGTTTCTTAAACATTTGGGGCCACTTTTTTTATTTTCATATTTTCCATTATCAGTACATGGTTTACTTTTCCATACTGGCCATTGTATATATTTTCCTCTGGTGATCAAATGGCCTAAACCTAGCCAAATCTCGTAAGTGCACTGACCTGGCACCTCTCGAGATTAAAGTGAATGTGTGCCAACCATCTGCTGCTTTTCTTTGTATAATTTTGTTAAGATGGTATGAAAGGTTGACTCGTAGAATAATGGGTTATCGACAAAGGTCTAAACTGATGTTAATCCCCAATTGTTTTTATTGGTTTGGTTAAGTGCCTCCTGATTGTAATTGTTGATACAGACTCCATTGCTCGTACTGCATGTTGCCATCAACACTATTGTACACTAAGTAACGAAGAGCAAATGTACAAAATTAAAGAAGGAATATCAGGAGTACTGGAGAGAAGTGGAATACTTAAGCAGCTTCAGGCCTGTACTGTGGAGATACTGCCATGGATAATGATCCTGGTAATCTCAGTGATGTCGTGTATATTTTAAAATATTTGGTACAAGATGAAACTTTTACTGGTGTCTTGCTTAAAGTTTCCCTTGTGATTTGCTCAAGTAGGTAAAAAACGCAATGTATTTGGAAGAAAGATTGCACAGCTTTTGAACTAGACTGTTGGTCCAATTGTTACCAGCAGCTGTTTTGCATGCAATCATTTTGTATTTGTTCAGTGCATTAAAAAAAAAACTGATATTTTTGTGACTTGAAAAAGTTTTCCAAAGGAAAAAAAGTTTTGCTGCCTTGCAAGTGGCTGCCCTCTGGGTAGTGATTTTTGTGATCAGGTTGACCTCGCTGTTTAGTTTCCTTGTATATTTAGGGACCCAGTAAGAAAGTTTAGACTATTAAAATGACCATGTATGTAGAAGAGGTTTGCGTAAACTGTTTATCATTTTTGATATAATCTTATCTATTTTCCATGCATGGTCCTACTCAACGTAAAGTTATAGTTTTTTTTTAGAATCTCATATTTATTTACCTTTCCAGGTTTGAAAGCAACCTTTCTTTTGCCCAGGAACTGATTTATCAGTGAAAGGCATGCAAACAAATCAGTGTTTTTGGTTCATAACTGTGGGTCTTGAGTTGATGTGGATGCTACTTGTGAATGCAAATTGTGTATGATACCAGCTACTTTTAATTGCTTTTATGTTGCCAGTCTTTTGTTGCATAAAGTAGGTATGGAATGTAATATTGGTCACTTTACTGAAAGGCATGTGATCACTTTTGGCTACACCAAAGCATGATGGTCAAGTATTCAACGTGACCAGATCAATCTAATAAACCTAAAGGTAGGCCAGACTCCATTTAAGCTGCTTTTAAAATGTGTATGGAAAGCAGCCAGATATGTTTGGAATTGAGCCCTATGCATCCGAGTGGACAGGGGATACTAATTTGGAAAAACAGTATGACATCTAAATTGCATGCACATCCCTCAATGTTGGCAATTTCGCTGAGTTGCAGGTGTATTACAGTGGTTTAGATTGCTGCTCATAATTCAATGTACAGAAACATCACTTGCCTTCAAACAATAACTTTTGCCTTATGCAAACGCCAGCTTGCATGCTCTGAAGTGAGAGTCTACTCTCTCATTTAGTGAGAAAGGAGTTTTTGTGATAACTTTATTCTTGTGAAAAGTACCACCACCATGTTTTTGGTACTAAACTGCAACCCAACGTTCAGACTTCTGTCAGTTATCAAACTTGGAAATTCTTGAAAGAAATGTAGAGAAAAGCAAGCCAGGTGAAAACGTATGTTTACCTCCAATGTGGTATTGTGGTTACCTCCGTTTACGTGGACGATGTTGGTCAAACCAGTCTAATATTTTAGTGGCATAAATACCGTTAATTGCTGTGGTTAATTTGGGACTTTCATTTGTATCTGAAAAGAAATTGGCTAATGGCATAGTTTATCTTTTGAAATGCTGTACCAGATTTAGTTCAAGCTAAACATATTTTGGCAGCATGTTGGTGGTCATGAGACAACTGTACATCATGCGGGCATCAAAGTTTGTGAATAGCAACACTTTGAATTGTAATGACTCTTTGAAGTCATTCCTTTAGTTGATAATTCAGAAATATAAGAACTTGATTTCAAGTCACATTAAAATATAGGCTAACAATCATTAATAGCCTTTTGCATCATATTTCTGTTATAACAATATTTTTAGAGATAATTTATTTAAGTGTGATGTAATGATTCCTGAATAGTTTTCTTGCACGAACCATTGTGTTTCCACTTTGCATTGAAGGGTGTTTACTTATGTTATTAAACGATTGCCTTGCAATGCTGAGTGACCTGTGTCTGTGATAAAAAAAACGGTGCATATCTAGTACTACGGTTTCACAAAACTAAACTTGTGCTACAGTCATCTTAAAACTACTTGGAAATGCACTCCACAGCTGAATTACATTTTAAGTATTTTATGGTAGGATTGGCAACAAGATTATTCATACAAATCTGGAGGGTTTAAACCTTCGGAGAAACGCTAGTTAATTTGATAGTTATCACTTGCAAGCCTTCTGTCAAGATTTTGGATAAATGGCTGCAGATAAACCTGAATTCTATAATGAACATGTCTATACAAACTGTGAAATGTTTGTGAATTGATTGTACCTTTTTCTTGCTTTAAAGCTTAAAGCTCAAATCTGCACATGATCCAGTCATGCATTTTTTTTTATACCGCTTATGGTATTTCACAATAAGATCAATATTGCAGAAATTGGCTATTTTTATGGATCCATAACTATTTTGTTATGTACACAATTGTATACAATTTGTCAAATGAGTGTTTGAAAGTGCAGTGGATAATTTTTTTAAACTAAATTTCAGTCTAGCTTGGTCAATAAAAGTGGTTTTTATTCAGGAAACTAATTTGTAATTGTCTGCATTTTATTTTGTTGTACAAACAGATTTACAATATGATTTAATTTTTTAAAGCAACAAAATAAGCCCCCCTAAATGAAAGTTCATCTTATATAATTTGATCTTTGAGAATTAAAGTTTGTTCCAGCAGCTGATACCTGATTTTGTTCTCCCAGGTCATTCTGAACGTAGGATTTGTAGATACCATCTCATGCTGGATTAGCTGTGATTGCCCTGGTATGCTTAATACTGAAATTGGAAAAGTTTGTATTATTTGAATGACTTCCACTGACCAATTGGGGAATACAACTGTCTAGATCATGTCTTCAAAATTTGAGCCATACTTCGTTTTGAATATGAATACCAAAATTAAAAACACCCTAAGGTGGACACAAAATGCTGGAGTAACTCAGCGGGTGAGGCAGCATCTATGGAGAGAAGGAATGGGTGACCCTTCTTCAGACTGATGTCAGGGGAGGGGGTGGGATAAAGACTCTAAATGGTCTAAATGACTAAAAACATGCTAAATGGTCAGCAAATGTCCAGTGACTATCAAGTTTATCTGAGAGGTGAAGCAATGACCAGTCTTTGGAAAGAAATCTGCACCAATGTGAGGAAAGAAAACAACTAAATGGAAATTCAATACCTAACACGGGGTTGCAGTATAAAATGGTTTTCCAGTCAAGGATGCTTACTGAAACCATACAAATGATTTTAGTTCTCCATCTTTTGGAAATGGAAGAGATGCCAAATGCATGAATAAGACTTTTTTTTAGAGATGAAAGAACAACAAATTAGAAAGTGGCCATTTAGTTGCTGGTAGGAAAGTTAGGGGAATAATTTGAAACTGAATCCTTGTCTACTTTCCAGTTATCACAAGAATATCTGGCATGGTGAGAATGTTAGAAGTACTAAGTTTAATTTAGGATCTGACTTAGGAAACTGGAACATGGAGAAATACAGCAGATGAATTTAAGGAGCTCAAGTGAGATGAAATGTTTGGTCTTATTCCAGCTGCCACTATTTATATCTAATTGTGTTAAGCCAGATGTATTTTTTTTCTGCACATGGACACTAAATCAAACATGGTATTTTTGCTGGCACCAACAAATTCCACAATCTCGTTTCCAGAACATTTTGAATTATTTACCATAATACATTTCCAGGATTCTGTTAAATGTACACTAGGGCTGAGTATTTTGGGTACAAATGTGGTCTTGTGCAATGGACTGAGACAACTTTTTGATTTGTAAAGAGCATAAATACACACATTTGAGAAAATTGATGTATATTATATGCTTGGATATTGTGTATTCTACAGTTGTATGTATACTTTAATTATGATGAGCGACTTTCTCATGTACTGAGGTTCCTGAAAAATTTGATTCCGGGGTGTGAAAAGCTCTTAATGGGTGTTCCAACTTAATTTTTCTGCTGACTGTTTAAAAAAAAAACTATACCTTGAGGGCACAAAAAATACTGGAAAAGTACAAAACTAATTAAAGGAGGCTTTAAGCGCATAATTAAAATGCTCAATAGGGAGGAGCAGCCTAGTCACTCCAGCATTGTGAAAATAACAGGAGCATGTCATCTCACATACAAGTGCACCACGAGCCTGCTCCCTCTAAAATGCCTACAGATCCCACAGTGGCATCATCAGCCACTTAAAGCCTACGGAACTGAAGTGCATAACAAGGTGGATGTTTTCTCAATGTACCTGAATAAAGTTTCACCGTCAAAGCACAAGATTGCAAATAAATAATATTTGTCCAATTTCTTCCAACAATGCATTGAAGAAAAATAATTTCTACCATCTTAAGAGAATCAATCACCTTTATAGTATGAGGTAATTGAGCTTATTTTGTTCGTTCTAACTAGGTTGACATGAATTGGTTTCAATTGCACCATTTAAGCTCTGACAAATAAGCAGATATGGATGAGAAGCAGAGCAGCGAAGGACCTTCATGGGTTCTCAGTGGGCACTGCAGGCGAAAGTAAACTGAAACACTGATCTAAGGCAGGCCCTGTAGCTTTTTCTTCCTGTAGGATGCAACCGGGAAACTCGTGTGACTGGTGCATCACTATCAGCAGTCTCGATAGTTTTTATGCTTCGAAAGGGAGAATGCCAATGAGCCATCACAAGACCCCACCATCACTGGAGACAATGTGATCTCTGCCTCCAAGGCCAACATCATTAGGTCCTTCACAAAGATGAACCCTCAGCAAGTGTCCAGCTTTGATGGTGTACGTGGCTGTGTTCTTAACCTGCGTGGACCAACTGACTGGATTTTTAAAACAGATATCTTCAACCTCTTACTGCTATAGTTTGCGATCCCAATCTCCTTTAAAAGAACATATATAATGCTGGTGCCGCCCAGGAATAGCAAGGTGACATATTTCAATGACTGCTGTCTGGTGGCATTTGCAGCCAATGTAATGAACTGCTTTGTCATGATCCTTATCAACTGTCTAAGTATCAGGCCCACTCCAATTTGTCTACTGCCACTGAAGATGCAATGTTACTGGCTCTTTACTCTGCGTGGACCTCAAGAGCACATCATCAGGCTGCTGATCAACAACACCACCTCCTCTACACATTAAATTCAGGGAATTGGAAGTCTGCTCGTACCCATGTAACTGGATCTTTGAATTCCTCCTTGGCAGAAACCAATTGGTATGAATTGACAACAACTTGGAGGGGAGGATGCTCCTCAAACTGGAGCATCCTGGACAATACAGCTCATCCCCTCCATGACACTGGTCAACCAGAGGAGTACCTTCGGCAACAGACTGGTTCCACCAAGATGCAGGACAGAATGCCACAGATCCTTCTTCCCCGTGGCTATCAAACTTTATAACTCCTCCCCCATCTGTCGTGAGGTAGACTGAGACTGAGTCCCCACCCTCAAACTGCACATCCCCAATCCTTTCCACTCGTCACTTTAATTTCATGTTTCATGTATTTTGTGTTTTTATGACTCGGCAGATTAATTTCCCTCCTGGAATAAATAAAGTTATGTCGTAGATAGACACAAAAAGCTGGAGTAACTCAGCGGGACAGGCAGCATCTCTGGAGAGAAGGAATGGGCGACGTTTCGGGTCGAGACCCTTCTCCAGACTGGTTAGGGATAAGGAAAACATAGAACATAGAAAATAGGTGCAGGAGTAGGCCATTCAGGCCATCGAGCCTGCACCGCCATTCAATATGATCAAGGCTGACCATCCAACTCAGTATCCTGTACCTGCCTTCTCTCCATACCCCCTGATCCCTTTAGCCACAAGTGCCACATCTAACTCCCTCTTAAATATAGCCAATGAACTGGCCTCAACTACCTTCTGTGGCAGAGAATTCCACAGATTCACCACTCTCTGTGTAAAAAATTATTTTCTCGTCTCGGTCCTAAAAGACCTCCCCCTTATCCTTAAACTGTGACCCCTTGTTCTGGACTTCCCCAACATCGGGAATAATCTTCCTGCATCTAGCCTGTCCAACCCCTTAAGAATTTTGTAAGTTTCTATAAGATCCCCCCTCAATCTTCTAAATTCTAGCGAGTACAAGCCTAGTCTATCCAGTCTTTCTTCATACGAAAGTCCTGCCATCCCAGGAATCAGTCTGGTGAACCTTCTTTGTACTCCCTCTATGGCAAGAATGTCTTTCCTCAGATTAGGAGACCAAAACTGTACACAATACTCCAGGTGTGGTTTCACCAAGACCCTGTACAACTGCAGTAGAACCTCCCTGCTCTTATACTCAAATCCTTTTGCTATGAATGCTAACATACCATTCGCTTTCTTCATTGCCTGCTGCACCTGCATGCCTACTTTCAATGACTGATGTACCATGACACCCAGGTCTCGTTGCATCTCCCCTTTTCCTAATCGGCCACCATTCAGATAATAGTCTACTTTCCTGTTTTTGCCACCAAAGTGGATAACCTCACATTTATCCACATTATACTGCATCTGCCATGCATTTGCCCACTCACCCAGCCTATCCAAGTCACCTTGCAGCCTCCTAGCATCCTCCTCACAGCTAACACTGCCCCCCAACTTTGTGTCATCCGCAAACTTGGAGATGTTGCATTCAATTCCCTCGTCCAAATCATTAACGAGAGATATAGACGGTGATGTGGAGAGATAAAGAACAATGAAGGAAAAATATGGAAAAAAGTAACTATGATAAAGGAAACATGCTGTTTGTTGGGTGAAAACGAGAAGCTGGTGCGACTTGGGTGGGGGAGGGGAGGGGAGGGGGAGGGGGAGGGAATGCTGGGTCTATCGTAATCGTACTTCACTGACCACCAACACAGGCACCTCAAGGCTGCGGCTTCAGTTTTCAATTCGGGGGAAAGGAAAATGCTGCATCAAAACTTCAACGGCTTCAAACTTAGATGAGGAATTAATTCAGAAGCATGCATTGCTGCCTCTGCTGCCTGGGAATGTTATTTGTGCGCTCGGGGAGGCGCTGGGGACCTTACGGACGCGGCGCAGGCGGGAAGGGAGGAACGGTTTAGCCGCGGACAACGGAAGCGGTTATCTTGTCCTTCAGAAGAAGATGGCGGCGGCGAGTGAGGCGGAGCGGGCGGTGTTGGTGAGTCTGCACCTTCCCTGGCGACGGGCAGAGTGGGAGGGAAAAGAAGCACCGGCAGCAGAGTGCGAAATGGGGTTAAAAAATATATCGGGCTAGGTGGGCCGGTCAGCGGCTGGAATTGGGTTACTGTGGAAGGGAGGGATGTAGCCCTGTGCAAAGTTATGTTGCAACGGATTGTTATATTGCAACAGGGTCCATGGATTCAGGATCCTTCACTGGTTGACTACACCGTCCTTCCCTTTAACAGCAATGTTCAGAATCGTGATGGTTCGTTGTTGGAAATATATTCATTGACATGCTGGAAATCTGAAATATAAATAGAAAATAGACACAAAATGCTGGAGTAACTCAGCGGGACTTGCTAGCATCTCTGGAGAGAATGAATGATGACGTTTCTGGTCGAGACCCTTCAGACTGACAGTCAGGGGAGAGGGAGTGAAATGAAGGATAAGGTGTGAGAACGACAGATCAAAAGAGAAGCTGCTCAAGGAAATGTAAAGGTTCATTGTTGGCTGAAGGGAAGTTGACAACGAAGGATACAAGCAGTAAAATTAATCCGGACAGTGCAACAAGTCAGAGAACTAGGGTGGGGAAAGACGAGAGAAGGAAAACAAGAGTTACTTGAAGTTAGAGAAATCAATTTTATACCACTGGGTTGTAAGCTTCCCAAGTGAAATATGAAATAGAAATTTCTTGGGATACTTGACAAGTCAGGCAACATTTGTGATGAGGGATACAGTTAATGTTTTGATGCCATTCATAAGTGTTAAATATATTAGTATTTATCAAAACCTCTCTGCAATGAAGGAATGCAACAAAGAGCTTTTTTAATTTGACATAGATTTGATGATACTTGGCAGATATATGCTAAGCACCACTGACTAGCTTATTTTTACTGTTGAAAATATATGCTTATTTTTATGTGTCTCAGCAATGGGAGCTGCAGCAAAGGTAATGTGAACCTACAACAAACATTCTTTTATTGTGGAATTCTTCACACTGAAGAAGAGTCCTGAGCCAAAAAATCACCTATCCATTTTTTCAAGGGGTGTTGTCTGACCTGCTGAGTTACTCCCAACATTTTGTGCCTTTTGCGTTTAATTGTCATATGTACTGACGATGGAACAATGAAATTCTTGCTGTAGCTGACAGGCCTGTAAATGTAATGCCACACAGACAAATATATAATAATTTAAAATACCATAAGTTAATAACCACAATACTAGGTAACTATATTAGTGGAAAAAAACAAAGACAGTGCAACCAAAGACATAGTCTGCAGAAAATCATAGTTGCTGAGGTTAGTGTTGTGTAGTGTTCAAGAGCCTGATAGTTGCTGGGAAGAAGTTGTTCATGAATCCAGTGGTTATGGCTTTTAGGTGTGGACCTTTGATAATATATCGGCTGTCTTTTCGATGCAGCACCTCCTATAAAGCTCTTCAAAGTTGGTGGTCAGTACCAGTGATGGATTGGCAGTGGCAGCCACCTTCATTCCCAGGTGTTCAAATTGGCAAACCAGGCTATAATTTAACCAGTCGCTATGCCCTCCACCATGCACCTGTAGAAATTTGATAGAGTATTTGTTGACACACTGAAACTCTTCAATTTTCTAAGGAAGCAGAGGTATTGATGTGCTTCCTTTGTGATTGCATCAATTTGCTGGGCCCAGGACAGATTATCCAGGATATGCACTTGTAGGAATGTGAAGCTGTTGACTGTCCACCACCTACCCATTGATGAAGGCAGGTCTATGGATCCTTTCCCCTCCTGAAAACAACAGCCATCTCCTTGGTCTTGCTAACATGTTAGTTTAGTTTATTGTCAGGTTTACTGAGGTACAGTGAAAAGCTTTTGTTGTGTGCTATCCAGTGAGAGCAATATTGTTCTGACACCATTCAATCAGAATTTCAATCTTCCTCCGGTAATCTGACTCATCGTTAGCTGTCCACAACAGTGGTATCATCAGTAAATTTTAAAGATGGCACCGTGCTTCTGAAAGAATTATGCGGGTTGAGCATATAGGTGAAAAGAATGGTAGATGTTTTGGGCCGACACGTGCATTAGGATTGAGACTCCCCTTCTCTGCTCTGTGTTGAAGTGGGATTTCAACCCAAAACGTCGATCATTCATTCCCCCCCACGGATGCTGCTCGACCCATTGTTCCTCCAGTAGATTATTTGTTTCTCCAGCATCTGCAGTCTTTCGTGTCATCAAAATTTCAGAATATGGCATAAAATACTTAGGATATAAGATTTTAAATTTCATAAATAGAGGCATAAAGTAATGTTATATTAATAGATTTGCATAAAAGCTCTGGGAAATGCAGAGTGCATAGCTTTGATTAGGCAGATTACCAGTAGTGGTTTGGAAATTATTCTTCTGAGGCAAGCCAGAAGTAACTGGAATTGGGAAAGATGTAAAGCGATTTCAGTTTTTCAAAACTTTAATAGTCACATGGTTAGGAAAATTATTTACACTGAAGCTGATGTGAAAAGTACAAAATATTTGAAGGTTAGACTTGATCTGGCTAAATGAAATTTTCATTCAAAGATAGACACAAAATGCTGGAGTAACTCAGTGGGTCGGGCAATATCTCTGGAGAAAAGGACGTTTTGGGTCAAGACCCTTCTTCAGACTCATTTTCGTTCATTGCATTTGATGGAAGGCTATATTAATGTAGGAGTCTCCATTTCTATTTTAATGCAACATTTTTTCAAATGTATGCTTGTTTTTAATAGTGGGAAATTGTTTAGAATTTTACTCTGTCCATGGATGAATGCCAAGAATAAAGCTGTGTCACGTCCCTTATTTTTGATCAACATCTTTTAATGAAAGAGACCAAAAGCGTTGAATTACTGTTAGCTTGGGTAGTGTCGAGATGCTATGACTTAGTTATGCATTCTTTGTCATTGCTACCATTATGTCTTGTAATGAAAGCACTCTTCAAATTATATTGTTGATAAGGATTACTTGCATTTTTGGGATATTTCAGGAGGAAGAATTTAAATGGTTATTGCGCGAAGAAGTTCACGCTGTCCTGAAACAGCTAAAAGATATTCTTAAGGTAATTTAGTTAGAATTTTTGCACAGGAAGTTTGGATCTCTTGTATTTATGATCCATTGTACTGTCCTTTCTTGCACGCAGAAACATTTTATCGTCATCTACTCTTTCAAACATCTTCACAGTCTTAAAGAATTCAATAAGACCATCATCAATTTTCTCTTTCGAGAGCAAAAAGTATATAACATCGTTAATGTTGATAGGTACATCAAGGTACCTTCACGGTTTTGTTGACATTCTCGTAAACCTGCAACATGTCTGTGCTTTTCTACAATATGCACACAGAACTGTTTATAGTGTTCCCAAGTATGACCTAAACAAGGTACTGCAGACACTAAACTTAGCCTCTATTTTCAGATGTATCTTATTCAAAATTCTTTATATTAATAAGTGCTTTTATGAAATGCAATGCTGCCAAACTAACACCTAATATATCATCCATCCAGATTAACAAATGTTTCTGACTGTGTTGGAAATGGCATTTGATCTAACAAGGTAATAATTCTGCAAGCATACGCCTGGACTTCCCATTCTTGTGGTGCAACTTGTGGGTATCTTATTGTCATTGTTAGTTCAGTATTGTCTCCCTTGGATCTACACTGAAATGCATTTTTGCAGCAGCGGTATGTTTCAATGGCACTAGACTAAACTGAACTATACTTTCATTAATTTGTTATAGAAACATTCCAAGAGGACATTGGTCAATTTCAGATCTCATTTGAACTCAAACATTCTTGTGCTGAAGAAAAAAATCCCAAATTGTGTCAAATTGCCAATGTGATATACACATTGAGCAATGTACTGTGCAAATCCTCATCTTCAACATGGTTGCTGCATAAATTATGAAATAGCATTGTGCCTTCAGCTTTGAATGCAACTTGAGAGCTGATTTTCAGTACAAAATCAGATCTTATCAATTTAATCATCTAATTAGGATAGAATTGGTTCTAACTAATAAACCCAAACTCAAGTTTGCGAATGAGACGAAGATAGGTAGTATTGAGTATAGGCCAGGTAGTATTGAGGCAGTGGGGAGTCTGCAGAAGGACCTGGACAGGCTGGGAGATTGGGCAAGGAAGTGGAAAACAGAATACAACGTTGAAGGAATAAAGATGTGGACTATTTTCTAAATGGGGAGAAGATTCAGAAATCGGAGGTGCAAAGGGACTTGGGAGTGCTGGTGCAGGATTCTCCAAAGACTAATTTGCAGCTTGAGTCAGTAGTAAGGAAGGCAAATGCAATGTTAGCATTCATTTTAAGGGTACTAGTATCTAAAAGCAAGGATGTAATGCTGAGGCTTTTTACGGTGTTGGTCGAGCCACATTTGGAATATTGTGAGCAGTTTTGGGCCCTGTATCTGAACAAGGATGTGTTGCTGTTGGAGAAAGTCCAGAGGAGGTTTACAAGAATGATTCCGGGGACAATTGAATTAACATATAAAGAGTGTTTCAGATTCAGATTCAACTTTATTGTTTGAAGGCCTTGTCCTATACTTACTGGAGTTTAGGATGAGCAAGGATCTCATTGCAACCCATCGGATAATGAAAAGCCTAGAGAGATTGGATGTGGAAAGGATGTTTTCTGTAATGGGAGGGTCTAGGGCCAGAGGACACAGCCTTGGAATGTAAAGACGTACCTTTAGAAAAGAGATGAGGGATGAATTTCTTTAACCAGATTGTGGTGAATCTATGGAATTAATTTCCACAGACGCCAGTGGAGACCATGTCATTGGGGATTTTAAAAGCAGAAATTGATTGAATTTTGATTAATAAGGGCATCTAAGGCTACGGGGTGATAGCAGGAGAATGGGGCTGAGAGGGAAAAATAGATCAGGTATGATCGAGTGGTGGAGCAGACTCGACGGGCTAAAAGGCCCAATTATGCTCCTATGTCTTATGCTCTGGAATTTAGAGTGAAGATCACTGAAATCTATCTATGATAATTATTAACAAAAATGCTGGCTGTTGGCAACTAATGTAAGCATAATGTTGCTGCTTTACAAAGTACTTGGTTTGCCTTTCTCTTCACTAATGACCGGCTCCTCTTGCACAGGAGGCCTCTCGGCGCTTTACTCTCTCAGCTTCTGGATCTGAAGGTCAAACCCGACAGGAGAACTTCAAACTTGGAAGCTCATCGTAAGCAGCTATCTTCAGTTTTTGTTGTACATAATAGCAAACAATGATTTTTGGTAGCAATGTTGCACTGAACACAGCAGAGTAGATTTATTTAATAAAACACATCCCAAAAGGATGGGATCCCCAGGTTTGCAAAGAATAATTTTAATAGAAAATATAGTTTTTAATCACTTTACAATGAACACATCAACAAAAGGGCTGCTTTGCAAAGTTTTTCTCATTTGGATGATGTAAACCTTTCCCCATCTTGGTGACCTTCATTTCTGAATGCAACCAAAGTATCTGAACATCAAATGTTCTTAAATCACATCTGCAGTGTATTAAATGATGTATAATCGCTGGCTAAAGGACATTACTTACATTATTTATTTTCTTTATATCATGGCCTACTTGGAAATAATGACCTGGGGCTTTAGTCTTTTGTGTGTTGTTCCATCCAGATCTTCAGTTCTCAGTTTTCACATTTTTGAGTTCCTGTACCACACTCCTGCTCCCAACAAATTTGCAGTGGCATCTTTCCAACTACTTTACAATGCTGGAGATTGATCCTTGCTCCCTCTAAGCTGCCTGCTTTCTATTAAAATAAATAAGTTGTCTTGTGTCCAAAACTTCCTCAGGTGATCTGTACCTGTTTTCATAACCAGTGTAAAAAACCTGAATAGGGAGCCTGCGGACTTGATGGAGGGTCTCATCTAATTTTAAAAGTTGAACTGTAAAGATGATGTTTCTGCAGCTTCCAGTGAGATGGGTGAAACCTGGTATGAGCAATTTCTCAGAGGGTGCATGAAGATTACTAGAGATTGGAAAGGCTGAAGTGGAGGCTGAGGGATGACCTAATAGAGGTTTATAAAATTAGGAATGCAATGATAGAGTGGATAGTTACAGTCTATTTTGCAGAGTTGGGGAGTCTCAAACTAGAGGATATAGGTTTGTGGTAAGAGGAGAAGGATTTGAAGGTCCTCTGAGGTCCTCTGAGGTTGTTTGGAATGAATGGTAGAGATGGGCATAATTACAATCTTAAAAAAATATTTGGACAGCTACATGGATAAGAAAGATTTAGCATCATAACTGACAAATGGGATTGGTGTAGTTGGTGTAGTTCGGCATATTGGTCAATGTGGATGAGATGGACCTAAGGGCCTGTTTCCGTGCTGTATATAACTCTACATCTCTATGAATCCATGATATGAAATGTTCCCTGCATGGTTTTGTTTTAAACAGGAATATTATTTGACAAAAATGTGGAGTATTGTAACCTGCACATTCCATGTATGATGTACGATGGACCAAAATGATGCCGTCTGATTGTGTACATTCCTGGTTTACATACATATATTTGAATAACATTTTAGTATCCATCTCTTGAACATTTTGTCTTTATTTGTTACATAGTGGACATGAACTTGTGGGGACCACAAGCTATAAGGAGAAGCTAATTGACCTGGTGTCTTGGTACAAAGACAAGTAAAATCAATCGACATTGCATGCTCTCTGCAAATGAAACAAAAAAGCTTTCAATTTTAGCTGAGCACCAGATTAAAAAAATAATGAGTCAGATTCAATTAGGTCTGCACCAAACGTGATTTTCGGAGGCATCCATTTCAATTTTATTTTTCAATCCTTGTGTGAAAGATAATATGCAAATAGGAAAGAAGCAATGTGCAATGTTTTATGTGGGAAGTTTGAGAAGAGTATAGTACATGATTAAATAATATTATCCATCACTCTATTTATTAACTTACTTAAAATCTTATTTAATTGATTTTCTTTTCCCATTCTTTATAGACAACTCAAAATGATGGATTTTTTCATGCATCAAGCAAATTATGATATAAATTATGAAATGAATATTTTCTCAAATTGATTTTCTTATCCAGCACAGATCAGGTGAAGGGTGTCCTGACGTTACAAGGAGACGCATTGACTCAAGCAGTGAGTATAAATACAAATGCATCTCCTGTTAAAATTAACCTTATTATCTGCATGTAATCACAATGTGCAGGTATATCTAGCAATCCAATCTGAGAGTATTATAGTGCTGAGTTTTCCTGTTTGTGAAAACACACATACCATATCATTGAATTTTTTGCTTTAGCGGTGATCAGGCAAAGCTGACATTGTGTTGCACGCCTGCAGATATAATTGTTGTGCTGTTCAGTGAATATAATGCAGATGGGACCAAACAGAAAGAACAGTTTCCCCACCTACCCTCAAACAGTAGACACAGGCAGGTTCATGACTAAATTAGCAAATGAATCCATACACCATTGCTAATTGATGTGATAATTTTCAACATCCAAATTTATATTTTAAAGGCTATGATTGTAAATACATTTTTAAAAAATGCAGATTATTGCTGTATTTTAAAGTATTTCAGCTCTACATTCCCTTTCAAACTATGTTTGTGTTAACCATTGTGCATGTACTTGAAACTAGAGATGGAGTTCAACTCTTTTTAAAACAAATATACTTTTGTAAAAAGAGAACTGGTGCATTAATGAAATTAATTAACCTTGAAACTCCAATGTTTGACACCTTAGATGCCAGAGTACCTAAGGAAATAATTTCAAATGGCGAGGGATCAACAAAAGATTGTTATAGAGCATTTATTAAGATTTCAACATATCCCATAATATTTTACAAAGAACATGGTGCTTTTATGAAGTGTGGTCACTGTAGTAGTGTAGGAACGATGATGGCCATTTTGTGCACAGCAAGCTTCTGCAAATATCCATGTGAAAATTAGTTGGTTATCCATCAAATAACATTTCAAGCAAAGATTAAAATTGGTTAAGGCAACGGAAATATACTTTTCTGCTTTGAAATCATAAGATAGGATTGTGAATCTTCCCCTTAGAAAATGGGCAGGGTCTCAATTTTATGTAACATCCAAATGAACACCGTTTCGGCCTGAAACGTTGCCTATTTCCTTCGCTCCATAGATGCTGCCTCACCCGCTGAGTTTCTCCAGCATTTTTGTCTACCTTTGATTTTCCAGCATCTACAGTTCCTTCTTAAACAGTTTGCTAGTTTAGTTTAGTTTAGAGATACCGAGTCCACACCGACCAGTGATCCCTGCACACTATCCTACACACACTAGGGACAAGTTTACGCATACACCAAGCCAATTGACCTACATACCTGTATGTGTTTGGAGTGTGGTAGAAAACCGAAGATCTCAGAGAAAACCCACGCGGTCACAGGGAGAACGTACAGACACTGTACAGACAGCATCCGTAGTAAGGCAGCAACTCTACCGCTGAGTGTAGAGAGAATAAAGGGCTCATTCGTGATGGGGGTGGAGGAGCAAGTGGTGATTGTGTTGTCTCTGAGGATGGTAAGGGCTTGATTACTGTAGCTGCTCTGAATGGAGAGGATGTAAGTCAAGACGAAGAATGAGAGCAGAGGAAAGAGAAAACACAAATGGTGGAACTCAGTTACAGTACTCGGCTGTTGCTGTTAATCTAAAATAAAATAGAATACTGGACCATTTATCAAGTCATGAGAGAGAAAAACATAGTTAACCTTGTATTAGACCGAGCTAGTTCTGATATACATATCTAAAAAATGTTAAATTCAATGTGCAATATTGTCATCTCACAAGTACTTGTGCATATAAAGAGTTCTCACAAATCTTGGCAGCAGTTACTGCCAAGAGGTTGCATTTGAATTTTAATTGAAAAATTGTTCTTTAAAATAGGACATTAACCTGAAGCTGCCTAAACACAACCAGGTTCTGCATTGCACCTTCAGGGAGGACAAACAGTGGAAAATACAGCAGGTAAAAGCTTTTATCACCACAGTTTTCTTCTTTCTTTGGACATGGTTGCTCATTTTTTTAATAAGACAGCTTGACAAAAAATATTGGTATTGGGTTGTTTGCATAATGACTGTGATTGGAGGTGGTTTACTTTTGATTCCCTTCATGTTACCACTAACCTTAGAGCTCAATGATGATTTTGTAATGATGGGTTTTGATTTTATTCATTCCATTTGTTACTTGCGTTTTCTGATTACCTCATCTATTTAAATAAAAGTACATATAAGGAATTCCAACTGTATAATTTATTAATGGGGGATTTAAGTATCAATCCTTGTCCGTGGGGGGTGGGGGGTGAAGAAAGGAGGAGCCGGCGTGGGATACTTTCTAACTTTGTCAGCGTCCTGTCAGTGGCTATTGTTGCATACGTTGGATAGCAAAGCAAGCAAAGAATTTCACAGTGACTTGTCACACGTGACAATACATTTTTCATTCATTCCAGCGTTCTTGAGATCGTGTTTAAGTAGTTGGAACATTTGTACTCAGCTAAAAATGCGGTGCGCACTGGAGAAATGTATTATAAACCAAAATGAAAACTCAGCCGTTATCTGTAGACAGGGAAGCTGTTAATATTTCTGATCTAGCTGTCTGACCTCTAACCTTAGTAGGTTATGGAGTGGTATCTGGAACGCTGTTTGGAGATTGTCCATTGTTCTAAACTTTATCAAGGCTTCTTGAGTCAAGAGTGTTTTATTGTCATATGTCCTGAAACGGAACAATACAATTCTTGCAGCAGCACAGCAGATATGTAAACAAATACTCTGTAAACAGCATAGTAAACAACAACAAAAAGTTCAGTATATTTAAACAAAACTGCACAACAGTATGAATTATTGTGACTAAAGGGCTAAAGTCTTATCATTCTGTTTATTATTGTATTCTTGACGTATAATAATTACCAATTATATGTTAATGGTCTTTCTACTTGGTACTGTCACCTCATCCTCTTCCTTAGCCCCCTGCCTCCACCCACCCACCTCACTGTGTGGCTTAGAATCCTTCCATTTTAATATTTTCTCTCCCCTTCACAGATTCAGGATGCCAGGAATCACGTTGGTCAAGCTTTGTATCTCCTAAATAGCAGAGATCAAACTTACCAGTTTAAGACTGGGGCAGAGGTCAACAAGGTTGGTCAGAGTACAACGATTCTTCAGCGTTAACCGTCCTTGAATTGGTAATGTTTCACTCAGTAGTTAAAATTAAACTCCTTTAAAAAGTCGTGAATCTTTTCAATCATTAATAGTGTTTGATTATTTTGTTAATATATGGTGCCGTCTGTCTGTAAGCAGTCCATATACAGACCAGAGTTACCTTTCAAGCTGTGTCAGGGGAGTGAGGATGGAGGAGGCTGCTTTTAAAATAAAAGCAGCAAAATACAACTAATTTCCAATACATGGTTTCTGCTTAGGACATATTTCCCGGGCACAGGAAGACAGTAGTGTGTTGCTGTCCTCCAAATGTTCAAACTCTCTCCCAAACAAGGTGGTGACCTTCAATAGAAAGCATAACCTCCTGCACGAGGGAAGTAGCTGCCTGTGATATTTGAACCTTTTCCCCAGAACACAAGTTTGTGCTATTGGAAGAACAGATTGAAATGTTATTTCCAAAGGAAAGTCATTTTACTTTTCTATCGCCTTGACTATAACATTCCTGCTTGCCTATGTCTGAAGATCCTCTAAACTATCAAGATCGAGAGTAGTTTGTAGTGATTTATATTTGCTGATTAGTATTTGGGGGATGATTTAGAATAACAGTAGTGTATCGAGATGACAAAATAGCAACAGAATGTCTTTCGACTGCAAAATATTTCAGTTAATTATTTTTGTTAAAAATTGCATTCATATTGTATCCTGCCTATGAAAAATGACTTGACTCACTTCTTCTGATGAGGCAATGCTGGCTTGCTTGGGAGTCGCATAGTCTGTCCCAGGACAAAGCCTATCTTTTCATATGAACCATTCTGAAGCATCTATTCATTCCCACGGACGGAAAGAATACAAAAAAAAGTAGTCTGGGACTTTGCCCCAGAAACACAATGTCTGCTTCACAATTAAGATCAATATTTGTGTAGACAAAGGACAGTCTTTCCCCTATTCACAATTCAGTGAAGGTAGCATTATATTTCTAAAACTATTCATCCAAAAAGATTACTTGAATGATAATTGACCATTCTTAATTTAATCGGAGCTTGACAAAATAAAGACGTTTTCTCTTTAAGCTCATGGATGCAGTAATGTTGCAGCTAACCCGTGCTCGCAGTAGACTGACCACTCCTGCAGTTATGACGCTCCCAGAAGTAGCTTCGAGCAGTTTAATGGTGAGCATGTGTCCTCCTGCATGATTGATTATTGTCTTCCTGCACTCTCAAAAGGAATTCTGAGTGAGTAGATTAATGATCACTTTGAAATGCAAAGATCATGGCTTTGTCAAAGATAAATGCTGTCTGATCAATTTAATTCACTTCTTTCAAGAGGTACCAAAGTGTATCGATGAGGGCAGGGCAGCAGATGTGATTTACATGAACTTTAATACTTTTACAAGGCCTCATTTTTTTAACTTGTCCAAGATAAAAATGGCTTCAGGGAAACGTTGTGGACATCAGTTTGCATTTGGAATTAATTCTGGAGATTTTATCTTTCAATGGATAAAGAGTGTATTCGCATTGTATAATGCTCACAAATATATATACTCATCTAGAGTGTTTTATTGTCATGTACCGAAACAGAACGTTGAAATTCCTACTTGTTAGTTTGTTCCCTTGTCACTTTCATCAGCATATCTCTATATTATTACATCTTGCTAATGATAAACAAAAATGAATTAATTATTGTTCTTAAAGAATTTCAACTTTTTCTTATACACTTGGATTTATCTGTGCATAATTTGAATACGTTTCTTAATTCCCTTTTAGAAAATGTTCACGCCATCTCTTCCTGGTGACGTCTTTGCCAACTTCTACATTAATCTGAGCAAACTTTGTTTCATTGTCTACCAGCTTCATCTTCTGCAACCCAATTTGAATAAGGTGAAATAAAGCATCATTTTTGATGCATTTTGTCAGTAGTAAAGTTGCTCAGTAGATGTTTAAGAAGGAAACTATGTTATTGTAATTGGCATAACCTGGTTAGTTTGTGCAGTTGTTCAGTGTCTAGATCTTTATGGAAGTTATCTGATGCAGATATCATTTGGTTTAAACAGTCAAAGCTTTATTTTATAGGTTAGACTTTGTCTATAGTCTGGATCAGATCTTGATGTTAAATTTTAGCATGATTCTGAATATTCTTGGATGTAGTTTATAGATACATCATGGAAACATTGGCCCACCAAGTCCACGCTGATCATTGATCACCCATTCACACTAGTTCTGTGTTATCTCACTTTCTCATCCATTCCCTACACACTCGGGACAATTTACAGAGGCTAATTAACCATGGCCTACAAACCTGCACATCTTTAGCATGTGGGAGGAAACTGGAGGACCCAGAAGAAACCTATGCAGTCGCAGGGAGAATATGCAAACCCCACACAGGCAGCACCTGAGGTCCGGGTTGAACCCAGGTTTCTTCGGTGTGAGGCAGCAGCTGTGCCACTGTTTGCATTTTTACGATCTATAGGTTTTATAGAAAGAGTGTTTTCATGTCCATCACAAGCCAATCAAAAACACTCTTCTAAATTTTAGGCTGCTTCTTGGTGAGTATATCCTGTGGGTTTGACTGCAACTTTCTCTGATCCAAACAGAATCTTCTGATTGTAAGAGGTTACCAAAAAATAATTATTGACCATATTTAAATTCCCTACATACGTGGAAAAAATATTAACTGATCGATAAGGGGGAATTTGTGCGTGTTTCCCATTTAAATTTTCAGAAGGTATTTAAATTGGTTACGCTGATGTTTTTTTTAGCAGAAATAGTATGTAGATAATTTTGTAACCTGGTTTGTGTGAATGAGTATACGTAATGACGTTACTCAGGAATTTGCACTGGGGTCTAATCTTTTCGGAAACAGTAGTTTAGATAAAATAATTTTCTTTTATATCAAGACTACAGAAACATTAAGTTTTAATTAACTTAATGGTTAGCACCAGGTTCTGGGAGCAGGAATTTGCAGGGGGATGCATTCTGAGTAAACACCAAGACCGTCTCCAGTTCAGCAACATTGATACAGACTATAGCAAGTGCTGCACCCTGCTGCCCAAGTCTGGCCAGACCTTTCATTTGGGCGAGGTTGTTTCTTGACACCATGTTACCAAGCTCTTTGCCTCCTTCCAGTACTTCCTGTTATCTGCAAACTTGTGAATGGGTTGAGAGCACAATTGTGACTATTTAGGGAGCAAAGGAACAGGATGAGAATGTAGCTTGGTGCCACGGGTGAATCGAGAAATAGTCAAGAGTGTTTTATTGTCATGTGTCCCAGATAGAACAATGAAATTCTTACTTGCTGCAGCACAACAGAATATGTAAACATAGTACACTGTAAATAATATGATAAACAAAAGAGAAAAAAAAGTTCAGTGTTTATATATATACACACACACACACACACACACACACACACACACACACACCAAACAGTAGTGCAATAATAATAATAATAATAATAATAGTCTACTGTAGTTTAGAGCTTATTTGAGGTTGTAGTGTTTAATAGCCTGATGGCTGTAGGGAAGAAGCTGTTCCTGAACCTGGACGCTACAGTTTTCAGGCTCCTGTACCTTCTTCCGATGGCAGTGGTGAAATGAGTGTGTGGCCAGGAGTGTGGGTCTTCGATGGTGGGGAGATCAGCGTTCACAACTTTTTGCAGTATTTTCCACTCCTGGACGTTCCAAGTTGCCGAACCAGGCCATGATGCAACCAGTCAATATGCTCTCTAGTGTACACCTGTAGAAGTTCAAGAGAATCCTCTTTGACATACCGAATCTCCGTAATCTTCTCAGGAAGTAGAGACGTTGATGTGCTTTATTTATAATTGCATCAGTGTGCTGGGTCCAGGAAAGATCTTCGGAAGTATGCATGCCCAGGAATTAGAAGTTTTTTACTCTCTCCACCATTGTCCCGCTGATATAAACAGGATTGAGGGTCCTCATTCTTCCTCTTCCAAAGTCCACAATCAGTTCATTGGTTTCACTGAAATTGAGAGCCAGGTTGTTGTGCTGCCACCATTTGGTCAATCGGTCGATCTCACTTCTATACTCTTCACCATCTGTAATTCACCAACAACGGTGGTGTCGTCAGCGAACTTGAAGATGCTGTTTGCACTATGTCCGGCAACACAGTTATGAGCATAGAGTGGGTAGAGCAGGGGGCTGCACACGGCCTGAGGTGCTCCCATACTGATTGTTAATGAAGAAGAGGTGTTTCTGCCAATTCAAACAGACCGTGGTCTGTGGATGAGGAAGTTGAGGATCCAATTGCAGATGGATGCGCAGAGACCCAGTTCCGTGAGCTTGGTAACCAGCTTGGGTGATGATGGTATTGAACGCCAGTGAGATTGCATCTCCCGTTGACCTGTTGTGGCGGTATGCGAACTGTAGTTGGTCGAGGTTCTTGTCGAGGTAGGAGTTGATGTGCACCATAACCAACCTCTCGAAGCACTTCATCACCACGGACGTTAGTGCCACTGGTCGATAATCGTTGAGGCACGTCACCGTACTCTTCTTGGGCACCGGTATTATTAATGCCCTCTTAAAGCAGGTGGGAACCTCAGACCTCAGAAGTGAGAGATTGAAAATATCCGCAAAAACTCCAACCAGTTGGTCTGCACAGGTTTTGAGAACTCGACCGGGTATACCATCAGGTCCAGGTGCTTTCCGAGGGTTCACCTCCCTGAAGGATCTTCTAATGTCGACCTCTGTGACTGTAATACCATCAGGGAGTATGGGGGCTCGGGAAGGCACATGAGTGTTCTCCCTATCAAAGCGTGCGTAGAACACATTGAGCTCGTCAGGGTGTGATGCTTCGCTGTCGCTTGAGCTGCCTCCTGGTTTCACCTTGTAGGAGATGATGGCATTCAAGCCCTGCCACAGTTACCGAGCATCCGCCTCATTCTCCAGCTTTGAGCAAAAGTCCCTTTTGGCTTTATTGATGTCCTTGTCAAGGTCGTTTTTTGGACTTCCTATAGACCTCTGCATCACCAGACCTGAATGCCTGGGATCAGGTCCACAGAAGAATGCCGACCTTCTGGTTCATCCAAGGTTTCTGGTTAGGAAACATTCGGATATGAGATTAAAGGCGAAGTGGATAGGCCAAACATATTATTCGTCATTTACTTCTAAATCTAGAGGTACGGCTATTCTTATTCGAAAAGGTATACCGTTCAAATTAAAGAATACTATATCAGATAAAGAGGGAAGGTATATTATAGTTTCGGGAGAAATTTATGCTACCCCAATAACTATGGTAAATATTTACGCTCCGAATTTTGATAACCCTCAATTTTTTGAGAAAATTATAGATATAATACTGGAGTTTAATTATCAAAATGTCATAATAGGAGGGGATTTTAATTGTGTTTTAGATCCTTACTTAGACAAATCAGCAAAACAAAGAAGGAGTAATACAAAATCTAAGACTAGTGAATTTCTAAATACATATATAAAAAATACTAACATAACAGATGTATGGAGATCTGCTAACCCAGCAGGAAGGGAATACTCGTTTTACTCTTCGGTACATAAAACATACTCAAGAATTGATTATTTTTTAGTGGATAGGAAATTAATGCCATATATAATTAACCCAACTTACCATATTAGTAGTATTTCTGATCACTCTCCATTGACTTTTTTAGTAAAATTTGAAGGAATGCCGGGAAAAAATTTTTTTTGGAGGTTTAACACATATATATTAAATGACCTACAGGGTTATCAATATTTGAAACAACAAATTATATCATTTCTTGAGATAAATGATACACCAGGTACCTCACCTTCTTTAATATGGGAAACTTTTAAAGCATTTATTAGAGGAATTATAATTTCATATGAAATTTTTCAAAATAAGAAGAATAAAACTGAACAGATGCTGTTAGAACAAGAAATAACACAGTTAGAGTTAGATAATGCTAAAGACCCCACTATAGATAAACATAATAAGATAATACTACTGAAATTTAAACTTAACCGAATTCTCTCGGCAAGAGTAATAAGATTATTCCAAATTACAAAACAGGAACATTTTGAGTTTGGTGACAAACCACATAAGCTGTTGGCGCGTCAATTGAAAAAACAGGAAAAGGAAAATACTATAAATAAAATTAAATCTGAGAATGGTGAATTACTAACACTACCTAAAGATATCAATAAAAGATTTGTTCAATTTTATCAGAATTTATACACATCAAAAACCAAAACAGAAGATAGTAAAATTACAAATTTTTTAGATAAATGTAATCTACCAAAACTTGACCTTTTGGAACAAGAAGAACTAGGAGCGCAAATTACAATCGAAGAAATAGGTGAAACAATAAAATTGCTGAAAAATGGTAAGACACCGGGACCAGATGGTTTTAGTAATGAATTTTATAAAAAGTTTCATGAGATAACGACCCCCTATCTATTTAATTTATATACTCACGTTTTTAAAGAAAATAAATTACCTGAAACATTAGCAGAATCAACTATTACGCTTATTCCAAAGAAAGATAAAGATCTAGAGGAACCGGGTTCATATAGAGCTATATCACTTCTAAATACCGACCAGAAAATTCTAGCAAAGACCTTAGCTAGAAGACTAAGCAAATATATTAGTAAATTGATAAACCCTGATCAAACGGGGTTTATACCCAAAAGATATTCATTTAATAATTTGAGACGCCTGTTTAATATAATGTACTCACATAAAAAGGAAGAAAAAGACTTAGCAATTATTTCTTTGGACGCAGAGAAAGCATTTGATCAGGTAGAATGGCAGTATTTATACATAGTATTACAAAAATTTAATATGGGAGAGAATTTTATTGCATGGGTGAAATTATTATATGATAAACCGATGGCAAGAATATTAACTAACAGCATGTTATCTCAAAAATTTCAATTATCAAGGGGTAATAGGCAGGGATGTGCTTTATCACCCCTGCTATTTGCCCTTATGATAGAACCTCTGGCTGAAAGTATAAGAAGCCATCCGAATATTCAGGGTTATAATACTAGGGACTCAAATAATAAAATTTCATTGTATGCAGACGATATTTTGTTATATATAACAAATTCACAAACGAGTATACCAAATTTATTAAATTTAATAGAGGAATTTGGGTCCTTTTCAGGATATAGAATAAACTGGAACAAAAGTGAAATTATGACGTTAAAACCTCAAGAATCCACACACTTATTGAAATTCCCCTTTAAAATAGCAACAGAAAAATTCAAATATTTGGGTATACAGATTACTAGAAAACATAAAGCTTTATTCAACGCTAATTTTATACCCTTAATAAATAAACTTAATATAATGATAAAATTTTGGAAAACACTCCCTTTATCATTAATAGGCAGAATAAATGCTATTAAAATGAGCTTCTTACCACAGTTATTATACTTATTTCAATCTATACCAGTATATGTACCAAAATATTTCTTCTCTAAACTGAATGCTAATATTACTAATTTTGTTTGGGATTACAAATCACATAGAATTAAAAAAGAACACTTATGTAAACCAAAAGATGTCGGGGGACTTTCACTCCCTAATTTTTTGTATTACTATTGGGCAATACATATTAAGAATATAATTTACTGGTTGGATAGTTCAACTCAACAGACAGAATGGATAAAAATGGAGAAAGAGGATTGTTATCCTTGTAATATAGGAACAATCCTCTTCTCCCCGAAAAAAATGAACAATACAATATATAAGAAAAACCCAATTATACAAGATACAATAAGAATATGGAAACAAATAAAACTATCCTTAAAATTAAGAAACCTATCATTGTTAACACCGATAGCGAATAATCCTTTATTTAAACCATCTATGATGGATAAAATATATAATCAATGGGAAAGTTTAGGAATTAAAAGGATCGGGGATATGTATGAAATGGGAGATTTATTAACATTTCAACAATTACAATTAAAATTTAAACTGAAAAACACTCATTATTTTAAATATTTTCAGATTTGTAATTTTTTGAAGACATACATACAGGGATATCAAAAAATAACTCCTGATTTACTAGAAGAAGTAATGAATATAAAAGCTGATACACAAAAACTAATAGCATATTTATATAATAGTATCTTAAATATAGATTTACCTGTGACCGAGGTAATTAGAGAAGAGTGGGAACGGGAATTATTGATAAAAATTACGAAGGCTACATGGGAAAAGTATTTGACATACATTCACAAGTGTTCGATTAACGCAAGACATAATCTAATCCAATTTAAAATTTTACATAGATTATATTACTCAAAAACAAGATTAAATAAATTTTATCCAAATATATCGCCCATTTGCGATAAATGTTTAATCCAAGAAGCAACTATAACACACTCTTTTGTTTCTTGTATAAAACTTCATGGATTTTGGAGTGATATTTTCGAAATATTTACAAAATTATTTAAGACAAAAATGGAACCCAAAAATGAATTGATTATATTTGGGGTAATGGAAGACGGGAACAAATTGAGCTCATCTCAAAAGTCAATTTTTAATTATGGTTTAATAATAGCAAAAAAATTAATATTGAAATTTTGGAAAAATACACCAATACTAACGCTCAAAATGTGGATTGCAAGTATGTTGGATACCGCACATCTTGAGGAAATGCGATTCCTCCTAATAGATAAATTTGACCAATTCATAACGAGTTGGTCTCCATTTGTCGTCTTTTTGGAAACGTATGGTGCAAAACAGGTGTAAAAGCTAATCCGTGACTGCGGATGGTCAAGATTATAAATGATCTTCTATTTTCTTTTCTTCTTTTCTTTTCATTTATTCTCTTTCTTCTATTTTCTATGTCTCAACTTTCTTATTTCATTCTTTATTTTTATTTTTCACACACTATATATCTCACATTTTTCTATTTTTCATTATCTAACTTTTTTCTTTTTCTTCTTTATTTCAAAATTTTTTTAAAATAAGAAGCTGTACATAAAAGGTATTATGAAAATATGATTGTATACAATTGTACTTCTAATAAAATAAAAATATTAAAAAAATAAAAAAAAAAAAAAAAAAAGGAAACATTCGGATGGTTTTTGTAGGAACGCAGTCCTCCACACATTACCTTTATGAAGTCTGTAACGACTGTGGCGTATTCATTCAGGTCCGTTGCCGAGTCCTTGAACATTGCCCAGTCTACTGACTCCAAGCAGTCCTGTAGTTGTTCCTTTGCTTCCCCAGACCAGCTCTGTGCAGTCCTCACCTCTGGGGGTGCTTTCTTCAGTTGCTGCCTGTATGCTGGAAGAAGCAGCACCATTGAATGGTCGGATTTCCCGAAGTGAGGGCGAGGGATAGAGCGATAGGCATCCTTGATGGTCGTATAGCAGTGGTCAAGGGTGTTCTGGTGCTGCAGGCAACATGTTGGTGTAGTTTGGGTTGTTTTTGTTGAAGTCCCCGGCTATGGTGGTAAACGCTTCAGGGTACACTGTCTGGTGCTTGTTGACCACGGTGTGCAGCTCCTCCAATGCTAGACGGACGTCTGCCTGGGAAGGGATGTAGACCGCGGTCAGGATGATGGAGGTGAATTCCCTCGGGAGGTAGAAGAGGTGGCACTTCACCGCCAGATGTTTCAGGTGCCGAGAGCAGGAGTTAGGCCGAACTGCCGCATCTGAGCACCACGAAGAGGTGACCATGAGGCAGACGCCTCCGCCTCTCCCTTTCCCAGATGCCTGCGTACGGTCCATACAATGGATGGGGAAACCTTCATGCTAAAAGGCTGAATCTGGGGAGCTGGGGGTGAGCCATGTCTCTGAAACAGAACACGGAGCATTCCCTCAGCTCCCTTTGGTAAAGCAGCCATGACCTTAAGTTCTCCACTTTATTTTCCATTGATTGTACATTGGTTAGTAGGATGGTAGGGAGAGGGGGTCGTAGACCCCTGCGCTTCAGTCTGACTTGTACTCCTGCCCGTCGGCCACGTTTCCGGACACAATGGAGACCTCCCCGGTGTTTCCAGGTACAGTACTCACTGTTCCTGCGATCCTCCACCAGGTCGGGGATTCCCCTGCGATCGGGAATTCCCTTACAGTCGGCAGCTCCGTTGCTGCCTGCAGATCGCAATTGCGCTAATGCATTTAAATGCATTAGCAGCTTCATTTAATACCGTGTTTAAATTCATTAGCAGCTTGTCAGTTGCATCGCTGATTTCTGCAATTTCTTTTGTACAGGTAAGCCGAGAACTACCATATTTGTTAATTTTCTGCTGTGTGGCTGGAAACATGTCGCCACAGACAGGCGCCACATTGAATTTATAGGACTGATTTAATATACAAGGGTCTATCATTTAATACAGCTTTAAAATTATTTATTATCCATGTATATTTGCATCACTTCTGTTATCTAAGCTTAAAAATATTTCTTCTTGCCAGTTTAGGTGTTCTTCAAGAACATGAATAATAAATTGGAGAAAGGATTTAAGATGTATGAAATTTGTGAAGGTCTTTCTTGTGATGTCTTCTCATCAGTTTTGTTTTGACCTTTTAGAACTTCAAACCAGCTGGGAGCTCTGTGCTGCACAACCCGGGATCCATGTTGTAAGTGCTTTTCTGAATTTGTTCAGATGGTAAAATGGATGCATCATGTCTACTCTGCCTGAAGCATTAGTTTGTTTTGGCAGGAAATATCTAATAACACGCAAGATTCTTTCTCTTCATTTTAAATTGAGTTTTGAAGCAAATGACTTATGCAGAAAAGATGCTATGTATATTCTAAATGGGGAGTGTTTAGATTTCATTGAAAGGAACAGTAGGAACCAGAGCTGACTTGTGTATGCAGTTTGTATATATGTTATATTTAGCACTTGCTTTCCAAGTTTCATTAATTACATTTTGAATGATTTCCATATTAGTTTTAGTCTGTTTTACAGTGAATAAGGAATAGATGTTTGTCACCACTGTTTGGACATCACTAAAATGCATATTGGAAAGATTTGGGGAAAGAACAAAAATATTCTTAGAAATAGCAGCAGCTCTAAACCTACTGAACGGCAGATTATAGATGATGCATGTTTTAGAAGATGTTTGCTAACATATTGGATGTGGTTTTACAGACTTGTATTTGAGGTGTAACAGACCTTCACAGCGATTTTATTGCCACAACAAAACAAATTGTAACTGTAAAAGACTTAATAATGCCCAGTTAACTATAGTTCAGTTGCACAAAATGCTGGAGTAATTCAGCGGGACAGGCAGCATCTCTGGATAGAATAAATTAGTGACTTTTCGGGTCGAGACCCTTCTTCACTACCAGGGCTGTGGAGTCGATGCCCAAAACACCCGACTCCGACTCTTTGATTTCTTGTGTATCCGACTCTGACTCCTAGGTATAATAATTCTAAATCTACTATGATGACATTACACAAG
This sequence comes from Malacoraja senta, assembly GCA_038087875.1. Lineage (NCBI taxonomy): Eukaryota > Metazoa > Chordata > Chondrichthyes > Rajiformes > Rajidae > Malacoraja > Malacoraja senta. The sequence goes on from CM075981.1 coordinate 52,520,965, forward strand.
ATAGCATTTCATAAGAAGTATATGAATCATCAGGCTACCTTTTAAACCCATGTCCTTGAAGTTTTGAGTCTAATGGTTGTAGCTTGGCTATTGTGGCTTTTTTATTGTTTATTCTTGAATAAAAAACATAATTAATTATGCTAAAAGAAAAAAAACAACATATAGGACTATGACAAAATTAAAATTCCATTGAATTAAATAAAAATTATAAAAGCATTACTCCAAAATTTATTATACTAAGGCCACAGGTATGAGCTAAATGGCTAAATCAGGACAAAAAAATTATAATTCTCAAGTGCAATAGAAATTAAAACTAAATGCATAGGTAGTTAAGTTTGCTTCAAAAGTACATACCTAAAATTTATTAATAACGTCCTTAGGAACAGAATTACTTCTGCCAGATCCACTTTCATTGAAGCCCTTAAATCAAATTTAATTATTTTAATTGCGGAGTCTTACGTAGTCTTACGATTTACGTAGTCTCTAAAATTTGTGTTGTTGGAGTCGGGACTTTTTTACCGACTCCGACTCCAGCAGCACCAAAATTGCTCCGACTCCACGACTCCGACAGCCCTGTTCACTGCGGCCTTACTGCAACAAGATATTACCTGTTGTTACACTTCTGATATTACACTTGAAACTAATTAAATCATACAATATTAACATAGTATGTAGGAACAGGGAATTGTGGATGCTGGATTACAATAAAAGATGCTGTGTTGGAGTAATTCAACGGATCAGGCAGTAACTGGAGAACGTGGATTCGTGACGGTTCTGCTTAGGGCCCTTGTTCAGACTGATTGTGGTGTGGGAAAGAGGGGAGAAAGCTGGAAAATGAGGAGCAGGACAAAGCCTACTAGGTGGATACACAAGGTAGATACACAAAGTTGGTCGGACAATGGCCAGTGATAAAAAGACAAATGTTATGAGATAAGGACTGAAGAGTTGCAAATTGTGAAATAACTGATTTCATTAACTTTAACTCTAACTTCCACCCTGCCCACAAATTCATTTGGGCTATCTCTGACATCTCTCTCCCCTTTCTTGATCTCTGTCCATCACAGGTGAAACGCTATCGGCTGACGACTACTGCAAACCCACTGACTCCCACAGTGGGCTACATCTCCTCCAAACATGATTCTTGCAGACATTACTTGCTACTATCAATTTCTCTGTCTCTGCTGCATCTACCACCAAAATGAGTCTTTCCATTCTAGGACATCCATGATAACCTATTTCTTGAGTAAACGTGGTTACCCCCTGCTGTCATAGATGGATCATTCATTGATGTCTCCTCTGTGTCGGGTAGTTCTACTCTTACACCCCTCTCCTCCCAGACAGAACAAGGATAGAGATCTCCTGGTCCTCACCTTTCACCCCACTGCCTTCCGCATCTAACACATCATTCTCCGACATTTCTGCCACCTCCAACATGGTCCCACCACCAGTCATATCTTCCATTCCCCACCCCTTTCCATCTTCCCCAAATCTTCCTCCATGTAGGTTAATTGGCTTGGTAAATGTAAAAATTGTCTCTAGTGTGTGTAGGATAATGTTAATGTGCTGGGGATCGCTGGTCGGCGTGGACCCGGTGGGCCGAAGGGCCTGTTTCCGCGCTGTATTTCTAAACTAAACTAGACCAATCCCTCTGTTATTCTTTTCCACCCAAACCACCCCCTCCCCAGATACCTTCCCCTGCAACCGCAGGAGGTGTAACACCTGTCCCTATATTACTTCCGTCACTTCCAGCGACGCCAGCAGTCTATCCATGTGAAACAGTTGGTTCACATGCATCTCTAACTTCGTCTGCATCTGGTGATCCTGATGTGGCCTCCTGTACATCAGCGATACCATGCGTAGCTTCAGCGACCATTTCACTGAACATTTGCGCTTGGCCTATCAAGGCCTACTGGATCTCCTGGTTGCTGAACATTTCAACTCCTCTACGCAATCAAATCCAACGCTGACCTTTCTGGGAAATTGGAGATGGGTGTTTCTCTAAAGTGGGGATATAAAGCTTCACAACTTTTAGTTGTGGATATCCTGCAGATCAGTGAGGTGAAAGGCGTTTAGGAGAAAATTCCTTTCAAATAATTTTCTTGAATGTATAAATCTTGAATTCCTCAACACTTCCTACTGAACTCATTTGAAATTGGCTGCCATTCCAACACTGTATGCAGCAGTCAGTACATCAGGGTCAATAGAGAAGCCTTTTGGGTGTCATCTAGTTTTAGTAATCATAGTAATAGTAATGCATGCGATTTTTATCGGCTAAAAAAACAAAAACGGCGGTGAGAGCAAGCAATTAATTCAGATTTTTGTTTCACTTTTGCATTGCAGTGAGATTAATAACCAGAAATTCGAAATTAGCCATGTACACAAAGTGGAATGTGTGGTCCCCTGGCTAAATGATACGCTTGTTTTCTTTACCATTGCTCTACAGCTTTGTCAGCAACTGAAGGATAAGGTATCATCTATTTTCCTTAATCTGTAAATTAACCCAAAATGTTTTACTTTGTGCACTTCAGTTATTGCAGACAGAAAATCAGTGATACAACCAGCTTGTTACAGTAACAAAATTGTTATTTGACTCTGATTGCAAATACACTCACAATTGAGTAAGTTTCAACTGATTGATTCTAGGTTGATACAGATTTATGCATTTTTTGTCTTTCTTCAACCCTACTTTTTACCTTCTCCTGTCCTCTTCTCCCCTCTGTCATTCACTGTCCAGCAGCGTAAACAACAGGCAAATTACTACTACAGCTAGTCCTACTCTTTGATTCACTCTCTGCAATAAATTGCTGGAAGTAATCACTTTGCCGAACAAAGTGTGGAATCCATCAGGGTGGCACAGTGGTGCAGGGGCAGAGTTGTTGCCTAACAGCGCCAGTGACCTGGGTTTGATCCTGACTACGGGTGCTGTCTGTACGGAGTTAGTACGTTCTCCCCGTGACCCGAGTAGATTATCTCCGGTTTCCTCCCACAATCCAAAGACGTACAGGTCTGTCGGCTAATTGGCTTGGTATAATTGAATATTGCCCCTAGAGTGTGTAGACTATTGTTAGTGTGCGGGGATCGCTGGGCGGTGCGGACTCGGTGGGCCGAAGGGCCTGTTCCTGCGCTGTATCTCTAAACTAAACTTAAACCTCTGCCATTTCATTCTGTTTGAAATTGAGTTTGATTTGAAATGATGTCATACAATAGCCTTAAGATTCAGAGCTGAGGTTTGGACTTAGTCAGAAGTTATGATGAAATTATAAATGTTCATTAAAGGACAATCTAACATGGTTTTCCTCGACAAAACTGGCAGATTTAGGAATATGGATTTAAGATTTTACTATTGGGTGATGCAGCATTTGCATTTTTCCTCACAGGTCTCTGTTTTTTCCAATTACTGGAACTTCAAGCCCTACTGATGCTGATCAACAGACTAAGTGAAGATCAGTTTGCACTTTGTACTCACTTACTGCTGCAGCTCCTAGTCTGTCTACTGTAAATGCTGTGTGTGTGTGAATTTTTTTTATCAAATAGGTTACACTTGGTGCACTTTTCCCACCTTCCTTTGCCACGTTTTTAATGAGTTGGATCGCTTATGGAGCAAGCCTGGCCTAATGATAATTGGAAATATCCCGTGATGGTGAAGTTTGAGCCACCAGCAGGCCTTATTTTCCTCAGAGCATTAGGCTTTATGACATAGGCTGAAGTTCAACTGATGAAGGATGGTAACATGCTCATTTAAGTTAAATAATTGGTCGAATTTTACAGGTTTTGACCATTTTCAAGTTCTGGGTGAAGAGGAATAAAGAAAGGAAAGTTTCCTCAAAGCTCAGTGTTCAACCACTAAAATCAATCCTTATGAGCTATTTACTAGGAAGCTATAAGAACAAAAACTATACATTATACCTCTTTTGGGTCAGTCTTATCTTTTTGAGACTTTGCTTGTGTCTTCATCAAGATAAAATGGATAGTTAATAATGTAGTTTAATTGTAAACACATCATGCTTACTCTACAATTTGTGTATTACATTTCCATGATATTGTGTTAGCCTTGCGTTTGTGCTGGTCATAAATTAATCAGATCCTGAAGTTTGTGTTTACGTTAATGACAACCGTTGCACCAGAATTTAGATTATTCCTGTAATCTGGGGCGTGCACATTAAAGGTTTAGAGATTTAGATGGACCAAAAATAGGAACCATCATTACACAGATAATAGACTTCAGTGGGTGTGCTATGCTAGGTGAAATGAGGTCGTTCATGGATTAATATGCAATGTATCAAAAAACAAATGGGAGCTTTTCATGCAGTCAAGCAGTTAATAAGAATTAAGGTCAGTTGTGTTGTGTATGTAATTTATATGGAGTCTTGCTGACATGAACATTTTAACCACAGAAATACTGGATTTTAAATAGCCTAGCTAAAGTAAATGTTTCATTTTGAACACTAATTTAACAAAGAACAGTATAACTACGTTTAATATATATTCCAATAAAGAGAAATCTTTGCTGGAAGTGTAGGCTGTTCTCTGAAATTAACAGGCATTGATTCATGCCTGTGGTAAGTAACGGAGTAGAGTACGCACAAGGATCAATCTGACAAAGTTCCCTAATGCTGGTCATAAATGAGATGTATTTATGTATTTCAACGGAATAATTTTCTTTAGATAAAGGCGGTGTGTCTGAATTACCGTTAATAAATATTCATATTTCTGTTTGCACTGGATTTAGATGTTTGTCCTTGTTATGTGAGACAATTAGATTTTTCTATTGCAAAAACAAACTGCTGGAGGAGCTCAGCTGGTTGAGCAGCTTTTGATGGGAGGGAAAGGAGCCGATATTCCGGGCCAAACCCCTTCATAAGGGCTAAAAATTGGGAACAATAATCTTTCCTCTCCACTCTTGGTCCTGACAGTTGTTTGTGCTCCAAATACACTTTGATCTTTCTTGTAATGATTGAATTTTTTCAGTGTAATAATTATAGAAAGGACTCAGTTAAAAACAATTACAAACATATTATTCAAACTGTACTGTGATCATTTTCAGTTCCAGCACTGGTTAGATTGAGCATTGTTCAAATCGTCTATGCTTTTAACCACATATAGTGGTACTCTTCAAACCACTTTATTTTCTGTTCTCTTAATTGTTGAATGAGTTCCATGATATTCAGACTTGCATTGCTTGTGTAGTTGTCACAGTGCCCTCCATAATGTTTGGGACAAAGGCCCGTTGTTTATTTATTTGCCTCTGTACTCTACAATTTGACATTTGTAATAGAAAAATTCACATGTGGTTAAAGTGCACATTGTCAGATTTTAGGAAAGGCCATTTTTGTACATTTTGGTTTCACCATGTAGAAATTATGCTGCGTTTACACATAATCCCCTCATTTCTGGGCACCATAATGTTTGGCTTCAGAGGTGTTTGTAATTGCTCGGGTGTGTTTAAATGTCGCCTTAATGCAGGTATAAGAGAGCTCTCAGCACCTAGTCTTTCCATCACCATTGGAAACTTTTATTGCTGTTCATCAACATGAGGTCCAAAGTTGTGCCAATGAAAGTCAAAGAAGCCATTATGAGACTGAAACAAGAATAAAACTGTTAGAGACATCAGCCTATTTCCTTCGCTCCATAGATGCTATGCTGCCTCACCCGCTGAGTTTCTCCAACATTTTTGTCCATCTCAAAACTCATGCTACTGCAAGACAATGATCCCAAACATACTGCTAAAGCAACAAAGGAGTTTTTCAAAGCTAAAAATGGTCAATTCTTGAGTGGCCAAGTCAATTACCCGATCTGAACCCAATTGAGCATGCCTTTTATATGCTGAAGAGAAAACTGAAGGGAACTAGCCCCCAAAACAAGCATAAGCTGAAGATGGCTGCAATACAGGCCTGGCAGAGCATCACCAGAGAAGACACCCAACAACAGGTGATGTCCATGAATCGCAGACTTCAATCAGTCATTGCATGCAAAGGATATGCAATAAAATACTAAACATGACTACTTTCATTTACATGACATTGCTGTGTCCCAAACATGTTGATGTCCTGAAATAGGAGGACTATGTATAAACACTGCTGTAATTTCTTCATAGTGAAACCAAAATGTATAAAAATGGCCTTTATGAAAATCTGACAATGTGCACTTTAACCACGTGTGATTTTTTTTTTCTAATACAAATCTCAAATTGTGGAATACAGAGGCAAATAAATAAATGATGGGTCTTTGTCCCAAACATTATGGAGGGCACTGTAAATGCCTCTTAAAGATTTGAGCATTCTTTCATGAATAGAAACAACAGTTTAGAGCCTTGAAATTAAAAAAAATGCTGGAAACACTCAAGATAGACACAAAATGCTGTGTAACTCAGCAAGTCAGACAGCATCTCTGGAAAAAAGTAGTAGGTGACATTTTGGGTTGAGACCCTTCTTCAGACCCACTCAGCATGTCAGGCTGCATTTGTAGAAAGAACAAAACAGGGTTAACAATTCAAGAATGAGAACCTAACGAATGTTGACTCTTCTTCCTCCTTCCAGAGATGGTGCCCGACCAGCATTCTCTGGTTTATTACAGATTTGCAGCAACTGCAATTCCTTTGACATTTATAGCAGAGCACTGTACTACTTCCATTGCTCTTGCATTTAGCAGATGTGTACACAGGATGGTATAGAGCATCTTCAACAGCTGATTCCTGAATTTACACATGGTATTCAGAGTAACAGACTCTAATGCTTTCCCTGTTTAAATGAAACGGCTTTCAATAGATCATAGTTCATTGCAAATAGCTGCCCTTTCGCTGCTTGTTGCCTTTACCTCTGGAGGTTCAGCTTGCAGTTCATTTGTGGGAAGATGTTACGCTTCACTTCCTTGCCTGGTTTGCTGATGCAAAGCTAGATTTCTATCCTAAGAAGAATTAAACAGCGTAAGTAGATCAAATACATGGATTCCTTATTAAAGGCATTCTCCTGATATATTGTTACTTGTGAAACTGCACATTGTCAGACACTTTGAAGCTATTGGCTGAGACAATTAGATAGATCTGATTTTATTCAAAGTGAAGTAAAGCAGACTGGATAAGCTTGTAAAAATATGTGATGTCTTCCAGTATCATGTAATATGAATGTAACTTAAATGTAGTTGTTCTGTTAATGTTCGTGTGATCCAGCTTGAAAGAGAACATTTTGATAACTGCTACATATGTAAAAATGCGACTGGGATCAATCATACATTGCATCGATTGTTAAATTGTTCGGAATATTGTGTGGACCGCGCTAAAAACATTCGTATTGTATCTGCAATAAAGTATTGAGTTCAAAGAATCTGAGTTTTCTGGCACTGTTTAATTTCTTTACGTATGCCAACAGATTATTGGCAGAATATAATTATCAATGGAGCAGTGCACTGATCCCTTTCAGCAGCCTTCAAAGCAGTTTATGTGCCGCAGAAGGAAGGAATGAGTGGGAACTATACAAGAATTGCTAAAGTAGCAATTGTGAAAATGCCGTATACAATTATTTAGAAGTGGTGAGTGAGGAATGTGGTGATAGGATTACAGCATGGCATTTTGGGTGTTCAAAACTGCGTCAGTCTGTAACTGACACTTTTTTTTGCTTTGGAATAATGGCCTTTTTTGTAATATTCAAAGAGGAGATTAACACAATAGAAAGGAAGGACATTAGCTTGGAGGATGTGGAATCGATATGGGTAGAGCTGCGAAACACCAAGGGGCAGAAAACGCTGGTGGGAGTTGTGTACAGGCCACCTAACATTAGTGGAGTTGGGGATGGCATCAAACAGAAATTTAGAAATGCGTGCAACAAAGGTAAAACAGTTATAATGGGTGACTTCAATCTACATATAGATTGGGTGAATCAAATTGGCAGGGGTGCTGAGGAAGAGGATTTCTTGGAATGTATGCGGGATAGTTTTCTAAACCCACATGTAGAGGAACCAACGAGAGAGCAGGCTATTCTAGACTGGGTATTGAGTAATGAGGAAGGGTTGGTTAGCAGTCTTGTGTGTGGCCCCTTGGGCAAGAGTGACCATAATATGGTTGAGTTCTTCATTAGGATGGAGAGTGACATAGTTAATTCAGAAACAAGGGTTCTCAACTTAAAGAAAGGTAACTTTGAGGGTATGAGACGTGAATTGGCCAAGATAGACTGGCAATTGATTCTTAAAGGGTTGACGGTGGATATGCAATGGAAGGCATTTAAAGACCGCATAGGTGAACTACAACAATTGTTCATCCCAGTTTGGCAAAAGAATAAATCAAGGAAGGTAGTGCATCCGTGGATAACAAGGGAAATCAAGATACAAGATACATTTATTTGTCACATGTGCCAGTTGGCACAGTGAAATGTGTGTTCACCATACAGCCATACAATAAAAATAAACAACACCACACACGATAGAGTTCAACATAAAAACATCCCCACACAGCAGAATCAAAGGTTTCCCACTGTGAGGGAAGGCACCAAAGTCAGTCCTCTCCTCTAATGTTCCCCAATGTTCACCCGTGGTCGGGGCCTCCCCGAGCCCTCCGCAGTCGCCGCTACGGGCGGCCCGATGTTCAGGCCCTCTAGCCAGGGTGATGTAAGTCCGACGTCGGGGCTAGGGGACCTCCTCAGCGGCCTGGACATCAGAGTCGGCCACCTACCGGAGTCCGCGGCTCCCAAAGTCTGCAGAGATGCAATGCTGGCGGCCCTTGGCAAAGGGCCCCAGGACTCCGCGATGACGGTCAGCGCCGCCCGCGTTGGAAGCTCTCCCAAACCGCAGCTCCACGATGTTGGAGCAGCCGCCCAACGCCCCGGAGCTCCAAACGGCGATCCAGGTAGGCATCGCCCGCTCCGCGGTGAATTCAGCGCTGCGCCGCTGCTGTTGTAGCTCTGGTCCGGTTCCTGGTCCCCGGCAGGAAAGGCTGCTCCGATCCAGGTGGTAGGCCGCGAGGACGGGGGCGAGGACGCGACTCGGTGAAATAGTCACGTCCCCGCCAGGAAGCGACTGGGAAACAGTTTCACCGTTACCCTGCCCCCCTCCCCCACATAGAAAAGTCAAAGATTCCCCCCAAAACACTTTAAAATAAATAAAAAGATTGAAAAGACAAACAGGCTGTAGGCAGAGGCTGCCGTCAATGCGGCACCCCAAATCAAGGATAGTATCAAAAACAAAAGATGAAGCACACAAATTAGCCAGAAAATGCAGCCTACCAGAGGACTGGGAGAAATTCAGAGACCAGCAGAGGAGGACAAAGGGCTTAATTAGGAAAGGGAAAATAGATTATGAAAGAAAACTGGCAGGGAACATAAAAACTGACTGCAAAAGCTTTTATAGATATGTGAAGAGAAAAAGATTAGTTAAAACAAATGTAGGTCCCTTGCAGTCAGAAACAGGTGAATTGTTCATGGGGAACAAGGACATGGGAGACCAATTGAATAACTACTTTGGTTCTGTCTTCACTAAGGAAGACATAAATAATCTGCCGGAAATAGCAGGGGACCGGGGGTCAAATGAGATGGAGAAACTGAGTGAAATCCAGGTTAGTCGGGAAGTGTTAGGTAAATTGAATGGATTAAAGGCCGATAAATCCCCAGGGCCAGATAGGCTGCATCCCAGAGTGCTTAAGGAAGTAGCCCCAGAAATAGTGGATGCATTAGTGATTATTTTTCAAAACTCTTTAGATTCTGGAGTAGTTCCTGAGGATTGGAGGGTAGCTAATGTAACCCCACTTTTTAAAAAGGGAGGGAGAGAGAAAACGGGGAATTACAGATCAGTTAGTCTAACATCGGTAGTGGGGAAAATGCTAGAGTCAGTTATTAAAGATGGGATAGCAGCACATTTGGAAAGTGGTGAAATCATTGGACAGAGTCAGCATGGATTTATGAAAGGTAAATCATGTCTGACGAATCTTATAGAATTTTTCGAGGATGTAACTAGTAGAGTGGATTAGAGAGAACCAGATGATGTGTTATATCTGGACTTTCAGAAGGCTTTCGACAAGGTCCCACATAAGAGATTAGTATGCAAACTTAAAGCACACGGTATTGGGGGTTCAGTATTGATGTGGATGGCAGACAGGAAGCAAAGAGTAGGAGTAAACGGGTCCTTTTCAGAATGGCAGGCAGTGACTAGTGGGGTACCGCAAGGCTCAGTGTTGGGACCCCAGCTATTTACAATATATATTCATGATTTGGACGAGGGAATTGAATGCAACATCTCCAAGTTTGCGGATGACACGAAGCTGGGGGGCAGTGTTAGCTGTGAGGGGGATGCTAGGAGGCTGCAAGGTGACTTGGATAGGTTGGGTGAGTGGGCAAATGCATGGTAGATGCAGTATAATGTGGATAAATGTGAGGTTATCCATTTTGGTGGCAAGAACAGGAAAGACTTATCTGAATGGTGGCCGATTAGGAAAAGGGGAGATGCAACGAGACCTGGGTGTCATGGTACACCAGTCATTGAAAGTAGGCATGCAGGTGCAGCAGGCAGTGAAGAAAGTGAATGGTATGTTAGTATTCATAGCAAAAGGATTTGAGCAGGGAGGTTCTACTGCAGTTGTACGGGGCCTTGGTGAGACCACACCTGGAGTATTGCATACAGTTTTGGTCTCCTAATCTGAGGAAAGACATTCTTGCCATAGAGGGAGTACAGAGTCACCCATTCCTTCTCTCCAGAGATGCTGCCTGTTCTGCTGAGTAACGCCAGTCATTTAAACAAATTCTTTTCTGGATAAGGATTTGTAGGGCAAATCATTAGGGGATTTGAAAAGGAATAAGATAATTGAAAAGAAGAACTGAGAGCTCAGAGAACTGGCACAGGTAAAATGTGACCCAGGCAGACCAGCATTGTAATATTAAATGACAGGGCAGGATTGAGGGGACAGGTGGCCTACTTATATTTTCTTACATCCCCAGTGGCATACAAGACACATGTATTGTTTCATGTTTTTGTGCATTGTTCAGTACAATTCTCTACCCACCTTGAAATCAAAAACCTACAAAGTTTCCAGATTTACTAAAGTTCATGAATATCTATTGCCATCTGGTGGCTTCAACACACACAGCAATATCAACAAAAGAATTAGACCAGGGGTGGTGAACCTATGGCCTTCTTGGCCATTCTTCTTCTTCTTCTTGCTTATGGCATGCACAGCCTAAAGTTGTAGGACAACTTGTTCTATTTGATCTTATTTGATTGTGCACGCTAAGTTGATTGCATTCGTCGAAACAGGAAGGTTGCAATCTCCCACCCCTCTAGGCCATTAAGTGCAGCCTTTTGAATGAATCCAAATTTTGTAGAACAAATCCTTTTATTTTTATTAATATGTTTTTGTTCGTCTTTTATTATTTTTATTTTAATCTTAAAATGAACATATTTAAAATACCAAAGAGTAAAAGAAGATTCAAAGAAATAATTCTCCCCGACTGATGGCCACAATTAAAACATTAGTAAGTCATGACGGCTATTTTATTGCCACAAAGTGTTACTCGCTTTGGGCACATCTTACGGGTAGAACACGAGGAATAGATTTCCTCAACAACTTTCAAGATAAATGTCGTGAAGTATATCTAATTGAAGTTTCTTGGATGCGGCCTTATTAGATTACAGCTAACTTAATGCGGCATTCCAACATGAAAAGGTTCCCCACCCCTGAATTAGATCCAAGAGAGACACAAAATACTGGAGTTACTCAGCAGAACAGGCAGCATCTCTGGAGAGAAGGAATGGGTGACGTTTCGGGTCGAGACCCTTCTTCAGACCGGAAACGTCAGCCATTCTTTTTCTCCACAGATGCTGCCTGTCCTGTTGAATTACTCCAGTTTTTTGTGTCCACAGCAGAAGGTACAGATGCTTGAAAGCACACACTTAGGGACAGTGTGTTCCACACTTAGTAACAGCTTCTTCCCCCATTATCAGGCTTCTGAACGGCCCTTCCATAAGCCAGGGGACCATTTAATTCACTTCTACATTTTTGAGGACATTGGACTTTGTCTAAGGAATTGATGTGCTACTAAGCTGAGAACTATGATCTCACTTTATCTTCCCCTTTCCTCCATCGTACTTGAGTTTGAACTGATTGTCTACGTATGGTATATCAATCTGTATGGATAGCATGGAAAACTTTTACTGTACCTCAATACATGTGGCAATAATAAACCTAACCTATCATTTGTAAACATTCCTTTCCCTGTACCTGTCCAAGAGTGTTTTAAATGCTATTATGGTACTTCCCTCAACTCCCTCTTTTGGCAGCTCATTCCATATACCCACCACCCTCCGTGAACAGTGAGCAAAAAAACACACTTGGACTTGATTGCCTGAACAGAACGGTGGAGGCAAAAAGCAGCACATTTATCCAAGATCAGTTGCATATGAGGATCACCTGAATATGATGAGAAAACAGTATCCTCCATAATGTTTGGGACAAAGACCCATCATTTATTTATTTGCCTCTGTACTCCACAATTTGAGACTTATAATAGAAAAAAAAAGCACATGTGGTTAAAGTGCACACTGTCAGATTTTAATAAAAGGCCATTTTTATACATTTTGGTTTCACCATGTACAAATTACAGCAGTGTTTATACATTGTCCTCCCATTTCAGGGCACCAAAATGTTTGGGACGCAGCAATGTCATGTAAATGAAAGTAGTCATGTTTAGTATTTTGTTGCATATCCTTTGCATGCAATGACTGCTTGAAGTCTGCGATTCATGGACATCGCCAGTTGCTGGGTGTCTTCTCTGGTGATGCTCTGCCAGACCTGTATTGCAGCCATCTTTAGCTTATGCTTGTTTTGGGGACTAGTCCTCTTCAGTTTTCTCTTCAGCATATAAAAGGCATGCTCAATTGGGTTCAGATCGGGTGATTGACTTGGCCACTCAAGAATTTACCATTTTTTAGCTTTGAAAACTCCGTTGGCACTTTAGCAGTATGTTTTGCTTGTAGAATGAACCGCCGGCCAATTAGTTTTGAGGCATTTGTTTGAACTTGAGCAGATAGGATGTGTCTATACATTTCAGAATTCACTATGCTACTACCATCAGCAGTTGTATCATCAATGAAGATAAGTGAGCCAGTACCTTCAGCACCCAGGCCATAACACCCCCATCACTGTGTTTCAGAGATGAGGTGGTATGCTTTGGATCTTGGGCAGTTTCTTCTCTCCTCCATACTTTGCTCTTGCCATCACTCTGATATAAGTTCATCTTCATCTCATCTGTCCACAAGACCTTTTTCCAGAACTGTGGTTGCTCTTTTAAGTACTTCTTGGCAAACTGTAACCTGGCCATCCTATTTTTGCAGCTAACCAGTGGTTTGCATCTTGCAGTGTAGTCTCTGTATATCTGTTTATGAAGTCTTCTGCGGACAGTGATCATTGACAAATCCACACCTGAAGAGTGTTTCTGATCTGTCGGACAGGTGTTTGGGGATTTTTCTTTATTATAGAGAAAATTCTTCTGTCATCAGCTGTGGAGGTCTTCCTTGGCCTGCCAGTCCCTTTGTGATTAGTAAGCTCACCAGTGCTCTGTTTCTTCTTAATGATGTTCCAAACAGTTGATTTTGGTTAGCCTAAGGTTTGGTTGATGTCTCTAACAGTTTTATTCTTGTTTCTCTGTGTTATCGTGGTTTCTTTGACTTTCATTGGCACAACTTTGGTCCTCATGTTGATAAACAGCAATAAAAGTTTCCAAATATGATGGAAAGACTGGAGGAAAGACTAGGTGCTGAGACCTCTCTTATACCAGTATTAAGGAGGCAATTAAACACCTGAGCAATTACAAACACCTGTGAAGCCATGTGTCCCAAACATTATGGTGCCCTGAAATGGGGGGGGGGGGGGGGCTATGTATAAACACTGCTGTAATTTCTACATGGTGAAACCAAAATGTATAAAAACACCCTTTAATAAAATCTGACAATGTGCACTTTAACCACATGTGAATTTTTCTATTACAAATCTCAAAGTTGCAAGGGCAAATAAATAAATGATGGGTCTTTGTCCCAAACATTATGGAGGGCACTGTGGAGGAGGCCATTCAGCCCATTTCATTCTTGCTAGGATAATCATGAATTAATTGCACACTTCAATCTATAAATTATAATTTTCTTCTGGCAACAAATGTTCATAAACATTTTAACAAATTGACAATAGGATAAATGCTAATTTATTTTACTCTTGCAAAATAAATTTAAAAGACTTGCTTCTACACTTTGCCTACAGTCACACAAGCGATGTCATGTTTAGAGATTCGGCATGGAAACAGGCCCTTCAGTCCACGCCGACCATCAATCTCCCGTTCACGCTACTTCTATGTTATACCGCTTTTTCATCCACTCCAATTAACCAACAAACCACTCATCTTTGAGATGTGGGTGGAAATCACCCAGAGGAAATCCAACTTGGTCACAGGGGAACACACAAAGTCCACATAGATAGCACACGAGGTCAGGATTAAACCTGGGTCACTGGCGCTGTGAGGCAGCAGCTCTACCAGGTAGACCTATGTTAGAATGTTTCATTTATTTTGAAAGCAAATAGGAAGTAATGTAAGTCGGCTACGTATCGTGAATACAAGTCAGATTTACAAATTTGCTTTTAAAAAGTAATTTAATTGTTAAGGAACCAATTCAATTTTTACACCATTAAAATAATTTATTCTGGAAAAAAGCATTTGAAATAGTACATCTTTAAAATATTGTGTTGGCAATAACAATTTATCCAGACAGAATTAACTGTTGATATTGAATGTTAAATGGAAGTTAACAATTAAAACAAAGTGCACACTGATAGGACCCAATCAATAGATTTTATACATGCAATCAATTCATTCCAATTAGGATTTTAGCAAAATAAGAATTTGGAAGAGATTACAAATAATATTCTGAAGGAAAGCTGTGTATGTTTGAATCCCAACATGCTGCACAAACCTGTACCTACCCGCTTCCAATCTAATCTCAGTTGCAGCTTAAAATGGTGGATTCCCTTTCAAAAATAAAGGACGCATTCATTTTCAAGATCTCTTTGCCTTACCCAGAGTGATTATTAAGGGGCTGTAGAAAACATTGCTGCTAGTCATCTGCCTAACGGTTCAAGTATGGATCCAAAGTAACGTTGGTACCAAACTGAAGCAAGATTGCTAAAAAAGGATAGATTTCTTTGCTGGATTAATTCGGAAAAGACGTCGGCCAAAAGGATTGCACTGGATTCTGTGACAGTGAAGGTGGTCGTTAAATGATCCGGTTGATGGTCAAAGATCCAATTTAAGTTCTACGGTTCTAGTGCCAGGTTGTCGACACCCACTTTACGCTTTGAAGGCTGAAAGAAAGAAAGAACCAGCTCAAAATATTTGAAATTCATTTTGCTAGCTTATTGATCTCAATGTCTTACGAAGAATAACCATATTTTTTGTGTGTACGTATGTGTGCGTGTGTATGTCGATATATAGTCAGAAAGTATTCAGACTTCCACTTTTCCACATTTTGCTACATTGCAGCCTTATTCTAAAATGGATTAAGTTATTTTTTTAAATCATCTATGCACAATACCCCATAATAAAAGCGAAAAAGATGTTTAGAAATTTTTGCAAAGTAATTAAAAATAAATAACTGAAATATCACATTTACATAAGTATTCAGACCCATTACTCAGTACTTTGTTGAGGCACCTTTGGCAGCGATTACAGCCTCACGTCTTGGGTATGAAGCTACAAGCTTGGCACACCTGTATTTGGATAATTTCTCCCATTCTTCTCCGCAGATCCTCTCAAGCTCTGTCAGGTTGGATGGGGAGCGTCGATGCACAGCTATTTTCAGGTCCCTCCAGAGATATTCGATCGGGTTCGAGTCCAGGCTCTGGCTGGGCCACTCAAGGAAGTTCACAGACTTGTCACAAAGCCACTCCTGTGTTGTCTTGGCTGTGTGCTTAGGGTCGTTGTCCTGTTGGAAGGTGAACCTCCACCCCAGTCTGAGGTCCAGAATGCTCTGGAGCAGGTCTTCATCAAGGATCTCTCTGTACTTTGCTCCGTTCATCTTTCCCTCGATCCTGACTAGTCTCTCAGTTCCTGCCGCTGAAAAACATCCCCACAGCATGATGCTGCCACCACCATGCTTCACCGTAGGTATGGTATTGGCCAGGTGATGAGCAGTGCCTGGTTTCCTCCAGATGTGACACTTGGCATTCAGGCCAAAGAGTTCAATCTTGGTTTCAGACCAGATATTCTTGTTTAGGTGCCTTTTGGCAAACTCCAAGCGGCTGTCGTGTGCCTTTTACTGAGGAGTGGCTTCTGTCTGGCCACTGCACCATAAAGGCCTGATTGGTGGAGTGCTGCAGATATAGTTGTCCTTCTGGAAGTTTCTCCCATCTCCATAGAGGAACTCTGGTGCTCTGTCAGAGTGACCATCGGGTTCTTGGTCACCTCCCTGATTGAGGCCCTTCTCCCCCGATTGCTCAGTTTGGCTGGGCGGCCAGCCCTATGAAGAGTCCTGGTGGTTCCAAAGTTCTACCATTTAAGAATGACGGAGGCCACTGTGCTCTTCGGGACCTGCAATGCTGCAGAAATTGTTTCATACCCTGCCCCAGATCTGTGTCTCGACACAATCCTGTCTCTGAGGTCTACGGACAATTCCTTCGTCTTCATGGCTTGGTTTTTGCTCTGACATGCACTGTCAACTGTGGGACCCTATATATACAGGTGTGTGCCTTTCCAAATCATGTCCAATCAATTTAATTTAACACTGGTGGACTCCAATCAGGTTGTAGAAACATCTCAAGGATAATCAATGGAAAGAGGATGCACTGAAGCTCAATTTTGAGTGTCATAGCAAAGGGTCTGAATACTTATGTAAATGTGATATTTCAGTTAGTTATTTTTAATTACTTTGCAAAAATGTCTAAACACCTGTTTTCCCTTTTTAATTATGAGGTATTATGTGTAGATTGATGATAAAAAAGATGAATTTAATCCATTTTAGAATAAGGCTGTAACGTAACAAAATGTGGAAAAAGTGAAAGGGTCTGAAGAGAGAGAGAGAGAGCGAGAGCGAGAGCGAGAGAGTGTGTGTGTGTGTGTGTGTGTGTGTGTGTGTGTGTGTGTGTGTGTGTGTGTGTGTGCGATATATATATATATATATACACACACACACATGATCTATATATGTGTGTATTTGTATATGTATATATGTGTATATGTATACCACCTGGGGCGCCGTCGAGTATGGCTGCCCTGCCAGCAGCTGTTAGTTTTTTCACCCTTTTTTTTATTTTTAGTTAGTTGAAAGTGTTTGTTTTGGAGGTCTTTAGTCTTTTTATGTGGGGGGTGGGGGGTGGGGTTAGGGGGAAACTATTCTTCTCAGTCCCTACCTGGTCGGAGATGTGGTTTTTCTCCGAGCCGTATCTTCGCCCCTTCCTCGCGGCCTACGGGCAGACTGGAGCGGCGTTTTCCTGCCGGGACCGGCCAGGACTTCAGCTTCGGCGGCGGCACAGCGCTGAAGCACCATCGCGGAGCGGGCGATGCCTAGCCCGGGTCGCCGTGCAGCAAGCTCCGGAGTGCTGTGACAGCCGGCACCAACATCGCGGAGCTGCGGTCTGCGGTCAGCGGAGCTTCCAGCCGCGGGCGGCGCTGAACCCTAAACACCGCGGAGCCTGGGATCTGACGACGAGGTCATCATCCGGCGAGAGGGCCTGAGGCATCGGGCTGCCGTATCGGCGACTGCAGAGGCCTCAATAGGCCCCGACTATGGGTGAACTGGGGATGGGACTGGACTTTGCTGCCTTCCCCCACAGTGGGAACCATTGTGGGGGGATGTTTTTATGTTATTGTTAAATTCTTTGATGTAATCTTTATTTGTGTGCTGCATGGCAAGTCAAATTTCACTGCACCAATTGGTGTATGTGACAATAAATGTCTATCTATCTATCTATCTATATGTGTATATGTATATATGTATATATGTGTATATGTATATGTGTGTATATGTATATGTGTGTATATGTATGTGTGTATATGTATATGTGTGTATATGTATATATGTATATGTATTTATGTGTGTATATGTGTGTATATACACATACACAGAACTTTGTTTCCTCTCGTTTACTATATTGTTTACAGTACATTATGCAATACAATAGAACTTTATTTATCCTAGGAGGGAAATTGATCTGCCAACAGTCATAAAACACAAAATACACAAAACACATGAAACATTAAATTGCCAAGTGGAAAGGCTTGAGGGGTGTGCAAAGATTGGGGAGGGGAGGGGGGGGGGGGTTGAGAGTCAGTCTCAGTCTACCCCATGACAGAAGAGGAGTTGTAAAGTTTAATAGCTGCAGGGAAGAAGGATCTCCTGTGGCGTTCTGATCTGCATCTTGGTGGAACTATGTACATAGTACACTTGGTTTACTACGTTTACATATTCTGCTGTGCTGCTGCAAGTAAGAATTTCATTGTTCTATCTGGAACATATGACAATAAAACTCTTGACACTTGACTCATATTTATGTTGGATGGAGTTGCAAGACCCAGCTGGTTATTTTCAGCTAAATCAGAAATAAAGCTGCCAGTAAGTACATATCATGCTACTTTTTTGAAAAATATAATTTCCAATTACTTATTGTCCATGTGATACAAGTTGAACTTAGATGAAATTCACCAAGCAAAACAATAAGAAGATAAAAATCCAGGAAATAAAATGACATCCAAAAATCAACTCAGACAAGTCATTAATTTATAAAAAAGTTTTAAACATAGAAACATAGAAAAAAGGTGCAGGAGGAGGCCATTTGGTCCTTCGAGCCAGCACCGCCATTCATTGTGATCATGGCTGATCATCCACAATCAGTAACCCGTGCCTGCCTTCTCCCCATATCCCTTGATTCCACTAGCCCCTAGAGCTCTATCTAACTCTCTTTTAAATTCATCCAATGAGTTGGCCTCTACTGCCTTCTGTGGCAGAGAATAAAATTCACAACTCTCTGGGTTTTTTCTCATCTCAGTTTTAAATGATCTCCCCTTTATTCTTAGGCTGTGGCCCCTGGTTCTGGTCTCCCCCAACATTGGGAACATTTTTCCTGCATCTAGCTTGTCCAGTCCTTTTATAATTGTATACGTTTCTATAAGATAGCCTCTCATCCTTCTAAATTCCAGTGAATACAAGCCCATTCTTTCCAATATTTCCTCATATGACAGTCGCACCATCCCGGGGATCAACCTTGTGAACCTACGCAGCACCGTCTCAATCGCAAGGATGTCCTTCCTCAAATTAGGAGACCAAAACTGCACACAATACTCCAGATGTGGTCTCACATGCAGAAGGACCTCTTTACTCCTATACTCAAATCCTCTTGTTATGAAGGCCTCGTTATGGATTTCAAATTATTACTTGAAACATCTTAAGTTTTGCTGCTGAGAATCCATGAATGGAATGAACTAATTTGATTGGAGAACTGCAGGTGCTGGTTTACAAAAAAAGACAAAGTACTGGAGTAACCCAAGGGTCCCAACCCAAAACGTTACCTATTCATGTTCTCCAAATATGCTGCCTGACCCACTGAGTTTCTCCAGCACTTTGAACTGAATTGATTTACTGAGGTATAGGAGACCAAGTTGTGTAATAAACAATATAAAAATACTTTTGCTCAGGCAGCCCGTCCTGCTGATCCGCAGCCCCGATGTGTAGGAAGGAACTGCAGATGCTGGTTTACACCGAAGATAGTCACAAAATAATGGAATAACTCAGCGGGACAGGCAGCATCTCTGGAGACAAGGAATAGATGATGTTTTGGGTCAAGACCCTTCTGGCTTCCAGCTTGGGAACTGGCTGAATAACCAGGAGGAAGATGGAGGTACTGGAGGATGATCGGTGGCCATGAACTCACCACCTGCGCTCTTGTAAAGAGCTCTCGAGTGCCATGGTCAGCTCCAGGAGTGAGGCATGGCGGCCTCAGGGCATGGAAGTGGAGGGTTGGCTGCTGGAGGAGATGGATGGCGCCGTTGCCATGGTCGCAGGTTGGAGGGAGGTGGCCGCTGGAGGTCCTACAGCAGCCGGGTGAGTGAGGATATTGAGTGCAGCTTATGGCAGCTGCACAGAGCGGCAATGGGAGGTGCTGATGGCATCGCACAGGGCCAGGGCAACCGTTACTTCATCGATGCAGTGTTGCCAGGACACCAGGCTTTAAAGTGAGAATATAAGAGGTTCCCTATTACTTGGGCCATAATTGGACTTTTCAGAGACTTGGAAGTTCTTCAGAGACTTGGAGACAGCGAACAAAGAGGGACCCGGCGTGGGGGGAGGGGGGGGGGGCAAGAGAACAAAGGGGACTAAATGGATTACTTTGTAACTTTGTCGGTGCCCTATATGTGGCGACTCTTTGCATACCTTGTGTACGCAAAACAAAGAGTCTCACTGTGACTTGTCACATGTGATAAAGTATCATCGATTCATTCAAGTTACAAGATGGTGCCAGAACATGGCGACTCTCTACATGCTGTTGCAGAAGATCTATTATACTCATGTATAGTATAGTTTGACTGAACAGCATGCAGAACAAACGTTTCACCGCAATATGTACACATGACAATAACAAACTAAACTAGGGTAAAACTAAACTTGCTATTTAACACATCTTCACATCTCTCATTCCGGGAGGAATTAGTTAAGTAGAGGACCACTGGCTCCGAGTATGTCAATTGTTGACTGCGTTTTCTTTGAGATTATGCAGTTGCAAAATTTGTTCACAAGTTATAGGAGTAGAATTAGGTCATTCGGCCCATCGAGTCTACTCTGCCTCCTACTCCCATTTTCCTGCCTTCTCCCCATAACCCTGGACCCCCCCTTTCTAATCAAGAAGTTGTCTATCTCCTCCTTAAAAATATCCACTAACTTGGCCTTCACAGCCCTCTGTGGCAATGAGTTCCACTGATTAACTGTTAATAGGGATTCAGATTCAGAGACTGCAGATGCTGGAATTAACAGGGTTATGGGGAGAAGGGTTTCGGCCCGAAACGTTACCTATTTCCTTCGCTCCATAGATGCTGCTGCACCCGCTGAGTTTCTCCAGCATTTTTGTGTACCTGGAATTAACAAACCATCTGCAGGAGAACGCTGAAGCTCAAGCAGCATTCGTTGGGTGAAAGGAACAGTCGGTGTTTTGGGTTGAAACCCTGCAATAGGATTAAGAGTGCAGAGAGAAAATAGCCGATATAAAGAAGGGAGGGGGTGTTGAGACAGAGGCAAGTGAGTGATTAGTGGACCGAGATGGGGTGAAGAAGCATTATGGGCAGATTGAAGATAGACACAAAATGCTGGAGTAACAGGCAGCATCTCTGGAGAGAAGGAATGGGTGACTTTTCGGGTCGAGACCCTTCTTCAGACTGAGAGTCAGGAGAGAGGGAAACCAGAGACATGGAAGGGTACAAAGAGAATGTAAGGTGTGAAAAGAACAGATAAAAGCAGAGGATGCTCAAGGAAATGTACAATGGTTCATTGATGGCTATGGGGAAGGTGACAACAGATTGAGCCAGGTGGTGGTGGGGAGGGAGTGGGGGTGGGAGACAGAGGCAGGTGGATGACCGATGAGTGCAGACAAAGGCTGCCGTGTTCATCCAGCAGATTGCTTGTTGCAAGATTTGTTCAGATTACAGATGTTTTTATCCAGATAATGAAGCTTCCAATGAGAGATAGATCCAGTACCAAACACCCTGCAGCATAACCTTGCTGATGATGTTGACAAGTTGCTGCTAATTACTGGATAGGTCCCTGTAAAAGAGAGCCCGGGTGGCTCTTCTTTAGGATTTAGCTCAGCGGCACATGGATCTTCATATAGTTTAGTTTAGATACAGCATGGAAACAGGCCCTTCAGCCCACGCCAACCATTGATCACCCTGTACACTAGCACTATCCTACACTAAGGATAATTTTCAATTTTACCGAAGCCAATTGACTTACAAACCTGCACGTCTTTGGGACATGGGAGGGAACCGGAACACCTGGAGAAAACAGACGCGGTCACAGGGAGAATGTACAAATTCTGCACAGGCAGTGCCCCTAATCAGGATCCAGGATAGAGATCGGGTCCCCGGTGCTGTGAGGCATCAATTGAAGCGCTGCACCACTGTGTCCTGCTGTCACAGTGTGGTTGACGGTACATTCGGAGATTATGCGTCACTGAGATGGCATTTCTCCCAGCTGCAACAGCAGGAAGTCCTGAACCAGTTCACCCCAAACGAAAGAAGACAAACCTTTTTGGAGGAAGAACAGCAGCAGCCCCAGAAAAAGCGAACCACGACCAAGAGAATGAGAAACAACACAGCACCTGGAAAATTAAAAGGAAAAAAAAATTAAAAAGGAATCAAGCAGAATTCACCCAATGCAAATTATTTGCCACTGGATTTGACAGTCGGAAGGCAACTTTTCCGCCTTATACTATCTTGTTAAAACAGTTGTGCGTATTTTCCAAGGCACAAAATCTTCAAGATAACAGAACTTTGCACCTTTTAACCTGTGAGCAATGCAGTGTCCCATAAGGGGTTATTTAACACACCGAGCCTGTACAAAGAAAATAATATCATTAACTTATTTTGCATGCTGGGTTTTCCAGCAAAATTCTTTTGCTAAACAAAATCGCTGACATTAAAGGCAGGCTGCAAGGACTTTAGGTACACAGTTAACACAATTTAGCTCAGGGAAATTTGAACACGTGAAATGTCACAAAATAGTTTCGCCCAACAGAAATTCAACAGCAGGATTCTTCAGACTGCAGAATATCAATTTCAGAATGTTACTTAGACAATTAGAATTTCCAACTGAAATGGGCAAAGTGCTAAACTATTTCTGAAGCAGTGAATGCCCGACCCACAAGATGTACAACAACTTCAATATTTCTATATACCAAACTTGGAGTTTTGATATTTTGGACTAAGTAACAATGTCGGCGGCTCAGTGGTGTAGTAGTGGAGTTGCTGCCTTACAGCATCAGAAGACCCGTGCTTGATCCTGACCACGGGTGCTGTCTGTATGGAGTTTGTACGTTCTCTCTGTGACCACGGGGGTTTTCTCTGGGTGCTCCGGTTTCCTCCCATACTCCAAAGAAGTACAGGTTTGTAGCTTAATTGACTTCTGTAAAATTATAAATTGTCCCTAGTGTGTCGGATAGTGTTATTCCTTGGGCCACGATTGGACTTTTCAAAGACTTGGAGACTGCGAACAGAGAGAGACATGGGGGTGGGAGGGGGGGGTGGGGGGGCGAGAGAACAAAGGGGTATAAATGGAATACTTTGTAACTTTGTCAGTGCCCTATATGTGGCTACTCTTTGCATAACTTGTGTACGCAAAACAAAGAGTCTCACTGTGACTTGTCACATGTGATAATAAAGTATCATCGATTCATTCAAGTTGCAAGATGGCGCCAGAAAATGGCGACTCTCTACATGCTGTTCCAGAAGAGGATCTATTATACTCATGTATTGTATGGTTTGACAGAACAGCATGCAGAACAAACTTTTCACTGCAATATGTGCACATGACAATAACAAACTAAAACAAGGGTTTCGGCCCGAAACGTTGCCTATTTCCTTCGCTCCATAGATGCTGCTGCACCCGCTGAGTTTCTCCAGCATTTTTGTGTACCTTGGGTAAAACTAAGCTTGCTATTTAACACATCTTCATATCTCTCATTCCGGGAGGAATTAGTTAAGTAGAGGACCACTGGCTCCGAGAGAATGTCAATTGTCCGTGTTTTCTTTTAGTCTAATAATGCAGATGCAAAATTTGTTCTGCGCTGTTTCTAAAGTAAAGTCTAAAAGACTGAAAAACCAGATCCATTTTTCAAGACATGGACACCCTTTATCGAATTCTTACAAGGATAGTATGGCGCAACACAACTTTGGATTTAAATCCAACTATGGCTTGGGTGAGGTGGGTGGGGGGGGGGGGGGGGGGGACGAGGGGCAGGTATATCTCCACTTTTTTTTTTCTTCTTTTTTTTCCTCTCTTATATCTTTACTCACTCTTTGGCCACACTACTTTGGCCACACCAGGGGTCCTATCTTTTCACTTTTCACATTTTTCTACTCTTGTTCTTTCTCTCTTCTTTTCCCTCATTTTCAGGTTAAAAGGTCAAAATTGAAGCTGTACAATAATTGTATAATTTTACATGCCGAATGTTTTATTCTTGTACAATTGCTTCTAATAAAAATAATTTAATTTTTTTTTTTTTAAAGTCTAAAAGACTAAATATCTGAATTTTGTTTTCACAGATGTAGAAATACCTTCAACAATAGCTCCTTAATCCTGTACAGGGTCTTTCATTTATAATATTAATGTGTTCACTGATTCAATGGCATCTAGGCATGGGCATTCCAATGGACAAACATGGTCAGATGATGGTAGAACAAGGTGGATGATTAGAGTGTTCCTGTACGACCTGGAGAATATCCATCAGACTCATCCTTATTACCATTCATACAACCTGGGCCTCAGTCCTGCACTTCAAGCCTGTTAAGGTTACCAAAGGATCTCAGAATTAAACTGTGCACGGCTACAAAACTCAACACGATAAACTAAATCGTGGGCTTCAGAGGTGACAGTGGGTTTATAGACTTTGACTACGCGACTACAGGTGCTTAATTGTATGGAGTTTCTCCCCGTGACCTGCGTGGGTTCTCCTGGTTCCTCCCACACTCCCAAGACGTACAGGATTGTAGTTTAATTGGCTTGGTATAATTGTAAATTGTTCCTAGTGTATGTGGGATAGTGTTAGTGTACGGGGATTGCTGGTCGGCGCGGACTAGTTGGGCCGAAGGGTCTGTTTCCGCGCTGCATCTCTAAACTAAACTTTTGTGCATCAGGTTCCTGTCAGGTGATTAAAGTTCAGGTCTCTGTGCAGAGGAAATTTGACATATCTCTGGAAAGCAGTCAGCAACATCTTCTGGCAGGGTAGCCATGAGCACAGAACTTCATCACACAAACAGAAATGGGACAGGTCTGCTCAAATTGAAATTGGCACCATTTGAAAACACAACCATCTGGCAGGTTTTTCCTGACGTTGAGACAACAGCAGACGCTAATACATGGTACAAGAGTGCCAATGTTTGTCTCCCTTAACTGATTAGATATTTAGCAGAAAAAACAACATATTTAACCACAACTTTTTAAGAGCGAGTTTCACTATCTCAAGATCTTATGAAAGAGTTAGGGCAAGGATTTGCCGCATACTGAAGGACAAAGATATTAAAAAAATTATACTCCTAAATATTAGTAATTGATCTATATGTAGAAACAATTGTTTACAATTATTAATCTTTGGTAGCCTTTGGCAACTTACCAATAAAAATGAAGAAAATGGCAAAAGTGGCAATATCCCAGTTAGACTGAAACAGTTGCTTGCTTTGTAGTCTCCTCACTACATCATTAAACTGTGCTTCAATCTGCGCTCCCACATCTTGGTCAGCCATCTTTGATAATGGCTGTTCTGAGATGGTTCAATAGTGGAGGTTTTGCAAACAACAGCAACTGCACAACACAAAACAGGAGTTGTTATGCACCCTGCACAAAATATACTAACAAACCCTTCACAATATAACACACAATACAATTTCTTAAACACGTGCTTATAAATGGATTGTATTTAAAAAAAATTCACAAGAATGGTTTCCAGGTCATTACACGTGGCGCAGCAGTAGAGTTGCTGCCTTAAGCAAATGTAATGGCGGAGACCCGGGTTCGATCCCGATTACGGGTGCTGTCTGTACGGAGTTCGTACGTTCTCCCTGTGACCCGCGTGGGTTTTCTCCGAGACCTTCGGTTTCCTCCCACATTCCAAAGACGTACAGGTTTGTACGTTAATTGGCTTGGTAAATGTAAAAATTGTCCCCAGTGTGTGTAGGATAGTGTTAATGTGCAGGGATCGCTGGTCGGCACGGACCCGGTGAGCCGAAGGGCCTGTTTCCGTGCTGTATCTCTAAACTAAATTAAAACATTGAATGCAAAACACATTGCAACATAACCTTATGCTGGAGAGGCAAGATGGGATGTGCAAATCTAATTAAATATTCTTTTCCTAACAACATTGAGAGTGCCAAGGAAAACAAAGTATGGGAGTAAAAAATTATAGGACAGGAAATTCTGAATGTCAACAAACATCTCCATATACTCCAGTTCCCCCTGTATCATTGGAACAGCAGTTACTTTAGTTTAGAGATACAGTGCAGAAACAGGCCCTTCGGTCCACCGAGTCCACGCTGACCAACAATCCCTGTACACTAGCACTACTGGGGGCAATTTACAATTTACCAAGCAAATTAGCTTACAAAACCTGTATGTCTTAGAGTGTGGGAGGAAACCGGATCACCCGGAGAGAACCCACGTAGGTCACGGAGAGAACGTACAAATTCCGTACAGGCAACACATGTAGTCAGGATCGAACCCAGGTCTCTGGCGTTGTAAGGCAGCAACTGCGCCACCATGCCGACATGCCGTGGTTCCAACATATTGGAATCATTTCAGCCAAACAATCCCGTTGAATTACATTCACTGCACATTCCAGGTCAGCAACTCACAACCAGTTTCAAGGAGATTTCGGGAATGAACAATAGATGCAATAAATCCCACATTCCAGTAATTTAAAAAAACTGTAGTCTGAATGCATCCTAATTTCCTCCATCTGTTACTTAACTGTTTAGTTCGGAGTAATGGCATGGAAACAGGCCCTTCAGCCCACCAAGTTCTCGGCAACCATCACACCCATTCACACTAGTGTTGTGGTATGACACTTGTCCATCCACTTCCTACATGCTAGGGACAATTTACAGAGGCCAATTCACTTACAAATCCACACACCTTTGGGATGTGGGAGGTAACCCATGCTGTCACAAGGAGGACAAACAAACAAACACACACACACACTCCAAACCCGGGGCTCTCATGCTGTGAGGTGGCAGCTCAACCAGCGGCGCCACTGTTAATTTCCTTTCCTTTTCCTGATCTGTGTCTCCATCTCATATCCTCTCGCAATGAAGGCCAACATGCCATTAGCTTTCTTCACTACCTGCTGTACCTGCATGCTTACTTTCATTGCCTGGTGTACAAGCGCACCCAGGTCTCGTTGCACCTCCCCTTCTAATCTGACACCATTCAGAAAATAATTTGCCTTCCTGTTCTTGTCACCAAAGTGAATAATCTCACATTTATCCACATTGTACTGGATCTGCCATGCTTCTGCCCACCCACTCAACCTATCCAAATCACCCTGCAGCCTCATAGCATCCTCCTCGCAGCTCACACTGCCACCCAACTTTGTGTCCTTGGCAAACTTAGAGATGTTACATTTAATTCCCTTGTCTAAATCGTTAATATATATTGTGAACAACTGGGGTCCCAGCACCGAGCCTTGCGGCACCCCACTAGTCACTGTCTGCCATTCTGTAAAGGACCCGTTAATTCCTGCTCTTTGCTTTCTGTCTACCATCGTTCTCTATCCATGTCAATACCCTACTCCCAATAACATGTGCTCTAATTTTGCACACTAATCTCTTGTGTGGGAACTTGTCAAAGGCTTTTTTGAAAGTCCAGATACACCACATCCACTGGCTCTCCCTTATCCATTCTACTTGTTACATCCTCAAAAAATTCCAGAAGATTAGTCAAGCATGATTTTCCCTTCATAAATCCATGCTGACTTTGACCGATCCCGTCACCGCTTTCCAAATGCGTTGCTCTCACATCTTTAATAATCCACTCGAGCATCTTCCCCACAAGGCTAACTGGTCTATAATTCCCCGTTTTCTCGCCCTCCTTTATTAAAAAGCTAATTTGCTTGGTAAAAATTGGCTACCCTCCAGTCCACAGGAACTGGTCCAAAGTCAAGAGAACGTTGGAAAAAGTCCGATCAAGGATAGTCCGAATGTCATCAAAGAGTTAGACAGTCATTCAGCGCTGCTCTCCAGTTGTGGTAGGATGATTCAGTTGCCTGAACAGCTGGGAAGAAACTGTCCCTGAATCTGGAGGTGTGCGTTTTCACACTTCTAAACCTTTTGTCTGATGGGAGATGGGACAAGAGGGAGTGGCCAGGGTGCGACTCATCCTTGATTATGCTGCTGGCCTTGTTGAGGCAGCGTGAGGTATAAATGGAGTCAATAGAAGGGAGATTGCTTTTTGTGATGGTCTGGGCTATATCCACAATTCGCTGCAATTTCTTGTGGTCTTGGATGGAGCTCTCACAATCTCTCCCCCAGGACAGAACAAAGACAGAGATCTCCCGGTTTTCATCTTCTGCCCCACCTGCCCTGATCAACAGATCATTTGTCGCATTTTAGTTTAGTTTAGAGATACAGCGTGAAACAGGCCCTTCGACCCACCGAGTCTACATCGACCAGTCATCACCCATACACTAGTTCTACGCCACACACTAGGGACAATTTCCAGAAGCCAATTAACCTACAAACCTGCACGTCTTTGGGATGTGGGAGGAAACCAGAGCACCTGAAGAAAAATCATGCAGTCACAGAGAGAACATACAAACGTGAACATTTACTGTTCACCACAGAACTGATGGACATTTGTCAGTATTGAGCCAAAACTTGCATCTCTTGAAGATAGACACAAAAAGCTGGAGTAACTCAGCGGGACAGGCAGCATCTCTGGAGAGAAGGAATGGGTGATGTCTTGAACCGAAATGTCACCCATTCCTTCTCTAAAGAGATGCTGCCTGTCCGGCTGAGTTACTCCAGATTTTGTGTCTATCTTCAGTTTAAACCAGCATCTGTTGTTCCTTCCTACACTTGCATCTCTTGAATTGTTTCTTAAATTTCACTGATATATTTTATAGCTCTTTTACTTGACTTCCCATTAGTGGAGACATCTATTTGGAATCTATCCACCAGTTCCCTACAAAATCATCTTTCCTCATGAGCAGTCTTACGAGTAATTGAGCAATAAGGCATGGAAACAGGCCCTTCGAGCCATAGGTGGCTGATTGACTATTAGTCACCCATTTACTGTACATACCACCTTAAAATTTTTTTTATCCTCATCAACTCTACCCAGATCTATCCCTCACCTACACATTAGCAGTAATTTACAGGGGCCAATTAACGTACCAATCTTTGGGATGTGGGAGGAAACTGGAGCACACAGAGGAAACCAATGCAGTCATAGGGAGCAAAGATCCTATAGCTATAGGATCTTTGATTGGGAGATTGTGCAAACTCCACACATGTAGAATCTAAGGTCAGGATTGAACCTGGGTCTCCAGTGCTCCAGGTTGGCTGTTCTGCCCACTGATGCATTTAAGCCACTTATCTCAAAAAATAAAAAGTAGAAATACAATTCGACTTATCAGAAAGGCCTTTCTGATTAACTCCAAATGCATTTGTGGAGTTCTTTATTGGGAATTAGAACTCTTAAAATCAAACCTTTGTAGGATGGAACTGACTCAACCACCTCCAGGTTACAGCGGTTTAAGGAATGGATGACGTTTCGGGTTGGGTTTGAGTCGTCACCCATTCCTTTTCCCCAGAGATGCTGCCTGACCCACTGAGTTACTCCAGCATTTTGTGTCTATCTTCGATGTAAACCAGCATCTGCAGTTCCTTCCGACACACTCCTACATAAATCGATTGAATGTTGAAGTTGTGGAAGAAAGCTGTTTGGCCTGCAGTGGTACATTGCTTATTTTGGCCAGTTCCTCTATGTAATGGAAGTGAACATTTAAAACCGAGAATAAGGAAACTCCGGAAACGGGTAACAATTTAAAGTATAGGGGAAAATAATGGAGAAATTACAATACAAGTAGGTAACTAGTTGGTTAGGTGGGGGTGGAGAGCACAAGTGTGGTTGCAAAGCAGAGAAACCTCAACATATTTGTTCATATCAAACACAAAAAGACATATGTTGTTTTTGTTTCATTTTATTTATATATTTGTAATTTGCTTGTAATCTGTAAGGTGTCCTTGAGTGCTCTGAAAGGCGCCCATAAATAAATTGCATTATTATTAATAAAAGAAGTAATTAGGTTCACACAGCGCAATCTCTCGATCCACACTGGTGCGGATGCAGCAGGGAGTCCTACTGGCTTTCTGATTTTTTAAAATTCTACCTTGGCATGGGAATAGATATCTGCTGAAAGATCATAGGTTCTGCCACTGCGCTGCACAAAGATCAAGGCTGACAAACTGAATTTCACAACCTCCATTGGCGTGTAAAATCTTAACACTGAGGTGGGGTGGGATTCACCTTGTACCAAGTAATCCTTCACTACCTGAAGCGATTTGATGTTATCCCGTTTACACTGATGGGATCTGACACTTTCCAATATGTGAGCAGCAATTGTCAAAGTATTCCTATTATGCCAGGGCACCTTAGAAAATAAACCATAATACCCTCATGCAATTGGTTTCTAAAACTGGCACTTTCTGTGTGATTGTTTCCTTCCTTACATCAGCAGTGCTGAGTAAATTTAAAACCCAAGTTACCGCAAACCATTACACTTTCAATATAATATGCAGAGGGTGATGGGTACATGGACTTAGCTGCCAGAGGAGGTAGTTGGGGCAGGAACTAATAACAACATTTAAAATACATTTGGACAAGCACATGAATAGGAAAGATTGAGGGATATGAGGCAACCATGGGCAGGTGGAGCTAGTGTAGGTGGGGCATCTTGGTCGGCATGGTTAAGTTGGGCCGAAGGGCCTGTTGTGTATCACAAGGCCTTTGTTGTGCAGGCCAAGAAGTACGTTCTGAGGGGAAGATTGATGGTGTGGGTTGGATTTGGCGAATACTTGATTTACTTGTAGAAGTCGGTTAGATTAACGGGCTCTCCAGTATGGTTGTTGGATTGGAGAAGCAGTAAGGTTGAGGTTGGTCTTTGCTGTGTACACGGCCACGCCGCGTATCCATGTCAGACACAGCAGCTGTTTTTCTGTTTGTGCTACGGACACGCAGTCACTTCCCCAGAGAAATCACCCGAGAGGAGCAGGTGTTTGATCCCAGCTTTGTGTGCACGCCTCTCCCCGCTCTCACTACTGAGTGCTGGACATAAAGATCAATGCTTTAGATTCATGCACATTCAACATCCTGACAAATATGAAGATTGGTTAATTTGGCAGCACTTTGAGAAAAAGTGCAGAGAGAAAAATAAATATGTTTACACTTTGGTTTGTATAATATCAGTGTCAGTATTCAACATGAGGAAATAAAACATATCTCCGGGTTTGCATCCTTTATTTAAATGGACCTCTCCCATATGCCCACTCTATAAAGCGACTTTGAGTCCTGAAAAGTGCTATATAAAATAAATGTATTATTATTATAACCTTTTGTACAGACATTCAGAGCCTGGTTGCGAGTTGGGTTTGGATTGGGGGCTAAAAAAGTTCTTACTCGGGACCCAACTATAAATAAATGCAGCAAGACTCAATATTATTATACAGAGCCAAGATACCCGACCCAAATCCAATGGAGCCCAATGATGACCTTTGGGTGAAGGTCAAATTAAGTCCATGGGCTTGTGTCAAGTTTTAATTTGATCCCCGAGCAAATTCTCCACTCCCATTACGTCTGTTGTGACCTTTACCAAGAATGTTTGCAGATCATTAAATCCTCATCGTGTTAGACCGTTATATTTACCCCAATTAATTGATTAATTGGGAGATACAGCATGGAAGCAGGCCTTTTGGCCCACCGAGCCCACACCAAACATCGGTCACCCGTTCACACGAGTTCTATGTTATCCCACTTTCTTATCCACTCCCTACACACGAGGGACAACTTACAGAGGTCAATTAACCTACAAACCTGCTTGTCTTGGGGATGTGGGCACCAGGAGAAAACCCACATGGTCCCAGGGAGAATGTGCAAACTCCACACAGACAGCAGCCAAGATCAGGATTGAACCTGGCGCTGTAAAGCAGCAGCTCTACCAGCTGCGCCACTGTGTCCCGCTCCTTTTTGTTAGTTTTGCCAAAGTATTTGTTTTAACTTTTAGTCCTGATGTGACTATAAGCCCAGTTCCCTCATTTTAGATCAGCTTCCTGGGGAGCTTTTACATCAAAATCATGGGATAGGAGTGATGAGTCAGGCCACATTTATCACCATCACTCATAGAGTCATAGAGTGATACAGGAAACAGGCCCTTCGGCCCAACTTGCTCACACCGGCCAACATGTCCCAGCTACACTAGTCCCACCTGCCTGCACTTGATCCATATCACCCCAAACCGGTCCTATCAATGTACCTGACTAACTGTTTCTTAAACGTTAGGATAGTCCCTGCCTCAACTACCTCGTCTGGCAGCTTGTTCCATACACCCACCACCCTTTGTGTGAAAATGAGTCAATAGACAATAGACAATAGACAATAGGTGCAGAAGTAGGCCATTCGGCCCTTCGAGCCAGCACCGCCATTCAATGTGATCATGGCTGATCATCCCCAATCAGTACCCCGTTCCTGCCTTCTCCCCATATCCCCCGACTCTGCTATTTTTAAGAGCCCTATCTAGCTCTCTTGAAAGCACCCAGAGAACCAGCCTCCACCGCCCTCTGAGGCAGAGAATTCCACAGACTCACCACTCTCTGTGAGAAAAAGTGTTTCCTCGTCTCCGTTCTAAATGGCTTACTCCTTATCCTTAAACTGTGGCCCCTGGTTCTGGACTCCCCCAACATCGGGAACATGTTTCCTGCCTCTAGCGTGTCCAAACCCTTAGTCTGAAGAAGGGTTTCGGCCCGAAACGTTGCCTATTTCCTTCGCTCCATAGATGCTGCTGCAGCCGCTGAGTTTCTCCAGCATTTTTGTGTACCTTAACATTCTTATATGTTTCTTTTTTTTTTTTAATTTTTATTTATTAGAAGTACATTACATCACAGCCACATACATTAATACTCGTCATTTATATCTTCTTACAATTAATGTACTCCCTTTATTTATTTTTTTACACTAAAGAAAGAAAAGATTGAAAGAGAGAAGAAAGTGAAGGAAAAAGTGCAAGTGTAGAAAAGTGTAGAAAATGTAACAACAAAAAAGGACGAAGACCCTATGAGAGCGAAATTAAAAACAAAAAGAAAAAGAGTTAAGAAATAGGCCCTAAGAAAAGAAAAGAGAAAGAGAAAAAAAGAAAAACAAATGTTTTTTTTTGAGCATCACGTAAATAGGACATACCAACTCTTCAACTATCATCCCCCCTTACCCGACCTCAATTTTTTATTTTTTTAAAGTACTTTTGCACCCTATGTTTGTAATAATTCTATAAATGCAGACCACGTCAGGTGGAAGTGATCTGGTTTACCTGCTAGGAGCAGTCTTATCTCTTCAAGGTGTAGTGTTTCAAACATATTTGAAATCCACATATTTATAGTTGGTATTGGAGCCTTCTTCCAAAATTTTAGAATTAGCTTTTTTCCAGTTATTAACCCATAATCCATTAATTTCTTTTGAAACACATTTAGTTCTGGATCATCTTCCGTTATTCCGAAGATAATCCATTCTGCTTTATCCGCGTATAAAGATATTTTATTATATGAGTCTTTAGTATTATATCCATGAATATCAGGGTGTATTCTAATTTTTTCTGCTAGCGGTTCAATAATGAGAGCAAACAGCTGTGGTGATAATGAGCATCCTTGTCTATTTCCCCTTGATAGTTGAAATTTCGAGGATAATATGTTATTAGTAAGTATTCTAGCTGTAGGTTTGTTATATAGTAACTTAATCCATAAAATAAAATTCTCTCCCAGTTGAAATTTTTGTAATACTTTATCCATATAATTCCATTCTACTTGATCAAATGCTTTTTCAGCATCCAGCGAAATAATTGATAATTCTTGATCTTCAGATTTGTGTGAGTGCATTATGTTGAGTAGACGTCTCATATTATTAGAAGAGTATCTCTTAGGGATAAACCCTGTCTGATCTGGGTTTATTAATTTACTAATGTATTTACTTAATCTTCTGGCTAATGTTTTCGCTAATATTTTTTGATCTGTGTTTAACAATGCTATAGCTCTATATGAGCCAGGTTCTTCTAAATCCTTATTTTTCTTAGGTATTAATGTAATCGTTGATTCCGCTAATGTATCAGGTAGTATTCGTTTTTTAAAAGCGTATTGGTACATTTTTTGTAATCTTGGTATTATTTTATCATAAAAGTTTTTATAAAATTCATTAGTAAATCCATCAGGGCCTGGTGTTTTTCCATTTTTTAGTGAGTTTATTGTATCTTCTAATTCCTTAATTGAGATTTGTGCACCCAGTTCCTCTTGTTCCTTCAGCTCTAACTTTGGAAGATTACAGGTATCCAAGAACTTTGTGATATTATTGGAATCAATTGGAATCAATGAACAAAGACAGTTAGAAGAACTTATTAGACAAATGGATATAGATAATGCTAAAGATCCATCAATAGATAAACATAATAAAATAATAATTTTAAAATTTAAATTAAATAAATTATTATCTGCCAAATTTATAAGACTTTTTCAAATTACAAAACAAGAGCACTTTGAATTTGGGGATAAACCGCATAAACTTTTGGCTCGCCAGCTAAAAAAACGAGAAAAGGAACATACTATACCAAAGATCAAATCAGATAAAGGGGAATTATTAACAACACCGAAGGATATTAATAAAAGATTTGCGCAATTTTACGAGAATTTGTATACATCTAAAACATTCTTATATGTTTCAATGAGATCCCCTCTCATCCTTCTAAACTCCAGAGTGTACAAGCCCAGCTGCTCCATTCTCTCACATATGACAGTCCTGCCATCCTGGGAATTAACCTTGTAAACCTACGCTGCACTCCCTCAATAGCAAGAATGTCCTTCCTCAAATTAGGGGACCAAAACGGCACACAATACTCCAGGTGTGGTCTCACTGCAGAAAGACCTATATTCGATTCCTCTTGCTATAAAGGCCAACATGCCATTCGCTTTCTTCACTGCCTGCTGTACCTGCATGCTTCCTTTCATAGACTGACGTACAAGGACCCCCAGATCCCGTTGTACTTCTCCTTTTCCCAACTTGACCCCATTTAGATAGTAATCTGCCTTCCTGTTTTTGCTACCGAAGTGGATAACCTCACATTTATCCGCATTAAACTTCATCTGCCATGCATCTGCCCACTCCCCCAACCTGTCCAAGTCACCCTGCATTCTCGTAGCATCCTCCTCACAGTTCACACTGCCACCCATCTTTGTGTCATCTGCAAATTTGCTAATGTTACTTTGAGTCATGCGAAAGTGGTGGTGAACTGCTATACTCCTTCAAATGGTGGCACAGTTGCAGTTGATTGTTGTTGTTGTGTGTCCATCGTCCATTCCTCATTGCTACAGCCACAAATTAGAGGTGCTTTTAACTTTCATCAATTTTACATCAACTGATACATCCGGACACCATCTTGAGACGCTCATAACCCGCAAGAAAGGCAAAGCCAGAGACCATCCGAGGCACAAGGAACTGCAGATGCTGGGAATCTTGAGTAAAACACAAAGTGCTGACCTCAGCGAGTCAGACAGCATCTCCGGAGAACACGGATAGGCGACGTTTCGCTCAGGGCACATCTTCAGAAGGACTCCCTGATACCAGGGTCATTCACAAGAGTCTTATATACCAAACGCCAACTCAAAAGACGGAATTTTAGCACTTAGACCGAGCAGCAATGAAGAAATGTTGTATTTCTAAGTCAGGTATGCAATATTGGGGAGGATGAGGGGTGGGGGAAGACCCACAGGTGATGGTGTGCCCATGTGCCTGCTGCATTTAACTTTCTCCCTGACCGAGTAAACAGGTGTGAGAGGTACTGTCAGAGTAACACAAGTAACTAACTGCAGTCATTTTCAGTTTTCAATCCAAAACTACTGAATATCGCACAGGATCTCTGTGGTACCACGTTATGGGGAACATACACATTGACCCTGGCTTCCCAATGAAGAAGCGGTACAGGTCCAGGCTTTGCACGATACCAAAACAATTTACTTTACCCCATTTATTGATAGACAGTAAACAATTCTGCACTGCTACTCTGTTAAAAAAGACCAGATTTCTAAGATTGCTATGAATTATGTTGTAAGGTTGAAACTGCTTACAGGAAATTTATTGGCAATTAAATTATGCAGGTTGATGCTAAGATTGTCTCTCTTTTTCATTGCTATTCTGGAATCTTCACGTTGCTAACAATTGCAGCAATTTAATGTAATTATCAAAGGACATCAGGCACTGCAATCATGGCCCATTGCAGGTTTCATCACGCCACTCTGCTGCCTACTAAACTGCCTATTAAACTGCTTGCTATTTCCTCCCCCCAATGTTCTTTTTCAAGAACTAGTAGGAATTGTTCAAAGCAAACCAAGAATAAGCTCGCAGCAGAATAAAGTGAAATTAGGTGCAGGGACAGGAATAGAGGATTAATCCTCCCCTTTGGAGACGTGTGCAGCTAGGATTATTCAGATATATGTGGACTCTGATTTCAATTAATTCAGCATGCACCTAATACGCTGGCTGCCAACTTACACAAACTTAAACTGAATATAGACACGAAAAGATCTAAGGAATACAGTCCTAGAAGGATCTCCAAAACGTCATCCATTCCTTCTCTCCAGAGATGCTGCCTGTCCCACTGAGTTACCCCAGCATTTTGTGTCTATCTTTGGTTTAAACCAACATCTGCAGTTCCTTCCTTAAAGGGGCTGTCCTACTGCGACGACCTAATTGGCGAGTTTAGAAGAGTTTGAAAAAATGTCATGTTGAAGACCTCCTTTGACTATGTGGAAGATCTCCTTCGACTATGTTGAAGACTAGCTTCGACTAGCTATGACTAGCTTCAGGAAAATTGGAGGAAAATAGTGGAGAGTGAAGACGACCTCCTTCGATCTCCTTCAACCTCCCTTCGACTATGGAATCTGAGGGGAAACTTTTTCCACACAGAGGGTGGCGGCTATATGAAATGAGCTGCTCCAGGATGTAATTGAGGTAGGTAATATGGCGACTGTAGCATTAAAAGGCATTTGGACAGGTGCGTCGATAGGAAAGATTTAGAGAGATATGGACCAAACGCAGGCAGGTGGGACTAGTATAGATGGGCCATTTTGTTCGACATGGGCAAACTGGGCCAAAGGGCCTATTTCTATGCTGTATGACTATAAGCCACTGAGTTACTCCAGCACTTTGTGTTTTACATAGGCATCATGGTTGTTTTGGCAAGGCAGGCCTATTTCTGCACTATATAATTCTATGATTTAGTTGAGGTTCACCCCACATGTTGCATCATTCACTTGTTAACTTTGTTGTTAACAGAAACATAGATCATTGAACAGTGCAAAATAACACCTGCAGTCTCTTGTGTTTCTGATCATTGAGCCGCCAGATTAAGCAAAGGAAACCCAACAACTGCCAGGTTTGTGAAAAGACCAGGAAGTAATTTCCCTAAAAAAAAAACTGGCGTCACTCATATAAAACCTTTGTTCAGCCTGCACCCACACTCTAATACATACCTCAACACTGATTTACAAAAAACACAAAAAAGATTTTAAAAGTAACATAACATTTATCAGGTATTTATAAGTCAGTTTAATTTATTGGAGTACAAGGGTGTCCCTTACTCTGGGGGAAATGGACTTTGAGACATAGTTCCAGAATGGATTTTTGACTTGTTTCCTGGTCTATTTTGTTAAATAGATGGAGCATGGAAACAGGCCCTTCGGCCCATCGAGTCCACCCCGACCATTATCCGTTCACACTAGTTCTACGCTCTCCCAACTTTCTCATCCACTCCCTACACATTAGGGGCAATTTTACAACTAATCTACAACCCGGCGCCTGTGGGAGAGAACCAGAGAGCGGAGAACGTGCCTACACAGACAGCAGCCGAGGTCAGGATCGAACCCGGGTCTGTGGTCTGTAGCGCCGTGAGGCAGCAGCTTTACCAGCTGCGCCACTGTGCCGCCCATACACCTGCTGCAAGTTACGTTGAAACGCAATGATCAGAATAAGTGTTAAGCATGATAGCTTACCTTTTGTAGCCTCCACTGTTGTTGGGGTTTTTTAATTGGGGGTAATTCTTCCCCGACTGTTCCCCTTCACTTGTCTTTCGTTTAGTCGGAGAGAGACGAGCAACAGCTCAGATTCGATGCCTCGCCTTAACCCTGCCCCGGGCGCTCCCTGATTAGTCACCACTGCCGCAAGGTAGGAGGAGCACGTTAGTGTAGCAAGGTGTAAGAGGGGAAGGTAAGTTCACTTGTTGTTAAAACATTATTAAAATATATATATATTTATCCATTTTAAATGCTTTACGTTAACTTTTTGTATGTTTAATTTTTTTTATAGAGTTTTTTCATTTCAGTTCCTTGATTTTAAGTGTCTTGGTCCTCCAAAATATTCCAAATGGAATTTAAACTGGAGGTGGTGGAGGGAAGACAGTCTCGGATTGTCAGGAACTTATTTTTTTTAATTATTGCAAAGCGCGAAGTGTTGGAGGAACTCAGCACTCATGGAATATATATGGTGGTAAACAGACATAATTTCGGGTCAGGACCCTTCTTCAGATTGATTGTTGCAGAGGGGAGAAAGCTGGAAAAGAGTGGTAGAGGCGGGACAAAGTCTGGCAAATGGTAGTTGGATACAGGGCAGGGGAGGGGAGGGTTGATGGGTGGAGTTAGTGACAAAGGGTAGAGGTGAAAAGGAGACAGGTGTTCAGATAATGAACGGGGAGGAGCAAAACCAAGGGGGAAATGGAGGGAGAACTCTATTCTTAGTTAAGATAGACACAAAATGCTGGAGTAACTCAGTGGGACAGGCAGCATCTCTGGAGAGAAGGATTGGGTGACGTTTTGGGTTGAGACCTTTCTTCAGACAGAGTCGGGGGAAAGGGAGACTAGAGATATGGAAGGGTAGGTTGTGAAAACGACAGGTCACAGCAGGTGATGATCAAGGAAATGTAGAATGGTTCATTGTTGGCTGAGGGGAAGGTGACAAGGAGGTATACAAACAGTAACATTAATCAGGAGGATGGTGAAACTAGTTGGAGAACTAGGGTTGGGAGAGAGGGAAAGTAAGGGAACTCTATCCATGTACAGGAAGGTACTGCATATGCTGGTTTTAATCGAAGACCGGCACAAAATGCTGGAGCATCTCTGGAGAGAAGTGTTAAGGTTCATTTCTTATAGACAGACAACTCGCAATGGGTTAGGTAAACCAACACAAGCTTTACTGATCAACAGTCGGCGAGAGTGTCAGGGATAGTCAAGTGGGTGATTCTTCAGTAAGTGTCTACTTTGGTGTCCCACTACTTTCATGCTGTGTATAAGGAAAATCTGTAATTGTATCCCATTTCTACTTTTTCTATATCGTTAATAAACATTATCCTCATCAATAAAGATTAAACCCTAAATGAATAAAGTGTTATTTTTTCCCCCCATGTTAGATGCCCCCCCCCCCCACCCGGAAAACCGCATGTCCCGATGGTTTCTTGTGAAAATATTTATTTAATGGGGGATCTATTTGAAATGAAAATAATTTTAAATGGTAGGTATTAATAATTAAAATATTTATCACCCTTAAAAATATTCCTCTATTCTTGATAAAATTATAAATCTTACCGTTTTTTCCAAAAACTCCTTGTCCCGACGATTGGAGTCGTATACCGTCACTCACCTGTGTTGAGCCAACCCACATGGGTATAAATGGAATAGACGCGCACTTCCACCCTCAAAAGACCGCGGAATTCGAAAGTCACCTACCGTGTGAATTTCTCCTGATTCGCTGGACGAGAAGCATGTGAAAAGTCCGCATTTTGCTGCATAACGGGTGAGTACCTTTAATCAGCGCCATCTCCGAACGGTGTTGAACTCTTAGAATTTTTTTTAAAAATTGATCTTTTTTTATTTGTACTGTAGATGTGTTCGTGCCATGTGCCATTCGTCCAAACGATATGGCCAGGGATGGCCTTCCGGCGAGGCCATGCTGGGCTAAAGGCATGGGCCACCATACCCATCACGGCAATCTCCATCACTTAACCCCAGATCTCCATCTCCAGCTCCTCCAGCTTATCTTTTCTTCCCTAACTCTAACCCTAACCATCACTTACTCCCGGACTCCATCTCCAGCTCCAGCCGGACACAAAGGCCTGTTGCAGCCGTCGCCTCTTCCTGTGACCCGATATCCCTTTCCACGCCCGGCTAAGTGACTGAGATGGCCGTGACGGACATGACGGATTAATACCTCCCGCACCCGGCCTCAATGGCAAGGAGAATAAGGTCTGCGGTTCTTCTCACCGGACCCTTGAGCAGCTTCTGCCTCCGTCTCCTTCTCCCTCCCCACCACCTCTCCCATTCCCAGTCCACGGGAGTGTTCCCGCTCACCGGGAGTGTCCCTGCTCACTGGGAGTGTCCTGGCCCATTAGTTCCATTAGTTTATCCACGTGATAATTGCCGGGACTCCTGTCCATGCACATAGTTTGCAGATGAAGTGAATAGCCCTAACCCTAATGGGCCTGTCCCACTTAGGCGATTTTTCAGCGGATTGTCAAGTTGCCGGCAGTCGCCTGAAAATCCGGGAACTGGAACGGCGACTGTCAGAGTGGAACACACACACACACACTCTCCCTCTCTCCCTCTCTCCCTCTCTCCCTCTCTCCCTCTCTCCCTCTCTCCCTCTCTCCCTCTCTCCCTCTCTCCCTCTCTCCCTCTCTCCCTCTCTCCCTCTCTCCCTCTCTCTCTTTGAGCCGACCATATTGAGGCCACGACTAGTTCCCAGAATGTGGGAACTCCTCGCGACCATGAAGGAGACTCACCAGAGACCACCAGCGAACATGTGGCGAGCGCAGAATCTCCTGCACTTGCCTAAAAAGTCGCCTAAGTGGGACAGGCCCATAAAGATAGTTTATCATCCCCATCACGAGACAATCCCGAACCTGATTATCGCCATCACATGGAGTCATATCTGTCACCTGAGTATTTTATGCTCATAATGTGTAAAATAATACAACATTACCATAATTATAAATTGTAATTGATAAATGAATAGTATGCTTCTGCCTATTCATCTGAAGTTAATATTGTTTTAGAGGAGATTGGTGAAAAGTTATGTAAAGGTTAGCATTCTTGCTGAAAATCACCACATTTTTGGCAATAAACTGTTACGAAGGTTTAAAATCAATGCGTTAGACTATAAAAGTTTTTTTTGGTAGTTTATGTGAGGAAGATGCTCTATAATTTGAAAGACTATGACAAAAATTTAATTTTATATTCTTAAATCAGTTATTTTTTACTGTGTTCATCATAAAAATGCGACGGATATGACTGAATGCAATGGGCAGCCTGGTAAAACAAGAGGAAAAAATAAATTAAATTCTCTAAAAGATTGCACGAAACATATTTTTCCCATAGTAGAGATGTTCATCTATGTGAAACAACATTAAAAGTTGCAAAAATTTAAGTTTTATAATTGGGTTTCCAGAAACTTAAAAGTAGACACTTGCTGAAGAATCACCCAAGTATGCGGCAGACACTTAACTCTCCCTGAGCCACCACTCTAATGAATGAAGACAAACAGCATATTTTATAATATCTTGGAAACATAGTCACATGTTTATACAGAGTTGCAGCAATGACGTCTAACACAAATGAATGAATAAGTTTATTGGCCAGGTATTCACATACAAGGAATTTGCCTTAGTGCTACCCCCGCAAGTGACAACGACATACAGTGACAGTTAGCAATGACACATAAAACATTAAACATAAATAATAAAACATTATTGATTAAACATGTGAATTAAATAAAATACCAGAGCAAAAGGAGGCTACAGATTTTTGGTTATTGAGTAGAGCTACTACTGGTGGGGAAAAAAGCTGTTTTTATGTCTGGCTGTGGCAGCTTTGACAGTCCGGAGTTGCCGTCCAGAGGGAAGTGATTCAAAGAGTTTGTGGCCAGGGTGAGAGGGGTCAGAGATGATCTTACCCGCTCGCTTCCTGGCCTTTGCAGTGTACAGTTCATCAATGGAGGGAAGGTTGCAGCCAACAACCTTCTCAGCTGATCGGACAATTCGCTGCAGCCTCCGGATGTCGTCCTTGGTGGCTGAGCCAAACCAGACCATGATGGAGAGGGTGAGAACAGACTCTACGATGGCCGTATAGAATTGGACCATCATTGCCAGTGGCAGATTGTGCTTCCTCAGCTGTCGCAGGAAGTACATCCTCTGTTGTGCCTTTTTGACACTGGAGTCGATGGTAGCCCCCCATTTAAGGTCCTTGGAGATGATGGTTCCCAGGAACTTAAAAGACTCCAAAGATGTGACTCTGGTGTTGTTGATGGTGAGTGGGGTGAGGGGAGGGGGAGCTCTCCTAAAGTCTACTATCAATTCCACTGTCTTAAGAACATTGAGCTCCAGGTTGTTGTGATGGCACCAGGACGCCAGCTGTGACACATCCTGTCTGTAGGCAGATTCTTCCCCATCCTGATTCAGTCCAATCAGGGTTGTGTCGTCCGCAAACTTGAGAAGGTTGACAGAGGAGTCAGTGGAGGTGCACAGGCTGTACCCATTCAAAGTATACTTGTCACTAATACAATACTTGCCATTCTGTGGTTATATTGATCACAAACTTAAGTTACAAAACCCCTAAACAACAGGAACTTAGTCCAAGGTCTATCATCTGCAGTACCTTCTTAAACAATGTAAGGATATTTATCAATTATCCACAGAAGATTTCTGTTTACAGAAATGTCCAAGTCCCCAGAAAACACATCCTCTCCCACTATTGGTCTTTTGCTTGGGCATAACAGGAAGCACTATCAAAAGAGCTTGGTGTGCAGGCCACTAACTTCCTGATTCCCACAGCTTATCAACGTGACCAAGCAGAAGATGGGGTCTGGGGATAAGGTCATATGTGACAGGAGCAGAATTTGGTCAAGAGGCCCATCAACTCTACTCCGCCATTCAATCATGCCTGATCTATCTCTCCCTCCAATCTCATGCCTTCTCTCCATAATCCCTGACACCCATACTAATCAAGAATCTATCTATCTCTGCCTTAAAAATATCCATTGAAGGCCTCCACAGCCTCCTGTGGCAAAGAATTCCACGGATTCACCACCTTCTGACTAAAGAAATTCCTCCATTTCCTTCCTAAAGGAACACCCTTTAATTCTGAGGCTATGACCTCCAGTCCTAGACTCCCACTAGTGGAGACATCCTCTCCACATCCTCTCTATCCAGGCCTTTCACTATTTGTTAAGTTTCAATGAGGTCCCCGCCCTCATCGTTCTAAACTCCAGCGAGTACCGGCCTAGTGCCGTCAAATGCTGATCATATGTGAACCACATCCCATTTTGGTGCAATGAACACAAATAAAGTGAAACAAAAACAGGACAAAATATTTAATCTCCTAAAGAATGTGAAACCACGCACAGGTGCTTTATTAATTATTATTCAATGCTGGCTCGATTATGGTTATGTAAGATGCAACTCCTGAACAACAGGTTTATCGGGTTGATTTTTATTTTCAACAAATGTAACGGTGTAATTTTATTTCCCCGTGTCTGCTGCTTTTTCTGCCTCTTCCTTTTCATGCACTAATTCCCTACTATGACTAGGTTGGGCCTTGTTTTGTTTCTCACTCCACCACTGAGAGCGAACTCCGTAACCAAGGAACTACGGAAGGTTGTCAAAGTGATTGTTGTCATTTATTTGGGCACGACCTTTAGAGGTGGATTGATTTATTACCCATTTACACTTTCATTTGCAGCTCCTTGGCAGATACCTAGAGGTGTATTTCTGGTATTTATCACAGTTTAAACACATTTGGCATGATAAGGAAGCAGAAATGATTGCTGCTTAATGCATATAACATGCTGAAGTATGTAAACCTGTGAGGAGACACAGGATTGTCCCAGCATCAATGAAAAATCAAGACAGCTAACAAAATTGCTGCTATTCTTATACTTTCGTCAGTTATGAGAGAATTAGGCCATTCAGCCCATCAAGTCTACTCCACTGTTCAAACATGGCTGATCTAGAAACATAGTAAAAAGGTGCAGGCCTTTCGAGCCAGCGCCGCCATTCAATATGATCATGGCTGTTCATCCAAAATCAGT
This sequence comes from Malacoraja senta, assembly GCA_038087875.1. NCBI lineage: Eukaryota > Metazoa > Chordata > Chondrichthyes > Rajiformes > Rajidae > Malacoraja > Malacoraja senta. The sequence goes on from CM075981.1 coordinate 52,565,044, forward strand.
ACCCCGTTCCTGCTTTCTCCGCAAATCTATTCTCCTGCCTCCCCCCCCCCCCCCATAACCCCTGGTACCAATCAAGAATCTGCCAATCACCGCCTTTAAAATATCCATTGATGAATCCATGTGGGCGAAATCAAATAAAACAGATTGTGAGATAAGGCAGTATAGCGAATGCAAACTAATGTTACTCTGGGAGTCCACGACACACTGCAGTGCCAACACTTCACACTCCCTGCAGACGTAGACTCGTCCCAGCCATTAATGTTACAGGCAGCCCAGGAGATAATGGAGTCACCCGACCACTCTGTGCAACGTTTTAACGCTAGATCCCCTCTGCCGGAAGTCACTGAAAAAAAAAGCAGATGTTATAAATACGAAGTACAAGCAGAAACTGCTGGATAAACTCAGCAGTTCAGCGAGTGTCTATGAGAAGAAAACATTTCAGTCCTCCTAATAGATAAATCAGACCAATTCTTAACCTCTTAACGAAATACACCTCTTAACGAATTGGTCTCCATTTATTGACTTTTTGCAAACATATGGTGCAACAAAATCGTAGAAACCAATTGTTTCAGGACTGGGTGAAGGATGGTCAAGAATATAAATAACGATCTCCTTAATTTCCTACTCTCTACTCTTTCTCTTTCTCTCTCCTTTTCTTTTCATCACTTTCCCTCTTTCCCCCCTTTTTCCTTTTCACACACCATATATCACACGTTTTTCTATCTTTTATTATCTATTCTCTCTTTCTTTCATTATTTAAAAACACATAAGCTGTACATAAATGTAACATGTCAATATATATTCGGCACCCTGGTGCCACATCACTACTAATAAAATAAAAAAATTTAAAAAATAAGAAAACATTTCAGATCAGAGACCCTTCATCAAAACAGGAAGTGACTGAGTACATTTGATGGTGAATCACAATTATTTCTCACTTACAGCTAGGTTTATGTCTAGAATAGACATTCTTACCTCTCATTGTAAGTCGCAGTCTGTGTTCACTCAATCAGTGGGATTCTTGCACAATACTATGGTATGGTATGGCATTTTATTTGTCACATGAGGTACAGTGAAATTCATTTTTGTAGCGAGCGGGTAAGATCATCTGACCCCTCTCACCCTGGCCACAAACTCTTTGAAGCACTTCCCTCTGGAAGGCGACTCCGGACTGTCAAAGTCGCCACAGCCAGACATGAAGACAGCTTTTTACCATGAGTAGTACCTCTACTCAATAACCAAATGTCTGTCGCCTCCTTTTGCTCTGGTATTTCATTTCATTCACATGTTTAAATTATAATGTTATTATTGTTTAATGTTTTATGTGTCATTCTTAATTGTTACTGTATGTTGTGTTGTTACTTGCGAGCGGAGCACCAAGGCAAATTCCTTGTATGTGTACATACTTGGCCAATAAACTTAAACTCATTATACAGTTCAGTACAAGTATCACTATACATAAGCACTCAGATATAGTACCAGTGTATAGCAGTAGTACATTGAGACAGTGTACAGAGTCACCAGTTTGGCGCCATTTTCAAGTCCCAGTTGTTGTAAGTGCAGGGTTCTTGACCTGACCATGAAGGCCTGTTGTCCTGGTAATGCTGCAGGATCGGCCTGGCCAAGCGTAGCTGTTGGTGTCCACTGCTGTAGACCGCATCTTGTCTGCTCGGCTAACTTTCCAGTGCCATACTGAAGGAGAGCTGCATGACGGGGGTGGCGGTGGAGGCAGACACGATAGTGTCATTTAATCCCCGACTCCCAATTCTGTCTACGTCGCATCTGCGCCCAAGATGAGGTGTTCCATACCAAGACATCGGAGATGTCCTCATTCTTTAGGGAAAGGGGGTTCCCCTCGTCCATCATAGACGAGGCCCTCACTAGGGTCTCCTCGATATTCCACAGCTCCGCTCTTGCTCCCCCTCCCCCCAGTTGTAACAGAGACAGTCCCCCTAGTTCTCAACTTCCACCCCTATCACCCGTCGCATACAACATTTTTGCCACCTCCAACGGGATCCCACCACGAGCCACATCTTCCCATCTCCATTACTTTCTGCTTTGCTCAGAGACCGTTCCCTCCACAACTCCTCGGTCAACTAGTCCCTTCCCACCCAAACCACCCCCTCTGCAGTTACTTTCCCCTGCAACCACAGGAGATGCAACACCTGTCCCTATACCTTCCCACTTGACTCCGACCAAGGACCGTGACAATCTTTTCAGGTGAGGCAGAGGTTCACTTGCACCTCCTCCAACGTCTACTACTGTATCCGCTCTTCTAGGTGTAGACTCCTATATATTGGCGAGACAAGCGCAGGCTCGGTGATTGTTTTGCTGAACACCTCTGTTCAGTCTGCCTAAACCTACCTGATCTCCCGGTTGCTAAACGCTTTAACTCCCCCTCCCATTCCCACACTGACCTTTCTGTCCTGGGCTGCCTCCATTGTCCGAGTGAGGCCCACTGTAAATAGGAGGAACAGCACCTCATATTTCGCTTGGGCAGCTTACACCTCAGCGGTATGAATATTGACTTCTCTAACTTAAAGTAACCTTTGCTTTCCCTCTCTCTCCATCTGTTTGCTTTGTTGTTACCTTCCTCCCAGCTAACAATGATCTATTTCCATGTTCCTTGAACTCCATTCCCTTTGTCCTATTTTCACCACCTTACACTTCTTATGCATGTATCGCCCACTCTCCTGACATCAGTCTGAAGAAGGGTCTCGACTGGAAACATCATCCATTCCTTCCCTGCTCATCCTGTCCCTCTGAGTTATTCCAGCATTGTGTGTCTATCTTCAGTGCCGTTTAAGAGACTTTCAGATAGCTAAATGGATATTCAGGGGATGGGGGGGGGGGATATAGATTATGTGCAAGCGGTGAGATGTGCTGTCTTCTGGCTGAAATATTAGATTGAAACCACCTCTCCTCTCTGGGGTGAGGGGGAACCCCCTTTCCCTAAAAGATATCATGGCACTATTTTGCTGGGATGTTTTCACCTGGCCAATATTTTCCTTCAATCATCATTGATTTAAAAAAACTTAAGCGGTCATTGTCATTGTTGATTGTGCAGAAATTGTCTGGCACATTTCCTACTTAACAAACATCAGCCATTCCTCCTCTCCAGAGATGCTGTCCCTGCTCAGCATGTCCCGCCCAGTTACTCTGGCATTTTGTATCTATCTTCAGCAAAATCGCTACATTGCCATGGACGGTGCTACAGAAATGCACGTCGTTGTGGTTCCTCCTGGTTTTGGCATCTTGCTGGTTGCTTGACCACTAAACCACCTCTTACCTCAAGCAGGTTCCTGGGCTTGTACCTCTACAGGTAAGCCAGCGCCCAGTAGAGTGGTGAGACCCATGGTCAATACTGAATTCTCAGACGTGTCTGGACTGCTGGGGTTCAACCACGCCAACAGTCACTGATTGAATGTTCAGGACTTTGATTAGGCCGCTAACGTGTACAGACTTGGATTGTTTTCTCTGGAATGCTGGCAGTTGAGAGGAGACATGATACCAGTATATGAAATTATGATAGGGGTATTAGATAGGGTAGGACAATCAAAACCTTTCTCCCCAGGATGGAAACCTCAAATACTAGACGACATTGCTTTAAGGTGAGAGGGGTAAAGTGTGGAGCAAGGTTGTTAGAGAGAGGGTGGTGAGAGCCTGGGATGTGCTGCTGGTGTGGTGGTGGAGGCAGATACGCGTGCCCACCACTGCAGACTGCAGGAATAAGTGCTGAGGGACGCACTGATGCTCAGTGCAGCCAATGCCAAGGCTCTGTGGGGGAGGACCACAGTCTAGGTTCCTTCCACTGCTGGACATGGGGGGCAGGATGTGGTGGAGACGCCCCTCAAAATAAGAGAAGGGATTCCATGCCAGGGGGGCACATGAGTGGCAAGAGTGAAGGATAAAATAAGAAAAATAACAATAAAGAGTACAATAAACAAACAGACAAACAATGCTGCTTATGACAGACCAGATAGCGGTGAATAATTTGAAGGTAGATTATGAGTGCAGTATTGATTTTCCAGTAACCATGTTTTTAGATGTTTGGTAAATGAGGTAAAGGTTGGCAGATCCCGTATGACGCTTGGTATCGTGTTCCAGGTCTGCGACGCTCGATATGAAAACACCGACTGCCCAAAAACACTTTCCTAAATGGGACAAGACAATCACCTCTGGAGCCTGCTCTAGTCGACCTATTTGTGTTTTTCTTTATAAAGTCCTTTAACGGAGGTGGGGCTAGTCCATGGAAGATTTTGTAAACCAAAATAGAATCTGCATATTTTATTATGTTTTCCCAGCTCAGCAGATCATATTTCTTCATGATGCTACAGTGATGGTACATTCTGGGCTTTTTGTCATGAATTTTTAGGGCTTGTTTATAAGCAATTTCAACAGGCTTAATGTGGACTTAAGTGGCAGTGCCCAACTTGTTATACAGGAGGTCATATATGGCATAATCATTGCATTAAAATATAGATGTATGTATAGCCTCTGAGAATGTTGGATGGAGTCTTGTAAGGATCATGTTTTAGATATTTATTTCTCGAATAAAGTATATATTTTTAAAAAAAGGAGGCAGACACGATAGTGGATTCAAGAGGCTTTTGGATTGGCACATAGATATGTGGGGAATGGAGAGATATGGATTGTGTGCAAGCAGATGAGAGCTAATCTCGGCATCATATTTGGCAGAGATATTGTGTGCTGAAGAGCCTGTTCCTGTGCTGCACAGCTCTGTGTTCCATGAACACAATGTACACAAACACTCAGGTTCAAAAGCTAATAAACATGCTACTAATTTATTTTTAGATTAGATCAATTTAAAAGGTATTTGTGTAAAGTAAAGAACAAACTGCTGGAGGAACTCAGCAGGTCAAGCAGCATCTGTGGAGGCAAAAGGATTGTTTCATGTTGTGATCTGCATTCAAATTTTGCTCCAGATTCTAACATCTGCAGTCTCTTGTGTCTCCAAGCAGGCACTGAAATCGCTATCAAAACATGGGGGGGACACAATTTCTTGACGGACGCTCGCGCGCACGCACAGACATACACGCACACACAGACATACACGCACACACAGACATGCAGACATACACACACACACAAACATGCACACACACGCACACACAGACGTGCACATACACACGCACACACACGCACAGACATATGCACACAGACATGCACACACACGCACACACAGACATGCACGCACACACAGACATGCACACACACACGCGCACACACACACGCACACACAGACATGCACACACACACAGACATGCACACACACACACGCACACACAGACATGCACACACACACGCACACACAGACATGCACACACACATGCACACACAGACATGCACACACACACGCACTCACACAGACATGCACACACACACGGACACAGACATACACGCACATACACAGACATGCACACACACTCACACACACACACACAGACATGCACACACACTCACACAGACATGCACACACACTCACACACTCACACAGACATGCACACACACACACACGCACACACGAGGCTTCGGCCGTGGGCTCTGTGGATGGTAACATCAGGAGCTGACCTGGTTGGTGACTGACTCTGAACTCCAGCAACAGCAGCTTCATCTGCCCCGAATCGTGGGGCTTGAATCGGCCCGTTCACGGGTCTTTCATCGGCCGGCGGGGGCTTCAACATCGGGAGCCTCGATCGCCTCGATGCAGCAGTTTGATTTTAAGGCCCCGCGAACGGGCCGATTCAGCCCTTAGAAAGCATCTGATAAAGTCCGGATTACAAAACATGGGGGGGATCGTCGCCCCTCCCCCCAGGACTCCAAGTAAAATTGTAAATCCCACTCACCCTCCTCACTTATGGCCTTTTCAGATGAATTAGTTAATTGGATATACGGCAGGTTTAACCACAATGATGAAGATAAAACAGCAGTTTTTGTCGCAGATTAGGGTGTGATTGTTCTGAAGTTTAATCTGTCTGAAGAAGGGTCTCGACCCGAAACATCACCCTATCCTTCTCTCCAGAGATGCTGCCTGTCCCGCTGCGTTACTCCAGCATTTTGTGTCTATCTTCGGTGTAAACTAGCATCTGCAGTTCCTTCCTACATAGGATGTGATTATTCCCCTTTATGAGGTTTGATTCTGCCAGTTCTCGGCCTGCTGTGATGGCAATGTCCAACAGAGGTCGCTATAAAGCTGCCTTGAAATAATTCTGCAGTCAAAGTGTCACTTGTCAGGTCAACTACAGCTGATACAGGGTCTTGGACCCACAGATGCTATCTGTGTTCCCCTCTCCTGAAACACACTGCTTCCCATCATTTTGTTTTCACGTCTCCAATTCCCAGGATTTTGCTTTTGAAACAAATCTAAAAAAATGTGGCTAATTTGGCTCTCTGCCATAAAATGTGACTCTCTGCCTCAGAGGGCAGTGGAGGCCAGTTCTCTGGATGCTTTCAAGAGAGAGCTAGATAGGGCTCTTAAAGATAGCGGAGTCGGGATATGAGGAGAAGGCAGGAACGGGGTACTGATTGGGGATGATCAGCCATGATCACATTGAATGGTGGTGCTGGCTCGATGGGCCGAATGGCCTACTCCTCCACCTGTTGTCTATTGACTATTGTCTATTGTCTAATATGCAGCAGATTGACTGGAAGCTGCACTGCCATCTCATGTGAACGGTTTCAGTGCTTTAGGATGAAGTGTGTGTGGGCGGCGCGACTCTCGTTTGCAGCGGCCTCTGTAGTCCGTCTGTCTTTTTATTATTTTTGTCTCGTTTTTATGTAGTTTTTTATTATTTTTTTGTCGGGGTATGTGTGTGGGGGGGTGGGGGGGGGGGGGGGAACTTTAAATCTTTCCCCTGCTCGGGAGACCCGACCTTTTCTTTGTCGGGTCTCCGTTGTCGTTGGGGCTGGGCAACGTGGAGCGGCCTCCAGCAGGAACGACCTGTGGCTCCAGTTGTGAAGCTGCGGACTACTCACCGTCACGGGGCTGGCCGAGTCCGGAGCGGGTGGAGCTGTGGTGGAGACAATCGCTGCTGCTACCCGACCCCCGGAGATTCGGAGGCTACAACCGCGGGTCTGGCGGACGGCAACACCGGAAGCCCGCGGGTCCCCTGGTGGGAGACCGCTTTTCGGGGCTTCCGCAGCGGCGACTTCTCCCGCCCGAGTTGCGGGGTTGAAGAGCACCTGGAGCGGGGCTTTATCCCCCCGCGCGGCTTGGAATGGCCGCCGGACTTTGCGAGCGCGCGCCGGGGCTCTAACACCAAGACCCGGTGCGCGACCTTGCATTAACCGGCGTGGCTTTAATGGCCGCGGGACAATCACCTTCGCCCGCCGGGGGCTTTGACTTTGACTCTGACATCGGGGGGGGGGGGGGGGAGTGCAGTGGAGAGATACGTTTTTTTTGCCTTCCATCACAGCGCTGTGATGGATGTATGTGTAAATTGTGTTGTGTCTCGGGTCTTCTTCGTTTTGTGATGTATGGCTGCAGAAACGACATTTCGTTTCGACCTCAAGGGGTCCAAATGACAAATTTGTCCAAAAGACAAATAAACAAAATTATAAATTGAATGGAGGACAGACAGACTCGGCAATCACGGTGTTGCCGCAGTGTGTGAGTATTGATGTAGAAGGAGCAGAGTGTGTTGGAGACCAACTATGCAGCCATCTCATCACCAACCAGTGCACGTAAATCCTCAGGCTAAAGGCTTTTAGTGATCACTCAGAGCCATCAAGGAGACCATTGCATTTGTCCATCAGTGTAATGGGGCGATAGTTAGACAGTGGGCAGAAGCTCTGCAGCCTAATTTGATCTCCACTGTCATAGAGTTTTAAAGTCATACAGCGTGGAAACAGGCCCTTCAGCCCAACCTACGCACGCCAACCAACATGCCCCGTCTACACTAATCCCACCTGCCTGCGTTTGGCCCATATCCCTCTAGACCTACCCTATCCATGTACCTGTCTAAATGTCTCTTAAACATCGCGATAGTACCTGCCTCAGCTACCTCCTCTGGCAGCTTGTTCCATACGCCCTTTGTGTAAATATTTGTGTCAAATATTTACCCCTCAGGTTCCCATTAAATCTTTCCCCTCTCACCTTAAACCTATGTCCTCTGGTTCTCGATTCCCCTACTCTGGCCAATGACTCTGTGTTTACCCCATCTATTCCTCTCATGATTTTGTACTGATTGTGGATGATCAGCCATGATCACGTTGAATGGCGGTGCTGGCTCGAAGGGCCGAATGGCCTACAGCACCTATTATCTATGTATGTATCTAATCATTGATGAAAGAGCATCATGATCTCAGGAGAGACAGCTTCAATGCTCACAGTAGATGACTCATTCATCATCATGTTTTGAATGAAGTTGCTTAATGATTAAATCAATCTCAAAGCTCTTAAGTTGCAAATTTCACCATCCTTGAGGGGAATCATCTTGTGCGATGATATCTACAAGGCTCTTTTATATATTTTAACTTCCAAACTGTTTTGTAAATTTCTTAAAAATGGAAGGGTACAAAATTTCCATCTTAATTTGCCTTAATGCATTGTTCTTGTGTGGAAACATGCCCTTTGGTCCAACTTGCCCTCACCGGCCAACATGTCCCAGCTACACTAGTCCCACCTGCCAGCGTTTGGTCCACATCCTTTCAAACCTGTTCCTTCCAAACAGCTAAAAATCACAGGTCTATAATAATTGAATTCCAATTGCAGAGTGATGTTGTCTATGTGTCTGTTGTCACCATGAGGCTACAGATATCCCTCAGCTACAAAGATCTCTCTGCTGCCAAAGTTGCCTCAATTTTGCTTTCTTGTCGATGAACTGACCTTTTGTCAATATCTAATAAATGGAACTGCAAGTGCTGGTTTATACCAAAGATAGACACAAAATGCTGGAGTAAGTCAACAGGTCATGCAGCATCTTTGGAGAAAATGGATAGGTGACGTTTTGGTTCGGAATTCTTATTCAGACTGAGAGTCTTCGGATTGATTGCAGTGGAGAGTGGTGGTGGTTGGGGGGGGTGGGGGGTTGTGGTGGGTAGCGAAACTGAAAGCAAGGGAAAAAAAGGACAAATCGGAGGTGGCAACCTGATAGGCTGATTGTTGGCTAGAGACAAGTATGAGTCTAGGGGCGATTGCTAGTTGCAAATTGTTGATCTGATTAATGGACTTGAATGGAGGAGGAGGGGGGAGGGGAGGAAATGGGAGGGAAGAGAGAAGTTTTGTAGAAGGTACCTAAATTTGGAGAATACAACGTTTATACTGCTGGGTTGTCAGCTGCCCAAGTGAAATATGAGATGCTGATCTTCCAATTTGTGTGTGTCCTCACTCTGGCAATGGAGGAGGCCCAGGACAGAAAGGCCAGTGTGAGAATGGGTAGGGTAGTTAAAGTGGTTAGCAACCAGGAGATCCAGTAAGCCTTGGCGGACTTGCGCAAGTGTCAGCGAAATGACCACCAAGTCTACGCTTTGTCTCGCCAACGTAATATACAGTTTTTTCTCGCTTCCAGTTTCTTCCCACACCCCCCTCCCCCAACTACAATTTGTCTGAAGAAGGGAGCCGACCCGACCCGAAACATCACTTATTCATTGTCCCCCTGACCCACAGAATTACTCTAGCATATTGACTTTGCTCTAGATGATGCAGTCTGAACTAAACCTCAGATTGTCGCTGGTTGGAGACTGAGTTTCAGATGTTAAACCGTAAGTCTTTGGATATTATTAATTTTCACTCGAGAGATGCTCAGGGTTACGAAGCAGGAGGGATTAAATGCTTTTGGTCACTACTTGGGTTTGGCAGCATTTGTATTCTCCACCCACTTAAGTCAAATGAATATTGCCAGGGAACTAAAACAGCCTGAGGTTAAGGCCAATGACTTTCTGAATACTTGAAACATTTTCTTTAATTTCAGAAATGTCACTTTATTCATAAAATTTGCAACAATGTATAAAGCAATGCCTTAAAATGTCACCAATCTCAGTAGAAATCATGTCATTCCATTTACATCTTGGCATGACATTAGATTTGGAGCTTTTACATGTGTTTCAGCTCCTTCACTGGCAATGACAGGAGGTCCTTCAGTTATAGAAGGGCCACCCATCTAGTTTCTGCTTCACCTTGAGGTCCTGCACTATCCTTTTTGTCTGTCCCTCAGCACAGTCCTGGACCATAAGACATAGGCGTTAAATAAGGCCATTCAGCACTTTCTAGTCTACTCTGCCATTCAATCATGGTTTACCTGATTTTCCCTCTCAATCCCATTCTCCTGCCTTCTCCCCATAACTCTTGATGCCCAGGTACTGTCAGAAACACCTTCTGTCAATGTTGTTAAATTGATGTCTGTCCTTCGGATGAGAACACCATCCCATTATATTATTTCAATGAAAACAGTTAATTGGTGAATACTTATTCCTCAGCCACCATCTCCAAAAATTATACAACCTTGTTATGGTCACATTGTCATTTATAGGCACCTGCTGGGGGTTAAATTGGGATTTGTGTTTCTTATAATGCACTCCATTAGTTGTAAAGTATTTTGGAATAATGTGAGTCCTTTCCAAAGATACTAGAGCAAGAGCAAGATGGTTCACTCAGCGAAAAAGCCGTAGTAGTTCATGGGTAATTTTCTAGCGCCATCTTGGGAATCGGCTACCGTCATGGCATCCACATCTACAAGCGTAGCGTGCTGTTCTGCTATAAATTGCTCGAATCGCCAATGTAGGCGACCCGACCTGTCTTTCTTCAGGTTCCCCACCTGTGATGTGATCGCTGCAGTGGGAATCATATCTCACTTTTTGCAGTGAAGACGAGAGCTACACTTGGCAAGGGTTGGACGTTTATTAGTGGCACGGTTTTGCTGTAAGCGACAATGTGTCGATTCTGAATTAGAATTCACATTTTTCGGGACTATGTACAATTCAAGAGGTTTACCGGTGACTCTGTGGAAACCGTGACCTATTCAAACCCACTTTGTATATTAATTATATATCAATTATAAAATAAAATGTGACCAAAACGGAAAACTTGTTGGCGCAGTCACAGGGAGAGTTTTTATTACCCGCTAGAAACGGGGAAGTGTGCATCGATCCACGGGGAACCGTCAAACAAATGTTCGTCGATAAGACACAAAAAGCTGACGTAACTCTGCGGGACAGGCAGCATCTTTGGAGAGAAGGAAGGGGTGACGTTTCGGTAGAGACCCTTCTTCAGATGAACAAATGATCGTGTCCCCTAAAAGGTTACAATCATTCGCCCGTCTGATCGTATCAGATCACCAGGGAAAACAATGAATTTCCTGATGAGGATTTTCTCTTCACCCCAATATCCCCCCAAAACAGCGAGGAATATTGACACCATAGAGCGACCAATTTTTGTTGTTGTCCAGAATTAGTGGAGTTAATAGGTTTAAGTTGTTTAGTAACATTCTCACAATAATTGAAGCGTTTGTGTTAAATTCCTTCCATTTATTAGAGCAACAGCTGAGATGTATCATATGCACCCGAGTGCCTATATGATTGGTAGACGGATGAACTAATGTGCTAGACAAAAAATGCTGGAGTAACTCAATGGGACAAGCAGCTCCTTTGGCAGGGAGGAAAACATTTTAAAAGAAAATTAGCAAAATTATGATTTTGGTAGATGAGCTATATCACACACACATACTGTTACCCTACAACACTGATTAAACCAAAGATCATAGAAGGCTAAGATAGACCACTCCTGCAAAATCCAATGGACTGAAAGTGGATTAAACTGCGAGAGGCATAACGGAAGTCGGAAGTCGTATTCCCAAATTAGCGGAGGTTCCGCTCCGTTGCGTACTACACGTCAGTCCATTGGATTTTGCAGGAGTGGTCTATCGTAGCCTTCTACGATCTTTGGTCCTTTCCATCTGATGCAGCCTAGTGAAGCTGTATTCAGCCCTGCACACTCCCCCCACTTGGGAACACTGTGTATTAGACCATAATGTTTAACCGGAATTCTGTAGAGCTGTTTAATCTGTTCAGAAAGTATTCCTCGTGGCAAGAATAAGGGCTTGAAACCTCCTTCTGTTTTTTTTTTAATTGAACTTGTCAAGAATTTCCAAAGTGTGAATGATTAACTGGTGGCTTGATTATTTTCAGTGGATTGCGGAATCATTTTGTGCAATAGTAAAAGATTTAATTGGAATCTGAGGGGTAACTTTTTCACACAAAGGGTTGGAGGGGTATAGAAAGAGCTGCCAGAGGAGGCAGGGACTGTCCCAACGTTTAAGAAACAATTAGCTGGGTATGTGGATAGGACAGGTGTTTGAAGGTAGGCAAAACTTCAGGGCCTGATCTGATATATCCGAGGACATTGTGGGAAACTAGAGAGGAAATTGTGGGAACACTGGTTGAAATTTACGAGTCATCCTTAAATACAGGAGAGGTGCTGGAAGACTGGAGTGTGGCAAAAGTTGTGCCCCTGTTCAAGAAGGGCTGCAGGGAAAATGCTGAGAACTATAGGCTGGTGAGCTTAACATCTGTAGTTGGTAATTTACTTGAGAGTATTCTGAGGGATCGTCTATACAGGCATTTGGACGGGCAAGGACTGATTAGGGATGGTCAGCATGGTTTTGTACGTGGGAAGTTGTATCTCACAAACCTAATTGATTTTTTTGAAGACGTGACCAAAAAGGTTGATGAGGGCAGAGCTGTAGATGTTGTGTACATGGACCAACAAGGAGTTCAACAACGTTCCGCATGGTAGGCTGATCTGGAAGGTTAGATCGCATGGGATCCAAGGAGAGAGGTAGTTGAATGAATAGCAAATTGGCACCATGGAAGAAAGCAGAGGGTAATGGTGGAAGGTTGCTTTTCAGATTGGATGCCTGTGACTAGTGATGTGCCTCAGGGTTTGGTGCTGGGCCAGTTACTGTTTGTCATCTACATCAATGATTTGGATGAGAACATACAGGGAAAGATTAGCAAATTTGCTGATGATACCAAAAGTTGGTGGTTTTGCAGACAGTGAAGATGGTTGTGAACGATTGCAGCAGGATGTGGATCGATTGGCCAGGTGGGTGGACGAATGGTTGAAGAAATTTAATACAGATAGATGTGAGGTGTTGCATTTTGGGACGTCGAACAAAGGCAGGACCTACACAGTAAATGGTAGGCCTCTGGGTAGTGTTGTAGAGCAGAGGGATCAAGAAGTACAGGTGCATGGTTCCTTGAAGGTCGAGTTGCAGGTAGATAATGTGGTCAAAAAGACTTTTGGCACTTTAGCCTTCATCAGTCAGAGTATTGAGTATAGAAGTTGGGAAGTCATGTTGTAGTTGTATGGAACATGACTTCCCAACAGTCGGGGTGACGCCTGTATGGTGGTGAGAGTTGCCCAAAGTGTCGTACCTTTTTCTGGTCGCCGCTGGATTTTCAACATTTTGAAAATTTTCAGTGACCTGCTGCGACTATGACGGGTGCCGGCAAGTCGCCGAAAAAATCGCGTAAGTGGGACAGGCCCTTTAATGTTACAAAGTCATCGTTTTGAAATGCATCGCTGATGGTTAAACGCAATTCCCGTATTTACAGTGGGATGCTTGAATAAGATTGCAGTAGTCCACGTCAACCAGCGAACCTCATACACCAGCACCATCCCATGCACCAGGGGCAATTTACAATCTTTACCAAAGACTATTAACCTACAACCTATATGTTTTAGAGTGTGGGAGGAAACCGCAGCACTCGGGCAAAAACCCACACGGTCACAGGGAGAACTGAGCCTCGAGCTCATCCACTTTATTTCTTATACTTCGCACATTCATATACAACACTTTGACTTCGCTATTCACCTCCCCTCTCATAGATACATAGAAAACATAGAAAATAGGTGCAGGAGGAGGCCATTCGGCCCTTCGAGCCAGCACCGCCATTCATTGTGATCATGACTGATCGTCCCCAATCAATAACCCGTGCCTGCCTTCTCCCCATATCCCTTGATTCCACTAGCCCCTAGAGCTCTATCTAACTCTCTCTTAAATCCATCCAGTGACCTGGCCTCCACTGCCCTTTGTGGCACTCACTCCGGTCACTATTGGCCCTGACCTTACTCTCTTATCCCTTCTCGAACTTTCCTTCCTATTAATTCAGGAGTCTTTTGTAAGTATTCCTGCACTCACTTCCCCTTTAACTCCACCTTTATACTCCCAATTTGTCAATCCCTTCCCCCACCATTTAGTTTAAACCCACACGTGTAGCCCTAGCAAACCTGCCTACCAGAACATCGGCCCCCCCTCCAGTTAAGGTGCAACCCGTCCCTTTTGTACAGGTCACCCTTACCCCAGAAGAGATCCCAGTGGTCTATAAAGCTAAATACTTGCTCCCTGCAGCAGCCTTCCAGCCACACATTCAGATGCCCTATCTCCCTGTTCCTGCCCTCACTAGCACGAGGTATTGGAAGCAATCCAGAGATAACCACCCTGGAAGTCCTGCTTTTCAGTCTTCTTCCTAAAGGGCCTGTCCCACTTGGCCGTCATTTGCGTGTTATTTACGCGGCATCATTTACGCGTCACGACGCACGACGTGACATGCACGTGATGCGCGCTTGGTGCGCATTCCGCACGCATGGTGCGCGATGACATAGGCAGTGACGATCGGCCGCGCGCGGTGTCGCAGGATTTTGTGATGTACAAAGTCTTCGCGCGCCATCTGCGTGACGTGCAAATGACGGCCAAGTGGGACAGGCCCTTAACTCTCTAAATTCGCGTTGCAGAACCTCCAGCATTTTGTGTCTTTCCTGTTACCCTTTAAACATTGTCTTGTAGAAATGTCTACAGGTATCTATTTCTCAGAAACGAAAGTGGTTGCAACGTATATTGCTTTAGCAAACCATTAATCTAACCTCTATTTGTGCAGATAATTGTCTCACTGTCAAATATGAGAGAACAATTTCTGTGCCAGATGGCTTGATGCCTTCAATGGGCTATAAACTCCTTGAGTATGTTCATTAGGGATCTAATGCAAGTTAAAGGAACTCTTTCAGAGTTAGTCAGTGATGCATTGAGATGGTGGTTCCACTCAGCACCCATCTCTACCCAACTAATTAAGACACTCCGAGATTAGTAAATGTGCAATCTTGGTGCTAATTAGTGACCAGATTGCATTCCTTTTATATGCACCAGAGCTGCAGCATTATTGAGGGATGAGTGTAGTATACGTGTGAGAAATTGAAAGTAAACTTGCAGATTACAGAAAACAACAGGGAAGGTAAATAGAATGTGGCTCGCATTGAAAGAGGTTAGAGTGTGAGGATCTTGTTGTGTTTGTGCACAACTTTGGTGAGATTACTCGTGGAATATTGTATTCAATTTTGGTTTCCTTTGCCAGAGAATGATTGTTTAGAAAGTTACTTCCTGTCAGTGGCACTACTTGTGGCATCAGGTAGTGTCACAGCATTGGAATTAGAGTTGTAGTCATACAACGTGGAAACAGGCCCTTCGGCCCAACCTGCCTACGTTGACCAAGATGCCTCATTCCACCTGCACGTGTTTGGCCTACTACCCTCTTAACCTTTCTATGCATATTCCTGTTCTTTTCCAAAATTAATTCCTTTGGGAATTTTGCTCGTGGGTTACGATGTACTGTTACTTTGGCACATGGTGTTTAATGGGGATATTAATTTCTAGGCACATATTAACAGGGGATATGAATTTCTAGGCCCATATACTTGGGGTCTTGCAACAGATCCATTAGACTGATTTCTGAGATGAATTGTCCTCTGTAGAGAGATATTGTTTTGTTAAGTCCTCAAGGAGTCCAGAAGAATGGGAGGGGGGAGATAATTACGAGGAGCTTTGATGAGGTGATCCTATTTACTCAAGCAAAACACAAAATGCTGGAGTAACTCAGTGGGACAGGGCAGCAACTGAAGAGGGAATAGATAGATGCCATTTTGGGACCTAAAATGTTGCCTATCCGTTCCCTCTACAGATGCTGCCTGGCCCACTTGAGTTACTCTATCACTTTGAGCTTTGCTCAAGATTTCAGCATCTGCAGTTCCTCGTGTCTCTGTTTCCTCGCTTTGGTTGTCCTGAGCTTGAGTTTAATCTCTAATTAAGGGAGCCAAATGTATAGTGCAGATGTATGGATGCATTTCATTACGGCGTGGGTTTAGTCGAGAAAATGCTTTTCTGTTCGACACTTGTAGGTATTCGGGCACTGAGCGTATTCGAGGTTAAGATTAATGGATTTTTAAACATGGAATATGGGGAATCGGGAGTGTGAAGTTGGCCTGTGAAACGGGCTCTGTCAGGGTGGCACAGGGCACTTCAGGGGGGAGGGGGGGGGGGAGGTTACCAAATCACACCTGCAGCCATTCTGATTCAGTCCTGACTTCCGGTCCTGCCTGAGTGGAGTTTGCAAGTTCACCCTCTGACCACATAGTATTCGTCAGCGTGTTTCCTTCCTCATCCCAAAGACCAATGGGAGGGTAAGTTTGGGCTCTGTAAGTTGCTGCTCATGCAGTGCGGATGGTGGGAATATCTCTGAGAGTTAATGGGCATGTGAGGGAGGAGAAACTACACGGAAATAACACAGGTCAATCTGGCACAGCGTGGCTGGGCCGAATGGCCATCCTGTCTCATAAAGAAATATAGAAATGTTCTAGATGAAAGGCTAGACAATGCAACAAGGAAGGCAGCATGGTGGTGCAGCGGTAGAGTTGCTGCCTTACTGCGCCTGAGACCCAGGTTCGATCCTGACTACAGTTGCTTGTCTGTATGGAGTTTGTACGTTCTCCTGTGACCTGCGTGGGTTTCTTCGAGATCTCCGGTTTCCTCCCACATTCCAAAGATGTACATAGGTCGGTGGGCCAATGGGCTCGGTATAATTGTAAATTGTCCCTAGTGTGAATGAGATAGTATTAGTTTGCGGGGATCGCTGGTCGGTGCGGACGCAGTGGGCCGAAGGCACTGTTTCCACGATGTATCGCTGAACTAAAACCAAAAAACTAAACTAAACTGCAAATGCTGGAATCTTGGGTAAAACACAAAGTGCTGAAGCAACTCAGCAGGTGTCAGCACATTACACATAAGATGATGTATAATTTACAAAAAACAATGCATTAATAACCCCAAAGTTTATAGTGCAGCCATAGACAGTCAAAGTTGAGGTCAGTGTTGTGCAGTGTTCAAAAACATGATGGTTACATAGATACATGGAAAATAGGTGCAGGAGTAGGCCATTCGGCCCTTCGAGCCTGCACCGCCATTCAATATGATCATGGCTGATCATCCAACTCAGTAACCCGTACCTGCCTTCTCTCCATACCCCCTGATCCCTTTAGCCACAAGGGCCACATCTAACTCCCTCTTAAATATAGCCAATGAACTGGCCTCAACTACCCTCTGTGGCAGAGATTTCCAGAGATTCACCACTCTCTGTGTGAAAAAGTTTTTTCTCATCTCGGTCTTAAAGGATTTCCCCCTTATCCTTAAGCTGTGACCCCTTGTCCTGGACTTCCCCAACATCGGGAACAATCTTCCTGCATCTAGCCTGTCCAACCCATAAGAATTTGTACGTTTCTATAAGATCCCCTCTCAATCTCCTAAATTCTAGCGAGTATAAGCCAAGTCTATCCAGTCTTTCTTCATATGAAAGTCCTGACATCCCAGGAATCAGTCTGGTGAACCTTCTCTGCACTCCCTCTATGGCTATAATGTCCTTCCTCAGATTTGGAGACCAAAACTGTACGCAATACTCCAGGTGTGGTCTCACCAAGACCCTGTACAACTGCAGTAGAACCTCCCTGCTCCTATACTCAAATCCTTTTGCTATGAAAGCTAACATACCATTCGCTTTCTTCACTGCCTGCTGCACCTGCATGCCTACTTTCAATGACTGGTGTACCATAACACCCAGGTCTCGCTGCATCTCCCCATTTCCTAATAGTCTGCTTTCCTGTTTTTGCCACCAAAGTGGATAACCTCACATTTATCCACATTATACTGCATCTGCCAAACATTTGCCCACTCACCCAGCCTATCCAAGTCACCTTGCAGTCTCCTAGCATCCTCCTCACAGCTAACACTGCCCCCCCAGCTTAGTGTCATCCGCAAACTTGGAGATGTTGCCTTCAATTCCCTCATCCAGTTCATTAATATAAATTGTAAATAGCTGGGGTCCCAGCACTGAGCCTTGCGGTACTCCACTAGTCACTGCCTGCCATTGTGAAAAGGACCCGTTTACTCCTACTCTTTGCTTCCTGTTTGCCAGCCAGTTCTCTATCCACATCAATACTGAACCCCCAATACCGTGTGCTTTAAGTTTGTATACTAATCTCTTATGTGGTACCTTGTCGAAAGCCTTCTGAAAGTCCAGATACAACACATCCACTGGTTCTCCCCTATCCACTCTACTAGTTACATCCTCGAAAAATTCTATAATTTTTTATTTATTTTGCCTTTAATGTGGGGGATCAAGGGGAAACCACTTCCTGGTCCCTACCTGGTCGGTGAGGCAGCCTTCTCTCCGGCTGCCCATTCGACCCGTCCTCGCGGCCTACCAGCGGGCGTGGAGCGGCGTGGAGCGGCGTTTCCTGGCGGGAACCGCACAGCACCCTCAGCTTCGGTGGGCGGCACGGCGCTGGAGCGCTACTGTGCAGCGGAGCAGGCGATGCCTTGCCTGGGTCGCCGCGCTGGACCGACGCTCTGGAGCTCCGGTGAGCTGGGACCGCCGAGCTCAACACCTCCGGGACTGGAGCGACCATCCGCGGGCGGCGGCGCCGACTCCAACACCGGGAGCCTTGAGCTCCAAATCGGCGCGGCCTTGTCGGCTTCAGGTGCTGCGGACGCCTGCGGGAAATCGGCCGTTCCAGCCGTAGTTACGGCCTCCGGTGAGGGATGCGGCCGTTCCAGGTGGCCCAGCTGCTGGAGGACTCTCCCGACGCCGGGGCTACATCACCCGGCGAGAACGGCCAGGATCATCGGGCCTTCGTAGAGGCAATAGCGGGGGCTTCATTTGGCCTGACTTTTTGGGGTGAACTGGGGCTGGGGACTGGACATTGTGCCTTCCCCCACAATGGAAATCACTGTGGGGGGATGATTTTTGTATGTAATTGTTTGTAATTGTATTTGTTAGTCTGTGTTCAAGATGGCGGTCGGAGGGGGGAGTGGACGCTGGCGTTAAATTGCCGCTGCTCTCTCCTCAAGTTGTGCTTCTGATTTTCTTTTTTTTTGTGTTTTGGAAGGAATTCTGTCCCCTGATTTATGTATTGGTCTTTATAACCTATTTTTTTTTTAAATTCTGATTATATGTTTTCTATAAATCTCTGTATGGTGTCCTTGAGACCTCGGTATAAGGCGCCCGTAAATAAAATCCATTATTATTATTATTATTATAAGATTCGTCAGACATGATTTACCTTTCATAAATCCATGCTGACTTTGTCCAATGATTTCACCACTTTCCAAATGTGCTGCTATC
The DNA here is from genome assembly GCA_038087875.1 of Malacoraja senta. Taxonomy (NCBI): domain Eukaryota; kingdom Metazoa; phylum Chordata; class Chondrichthyes; order Rajiformes; family Rajidae; genus Malacoraja; species Malacoraja senta. The sequence goes on from CM075981.1 coordinate 52,584,505, forward strand.
CCATCTTTAATAACTGACTCTAGCAGTTTCCCCACTACCGATGTTAGACTAACTGGTCTGTAATTCCCCATTTTCTCTCTCCCTCCCTTCTTAAAAAGTGGGGGTTACGTTTGCTACCATCCAATCCTCAGGAACTACTCCAGAATCTAAAGAGTTTTGAAAAATTATCACTAATGCATCCACTATTTCTGGAGCTACTTCCTTAAGTACTCTGGGATGCAGCCTATCTGGCCCTGGTGATTTATCGGCCTTTATCCATTCAATTTACCCAACACCACTTCCCGACTAACCTGGATTTCACTCAGTTCCTCCATCTCCTTTGACCCGCGGCCCCCTGTTATTTCCGGCAGATTATTTATGTCTTCCTTAGTGAAGACGGAACCAAAGTAGTTATTCAATTGGTCTGCCATATCCTTGTTCCCCATGATCAATTCACCTGTTTCTGACTGCAAGGGACCTACATTTGTTTTAACTAAATCTCTTTCTCTTCACATATCTATACAAACTTTTGCAGTCAGTTTTTATGTTCCCTGCCAGTTTTCCTTCATAATCTATTTTCCATTTCCTAATTAAGCTCTTTGTCCTCCTCTGCTGGTCTCTGAATTTCTCCCAGTCCTCTGGTATGCTGCTTTTTCTGGCTAATTTGTACGCATCATCTTTTGCTTTGATACTATCCCTCATTTCCTTGTTATCCACGGATGCACTACCTTCCCTGATTTATTCATTTGCCAAACTGGGATGAACAATTTTTGTAGTTCATCCATGCAGTCTTTAAATGCCTTCCATTGCATATCCACCGTCAACCCTTTTAGAACTAATTGCCAGTCAATCTTGGCCAATTCACGTCTCATACCCTCAAAGTTACCTTTCTTTAAGTTCCGAACCGTTGTTTCTGAATTAACAATGTCACTCTCCATCCTAATGAAGAACTCAACCATATTATGGTCACTCTTGCCCAAGGGGGCACGCACAACAAGACTGCTAACTAACCCTTCCTCATTACTCAATACCCAGTCTAGAATAGCCTGCTCTCTCGTTGGTTCCTCTACATGTTGGTTTAGATAACTATCCCGCATACATTCCAAGAAATCCTCTTCCTCAGCACCCCTGCCAATTTGATTCACCCAATCTATATGTAGATTGAAGTCACCCATTATAACTGTTTTGCCTTTGTTGCACGCATTTCTAATTTCCTGTTTGATGCCATCCCCAACTTCACTACTACTGCTAGGTGGCCCTGTACACAACACCCACCAGCGTTTTCTGCCCCTTAGTGTTTCGCAGCTCTACCCATACCAATTCCACATCCTCCAAGCTAATGTCCTTCCTTTCCACTGCGTTAATCTCCTCTCTAACCAGCAACGCTACCCCACCTCCTTTTCCTTTCTCTCTATCCCACCTGAATATTGAATATCCCTGGATGTTCAGCTCCCAGCCTTGGTCACCCTGGAGCCATGTCTCCGTGATCCCAACTATATCATAATCATTAATAGCTATCTGCACGTTCAACTCATCCACCTTATTACGAATGCTCCTTGCATTGAGACACAAAGCCTTCAGGCTTGTTTTTACAACGCTCTTACCCCTTATACAATTATGTTGAAAAGTGGCCCTTTTTGATTTTTGCCCTGGATTTGTCTGCTGCCACTTTTACTTTTCACCTTGCTACCTATTGCTTCCGCCCGCATTTTACACCCCTCTGTTTTCTCTGCTCACCCATTTAAGAACCCCACCACCTCTTATTCTCTGTTTATTATTGTTTTCTTCTTTGCCCCTACATGTTGGGTCTGAGTGCTTTCCTTCTCTGCCTCCTGCCTCACACACTGTCTAATAGCTTTCTCTATTTGAGTCCCTCCCCCCAACCATTCTAGTTTAAAGTCTCCCCAGTAGCCTTTGCAGATCTCCTCCGCCAGGATATCGGTCCCCCTCAGGTTCAAGTGCAACCCATCCTTTTTG
>CM075981.1:52586660-52806593 GCA_038087875.1 Malacoraja senta
CTGACAGTGAACCCCAAGTGTTACCTATGTAATGCAAGACAGTTGAATGTTGATTCGAAGTTTTCTATTTAGATCAACTACAATCTCAGCTAGACACAAGGTCTTTCCAAAAAGAGGGAAAAGTATAAACAACAAATGTCAAAGTATGAAAATCGAAGACAAACAGAACACAGGTGGCTAAAGCATTCTGCCTTCGAGAGTTCAGCTTATTGCTGGAAAAACCTGCACTACTAAACTGTACACTAAATGCATCCTCTTACCTTCTCAGACTGACTGAGCAGAAAATGATGGAAGTGAGGGGTCATCCTTTACTAGCTGTAATTAGAAAAACCAAATCTGAGCACGATAATCATCCTTTGAACCTACAACTGCAGATCTGCGAGTCAGAGGCAGAATAGCACTAGCTATTGCCAGTCTCATAGTCGTAGAAATTTAGCAAAGGAAAGCTAATCTAAACAAAACAGACGCTTTGTAATGAGTTGGAGATCTAGGGTAAGACAAATTAATGCCAGTGCCTTCTGCATCATTACTATCAACTTGTGCACAAAAATACCTGATCATTTATTTCCACTTCATAATCATAGCTTTTACATTATATTTCTTATAACTTGTCACTGCACACAATCAATTCCTTGATTTATAATAGGCAACACTGGAACCATATTTTGTAGTTAAAAAATATCACTAACATTATTGTACTTTAGAAATTTAAAACTTATTTTGCTTCAGTACATAATTACCCTCCCGCCCACTCCCACTTAGTGGAGTCTGGTAACCCTGGGATTGCGCAGGAACATGGGTGGTGGTGGGGTGGGTCAAAAGAAGGGGGGTAAGGCAGCAGAGAAGGTGAAACACCTGGGGAACAAAACCCCCGGACACAAGAACGTTCCACCCATCCCGTCACCTCCCAATAGGGAGTCTGCAAGGCCCATATTCCAGCCTGGGGTGGGGGGGATCGGGCGAGGGGGGGGGGGGGGGGGGGGGGGGGGTGGGGAGGGGGAGCCACAGCCGAAGCTTGCTCAGGTGACCCCAGTGTCTGTGAGCTCCACCCCTTCGAAAAAAAGGAGGAATCTCTCGCGAGAGAAATGGAAGGGGGACGAAAGGGAATCCTCCAGGGCAGAAGGGTAGTACTGTGTGGATGAAGACTCCCGCCCTCTGGTTCGGGCCCCAGTCCCATGTTCTGGAGGGGATCCTGGGGAGAGCGGTGATGGGGACCACTCGGAGTGAAAATGGAGTAGGGGGAGATTCCTGTTGGGGCGGGTCCCGCATCATGCACCAGAGGAAGCCCAGGAGCAACCCTCCCAGGACAAGGTGCAGAGCACGCCTCTGGAGTTTGGGACAGTAGATGGGGAGGGGGTAGGGAAAGCCAGCCCTTCTCTCCACCAGGACCTGGATCCAGAGAGACTCCCCGAGTCTGGTGCACCAGAGTCCACTCTGGGCCCAACTGGTGGAGGGATAGACGCCCCCCACTATCGATGGTCTTGACTCCCCGGGTACATCTGGGGAAGGCTCCCTCTGCCATTGACCCTAGGTGGAGGGAGGAGGAGAGACCAGCGGGTTGTGAAGAGGCAAACCGCTGCACAGGGTGAGGCGGGAGTATCGAACACTAAGGGTGTGTCCGGGGATGGGGATAGTGACTCCATCTGCAGCGAGCGGGTGGAAGGGGACTCCTCGGACAATAGGGCGCGCAGCATCGTCATGGACTGCTCTCACCCCAGCCACAGACTGTTTACCCTCCTCCCATCCGGGAGGCGTTACAGGTCCCTCCGCTGCCGAACCAGCAGGTTCAGAAACAGCTTCTTCCCCGCGGCTGTTACACTACTGAACTCTGCACCTCGGTGATTGCCAGTCACCCCCTCCGACACTCCTTCCCCCAGAAAAATTGCACTACTGATACTGCTATATATATATATATATTTTACTGCTCATTATTCCTAAGTTCGCTCTTCTGGGTGAGATGCTAACTGCATTTCGTTGTCTCTGTACTGTACACTGCACAATGACAATTAAAGATTGAATTGAATTGAATTGAATGAGTCAATGGATGTTCTCGCTCCCCCCGGCGCCACCGCACTCATTGCAGTGGAGGAAATCTGCAAGTTTATCGTGGCTACCGAAGGAGCCCAACATCGGCCCAGACTGGCCTCCCTCTGGTGGCCAAACTTACATGGGCTCACCAGCTCGCTGAACCTCATCCTCAAATGGAGGGGGAGGGGTCAAGGAGGAAGGTGCAGGGGTGATTGGGAACGACCGGCGTCAGCTCAGGTCCTTCTTGGACGACATGGAGAAGGATGGCGAGGCTCAGAGCAGCATTGTTCCTGTTGAGGGTGGCGGGACCAGTAGAGCTTCCCTTGTAGCCAAGATCTGGAGGGCAGATCACCGCCAGTCCACCTCGGGTCCATAGGGGGAGGAGCGGCTCTGCTGTCAGCGACCGGAGGACTGATGACACGATCTAGGGAGTGGGTAGGGCCGAAAATGTCCTGGTTGGGTTGTTCTTAGGACTGGCCAAGCTGGCCATCTGCGCGTCATGGCACCAGGCGGTAGATGGTTTTGCCCGAGTCCAGATGCTTGCCCCTTTTCCGGGGATACGTCCGCGCCCAGGTGGTGTTAAGAGAGGAACATAGCTGTAAAGCAGTTATATAGTATGTTTGTAAGGATTGTAACATAGTTGTTTGAAAATTTAGTTTCTAGATAATTAGGTGATTTTGTACTATGGTGGTGTGGGTGTGTTACCATGGTTTTGTTTTGTGATCGTAATTAAGTAGATTATTTTTTATACCAAAAAAAACTGGTTACCAAGCTCACGGAACTGGGTTTTCACTTCGCATCCCTCAGCAATTGGATCCTTGACTTCCTCATCGAATTGGCTGTAACTTTTTCCTCATTAACAATCAGTACAGGAGCACCTCAAGGCTGCGTGCTCTGCCCCCCTGCTCTACTCACTCTATACTCATGACTGTGTAGCCGGACACAGTGCAAACTCCATCTTCAAGTTCGCCGATGACACCATCGTTGTTGGACGGATTACAGATGGTGATGAGTCACAGAGTATAGAAGTGAGATCGAACCGATTGACCAAATGGTGCCAGCACAACAACCTGGTTCTCAATATCAGTAAAAATAATGAACTGATTGTGTACTTTGGAAGAGGAAGGACGAGGACCCACAATCCTGTTTATATCAACGGGACGATGGAGGAGTCAAAAACCAAATTCCTGGGCATGCATATTTCCGAAGATCTTTCCTGGACCCAGCACACTGATGCAATTTAAATAAAGCACATCAACGCCTCTACTTCTTGAGAAGATTACGGAGATTCGGTATGTCAGAGAGGATTCTCTTGAACTTCTACAGGTGTACAGTAGAGAGCATATTGACTGGTTGCATCATGTGCTGCAGCATTCGAGCAACTTGAACGTCCAGGAGAGAAAAAGACCGCAAAAAGCTGTGAACACTGCCCAGTCCATCACTGGCTCTGACCTCCCCACCATCGAAGGGATTTATTGTAGTCACCTGCCTCATAAATGCAGCCAGCATCATCAGAGACCCACACCACCCTGGCCACACACTTATTTCACCCCTGCCATCGGGAAGGTGGTACAGGGGCCTGAAAACTGTAACGTTCAGGAACAGCGTCTCCCTACAGTCATCAGGCTATTAAACACCAGAACCTCAAATGAGCTCTGAACTATAATAGACAATTATTATTATTATTATTATTATTATTGCACTACTATTGTTTGCACTTGGTTTCACTGTGTAGAAATGATAGCAGTGTTTATACATAGTCCCCTCCATTTCAGGGCACCATAATGTTTGGCACACAGCAATGTCATGTAAATGAAAGTAGTCACATTTAGTATTTTGTTGCATGTCCTTTGCATGCAATGACTGCTTGAAGTCTGCGATTCATGGACATCACCAGTTGCTGGGTGTCTTCTCTGGTGATGCTCTGCCAGGCCTGTATTGCAGCCATCTTTAGCTTATGCTTGTTTTGGGTGCTAGTCCCCTTCTGTTTTCTCTTCAGCATATAAAAGGCATGCTCAGTTGGGTTCTGATTGGGTGATAGACTTGGCCACTCAAGAATTGACAATTTTTTAGCTTTGAAAAACGCCTTTGTTGCTTTAGCACTATGTTTGGGATCATTGTCTTGCTGTAGAATGAACCACCGGCCAATGAGTTTTGAGGCATTTGTTTGAATTTGAGCAGATAGGATATGTCCATACACTTCAGAATTCATTATGCTACTACCATCAGCAGTTGTATCATCAATGACGATAAGTGAGCCAGTACCTTCAGCAGCCATACATGCCCAGGCCATAACACCCCCACCACCGTGTTTCACAGATGAGGTGGTATGTTTTGGATCTTGGGCAGTTCCTTCTCTCCTCCATGCTTTGCTCTTGCCATCACTCTGATAAAATTCATCTTCGTCTCATCTGTCCACACAACCTTTTTTCCAGAACTGTGGTTGCTCTTTTAAGTACTTCTTGGCAAGCTGTAACCTGACCATCCTATTTTTGTGGTTATCCAGTGGTTTGCATCTTGCAGTGTAGCCTCTGTATTTCTGTTCATGAAGTCATCCTCGGACAGTGGTCATTGATAAATCCACACTTGACTCCTGAAGACTGTTTCTGATCTGTCAGACAGGTGCTTGGGGATTTTTCTTAATTATAGAGCGAATTCTTCTGTCATTAGCTGTGGAGGTCTTCCTTGGCCTGCCAGTCCCATTGCGATTAGTAAGCTCACCAGTTCTCTTTCTTCTAAATTATGTTCCAAACAGTTGATTTTGCTAAGCCTAAGGTTTGGCTGATGTCTCTAACAGTTGTATTCTTGTTTCTCAGTCTCATAATAGCTTATTTGACTTTCATTGGCACAACTTTGGATCCCCCCATTTCAGAGCACCATAATGTTTGGGACACATGGCTTCACAGGTGTTTGTAATAGCTCAAGTGTGTTTAAATGCCTCCTTATTGCAAGTATAAGAGTGCTCGCAGCATCTAGTCTTTCCTCCAGTCTATCCATCATCTTTGGAAACTTTTATTGCTGTTTATCAACATGAGGACCAAAGTTGCCAATGAAAGTCAAATAAACCATTATGAGACTGAGAAACAAGAATACAACTGTTAGAGACATCAGCCAAACCTCAGGCTTGGACCCATCATGTATTTATTTGCCTCTGTACTCCACAATTTGAGATAAATAAATGATGGGTCTTTGTCCCAAACATTACGGAACTCTTTTTCCTTCTCGTTTATTATATTGTTTACAGTGTACTATGTTTACATATTCTGTTGTGCTGCAGCAAGTAAGAATTTAATTCTTCTATCTGGGAAAAATGAAAATAAAACTCTCTTGACATCATGGCTTTCATGTTGTCATGGAGCAAGAATAAAATGGATACAAATTTCTGTGGCAGGGCAGCGCAAAGATGTTCAAGGAAGGATTAAAATGGAGTTGAGAAGTCCAGTAACGGTAGGGTTATCTAAACTATTGATTATTTATAATGGAAACAAATAGGAGATTTACATTATGATCTGGAAGGACTCATTTTTGGAAGTCAATGACTAGAAGACACAGATTTAAGAAAAAAGGTTAAGAATCAAATGAGGCTGCATTATGGAATTAGTCCCAACATTTCTTTTTTTGGATGGCACAAACACAATAGCCAGATAGTTGTTTTTTCTGCTATTCATTTCTGTGAGCAGTTCACTACTTCTAATACCACAGTACACGTGACAATATTGACTGCATTAAAATAGGAAACTATGTAAATTTCCTCCCCAAGACCAAGCAAAGAATAAAAACGACATTCTAAGCTTCAGTGCACAATTATAATCCTGTAGAATCCTGTAAAAGATCGGTACCACCACTTCACAAATATACTGCCGTAAACTCAGATGTTTCCAGCGTCTGGGGAGGTACTGAAAGATGTAGTCAATCTACCGATAAAAGCATTTAGAGCCAAAGTGGTGTTAGCAAGTTAAAAAACAAAAAACATTTACACCTCACCTTCCATTTGTAGGCTGCAATTGGATTTGCATCCCATCGCTTTACTGTGGATGGCTCAGGGAGAGAGTCCTGCATTTCAAAAAAGATTATTAATACATTGCATTATAAATACCTCCAGTGCATTGCATTTCTGTGAATTTAATCTCTTCATCTACCTGGTCGATGTGATAAAGAGCAAGTTTTGTGAAACCCACACATCCGCTCATGGGATGTTGTTGTGTGTGACTGACTGATTCATAGGTGCACTGGAATATCTGAGAGCAAGTACAGATTCTGTATGACACACTGTGAAACTAAAATATAACTGACACATCACACCCGAAAGCAAAGGACTCTTTCTGAATCATTAGATTCTTCTCCCCAAAACCAACCTTTACCTCTTTAGGCGGTCGACCCCTTTTCCTTGTATTGTGCTCGGAAATGTCCGTGGAGGAATTGTGTCTTCCATCTTCAGATGAAATGTGTTTGTTTTTCTCTTCTGTCGAGGTAAGTGTAGATACCTGGAACAATATTTAGTGTAAAATGAGGTAACCAACCACTAATGCAGAAATCCGTTCATTGTTACTTGAAGGGAAGTGGCAAGGATTTTGTAAAATTCTATTTCAACCACTCCACCCCTGATGAACTTTGTCTCATCCATTTGGATTTTTGAAGATTGGTCAAAGTGCACAATTTAAAAAGAAAAAGATTAACCAAGGCCCATTTAACTAGGACAGAAAAGTACAGCAGAGGAACAGGCCCTTCTGTCCATAATGTGCCAAACATCATGCTAAAATAAACTAATTTCATCTGCCTGCACATAATCCAAATCCCTCCATTCCCAGTATATCCGTTTGCCTATCGAAAAGCCTATTAAATGTCCTATCATATCAGTCTCCAGCACAATCCAGGCACCCACCACCCTCTCTATAAAAAAAGCATTGCCCCACACATCTTCTTTAAACTTTGCCTAATTCGCCTTACAGCTATGCCCTCTGGTCATTGACGTTTCCACCCACTGGGAAGAAGGTTCTGACTGTCTATCCTGTCTATGCCTCTCTTAATGTTATATACTTTTCTCAGGTGTCCCTCATGCTCTGGTGTTGCAGAGAAACCAATCCAAATCTATCCAAACCCTTGTTTTAGGTAATATACTCTAATCCAGGCCGCATTCTGGTCAACCTCTTCTCGCTGTCCAAAGCCTCCACATCTTTTCTGTAATTAGGCAACCAGAACTGCACGCAATACCCCAAATTCAGCCTAACCAATGTCATACAAATTTGCATCATGACTTACTGAATCCTATACTCAATGCCTTGAACAATGATTGCAAACATACCATACACCTCCTTCCCCATTCTATTTACTCGCGTTTTACACTTTCAGGAAGCTATGGATTTGGACCCCAAGATCCCTCTATACAATATTTCTGTTAGAAGTCTTGCTGTTAACTGTATACTTTCTCCTTACGTTTAACTTTCCAAAGTGCAACTCTTCACACTTGCTTAGATTAAACACCATCTGCCAATTCTCCACCCATTTGGTTAGTTAATCTATGACCCGCTGTATAATAGTGTTACTCACTGCCCACAACTTTTGCAGTCTTGGTGTTGTGTGCAAGTTTACTGACCAATCCATCTACATTTAGTCCATTATTTACATAGATCACAAACAACAGATTGCCCAACACTGATCCCTCCGCTGGTCACAATCAAATATCTAGCATGTATAAGGCCCTTCCACCACAACCCTCTTTCTTCTGTTGGTAAGCCAGTTCTGAATCCATGCAGCCAAGTCACTGTGAATTCCATGCATCTAAAACCTCTTGATCAGCCTACCATGGGGCACTTTATCAAATGCCTTACTAAAATCCATGTAGACAACACCCACGCCCCAACTCTCATCGGTCATCTTCATAATTTTCAAGAACATATAATCAAGTTGCAAGACAAAATCTGCCGCATACGAACCATGTTGACGGTCCCAAACTAGACATTCTCTTCCAAAAGCGGGTAAATCCAATCCCAAAGAATCCCCTCCCACAGACACAAGGCTCATGGGCCTACATTTCCCTGGAGCATCTCTACTTCCCTTCTTAAACAAAGGAACACTCTTGCCTACTACCCAGTCCTCCAGAACCTCGCCTGTGGCTATAGATGATGCAAAGATCACCAAGGCTCCTGCAATTTCCTTAGTGATCGATCCCAACAGACCGTGGAAATGTATCCACCTGAATGCTCTTCAAGTGCTCCCACTCTTTGATTTCAAACTGCCCTTGCAAATTTGCATTCCTCACACTAATCGCACTGTCACCCGTTGCCAATTTTCAACATCTGTATGAAATTCAAAAAGCTTGAGAGATATTTTTCAAACAGAGCCTCTCTAGTTCATGCTTTCAGAGCTTAAAGGAGTCATCTTCAAGATTCCCCATGAGTGCCAAATGATCCCAAGATGATCCAAAGGATTCCCAAGGGGACTACGTAATGAGTTAACAAATTTAAAATACATTCAAATCCTATGAAAATTACATTCTCTCAAAGGAAATCAGCTGTTTGTTAAATTACACGAAACTTAAAAGAAAATCTTACATTATTACAAGATGTACTTTGGAAAGAACATTTCTTTTTACCCAAAGGTTACAAGTGAATTTAGCAAACCAATTACAATGATGCAATTCTATTTAATCCCTAGGCAAAATTACATCAGATATTGTGAACAGGGAATATGCACACTTTAGAGATGGGAACATATGGGAAATAATTAGATTAAAAAATAAATACATTATTTGCACTGGGAGCAAGGAGGAAGAAAGCCAATATGGGTAAACTAAGGAAAATAGAAATTCTCTGCGGGTCAAACACTGCAGTAAAAGACAACAATTTCAAAATGTTTGTCAATTTGTATGTGGGATGTCTCCATTCAGCGAGTGCCAGTCTCCAAGCAAAAGATGACAATCTAGCAGCCCACAGGAAGGAAACTGTTCCAAAGCACAGTAGCAATACTGGGGTCAGCAGGTCTTTAGCTTCACCTGCCTTAAAACTGCAAATTAACTCCTCTTCTTTTGCATCTTCTTTGTCCAACCAACATGTCTCAGTTTTTGCCAATCTACATTCCAGATTTGTATGGCTTTAAAAATATCAACTCTTTCTTAATCTCTGACAGTGCAAACCAAAGCATTATTTCTAAGTCCGGTTGTATGTGACAATAAAGTACCATTGTACTGACGACACTCTTTCATCATCTGTGCAAATTAACACTTTTTAAATGACATATCCCAGTGTGCAACCTGTGCGAAGTGACAAAAGACGGCATAAATAAATTGGTTATTTTTGGGATAAAAGGCTCGTGCTCAGAGGGATAGCAAAGAGATTGGCTCACAGTTCATTAAATGATTTGGATTATGGAATGTGTACCATGTTCATAGTTTCTCATGATACTAATCTGGACGGCAGCATGGGCTAAAAAAATGCAATGTGTAGGAAGGAACTGCAGATGCTGGTTTAAACCGAAGATCGACACAAAATGCTGGAGTAACTCAGCAGGACAGGCAGCATCTCTGGAAAGAAGGAATGGGTGACTTTTTGGTCGAGACCCTTCTTTAGAATGCAAAGAGGATTCAGGATTATATACATAGTTTCAGCGGATGGGCAAAAGGATCTAACTCCTGGAAAACTATGTAAAAAAGTGGCCATCTACGATAGTTCAAAGAAGTCACCTCCCTGATCCAGCAACCATTTGTTTCCATTTCACCTTTGTCACTATCTCACCCATCTGCGATCAGCCCCACACACCTCTCCTATCAACTTGCTCTCCTTTACTCCATCAGTCTAAAAAAGGTAATCTATTCCCTTCCACAAATTCTGCCTGGTGAGTTTCTCGCGTGTTTCTCCAGTACTTTGTTTTTATTTGATCTGAAATATTGCCTTGGGTCTTGTCTCCCTCGGGAAGGATATACTTGCAATAGGAGTAAAGTGAAGCTCACTACATTGAGTTCTGGAACAGAGGATTTGTCTAATGAGGATAGATGAGACAGAATAGGGAGCAAAGGGAATAAGGTGATCTAATTGAAACAAAGAAAATTCCTATTGATAATTCCAATGGCTTGGTGCTTGGTGCCCAGAGCTAGGAGTCAGCCACAAAATAACAGATCATCCATTTAGAGCAGAGATGAAAATAAATTTCACCAACCACAGGATGCTGTACCTTGGAGCTCCTCTACCTTTGTGGAAAGAAAGCACTGAAATAAACATAATCAGGACATGCACAGGCAAATTTGCTATGTCTACCTCCCACTGGAATCCCCCATTCTTTGCAATTCTACCCGCTACTGTACAAAAACATGCGCCTTGAAAATCATCACTATAGATTCACTTTCCTGGAATGAGGAGAAACGTCCCATGACGAGAGGTTGAGTATGATTGCTCTGTTTAGTTTAGAGATAAAGCGCGGAAACAGGCCCTTCAACCCACCGAGTCCGCACCGACCAGCGATCCCCGCCCACTGACAATACTTTATTTAGGCATTCATGACTTTGAAAGGAACTGAAAGTTAACAGGACAGTGAATTTCCTCCAGCTGAAGAACCTTAAACCAGAGGACAATTTTAGACGATCATCTAAAATGGTGTTATTTCCTTATTCCCAGGGCAGTAAAATCCTTCGAATTATCTACTCTGGAAAGCTGGGGTTCTCAGTCATTGAGTATATGCACAGTAGAGATAGATATAGAAATTGAAGGGCACCAAGATTAGATACATAGATACATAGAAAATAGGTGCAGGAGTAGGCCATTCGGCCCTTCGAGCCTGCACCGCCATTCAATATGATCATGGCTGATCATCCAACTCAGTATCCCGTACCTGCCTTCTCTCCATACCCCCTGATCCCTTTAGCCACAAGGGCCACATCTAACTCCCTCTTAAATATTGCCAATGATCTGGCCTCAACTACCCTCTGTGGCAGACAGTTCCAGAGATTCACCACTCTCTGTGTGAAAATGTTTTTCTCATCTCGGTCTTAAAAGGATTTCCCCCTTATCCTTAAGCTGTGACCCCTTGTCCTGGACTTCCCCAACATCGGGAACAATCTTCCTGCATCTAGCCTGTCTAACCCCATAAGAATTTTGTAAGTTTCTATAAGATCCCCTCTCAATCTCCTAAATTCCAGCGAGTATAAGCCGAGTCTATCCAGTCTTTCTTCATATGAAAGTCCTGACATCCCAGGAATCAGTCTGGTGAACCTTCTCTGCACTCCCTCTATGGCAATAATGTCCTTCCTCAGATTTGGAGACCAAAACTGTACGCAATACTCCAGGTGTGGTCTCACCAAGACCCTGTACAACTGCAGTAGAACCTCCCTGCTCCTATACTCAAATCCCTTTGCTATGAAAGCTAACATACCATTCACTTTCTTCACTGCCTGCTGCACCTGCATGCCTACTTTCAATGACTGGTGTACCGTGACACCCAGGTCTCGCTGCATCTCCCCTTTTCCTAATCGGCCACCATTTAGATAATAGTCTGCTTTCCTGTTTTTGCCACCAAAGTGGATAACCTCACATTTATCCACATTATACTGCATCTGCCAAACATTTGCCCACTCACCCAGCCTATCCAAGTCACCTTGTAGTCTCCTAGCATCCTCCTCACAGCTAACACTGCCCCCCAGCTTAGTGTCATCCGCAAACTTGGAGATGTTGCCTTCAATTCCCTCATCCAGCTCATTAATATAAATTGTAAATAGCTGGGGTCCCAGCACTGAGCCTTGCTGTACCCCACTAGTCACTGCCTGCCATTGTGAAAAGGACCCGTTTACTCCTACTCTTTGCTTCCTGTTTGCCAGCCAGTTCTCTATCCACATCAATACTGAACCCCCAATACCGTGTGCTTTAAGTTTGTATACTAATCTCTTATGTGGGACCTTGTCGAAAGCCTTCTGAAAGTCCAGATACAACACATCCACTGGTTCTCCCCTATCCACTCTACTAGTTACATCCTCGAAAAATTCTATAAGATTCGTCAGACATGATTTACCTTTCGTAAATCCATGCTGACTTTGTCCAATGATTTCACCACTTTCCAAATGTGCTGCTATCCCATCTTTAATAACTGACTCTAGCAGTTTCCCCACTACCGATGTTAGACTAACTGGTCTGTAATTCCCCATTTTCTCTCTCCCTCCCTTCTTAAAAAGTGGGGTTACGTTTGCTACCCTTCAATCCTCAGGAACGACTCGAGAATCTAGAGTTTTGAAAAATTATCACTAATGCATCCACTATTTCTGGAGCTACTTCCTTAAGTACTCTGGGATGCAGCCTATCTGGCCCTGGTGTGATATGTATGAAGTGATTAGACAGGATAGTTGGCTTGAGGCAAGGTCCAGCCATAATCTTAAAGAATTGTGAAGCAGACTTCAGGGCAAATTAACCTTTTACCTTTTGTATTAATATGTATGAAGTGAGTGAACAAGAGGATCAGTACTCTGCAGATAAATTTAAAATCTAAGCTCTAAAGCTAGCTTGGTCTTGCATTTGATCACAACTACAGCAAAAGTGGCATTGCCCAATTAAGCAATAAAAGGCAGTCACATATGGATCAAAAGGAGTTAGCAGTAATGTTGTTGTTGCGTATAATTGCATTCAATGGCCAGTTCTCTGGCCTATCCTCTCAACCAAACACCATACACACAATGTTACCTTAGATTTAATGAATTCCTCAACCGCATCCACTGCCTGTTGAAAGCGTTTCCCTTTGGTAAATTTTATCATTTCCTCCTTGTGAAGATGGTAAGATTTAAGCTGGTCAACTTTGATCCATGCACTGTCGAGAGTCAAGAGTATTTAATTGTCATACGCACTGGTAATAGAACAATAAAATTCTTACTTGATGCAGCTTTACAGGCCCAATAATGCAATAACACAATAAAAACAATAAACATACATTAATAATAAATCTGTAATACTAGGAAACCAGACCATAATATACATAAACCAAAGTCTGTAGTGCAACCAAAATTAAGTCCATCATCGTTGCTGATGTGTTGTGCAATGTTCAAGAGCCTGTCAGTTGCTGGGAAGAAGCTATTCTTCAACCTGGAGGTTACGGTTGTCAGGCTCCTGTACCTTCTTCTCGAGATATCGTGACCTGGGTAGAGTGGGTCTTTGATAATAGTTGCCTTTTTAAGGCATTACGTTGTGTAGATCTTTCAATGGCGCACCTGTGATGGACCGGGTATTGTCTGCCACTTTCTACAACCTCCTTCTTTCCTGAGAGTTCAATTTACCACACGAGGCTGTGATGTAATGAGTCAGTTTTATGGTCTATACTGTACATCTGTAGAAGATTGCTGTTCTGGCTCCTTTCAAATCAGATTATCAATCTCCCTCCTGTACTCTGACTCATCGTTCCCTGTTATTTGTCCAACAACAGTGGTATCATCGTCAAATTTAAAGATGGCACTGATGCCTTTTCTGGCTGCAGTGTCAGGGGTATAAGGAGAGTAGAGTACAGGACTGAGCACACAGCCTGGAGGTGCTCCGGTGTTGATGGTCATTGAGACTGAAGTGTTGTTGCCAATTCGTACTGATTGTCGTCTGCCGATGAGGAAGTTGAGGATTTAATTGTACTGGAATGAGTGGAGACTCAGTTCCCCGAATGTTATAAGTTTAGAGGGGATGATAGTGTTGAACACCGAGCTGCTGTAGATAAACAACAATTCCGTTTAGTTTACTGTCAAGTGTACCGAGGTACAGTGAAAATCTTTTGTTGCGTGCTATCCAGTCAGCAGAAAGACAATACATGATTACAATTGAGCCATTAACAGCGTATAGATACATAAGGAAATAACGTTTAGTGCAAGGTAAAGCTGGAAAAGTCAGAGCAAGGATAGTCTGAGGCCAGCAATGAGGTAGATAGTAGTTCAGCGCTGCTCTCTAGTTGTGGTAGGATGATTCAGTTGCCTGATAACTGCTGGGAAAAAATTGTCCCTGAATCTGGAGATGTGCGTTTTCACACTTCAATACCTTTTGTAGGTATGTTACAAAACTTACCTTCAGTCGCGCTGTAATTCTGCCACTGGCCGTGTGCGCGATTTTGGCGCCTTTATGGGGGGGCGGGGTTAAAACGCGTGTTTCTCCTCCCTGGTCCAAGTTAATATTGTGTTGGAGTACAAGCGTTGGCTGATGAATCGTTCCTAGTGGCGATTTGTGAATTTTTTATTTTTATTAAATCGTCAATGTCAGCGCTACAATAATTTTAAAATCAGCTCCTGAAGCGTCAACGCCGATAACGGGGACGGATTTCACACAATGGACAGGTAAACGAAAGTGCTTTCTTTAAATGTATAAAAGTGCTTCTTAAGAAGCCTTTAATTCACATTTTTTCATGCGACACGGTGATTTTATTCCCCGAATTAACCGCAGCATTTTTCATGCCAATACGGGGTTAAGTTCACTGCAAATCAACGTTCCAAAAGATCGCGTTCCAGTAATCCTCACTCGCAAAATGAATTAAATGCCCATTAATTTACAGGTATTAAACATTCAATTCCTTCCATTTGGCCTGTAAATTCATGAAAATTAGATTTAAAAATTATGTTATATTGTGAATTATTGTGTGAATGTTATTTGGACACTTAGGCTATTTAAAAATGTTAATCTATTCTTAAGAAATTGATAGATGTTTAGATCTAGTAATTGAATTTTGTAATTAGCTACAATTAGGTAACTAACTAATTATACGCTTTACTTTCATGTCTTCGAAGTAAGATTGTTTCATATTTGTTTCAGAATGCTTCAATCTATAATAACTGAAAATTTCTTTGTTATCATAATTTTTAAGAAAGTTATGGGCTTTTAACTGTCCTCGATCACAGCTTTTGTGTTAAGTCAATGGAAAAGCAATAGGGAACTAGATGCTAATTTCTGAGTATGATAATGGCCATAACTTTTTTAATACTGAAGATATGAAAGTGAATTAAGTGTCAAATTAAACTTCATTTTATGCTTTATCTGATGGGATAAATTGCAGACTTTATTTTTTAAATCTCAAAATTTTGTAACATTGCTACCTTTTGCATGATGGGAGAGGGAAGAATAGGGAGTGGCCAGGGTGCAACTTGTCCTTGATAATGCTGCTGGCCTTGCAAAGGGATCGTGAGGTAAAAATTGAGTCAATAGAAGGGTGGTTGGTCTGTGTTGCGTCCACAATTTGCTGCAATTTCTTGTGATCTTCGATGGAGCTGTTCCAAAACCAAGCTCTAAAGCATCCTGATAAAATGCTTTCTACGGTGTTGACCAGGTCAGGTCGGGGGGAGTTCCCCCTGCCACGGGTACCATGTAATCCCATGCTACCTGCTCTATGGTCAGATAGTCAGCGACTAAATCTTCTCCCCCACCTGGTTTGCCAGGTGAGGATGGGGCTGTGGACCCCCAGCAGGACTAAAACCAAGACCTGTCAAAGGGCAGATGAGCTTCTAGCGAGCCAACAGCCATCCACACTTCAGTAGAAGTTGCAATCACTGTCGTACATAGCATTGCAAGGAACAATGATAAAGCACACACACCAAAATCCTATACTTCCAGCAGCGGAAGTGCACAGGAACTGGAGGACAGAGATGTGTGGTGCTTCTCTGTCCTCCAGTTCCCGTCGGAAACCAGCACCATTGCGTCGCTAATGTTCCCGTCGGAAACCAGTACCACTGCGTCGCTAATGTTCTCAACGATGATGATGATGATCTATGATGTATCTGAGGAAGTAGGTGCCTTCAATATGGGTGCTTCAATATGGGTGGTCCAGAAGTTGTTGGTGATATTGACTCCTAGGAATTTGAAGTTTTCAACCATCTCTACTTCAGCGCCGTCAATACAAACTGGGGTATGTGCACCACTTCGCTTCTTGAAGCCGATCACCATCTCCTTTGTCTTGCTGGCATTGAGAGAAAGGTTGCTGCCCCGACAACAGGACATGACGTTCACGATATCCTTCCTGTACTCAGTCTCGTCATTATTTGATATCCGGCCCACAATGGTTGTGTCGTCTGCGAATTTGAAAATTATATTAGAGACTGACATACAAGTTCTTATTGTTTAAGTATTCCAGTGCAGGGTGGAGGGCTGGTGTGATCGCATCCCCTATTGATTTGTTGTAGTATTGGCGAATTGTAATTGGCCCTGGTCCTTACTAAGGCAGGAGTTGTTATGTGCCATAACCAACCTCTGATAGCACTTCATCACCACAGACGTTAGTGCTGGTGGTTGATTGTAATTGGGGCATGTCGCCCTACTCTTCTTGAGCACCTGCATTATGGATGTCCTATTAAAGCAGGTGGGGACCTCAGATGTTCGTAGTGAAAGGATGAAGTTGTTTTCCAAAATTGCAGCCAGTTGGTGTACGCAAGTTTTAAGAATGCGGCTAAGTACACTGATAAGACTGGTCACTTTCCGAGGGTTCACACTGATGAAGGATCATCTGACATTGGCCTTGGTGATTGAAATTACATTGTGGCTGGAGGTTAAGGGGGGCCTGAAAATGTAAATCGACGTTCTTCCTTTCCAAGAGAGCATAGAAAGCATTGAGCTCATCCAGGAGTGATTTGTCGTTATGACTTGAGTCACTACTTGGTTTTGCCTTATAGGATGTAATAGCGTGCAAACCCTGCCACAGCTGCCAAATGCCCATCGCATCCTCCAGTTTAGACCAAAAGTGTCTCCTCACTTTCCCGATGGCCGTTGAGGTCATGCAGACTTCTTGGTCGACATTGTATCGCCAGATTTGAATGTCTGAGATTTAGTCCTCAGAAGATTGCAGGCCTCCTGGTTCATTGAAAGCTTCTGGTTAGAGAATATTCAGATGGTATTGGTAGGAACAAAATTCAATCAATTCCCGGATTCACATCTTTTGAATTAATTAAAAAATATATTTTGAAATGCTTACCACTTGCGATTTGTTATTAAGAGCAAGCAATGTACATTTAAAGTGCCTTAATTCAACACTCAACTGTCCTGATTGCATATACAATTATTTTATGTGCCTCAGTCACTGCTATTGAATCACGACTATGCAATTAGCTACAAATACGACTTCCACGTAAAATGTCAAGAATATACCAGAATTATAATAAGCATTATTTGTCAATAGAATGAGCATTATTAGCTGATTTAGAGGCAAAGAAAAGTAATTTATAGCAAAAAGTGATCAGAACTGTTGTTGGAAAAGTTGAAGTTACAATATCCAGTCTAATATAATGTTTAAGAAAGAACTGCAGATGCTGGAAAAATCGAAGGTAGACAAAATTCCGGAGAAACTCAGTGGGTGAGGCAACATCGATAGAGCGAGGAATAAGTGACGTTTCGGGTCGAGACCCTTCTTCAGACTAATGTGGAGGTGGGGAGGCGGGAAGAAGAAAGGAAGAAGGGAAGGCGGGAAGAAGAAAGGAAGAAAGGAGACAGTAGGCTGTGGGACAGCTGGGAAGGGGAGGGGAAGGAGGGAGAAAGCAAGGACTACCTGAAATTGAGAAGTCAATGTTCATACCGCTGGGGTGTAAACTGCCCAAGCGAAATATGAGGTGCTGCTCCTCCAATTTGCGGTGGGACTCACTCTGGCCAGGAGGAGGCCCAGGACAGAAAGGTCGGATTCGGAATGGGAGGGGGAAGTTGAAGTGCTGGGCCAATGGGTGATCAGGTTGGATAGCGCGAACTGAGCGGAGGTGTTGGGCGAAGTGATTGCCAAGCCTACGCTGACACCTAGAGCAACGGATGCAATAGATGAGGTTGGAGGAGGTGCAGGTGAACCTCTGCCTCACCTGGAAAGACTGCTTGGGTCCTTGGATGGAGTCAAGGGGGGAGGTAAAGCGACAAGTGTAGCATTTCCTGCGGTTGCAAGGGAAAGTGCCGGGGAGGAGGTGGGTTGGGTGGGAAGGGATGAATTGACAAAGGAGTTACGGAGGGAGCGGTCTCTGTGGAAAGCCGAAAGGGGAGGAGATGGGAAGATGTGGCCAGTGAGGGGATCCCATTGGAGGTGGTGAAAATGTCAAGAGGATAATCTGCTGTATGTGACGGCTGCTGGGGTGGAAGGTGAGGACAAGGGGGACTCTGTCCTTGTTACAAGTGGGGAAGATGGGGAGAGCAGAGCTAGGGAAAAAGAGGAGACCCCGGTGAAGGCCTCAGCTATAGTCGAAGAGGGGAACCCCCGTTCCCTAAAGAATGAGGACTTCTCCGATGCCCTGGTTTGGAACACCTCACCCTGGGTGCAGATGCGGTGTAGACTGAGGAATTGGGAGTAGGGGATAGAGTCCTTACAGGAAGCAGGGTGGTAAGAAGTGTAGTCCAGATAGCCATGGGATACAGTGAATTTGCAGTAGATGTCAGTCAGTAGTCTGTTACCTGCAATGGAGATAGTGAGGTCTAGAAACGATAGGGAGATGTCAGAAATGGTCCAGGTGAATTTGAGTGTCGGATGGAAGTTAGTGGTAAAATGGATGAAGTCAGTGAGTTCTGCATGGGTGCAGGAGGTAGCACCAATGCAATTGTCAATGTAGTGGAGGTAGAGTTCGGGGATAGGGCCATGGCACGCCTCGAGGTGTCTTTTTGAAATTTTATCGTTAGATATTTTTCTGAAAATTTCACTTTAACACAATTTCTTAGTGATCAAGAGCTTTTCCTTAAAAATTACCAGTTAACCCAGTGATAGCCTTTTAAATAATTTAACTATGGCTATTTAAGCATTTATTTAAAAGTAGTTACTTACTGGTCTTCAGTTCCAAAGAATTTTACGAAGAAGCATTTTTTGCCCCGTGGTTTCTTTAGATCTTTCGGTGGATTGACAATCTTAAAGCAGGAAAGTTCAATCATTGTAAATTGGTTATAAATAAAGAAAAAATGTTCATTAAAAGGAAGAAAGTAAAGCAATCACAATTTAAGGCTGTCGCCACAACGGTTCATGGGAATTAATGTCTTATGACCAACCTTCTGACAATTTGAAAGTAATTCACAGCATAACCATAATTATGTTCCAGTAGATGTCATAAGCACAACATTCACTGTAACAGAATAGCTTCAGAGCCATGTGTAGGAAAGAACTGCGAATGCTGGTTTAAATCGAAGGTAGACACAAAGTACTGGAGTAACTCAACGGGTCAAACAGCATCTCTGGAGAGAAGGAATGGGTGATGACTCGAACCCAACCCGAAACGTTGGGTTTCCTTAAAACGAAGTGGTTGAGTCAAGCTTTAATAACTTTAATAACTAATTCCCAATAAATAACCACAAATGCATTAATCTGCCTTTCTGATAAGCTGAATGTGTATTTCAAATATTTTCTACTTTCTTTAAACTACAAGGCAGGAGATTTATTTTGAGATAGGTGGCTTAAATGCACCAGTGGGCATCATAGTTTCGGGTCGAAATGGGACATTTCGGGTACACTACCTAGTCCATCATGGGATACTGACCATACTATAGAATGGATAGATAGAAAGTACTGCCTTTAAAAGGCAGCCAGTAGCATCAAAGACTCATGCTCATTTCACTCCGACCATCGGGAAGGTGGTATTGGAGCCTGAAAACTGTGACCATCAGTTTCTAGAATAGCTTCTTCCCAATAACCCTACACAACATTTGTGCGACACAGTGACTGCTGCTGCCAAAGACCTGGGTGCGATCCTTACTCCCTGCTGTCTGTATGGAGTTTGCAAGTTCTCCTTGTGACCGTGTGGGTTTCCTCTGGGTGCTCCCGTTTCCTCTCACATCCTAAAGGTGTGCAGGTTTGCAAATTAATTGGCCTCAGTACATTGCCCTGAGATTTAGGGAGCCGAGCCGATAGGAAAGTGGGATAACAGAGAACTAGTGTGAACGGGTGATCGATGAGCAGTTTGGACTCGGTGGGCCAATGGGTTTGGCCAAAGCTTTGTTTTGCATACTATCCAAACAGATCAGATATACTATACGTAAATACAATATAAACATAATTCCTGCGTCTGGTGGTATGCACTTTCAAGCTTCTATACCTTTTCCCAGCTGCAAATTCTTCAATTATGTTGGCTGCTTTTGAGGCAGCATGAAGTGTAAATACAACGAATGGTGGTAAGTCTGGTCTGTGTAATGAACTTGGCTACTGTTCTCCATCTACAACTGCTATTTCATGCGGTCTTGGGCAGTTGTTTCCAAACCAAGTAGATCAATCTGACAGTGTGCTTCCTATAATTAATCTTTACACTTGATTTACAATTATTTTATTTTAATAAAAAAGATCGACACTCCATGGATGTCACATGACTTGTGATTTCCATAATTTTCTGTATTTCAGCAACATCTAAATATTGCAATACGATTTCCTCATTCAGTGAATAGGATTTACTGAGTCCATCATAAGATATACACCGCGGGTGCAGCAGCATCTATGGAGCGAAGGAAATAGGTAACGTTTCGGGCCGAAACGTTGCCTATTTCCTTCGCTCCATAGATGCTGCTGCACCCGCTGAGTTTCTCCAGCATTTTTGTGTACCTTCGATTTTCCAGCATCTGCAGTTCCTTCTTAAACACATAAGATATACACCCATTAGCCCCAACGTAAAACAACTACACCGCCTTTTCTTTCTTCCTCTGATTTGAGTGACCCTCGCTCAAAAATGTAGGATCTCATTATTCCAAGCGACAAGTGTCATTTTCAGATACATTTTCAACACATTTATGTGTTTCTCACGTTTATGTCACTGACTCACCTTTCCGGGCCAAGGCGGATACCGACCCAGCTTTCCCCTGGAAAGAGTAAACAGAGGAAAAACGTGGTTAAAATATGGTGTCGGCGTTGGTGGAAAACGAGCTTTCAAATAAAACGGGGTCTGCGGCGAGGAAACAGTGCTCCCTTACCAAACCAAGTCTCCCACCCGTAAAGTCGCCGTCGCCGTCGCCGTCGCCATCGCCATCGCCATCTTACTCGCAGTCCACCGTCGCCGGGAGGGAGGGAGGGAGGGAGGCGCCGCCCAGCCGGACCCACCCCCCCACGGCTCACGGTCAGAGGTCAACCTCCACTCATCCCGCTTTATTGTTAAACGATATTCGAAATACCAACCAAGGCGAGCAAATCCACGCTGGAACAAAACGAGTCAATTGAAGAAAATAATTACGCCTGAAGCCTTTGCCAATGTGCCCTGTGGTGACGGTGGGCGCGCATGCGTGCGGCGGCGCGCAGATCGGAAAGATGGCGGCGGCCGAAGTTTGTGGGGTTTGTTTTTGTTTCTGTTGATGAGGATTGGGGGTCGTTCCCGAGACGTTTGTCACCAGCACCGGCGCCTGTTGCGGCAGGCGAGCAAGAAAGACGGACGGGAAGCGGCGATAAAAGGTGGAAGAAGAAGCCGGCAGGTCTTATAACATGGCCGAACCGCGGCGGGTCTCTCTGACTACGCTTCCCGTCTCGGCTCCTCTGAAAGAAGAGGAGGAGGAGGACGAGGAGGAGGAAGAGGGGGAAAAGGTGAAGAAGGGTGGGATATCCGCCATCACGTCGCGCCACACGCTGGCTCTCTTCGAGTCGAGTGAGAAGAGTTGCCCAGAGTTTTATTATCCCGAGTTAATGAGAGTAAGGAAGGTAAGCAAACATTGGCATTCAAGGCTCAGAGTTGGGTTTTAAAGTGTAGGAGCTGGGTTAAATGAAGCAACCCGTCCCTGGCCCGTATTATAGAGGTTGTAAGCCAAGTGAGTTTTCTAGTCAATAAATTGAAATTAGCCCAGTTTTGATTTCTTTCTTGGGACGAGTTTCCATTGATGTGTTCTTCTGAACTAGTTAATGTTTTCAGTTAGAGGTGTACATGCAAAACCGTAATTCTTTGGTGGCCCCGTTTCAATCCTTTGGGGTACTAACCAAATCTAGTTTTGATCTGGAAACTTTCAGCGGTCGATTTGTAGTGTTTAACTAAGTCATTTAATAACTTTAAAATTGTGTATTAACACGACGATAGTCAAAAAGCTATGGCCTCTGTTCTTCGACCAACTCAATATTACAAGACAACTTTGATATTAGTCACATGCTGATTTGTGGCATCATGACGTTGTTTTGAGTGCATGCATGTTCATATTATTAGCCGGAAACAACTGGAAAGATGTTTGAACTTTTAGAGCAGAACGTACATTGATTTGTATTTTTCTGAAAGTTTCCATTTGTTCTGAGCGTTTTCACAACGGATTCATACTTCTGATTAACTTTATGACAACCCGTATTCGATTTTTGGTAGGTATTTTGCCGTTGTGGTGCAAGCAGGCAGGTGGCTGCACACCAGTGCTTGAACGTTCTTGCCACGAGTTTCATTAATTGAACTTTTAATTTTAACAACGTCTTGAGGCTCCATTTTAGTTTAGTTCTTCATCCTATCTTCACTCTGACTTGCATGTCTTTGTCTTCTGCATTGATCCAACGAGGATGAATAGAAGCTTGAGAAATTGGTTCTACATCTTCCATCTGAGCGTGTTGCAGCCTTCGGAGCTCATTATCAAATTTAACAATTTCATATTACTTATTTTATTTTGTATCAGAGAAATAGTCTGCTCTAAGATTAATCACGTTTAACATTATCTCGTTTTTTCCCCTCTTTAAAGCAAGGCAACAAAACCTTGTTTTGTCGTCATTTCCACTGTTCTGTTTGCCTTTGGGTTCAGTCTTGACAACAGCTCTTCCCTGCTTTTCACACCTTTTCACAGTCTCTTGGGGGGGTTTCTGCTCTCTAACTGCTCAATAATCTATTAACCAGAATGCTCTGTAAACTTTTATCATTTATACCCATCTCTCCAAGTTAAAACTATTGTGATTTCTCACTTTCCCCATTCTGATGAAGTGCCTTCTTCATGAAGCACTAATTCTGTTTCTCTTTCCACAGATACTTTCCAGGACATAGTTTTTACTCCATGAAATACTGGCATAATAGCACAGAAAATAAACGCAGGAATAGCTACTTAACTCTTCAAGCCTGTTTCACCGTTCATCTGTTCTCCCAGCCAACAGATACCTATTGCATCTACCTAAAATAATCACAATTTTGGTCATTAGTCCTCTAGTGAGGAATTCCATAGGCCCAGAACACACTGAAATAATTTCTCCTCATCTCAGTCCTCAATCTCTTGCCCTGTAACCTGGGGATCTCCCCCCCCCCCCCCCTTATTCTAGACGACCAGGAGAAACAGTCCAAGTCCTTTTAAATAGTTTGTAAATTTCAATTAAGTCCTCTCTCGTTGTCGTAATCCGTTAAAAAAATAAAGTTGAAGAAGCTTGATATTGTTCCATGAGCCAGTCTGGTTTTAGAGCAATACATCAACCATCTTTACCTATTTTCTTAAATTGCCAAACTATATACATGAGTGCATACTCGTTCACATGCTCTTTAATGTGGGAAGAATCTGGAGAATTGAGAGAAAACATGCAAATTCGTGCAAATAAGACCTGAAGTCAGGATATTGAACCCTGGTGTTGTGAACCAGTTGTGCCACTTCATATGCCACAGACCGGCGGCCCATAACAGAGCAAGGTGCACTTTAAAAAGTAATGTCGGACAACAGCACCCTGCTTTTCTTCAGTCTGTGTGCATATTAATGAAACCACAAAACTATGAGAATTAAGATGAAAGGTTTTATCATGGTGAAACTGAGGGATGTGCTTCAGATTTGGTTCACAGCAACGGTGAAGTAAGAGCAGAAATCTGTAATTAAGCTGCATCTGATTGGAGCAGAGTTAAATTACACCATTATCTCAACTTTATTAATTGCGTCATCCTGGGACTTGCTATGCATCACGTTGGCTGCAATATACCTACCGCATGAGCTTAGTGCTCAATCTTATTTGGCTCAAGTCAATTAAATTAAATTAATTTTATTGTACGTGCAATATCCTGTGAGAGGCAAAGCAGTGCAAACAATGCTTTGACTAATATTGTCTGCAATATGAAACAATCTAGCAGTTTGCCTGTGAAATTATGTTAAACATAGTTGAAGTTGTAATTTTATAAACTGAAGCTAAGAATGAGTTTAATTCTTTTGGTTCCTGCTGTTCATATTGTGGTCACAAATTCACAGATGTTGAAAAATAATAGGTGACTGAAATGTCTACAAATATGAAGAGAGTTTGTGCACCAGGAAATTCTAGGTTGTATCTTAATTCAAAATAAGAAAAAGCTAGTCAACCTAAAGTGATTTTTTTTCTCCTTTTCTAGGAGTAAAAAAATAAATAGAGATGTGATGTATGTTTAGAAACCAGTATCCATCAGTTAACATGGGTGACTTTAATCTACATATAGATTGGGCCAACCAAATTGGCAGCAGCGCTGAGGAGGAGGATTTCCTGGAATGTATATGGGATGGTTTTTTAAACCAATATGTAGAAGAACCGACTAGAGGACAGGCCATCCTAAACTGGGTATTGTGTTATGAGGAAGGATTAGTTAACAATCTTGCTGTGCAAAGTCCCTTGGGCAACAGTGACCATAATATGGTGGAATTCTACATTAAGGTGGAAAGTAATTCAGAGACTAGGGTCCTGAACTTAAAGAAAGGAGACTTTGAAGGTCTGAGACAGGAATTGGCTAGGATAGACTGGCAAATTATACTTAAAGGGTTGACGGTGGAGATGCAATGGCAAAGATTTAAAGACCGCATGGTTGAACTCCCAAAAATGTTCACCCTGTCTGGCGAAAAAATAAAACGGGGAAGGTGGCTCAACCGTGGCTAACGAGGGAAATCAAGGATAGTGTTAAATCCAAGGAAAAGGCATATAAATTGGCCAGAGGAAGCAGCAAACTCACCAGGACTGGGAGAAATTTAGAACTCAGCAGAAGAGGACAAAGGGGTTAATTAAGGAGGGGGGGGGGGGGGAGAGCATGAATGAAAGCTTGTGGAGAATATAAAAACTGACTGAAAGCTTCTTTAGATATGTTAAAAGGAAAAAATTGGTGGAGACAAATGTAGGTCCCTTACCATCAGAGACAGGTGAATTTATAATAGGGAAACAAGGAAATGGCAGAGCAATTAAACAAGTACTTTGGCTCTGTCTTCAGTAAGGAAGACAGAACCAATCTCCCAGAAATACTAGGGGACTGAGGATCTAGTGGGAGGGAGGAACTGAAGGGAATCCACATTAGTCAGGAAATGGTGTTCGTAAACTGTTGGGACTGAAGGCAGATAAATCCCCAGGCCTGATGGTCTGCATCCCAGAGTACTCAATGAGGTAGCTCCAGAAATCGTGAAGGCATTGGTGATCATTTTCCAATGTTCTCCCGACTCTATCAGTTCCTGTGGACTGCAGGGTAGCTAATGTAACTCCACTTTTTAAAAGGAGGAGAGAGAAAACGGGGAATTATAGACCAGTTGCTTAAGTCGATTATTAAAGATGCTATACATTTGGAAAGCACTGTCAGGATGGGTCAAAGTCAGCATGGATTTATGAAGGGGAAATTATGCTTGAACTAATCTTCTGGAATTTTTTGAGGATGTAACAAGTAGAATGGATGAGGGAGAGCCAGTAGATGTGGTGTATCTGGGCTTTCAAAAGCCTTTGACAAGGTCCCACACAAGAGAATTAGTGTGCAAAATTAGAGCACATGGTATTGGGGGTAGGGTATTGACATGGATAGAGAACTAGTTGGCAGACAGGAAGCAAAGAGTAGGAATTAACGGGTCCTTTTCAGAATGGCAGGCAGTGACTAGTGGGGTGCCGCAAGGCTCAGTGCTGGGACCCCAGTTATTTACAACATTAATTAACGATTTAGACGAGGGAATTAAATGTGACATTCCCAAGTTTGCAGATGACACAAAGCTGGGTGGCAGTGTGAGCTGTGATGAGGATGCTCTTAGGCTGCAGGGTGACTTAGATAGGTTGGGTGAGTGGGCAGATGCAGTATAATGTGGATAAATGTGAGGTTATCCACTTTGGTGGCAAGAACAGGAAGGCAGATTATTATCTGAAATGTGTCGGATTAGGAAAAGGGGAGGTGCAACGAGACCTGGGTGTGCTTGTAATCAGTCACTGAAAGTAAGCATGCAGGTGAAGCAGGCAGTGAAGAAAGCTAATGGCATGTTGGCCTTCATTGCAAGAGGATTGGAGTTTAGGAGCAAGGAGGTCCTACTGCAGTTGTTAAGGGCCCTAGTGAGACCGCACCTGGAGTATAGTGGGCAATTTTGCTCTTAATTTGAGGAAGGACATTCTTGCCATTGAGGGAGTGCAGTGTAAGTTCACCAGGTTAATTCCCCGGGATGGCAGGACTGACATATGATGAAAGTATGGGTCGACAGGGCTTGTATTCACTGGAATTTAGGATGAGAGGGGATCTTACAGAAACATATAAAATTCTTAAAGTGTGAAAGAAAGAACTGCAGATGCTGGTTTAAATCCAAGGTAGACACAAAATGCTGGAGTAACTCGGAGGGACAGGCAGCATCTCTGGAGAGAAGGAATGGGTGACGTTTCGGGTCGAGACCCTTCATTCTAAAGAAGGGTCTTGACCCGAAACGTCACCCATTCCTTCTCTCCAGAGATGCTGCATGTCCTGCTGAGTTACTCCAGCTTTTTGTGTCTATAATTCTTAAAGGATTGGACAGGCTGGATGCAGGAAAAATGTTTCCGATGTTGGGGGGAGTCCAGAACCAGAGGTCACAGTTTAAGAATAAGCGGTTGGCCATTTAGGACTGAGATGAGGAAAAACGTCTTTATGTAGAGAGTTGTGAATCTGTGGAATTCTCTGCCACAGAATGCAGTGGAAGACAATTCACTGGATGTTTTCAAGAGGGAGTTAGGTTTTGGTCTTAGGGCTAGAGGAATCAAGGGATATGGGGAAAAAGCAGGAATGGGGTACTGATTTTAGATGATCTGCCGTGATCATATTGAATGGCTCGAAGGGCCGAATGGCCTACTGTACCTATTTTTCTATGTTTGTATTATTCTTGTCAATGTTTGAGAATCTTATCGGTCCGTAAACAAGCTTTCATTCCTTTGAAGGGAGACATGACATGCTGGAGTAACTCAGCGGGTCAGGCAGCATCTCTGGAGAAAAGGAATAGGTGATGTTTCAGGTCGAGACCCTTCTTCAGAACAAATATCTTAGAGCGGAGCAAGATGGTCCACTCCTGTGAAATCCAATGGACTGACGTGTAGTACGCACCTGAGCGTAACTTCCGCCATTTCAGTAAACCCGACCCGACTTCAGTTATGCCTCTCGCAGTGTAATGAGCGTTGCGGGGGAACAGTTTGTGTGTTTTAAATGTTTAAAAATATATATATTTTTAAATGCAGTAAACCCTCATCAATTTCCCCCATCACTATCAGCACTGCCTTGGTCGCTATTTGCTGAAGTAAGTGTGTGTGTGTGTGGAAACTTGCGTGATTGTTAATCCGACTGGAAGCCAAATCTGACTGGACACGCACTAATACACAAAAACGGCACATACCTTGTACAGAGAGGAACTGCAGATGCTGGTGTAAACCGAAGACAGACACAAAAGGCTGGAATAAATCAGCGGATCAGGCAGCATCTCTGGAGAAAAAGGACTAGGTGATATTTGGGGTTGACTTTTTCGATAGCTGCCATGACCTGTCATCCTTCGCCCTGGCGGGAAAGAGGAACAAGAGATATAGGCATTCCATTCATTTGTCCTTAGTACCATCTATATCTCTTGTTCCTCTTTCCCCTGACTCGGTGTGAAGAAGGGTGTCGACCCAAATGTGACCTATGCCGCACTAAGATCTTTGCTTTTGTCCGTCTGTCTGCGCGTTCGCTCGCTCTTGGTGCCGGCACTTCTCCCCTCAGACTCCGCCACACACACACGCACTCCGGCAGATCGGTGTGGGCCGAGACCAGGAGCAGGGCGAAGGATGACATCAAACAGGTCATGGCAGCTATCGAAAAAATATTGAAATGGTAAGGGGGAAATTAAAAAAAAACACCCGAAGGAAATAGATGTTTAAACAAAAGGGGGGGGGGGGCGATCGCTCCACGTTGGAGGGGGAGAGGATGGTTTGAGTTTCTCTTTTCCCTGACTCGGTCTGAAATGTCACCTGTTTTGTCCAGAAATGCCGCCCGACCCGCTGCATTTTGTGTCTATCCTTTAATCTCTCAGCCTGATATAGCAGAATCTCCCTGAATTAGCTTGACTCCATGACGGAAGCGTTTACGGAAATGGCGCTGAAGATTAACCCATCACCTACTACTACTTTTTCACGGAGTGAACCATCTTGCTCCGCTCTAAGATCGTTGCTTCAGACTGAGGCGGGAGAGGCGAACGAGTGATCTAGATTTAGAAGAAATGAATGGAAGATATGCAAAGTGCAATGAAAATCAAGGAATTGTGGGGCACACAATAGGCCATTGTTGGCTGTGGGATAGGTGATGAGTATGCAGTCAAAGGAAATCAACAGGATGACAGTAAAACTTGTATGACAACTAGGGTGGGAGGGACAGAGAGAGGGTGGGGTGCAAGGGATACTTGAAGTTAGGGAAGTCAATATTCGTACCGCTGGGTTGTAAGCTGCCCAAGCTAAATAGGAGATGCTGTCTTCCAATTTACCTTTGGCCTCTGACAATGGAGAAAGGTCAGTGTGTGAATTGGGTGGGGTTGTTTGTCAACCGGGAGATCACTTATGCCAAGGCGGATTGAGCAAAAATGTTCAGAAAAACAATCGCCAAGTTTGCTCTTGGTCTCGCCATATATATACCGTCCACACCTGTAACAGCGGATACAATAGGTGCGGTTGGAGGAGGTGCAAGTGAACCTCTTTCTCACTAGAAAGGATTGTTGGGGATTGCGCTAAGAAATAAAGATGTGAAGTTTTACAGTACAATGTAATGTCTTTGACTTTGGACCGCATGTTGACCAACATTTGATGCTCACAAATGCAGATAGAATTTACAAGTGAATTATGAAATTCTGAGAAAGGGAGTTATCTTAAATGATGGAATTTGTTATAGAGTCTGAAAAGTTGCAATGTGTCCTGACAAAATAAGTTGGTGTTCATCAAGGCTTAATTTGAGCCTTTTTATAACCGCGTAGAAGGTTGCAACCACAGGGGAAAGTGGGGTGAAGAATAAGCGGGTTCTGTATTACAACTGCGCATGCCCAGGTCATGGTCATTTGGGATAAGCATTCTCGCCAGCTGAGTTACTGTGTGTGTATGGACCTGCGTATTCATATCAATGAGATTTATAAATAAATGTATCCATCAAATATGTCAGCAGTAGGCCACAGTGTACTGCAGGCTGCACAAATCCACAATTGTATCTATTTAAGTTATTGACTCAATACAGCACCAGCCTTGAAAACGCAAGAATGCCTGGAACAAACCTGTCAATGATCAAATCCCTGGCATTAGCCTGAGTCACAGCCATTCAAATTCGATATTGATTTTCACGAATTACAAGTTTGTGTGGTCAACCAATTTGAGACAGTCCTTACATTCCTATCTAAACAATCTTCCTGCATTGACGGAAACGAGGAGAAATGTGGTGTGTGGGGGGTAGATTGGAAAGTTCAGATTGGATTCGAACAGGCTGGTTAAACATTTGAGGTGGTTTGGCTTAAATAAAGACGCTGTCGCTTTAACCTCTGGGGTTGGTTCCTTGTCTGTCAGGGCACACAATTGGGAGCCGGGTCCGGGTGTCCGGGCGGTGATAATTATGAGAATTTGCAGCATTTGAACCGCAGCCAAACTAGCGGCTTCACTCGGGAGTGGGTCGCAGCTGACGGGGCCTATTCTCGTTCTCTTTGAAGGAGGCACCCCTGCCCACCCCAGCGAGTGGGCAAACGCGGAGTGGGAGCATTTTCTGTAATATGTAATATATATGTGATACCCCTGTAATATTAATATATGTAATACCCCTGTAATATGAGTGGGAGCATTTTCTCAGTCAGACTTTGTCGACAGTTGGGGTGGGGGATCTGGGAGAGACCTGGCGATGCCGCACAGCCACTCAGCAACCTGGGCTGATCTGATCGCCCTCTCGATAGCTCGCTGGGCGCCTCATCCCAACGCAGAACCTCCACAATACCTTTGGGCTTCAGGTAAGACCTGCACAAAGCCTCTGCTAACAAGGGCTGGCAAACTGTGCTGGTCAACGTGCACTGGGCGAGATGGCTGGGGGAAACGCACCGCAACCACCGCAAACTTGGAACAGCACAGACCCTCCACTCAATCTATCCAATACTAAAGGGCAGGCATTTTGCAGTTAAATGTCTTATATCGGATTGGCAGCTCCTTCACTGGGCCAACCTTGTACTCAGTTTTCCTGGGAGGTGAATCTTTGCCTTAACGGTACATTCACACCGCTTGTAGGTAAAGTATCAGCCCACATCCCACTGATACAGTCGCTGCCTGCCTCAGATTAAATATATTTTTACACATAAATTATGAATAATGGTAAGAAAATGTTTCAAACACAAGTAATATTTTTTATTCCTGTAGCAAACACATTGAGGATTAGATGAAGATAATAAATTCTTTAACTTTTTGAATATCTCATAATTGCAGATGAATGAACTGAACTAGAACAGGGAATGTTTAAGTTGTGTGTGAACAGCAGAACAAGAAAGGAAGCTATTGAGTTGACAGCTCTAGATTAATTCCTTGGTAGAATAGTTAACAATTTACACACAGTTTACACAGTGCTGCGTTCGCTTTTTTAATCCCGAATGACCCTTGACAAATTCCTTGCGTTTATTGAGATACCGAACTCGCTTATTAAAGTGGTGGGCAAGATGAACCCTCTTGGCCTCAGCAGACTGAACACAGATGGAGCGATTTCTCCAATGTAGAGAACAGATGCCATCCTCTACATTGGAAGAAGTGCACGTGAATTGCTGCTTCATTTGGAAGAACTTATTGTCTCTCGATAGTGGGTAGGGAAAAGTAAAAGATTAAAAGTATTGGATTTGCTGCAATTCTGTGGAAAATTCTGTGAAAAGGGTGATGATCAGTTTATGTGGAAGAGTGGACCAGGATGTCACAGAGGCAACAGTCTCTTCAAAATGCTGCAAGGGAAACCTTGGTAAAGATGGGGTACATTGCAAAGAATGCTCAGTTGAATGGGGGGATTGCTGAGGTGCAAAGTGAGGACCTGGGGAATGCTATCCAACAGAAATGGGGTGAGAGCAGAGAAGCAGAAAGATTGAGATCAAGGGCTTTATCAACTTTGGTGGAGGGGAAGGCATAGCTCAGGAAGAAGGAAGCACCTCAGATGCACTTGCGTGGAAAGTCATCATCAGAGCACAAATAACAGAGAAGGGGCCACTGGAACAATGGAATGAACTCATTAGAGAAGACAGAGTGGGCAGAAACAAAGTTGTGACAGTTGTTGGTTTACAACAAATGTATATCATAGATTTATCTCCTGAAGTGGAGACAAATCCGGAAAGGAAATGAAAGAAAGGGGAGCTGGGAGCAGAGTGCAAATTGGCCGCAAAAGTAATTATATTTTTAAAATCCTCTGCATTAAGCGGTAGTCTTAATTGTCGTGTAGTAGAGAGAGTTGACGAAGGGCTCTGCAACTCTCACACTTCCCAATACAAGCAATTGATTTGAAGGAGGAACCTGCTCTCTTTCGCCCTTCTGACGGGTCATTGTTTGCCTTAATTCTGACTTGGTCCTTGTTGGCCAAGGGACTCATGAATTTTCTTTCAATAAAAATTCAGTTCTGGAATTCCTCAATGATGTATATAATGTCATAACAGCATGAACTTGAGCAGTATTTTATTTTCATGCTAAAAATTACATAGCTTATAAATGATAGCTCCCTAATTCATCTGTACTGATCAAAAACTGTATTTAGCAAACAGTTTGAGAACTTCTCTTAACTTTGAAATGCTGTTTGCATCGGATAATGTTGCAAAATTGATTCATGGATTTCTGTTCAATACCTTGTTTTCCAGATAAATCAAATTCACGATTATGCAAATTAATACATTTTTTGTTATTAGCCAAGATTGACTGTATCGCAAATGGGTTTCTTTCTGCTCTTCGAGTCTTAAGTGAGTAGTACAATGCCATACCTTTTACAATAAAAAGATTTTAAAATCTTTCACCAAACATGAAATGTGTTCTGCCCATCATTTCCATTAGTCGTGGAATTTAGGTTTCTTAAATTATGGCTTTATACAGTAACCTCAGAATTATGACAGTGAAGTTGTTTTAAATGTTGTTTACTGCTTTAATGTCAAGACATCTGTTTCATTCTATTTTCTCTTTCCTTCACCCTTTTCTCACTGCCTGTACTACTCTCCCACAGCATTGCATGTCGCTCACTCTCCCTAATCTTTTTTAAGATCATTAATTTTAATCAAATTAGTTATTTAGTAATGCCATAAAATATGTAAAGAAGGTTCGCTGAACAGAGTATAAAATGCATCAACCAAAATAATTAGAATAACGTTTGATGTAATCTTGGGTAAAATCCATGTGTGCTGTACTTGTGTTTACCAACACTTTATTTTCATAAAATAACAGTGTATATCCTTTGTGTGTTGTAATTGTTTTTTAACTTTATGAAGCAAATTGTAAAATCTTATTAACAGTGAAACATCTGTTCAAACTACAAGTACGTATAACATTTAGGATTATCCAGCTAAATTTAATTTACTGCATTAGTCCCCATAACCGCCTGCACTGTTATGATCAGCTAGTCCCTTTGAAGGGGTTCTCTAAGTGAATCTTGAGGTTATTAGAAATTATTGAGACTTTCTCTGGATTTCAACTGTTGTGATCTGTGCAAAGTTTCAAAGCCAAACAACATGATTCATGGTAAAAATCCAGAATTCAGCATTGTTCCTATCAAAGTTAAACAAAATCAAATCGATGACGCTATAATTGCATTCATCAGTAGCATTAACAGTGCTTGGTCTCTAACAGACACTAAAAATGATACATGCTATAAATAGCGCCTTTCACAGAACTGAAGAATGTGATATTAAATTTAATGGCCTGTAAATCCATTATAGGACTAGTGATTGATGTTCAAAATGAAATTGAATGAGCCATTTATTATAACAAGCATCTTAGGTGGACTCTGAACAGTATTAAAAAATGCGCTTTGAAACAGTATTGAGTTGCTCCTTAGACCAAGATATTTATTTTAATTAGAAGTAATCTTTTACGTAATGTTTTAACGAGCTATTATACATGAACTTGCCAAATGTAATCCTTCCCATCTGCCAAGAAAAAAGATCTTTCTTGCTTTAGGTTCGATTGAAAATGCTTTTGTTCTTGTCCCTTAAACTTCAGTTTAATAAATCTCTTCCATTCGTTTTCACCATAGCAATTTTGTTTTTGCCCTTTTGCCTTATTCTGAGTATCCTACAATAACATTTCCCATCTACTTTCATGGCCACATCCTTTTCCTGTTAAGCTTTCCATTTAGACTCTGTTATTTAGACTAATCTGCGTTTCCATTCCCAATATTTGGTAGTAATGCCTTCAATTATTTGAAGATTCTTTTTTGAACTCCTTTGCTTTTCCTGTACTTTTCTTCATTTTTTGTCCTCCCTTTCAAGTAATCCTCAGCATCCTCTTTTTTCCTCTCAAGCACCTGGCACCCATATTTTGTGCTAAAGAGTCTTTGCAAATATTACTCTTTGCATCTTTAAGATCACTGATCAGCTAATCCCTTTGAAGGAATTCGCTAAGTGAATCGTGAGGTTATTAGAAATTATTGAGACTTTCTCTGTATTTCAACTGCTGTCATGTAGCAATGGCCAAAACAAGGTTCAGAAAAAACAAGCCCCCAGCCCCGTCCTGATGCACGCAAATTTCATTTCTCCCAACCCTCTCTACCCTGAATCCCCCATCTCCCTTTAATCCTCCTTTTCACCTCTGGCCATTGTTACTGTCTCCACCCATCTGGACATGTCACCTGTCTCCACCCATTACTTACCAATCAGCCTGAAGAAGGGCCCTACCCGAAACCAAAGATCCTATAGCCAGCAAGATAGCCCACTCGACGAAAAAGACGTAATACGGTCATGGGCAGATTCATGGTAATCTTCGGCCCCATTTCCGTAACCGGCTTCCGTCTCCACCATCTTTGTCCGTCATAGCTGAGCAAAGATACTAGTGCGGAGACGGTTATGGAACATCCTCGTAAAAATCAA
The DNA here is from genome assembly GCA_038087875.1 of Malacoraja senta. Taxonomy (NCBI): domain Eukaryota; kingdom Metazoa; phylum Chordata; class Chondrichthyes; order Rajiformes; family Rajidae; genus Malacoraja; species Malacoraja senta. The sequence continues at coordinate 52,620,746 of CM075981.1, forward strand.
AGATCTTTGGTAAAATCTTCTCCTCATTTTCTCTCTGCCTCTCTGCCCGTTAAAGAGACTCACTGACGGGGGGGAAAGAGGGCGGGCATGAGATCCGAAGCTGAGAGCAGACGGCCCTTCGTTTTTTTCCCCATCACGCTCACTGCCCGGCTCCCAAACTCCGGACCGGTCTGCTCTTCACTACTCCTCTGCGTCGCTGACTGTCGGACATTTATTCCTCGTTCTGCCAAAATGGCTGAGTGCTGGAATGGCTCTTTTGTTCGGCCCGCCCCAGTGCTGCAGCAGTTTGGTGGGGGTCGGGCTCGTACCCCAGTTCTTACCTTGGTATTGAGCATCGATTTCCTCTAATCAGAGAAACGTTCTCTGGAGATCGAAAGGCAGAGACTCGATTGAATCCAGTTAGTCCTCCACATAGTTCACAGCGTGCAGCTGCTCCCCGTTCGCAGGTCTCAGCATCTTGCAAGCTACATTTGTTATTTGTTGGGGCAGAAGGGGTGGCCAGCAGGCGGACGTTCCTTGGGCTACACTCGCTCGCTCACTGGCTCGGTCGGTGCAAGCCTCAGCCCTCTCGTTCCTCCGCCTATCTTCTTTTGTGGAAAAATAAACAACCAATTTTGAAAAGGCACAGCGGGAAGTGTGGATTGGAAAGGTCTCCCTTTTTACACTGCCATGTGGGCACAGCCTCTTTCCCCTCCCGTGCCCCCTCCACCCTTGCACAGTCTGATCCCAATCCCGGGGCTTTGAATCCAAAACATTAAAAAAGAAAATTAACAGAATTATAATTGATTAACATATTAATAATCATTACAAAAAATAACAGAATCATGAATCTAACACTGTCACACACACAAACTGTTCCCCCCGCAACGCTGATTACACTGCGAGATGGATATATAAAGTCGGGTCGGGTTTACTGAAATGGCCGACGCAAAGGCTGACGTTCCTCTCTGTTGCGTACTACACATCAGCCCATTGTTTTTAGCAGGAGTGCCATATCTTGCTTGCTATAGGATCTTTGCCCGAATTGATCAACTGTGTTCATCCAGCACTCTTTTTTGCTCAGGATTCCTGCATCTGCTGTGCCCCGAACATTTGAGACTATTTGCTTGTGTATTGGTGCTTCGGATGAATAGGTGACAATGAAAAGTACATGTGCTTTAAGATAGTTGTGCAGTTAGATAATTGTGAGATGGAGATGAAAGGTTATATGTGCAAGATAATATTCCAATTAAGGAGCTCATACACTGTCACGGGTTACAAGAAGCGACAGCAGCTCAAGAGTAGAATTGCTGCCTTATAACAGCAGAGACCTGGGTTCCATCCTGACTACGGGTGCTGTCTGTATGGAGTCTGTACATTTTCCCATGACTGCATGGGTTTTCCTTGGGTGCACCTGTTTCCTCCCACACCGCAAAGATGTACATGTTTGTAGATTCATTGGCTTTGGTAAAGATGGTAAAGTGTCCCTCATGTGTGGTAGTGTTAGTCTATGGGGATCGTTGGTCAGCTTGGACTCAGTGGGCCATCTACGCTGTATGTCAAAATTCTGTTGTTTTTCCATTTGAAACTTCCATTTATATTACTGCATTGCATGCTTTTTGTCATTAACAAGAGTATTCTGCACATAACTTGGATGTTTGCATTTCATTTCTTTAAGTTAAATTCAGCACTGCTGGATATAGAAAAGTGTTTTTGTACTTTATGAACTAGAACCTGAATGGCACAGTGTGTTAGTTGAGGAACCCCATTTCCATTGCCAAGTTCTTGTGAACATTCATCTGTCCTGTGTTGGTAAATCAAAATACAAAATAATTTGTAAATGGTGTGGCTTTGATCTAGCAACTAGATTTGTAAATAGTACTTCATAAAGGGGAATTGAATATGAAATTCACGAATACTGGCTTTCCCTTCTGTATGATTTATTAGGCATATTGTATGTGTATATGGTTATTTTTACACCCCAAGGGAAAGATTTTACGCTTTTTGGGCTAAAACTGAATTCTGGTGCATGGTATGTATGCTTGGAGTCAGAAGATGGAGTATTGCATGTAGAAAAATAGATTATTCCCAGTGCCAATTCCTAGTGAGGGTAGGAATGAAAAGGTAAAGGGCCTGTCCCACCAGCATGCGATTGCATGCGACTAGCGCGACCAAACGTGGTGGCTTGAAGCGTACCAATTAAGGTACAGTGAAACTCGAATTACCATACAGCCATACATTTAAAAAAAGCAACAAGACACACAACTACATAAAAGTTAACATAAACATCCACAACGGCAGATTCCTCACTGTGATGGAAGACAATAAGGTCTAATCTTCTTCCTCTTTATTCTCCCGTGGTCGGGGCAGTCGAACCATCAGCAGTCGGGGCATCGAAGCCCCCGCGACGCGGTGGTCGAAGCTCCTGCGGCTTGGAGCTCCCGAAGTCAGTCTCTAACCACAGGGACCACGAGCTCCAGGATGTTAAGTCCACAGGCTCCTGCGGTTGGAGCTCCGTCAGTCGGTCTCCAGTAGAGGCCGCCAGCTCCACGATGTTAGGCCGCAGGAAAAATTGCATCTCCGTCAAGTTAAAAGATTTTAAAAAGTTTTCCCTGCTAAAGAACACTAAAACATACATTTAACACATACTAAAAAAACAACAAAGAAGGAAGGGACCAGACAGACTGTTGGCGAGGTGGCCTTTGCTGCCGCCACCCGGTGGTCAATCTTGTATAATAATAAAAGATTAAACAGGTTGGGTCTATACTCATTGGAATTTTAAAAAATGCGTGAGGATCTTGCCAAAATTCTAAGTGATGTGACAGGATAAATGCTGTTTCCTCAGGTTTGTTTAGATCTATTATTGTCATATGCACTGAGGTACAGTGAGAAGCTTTTGTGCATGCTATCCAAACAGATCAGATCGAGTAAACATAGGTACAATCCGTTCACATTCAAGTAGAATAAATGGAGCAATAGGGAAGATACAGTGTGCAGAATATAGTTTCAGAGTTGTAGTCCAATGCCCTCAATGGAGTAGAGGTGAATTGAACTGTGCCCAAGATTACGGAAGGACCATTCAGACGCCTTATAACAGAGGGTAATAAGCGCTTTCAAGCTTCTTGGCTGTCCTATCAATGTGGTGGTTCCATGACAAATCATTGTTAATAACACCAAGACGTTTATAACTCTCAACCATTTCCACATCTGCACCATTGCATAAGTCTGAAGAAGGTCAGAAAGTCAAAGATCCAATGGCAAAGGGGGAGCTATTTCAGCTAATTGTATAAGAAATATACAATCAAAAGGTATGGGGAAAGAGGTCCAGATGGCTAAGTCCTGTTCTTATTTAAGGTTTTATAATTTACCAGACCGTGCAGACCCATTGGGTCTGCTCCCCCAACGCAAGATTCCACCACTCACACATTTCCCCGACGCAAGCCTCTACCCCAACGCAAGATTCCACCACTCACGCATAGCCCCCAACTGCAGGCGCGGCTCATTTCTCCTCATCCCCCAGCACTAACTCCTCCTCTTCACGCTCCCTCTTCAACCCCGCACCCAGGCTCGTCCTCGGTTCCAGCGTCGGCTTCTTTCTCGGCCCCGGTCATGGCCCCATCCCAAGCCGCGGGCTCGGCCCTCACTCCAGCACCACCCTCCCCACCAGGTGCCGGGCGCCGGCAGCCACCGCCACCCCTCCCTCACGGAGTGTCCCACCCTGTCTTACGAGTGCATTGGGACGTCACTCTTTTCCAAAAGTGGTGAGTTTTCGGGCTGTTTTTAAAACTTTAAACAATTAATAACTTCGAAAATATAGGTGGGAATGCGACGGGCAGATGTTTATCGCCTCGACGGGAAAAATGTGAGTAGGATGTGTGAAAATGGGAAGGTTGTGGGCTAGCGTTTGGAAGAAGATAGGAATTAGCCAGATTCTCTCTCTCTCACACACAGAGACAGAGATGCACACACAGGGTGAAGACTTTTAATTATATAGAGATTGTAATAATAGCTAGTTTATAGGTGAATGTCAAAACACTATTCTTTACTGCAGTTAAATTTCACTATCTTTTGTGGAAATTGTCAATTTCTGAAAGCCATAATTTTTTGGCAACTTTGTAAGACAAATATTTATCTGAATTTCATTCGTTAGTGCCATTTAGTTTGAGGTCAAGACAGATGCAAGTAGATTTAAAAGTAAATGGGAGGAGAAAAAACCCATCTCTTTTATCAAGGGCCAATATTTGCTGTAGATTAAAAGATAACTTTACACTGACAGGTGCCTTGGTTATTTTTCTTGCTGCTCGCTGAAACCAGTTGCACGAGTCAAAGGAAATCAAACTAGTTCTGAAACGTTAATGCAGGTCAATCAGATGAAAGACATATGAGATAGCAGATGCTTCACTATTTTTATTTATGTTCTACGTGAATGTACTCCCTGTTTTTAAACAGCTGCTTGCTAAATTATGTATATACTTCAATGCCATGTTCTTTTTGGCATCAGGTTAGTTATGAATTTTCATAATATTTAATCATACCTAGTAGCACATTGTGACAGTCTGCCTAAAATTAGTGGCATTGTCTCAAACTATGGCAAGTTGACTGAAGTTAGCAATCATTGTTAATTTTTGGTGTTCATAATCTGGATGGTAAATTGATAAAAATACAAATTTTGTGAACCTCGCAGTTTACGATGTTTTAGATTTGTGTACCATTTTGTATACTCTGGTGGGCATAACAGTGTTGCTCCTCAGTTTATCTGGATCCTTCACTCGGAATTTTAATCTGAGTTTGAGTAAAGAAAAAAAAACTGGATGGAAAGTACGAACCTAGAACTACCAACTCTTAAGATGATAATTGAAATATATACCAACTAGTGACCTGGTGACAAAGCTGTGCTTCTATTTCTGTGTCACAAGAAGATTGAACACAATACTTTGTGGTATTTGTTTTTCTTGTATTCTAACATCTTGGCATTGCAAGTTGGGTACAGTATAAGTAAGCAATGTAGTAATACTGCCTTAGCTCTTTTGGACAAAAGTTTTTGACATATATTGGTTTATTATTGTCACGTGTACAGTAATACATTGAAAAGCTTTGATTGTGCTAACCAGTCAAATCAAATCTTTGTATGTTAATGATTTGGACGAAGGGATTGAAGGTTTTGTGGCTAAGTTTGGGGATGACACGAAAATAGGTGGAGGTGCAGGTGGTGTAGAGAAAGCAAGGACTCTGCAGAAGGACTTGGACAAGTTGGGAGAGTGGGCAGAGAAGTGGCAGATGGAGTATAGCAAGGGTTCCCAACCTGAGGTAATTTTTACCCAGGGGGTAAATTTCGCCTACGCAGGGTAAAGGCGGGGCCTGGTGGAGCGAGGAGCCGGGAGCGCAGGTAGCGGCGGCCCCGGGGGCGGGCAGCAGGACAGTGGGCACTGGGCTGGGAAAGTTTTAAAGCAAGTGGAGGGAGTGTGTGTGAGCCCTGGTTGGGGGGGGAGGAGTCTCTGAGTGTGAGTAAAGGTGAGGGGATGTCCCTGTGAGTGTGAGCAGTGAGGGGTTCCCTGTGAGTGTGAGCAGTGAGGGGGTCCCTGTGAGTATGAGCAGAGGTGGGGGGTTTCCTGTGAGTGTGAGCAAAGGTAAAGGGGGGGCCCTGAGTGATCAGTGAGGGGTTCCCTGTGAGTGAGCAAAGGTGGGGGGTTTCCTGTGAGTGTGAGCAAAGGTTGGGGGCGGGGTCCCTATGAGTGTGAGCAGTGAGTGAGTGGGGAAGATCCTGCAAGAAATTATGGGTAAACAGGCAAGAAAACTGTCAGATTCTAGATAAGTGTGATTGTGAACAATGTTATAAAGTTCACGAAGCTGCCACCCCGCGGCCCGGGGTGGCAGCTTCGGCCACCCCGGGCCGCGGTGTTTGAACCGGCCCGTCGCGGAGCACGGATTCAGCCGCGGGATTGACTTACCATCACCCGGCGAGGTCACAACATCAGAAGCCTGGATCGCCTCAGCGCAGAGGAAGAACAAAGCGGGAAGAGACAGAGACTTTAAGACTTTTGCCTCCATCACAGTGAGGAGGTGCCTGGTGAACTCACTGTGGTGGATGTTAATTTGTGTTTATTGTGTGTCTTGTTATTTATTATTATATGTATGACTGCAGGCAACGAAATTTCATTCAGACCGAAAGGTCTGAATGACAAATAAAGGAATCTCTAATCTCTAATCTCTAAGAACATAGGAACAATTTGAAAAGTCCTTATCCTGTGAAGTAGAAGCTTATATCTTCTTTCCGTGTTCTGTGTGGAGTGCTGATTTTGTTTTTCTTTTTAATTTGTAGAAAGTTGTAGCTAGATATTTTGGAGCCCCTTTTAACTATGACAAAAGGGAAGAAGAAGAAGAAATCGAAACATTGGCAAAGAAATCTGAAGAAAAATATGTGAGTTCTAGTTTCATTTTTTCCATTGTTTTTTATTAAGCAAGCAAAATGGGTATTTCAGTCTGAAGAAAGGTCTCAACCCAAAACGTCATCCATTCCTTCTCTCCAGAGATGCTGCCTGTCCCGCTGAGTTAATCCAGCATTTTGTGTCTCATGTGGCGGGCTGAGGTATTTTGGTATCGAACTGTCGTTGGTCAGGCTCAAACTCTCGCATGGCCCAGGCGTGATCTGGGCCGACCAATCACATGGTCAGGGGGATGGGCCGTCCGCGGTTGGAGAACAAAGGATTGGCGGTTGGAGTTTAACTCGCGTGTGCTCACGAGCGATAGCACCGTAGTAGTTAAGCATTAACTTGATGCGAGCGTGAGCGACGGGGCTGTATCGGTTCATTATTAAGCAGAGTGTTTACACAACGCATGGACCTCTACAGTGGTGACCCCGACTATCCAAAACAGCCTATTTTCGATTTTATCATGTCTGCAGCCGACAACCCAGACCAGCAGAACACAGTTTTGATCAAACTGCCCACTTTCTGGACATCACAGCCCCACGTGTGGTTTGAACAGGCTGAAGCCCAGTTACACATTCGCCAGATCACTGCGATCACACAGATCAATGCCACCAAATACTACTACGTCGTCTGTGCGCTGGACCAGGACACCGCCGGGCGCCTAATCGACCACCTTCGTCAGCCACCAGCCGATGGCAAGTACGAGGGGCTCAAAATGCTCCTCTTGCGCACTCCTGCACATGGAATGCCTAAGTGACTGGAAGCCGTCCATGTTTATGAATGAAATGCTCACCTTGATGGAAGGACACCAGACCTGCCTCCTGTTCGAACAGGTGTTCCTCGAGCAGATGCCTGATGACATTCTCCTCGCGGACGACGATTTCACCGACCCCCGACGGCTAGCTGCCCATGCGGACGTGCTGTGACAGGCCAAACAGCAGGGTGGTGCCACCATCAGTCGGGTGTCGGCGTTGCCTTGGCGGGTCAAGTGGCCGGTCCCAGCCTCCACCGAAGGAACGGCAGTGAGGCAAGCCACGAGCAACGCTGGCTAAGATACGTGGTGCTACTACCACCGAAGGTGGGGTTCCGAGGCCCGCCGATACAGACCACCCTGCACGCATCCTGGAAACGCTCGGCCGGCCGCCAGTAGTGGCTACTGCGGCCGGCCAGAAGCATCGCCTCCTCAACACCTGGGACCGTCATTCGGGGCGGCGAGGTCAGTGTTTTGCCTCCATTAGAGGCCAACACTCATTCCGGAAAGAGGGGGCCATCTTTGGCTGCCGCCAACGACAGCAACATCAAGACGTACGGGGTCCGCACGATCCCGCTCACCTTCAACTCCTGTCACTTCAAGTGGCCCTTTATTATCGCCGACGTCTCCCAAACACTGCTGGGCGCTGATTTCCTCCGGGAGCACTCCCCTGCTGGTCGACATGAAGGGACAACGTCTCGTCAATTCTGAGATGTTCGAGTCGATCGCCTTGCGCCACGCCGAATTGACGGCGCCACATCTCGGCTCCGTGACCTCCGACAACGAGTACGCCCGGATCTTGGCCGATTTCCCTGACATCATAACCCCCCAGTTCACAACGGCCAGCCCCAAGCATGGGACGAAGCACTATATCCCCATCACCGGACCGCCACTCCATGCACGCACCCACAGGCTGCCCCCCGACAAGCTCCAACTGGCCAAAGGTAAGTTCCGCAAGTTGGAGGAAATGGGCATAGTGCGCCGCTCAGACAGCCCGTGAGCATTTCCGCTTCACGTGGTCTCCAAAGTGTCTGAGGGCTGGAGACCCTGTGGGAACTAGCGCCGTCTCAACCATGTCACAACGGCCAACCGGTACCCTGTCCCTCGCATCTAGGACTTCATGGCCAAGGTTTTTTACAAAATCAACCTGCTACGCGGCTACCATCAGATTCCGGTCCAACCAGACGACATCCCCGAGACGGCTCTCATTACCCTGTTCAGGCTCTTTGAGCTCCTACGGATGCCTTTCGGCTTCAAGAACGCCGCCCAGGCTTTCCAACGGCTCATGGACACGGTGGGCCGTGTTCATCTACCTCGTGTTCATCTACCTCTACGCCAACTGCTCTTGCCAGGAACACCGCGCACACCTCCGGCTGCTCTGCCAGTGGCTCAATGAGCATGGCCTGGCCATCAACCTTGCCCGGTGTCAGTTTGGCCTCCCTTCCATCAAATTCCTCGGCCACCACATCAACCAGCACGGAGCGGTTCCGCTCCCAACCAAGGTCGAGGCCATTCGCCAGTTTCCCAAACCCTCTACGGTGAAGGGACTCCAAGAGTTTGTCGGCATGGTAAACTTCTATCACCGTTTCGTGCCAGCAGACGCCAGGATCATGCAACCGTTGTTGAAGGCCCTAGCCAACAAGCCGAGAGAGCTCGTTTGGGACAACGCAGCCACGACCGCTTTCAACAACGCCAAAGAGGCGCTGGCAAAGACGACGATGCTGGTACATTCAGGGGCCAACTCGCCAACAGGTCTCACGGTTGATGCATCTGACACAGCCGTGAGCGGAGTGCTGGAACAATTGATCGATGAAGCTGGCAGCCCCTCACTTTTTTTTCAGTAGTCACCTGAGAACCCCCGAGCAGAGATGCAGCGCTTTTGACCGGGAGCTCCTCGCTCTCTACCTGGCCATCCGGAATTTCTGCTACTTCCTCGAGGGCAGGGGTTTCACAGCTTTCACCGACCACATGCCAGTCACGTTTGCCTTTGCCAAGGTGTCTGAGCCCTGGTCATCCCGGCAGCCGCGTCACCTGACCTACATCTCTGAGGTCACGACAGCACATCGCGGGCAAGAGCAATCTGGTCGAAGATATGTTGTCCCGCACCACCATCAATGCCATCCACGCTCTGGCCCCAGGTGTCAAATACACGGCCGTGGCGGCCGTCAAGCGCGAGGATGAGGATTTGCTCGCCTCCCGCACCGCTATCTCAGGCCTGTTGGAGGAGGATGTAGGGTTCGGGGCCCGCTGACACCACGCTCCCTTGCGACATGTCTACTGGGCAACAATGGCACTGATGGCAGCCAAGTTCATGTGGCACGGGTTGAGCAAACAGGTCAGTAACTGGGCCAGAGCATGCATCCCCTGTCAAACCGCAAAGATTCAGCAACGCAACAAGGCACCGCTGCAGAATTTCGCCCTGTCACACCGGCGTTTCGACCACATCCATGTCAACATCGTGGGACCGCTGCCCCCATCCAGAGCTGTCATCCATCTTTTCACCATCATGGACAGATTCACGAGATGGCCGGAAGCCTTCCCGTTCTCGGCTACCTCCACTGCGACGTGTGCACGTGCCCTCACTGCCCACTGATTGCCCGCTTTGTTGTGCCGGTGGACATCTCCTCCGACAGAGGTGTGCAGTTCACCTCCGAGTTGTGGTCAGCAATGGCCAGCTGCTTGGCACTCAGCTGAATCACTGCGGCTTACCACCCGCAAACCAACGGCCTAGTGGAGCGTTTTCACCGGCACCTGAAGGCATCCCTCAAAGCACGGCTCACAGGCCTGGACTGGATGGACGAGTTGCCGGGGTCCTGCTGGGCATACGCAGTGCCCCGAAAGAGGACCTGGCAATTTCCTCAACCGAGCTGGTGTACGGCGTCCCACTTACGGTCCCAGGGGACTTCAGCCTGCCGGTGCGTGAACATCGGGAACTGCTCACGACCATGTTAACACGCCTCCAGGAGAAGGTGGGCGCGCTCTCGCCAGTCGCAACGTCCCGCCACGGACTCACCACCACGTATGTCCCACCCGCCCTCCAGGACTGCCAGTATGTCTTCCCTTGCCTCGATTCTCACCGTACGCCACTGCAAAGGCCTTACGAGGGACCTTTCCAGGTACTGCAACACGGCACCACGACTTTTATCATCAACGTGGACGGTAGGCACAAGACTGTCTCCGTGGACCGTCTTAAGCCGGCACACTTGGACATTAACCAACCAGTGCAGGTGTCGCAGCCCCGCCATCACGACCGCACCCGCCCTCAACTCTTACCAGCTGCGACCGTGAACACAGGAGACGTGTACACGAGATCAGGCAGCCTCACTCGTGAGCCTAACTGCATCCATTTCTCCGGTTCTGGGGAGGGGGCAAGAGTCATGTGGCAGGCTGAGCCATTTTGGTATCATACCGTCGTAGGTCGGGCTTAAACTCTCACGTGACCCGGGCGTGGCCTGGTCCGACCAATCACGTGGTCAGGGGGCGGGCCGTCAGGCGGTTGGAGAACAAAGGATTGGCAGTTGGAGTTTAACTCACGACGGCACGGTAGTAGCTAAATTAACTTGATGCACGCGTGAGCGATGGGGCTGTATAGGTTAATTATTAAACTGAGTGCTTACACAATGCGTGGACCTCTACACTAACTTCAATTTAAACCAGCATCTGCAGTTCTTTCCAACACATAATAGTATTTCCCATGCATATTGTGCAAGGTATCTCGGAATCGCAACAATTAGTGTTCTAAATTATCAGATACAACGTTTGTAATTTAGACCACGTTGCTTCCTAAAAAAGAAGAGAATTGCTTCTGAATTTATACTCATTAATGAATTCATTAATCATGACATTAATAATGTAACATTAATGGAGTCACAGTTATTCAGTCCTTTGACCCACGGAGTCCGCAGCAACCATCTAACCCTTCACTGTTCCCATTTTATTCACCCCACAATCACGTCAAACGACTCTTTCCCCAGCCCCCCTCCTCCCAATGCTCGTCCCCAATTCTACACAAGGGGACATTCACAGTGGCAAATTAAGGGACCAACCAACATGTCTTTGAGATGGTGGTGAAAGCTGGAACACCTGGGGGAAACTTGAATTGTCGCTGGGAGAACCAGCTAACCACACGACTACCTGTGCCTCTCTACCTCCCTGGATAACATTGAATAGTTGTGTGCCCTTCAGTGTGGAATGAATATTTGTTTCATTTGCAGTATATATTTGAAAATAATACATTTCTTTTTCATGACTATGTCATGGGTGTACATGTACTGTCTGCCAACCCTTAAGATGGGGTCTCTTCTGCACAAGGGCTATTACGTAGCCACTCAACCACTTCTGATAACTCTCAATATATAAAAAAGATGAAGGCAAATGTGCAGTCACCCGGCCTGCTGCTGGTCTGAATCCAGCAATCAACCCATGTGTATTTTCATGCCCATTAATGATATGGTATCTTTATCTAGTTTAGCATTTATTCCAGACATGCTGCATTGAGATGAAGGTGACTTATTCCATAAATGGCTTAAGAAACCGTCTTATGGACAGATAATAGATGCTAGTTGTTCCAGTTATTAGAAAAAATATATTAAAATGAATAGAAAATCGATTCAGGAAATAGTCCAAATGCTCCACAGGTACAGCAGCTCTCTTCCAGGAGCATGCATAGACTACCCTTTGTGTTAAGAGTGTGTTTACATACTCATGCCAATAAGCAATGAAATGACAGAAACTTGGAATGTAAATGTATATAAAGGTCTATAATCTATTGACAAATTGTAGATACATTCTTCTGCATATCCAAATGTGTTCCTTAATCTCTTGATATACCCAACCAAAAGTGCAGTGACTCCTCTGCCGTGATTATTAATGACAGGTAGAAATAGATTCTAAACAAAAGTGTGAACAAACAGCTGATGTTCACTTAAGTTAGAAATCATTTAACTGTGATAAATTTAAATATTGAGAGTTTCCACTTGCATGGTTATCTTTAAACTTCCTGACAGTTATTATTAAATTACTATTCTATGGTTACATTCTCTTGAGCACATTTCCATTAATTAGTTGAAATTTGTCACAGCCTGACTAGTCAGTCAGACTAATCAGTCTGAAGAAGGGTCTCGACCCGAGATGTCGCTCATTTCTTCTCTCGAGAGATGCTGCCTGTCCCGCTGAGTTATTCCAGCATTTTGTGTCTAACTCGCCACAAGGTCATTGCTCTATCCTGGCATTAATCTATAACAACCACTGATGATGAGCTGACTTGTAAAGCATAAGAAATATTGCAACCCACATTTTAAGTTGGGCTTGTTATTTGGCTCAATGTCAACCCATAATTTGGAATTCTGGCCTCCAGTTGCCAGGCTTGAAGTGTGATTTAAACCATGCACATCTGACACAGATAGGGTTGATTCAAATCTCATTCCAAATGTCTGTAAGCTGATAGGTTGCTGCATCACAACATTCAAAGTTTGGAGGTGAAACATCATTTTCCCATAACTGTGTGAAATGAGAATGAAGTCTGATTTAAAAAAAATTAACACAATTACAATTAATGATGTCTGTTCATGTATAGTTTTTACATTTTAGGGCCCCAAAAAACGTAGGAAGGATCGTATCCAAGATCTTATCGACATGGGTTATGGATATGATGAAACTGACCCATTTATAGATAACTCGGAAGCTGTGAGTATAAACAATTAATTAATACTGACTGTAAGCAAGTAATGAGTATTCAAATGTATTAAATGGGGTTGAAGCACTTTTAGATTGTTTATGGAGGTAAACAGGGCTAATTAAACATTTTTTTCTTTCATTTGTGTCTACTCATAATTTGCATCCAGCGAAGTGCTCTGGATTTAATAAAGGACATTTGAAGCAAATGTTACTTCTCTTCTGCAACTTAGAATGGCTGTTCAGTATCCCAGAGCAATGCCTTCAAGTTATTTTGCTTTTTCTCCTGTTCTTTTTGGCCTTTTACTGTTCATTGTGTTCTTAAGTAAAGCTAAATGCCCATAAGAACAAAGACCCGACGGGTTGAATAACTTTTTTTTTTTTTTAATAGCTCTGATATTCTCACAATCCTTGCTTTGCTCAACAACTACACATTCAGCAGATGAATGTGGGGGGATTTCTTCAGCCAGAGGGAGTGAATCCTTGGAATGTTTTACTCCAGGAGCAAGTATTGTTGGGTATATTCAAGAAATGTATTTGATTTTAAGGGAATAGAGAGAGATGAGCTTGGCCTGGGAAAAAGGACAATATTGATCTTATTAAATGACAGATAAGCCTCTGGCGTCAAAGGGCCATGGCCTGCTTATAATAAATATAGGCAATTTTTAAAGCTTCTGTCATCATTAATAACCATAATCACTTTTATTTTCCTCCATTTCTCTCTCGTATTACAAAAGTGATCTGCCTTCTCAAACTCACTCGCAGTTTCAGACTAGTTCAGTGATCTGAAACAGAATTTAATTAATCCAAGGGAGAAAAAAAAACAGGTGGAAAGTTTCTATATGAATTGAGTAGCCTGGCCACCTAATGTCATCTTTCTTTGTGGTGCTCTAGTACGATGAACTTGTTCCAGCATCCTTGACCACTAAGCTGGGTGGTTTTTACATTAATAGTGGAACTTTGCAGTTCCGTCAAGCTTCTGAATCGGATGGGGATGATGACTTTATCAAGGACAAGAAAAAGACAAAATCTCCAAAGGTGAGGAAAAGTAAATTAGTCCATGTTTCATCTTCCACAGTTGGTTTGTTATCTGAGCTCTTTAGATTTTATGTTTCTGAGTTCAGAGGCAAAACATGCCAGCCTTTCCAATAGAGTTGTAGTTGATTACTATTAATGTTTGATCCTAGGACCATATGAATTCCCACACAGATGTTTGGCTCCTTCACAACAAAGCTATATTTTACCTGAAACCAATGTCTCTAATTACATTACTATTTTCCCATATTTTTTGATAAATATTATTTGTTTAAAAATATGCTATTTAAACATAGACCATTATTCAAAGCCCAGAAGGAAATGATTGTGCTCATAAAGCTCTATGTACTTGTTTGGGCAATAATTGGGTAAATAATCTAATTTACCCCTTTTATAATTTGATAAATAGTTTTTGGCTTCAAACCTTGGTTTTTCTGTTAGAGTCGTAGAGTAATGCAGTGTGGAAACAGGCCCTTTGGCCCAACTCGCCCACACCAGCCAACAATGTCCCATCTACCCTAGTCCCACTTGCCTGAGCTTGGTCCATAACCCTCCAAATCTGTCCTATCCATGTACCTGACCAACTGTTTCTTAAACGATGGGATAGTTCCAGCCACAACTACCTCCCCTGGCAGCTTGTTCCATACACCCATCACCCTCTGTGTGAAAAAGTTACCCTTCAGATTCCTATTAAATCTTTTCCCCTTCACCTTGAACCTATGTCCTCTGGTCCTCGATTCCCCTACTCTGCGTAAAATACTCTGTGCATCTACCCGATCTATTCCTCTCATGATTTTGTATACCTCTATAAGATCTCCCCTCATCCTCCTGAGCTCCAAGGAATAGAGACCCAGCCTACTCAACCTTTCCCTATAGCTCACACCCTCTAGTCCTGGCAATATCCTCGTAAATCTTTTCTGAACCCTTTCAAGCTTGACAATATTTTTCCTGTAACATGGTACCCAGACTAAACACAATATTCTAAATGCAGTCTCACCAACTGCAACATGACCTCCCAAGTTCTATACTCAATATCTGACTGATGAAGGCCAAAATGCCAAAATCCTCTTTGACCACCTTATCCACTTGCGACTCGACCTTCAAGGAACCATGCACCTGTACTCCTAGATCCCTCTGCTCCACAACACTACCCAGAGGCCTACCATTTACTGTGTAGGTCCTGCCCTTGTTCGACGTCCCAAAATGCAACACCTCACACTTCTCTGTATTAAATTCCATCAACCATTCCTCCGCCCAACTGGCCAATCGATCCAAATCATGCTGCAATCGTTCACAACCATCTTCACTATCTGCAAAACCACTAACTTTTGTATCATCAGTAAACTTGCGAATTTTGCCCTGTATGTTCTCATCGAAATCATTGATGGAGATGACAAACGGCAACGGGCCCAGCACCGAACCTTGTGGCAAACCACTAGTCACGGGCCTCCATTCTGAGAAGCAACCTTCCACCATCACTCTCTGCTTCCTTCCATGGGGCCAATTTGCTATCCATGCAGCTATTTCTACTTGGATCCCATGAGATCTAACCTTCCAGAGCAGCCTACCATGCGGCACCTTGTCGAATGCCTTACTAAAGTCCATGTACACAACATCTACAGCTCGGCCTTCTTCAACCTTTTTGCTTACGTCTTCAAAAAAATCAACCAGGTTTGTGAGACACGACCTCCCACTGTCCCTAATCAGTCCTTCCCCATTCAAATGCCTGTATATCCTATCCCTCCGAATACTCTCCAGTAACTTACCAACTACAGATGTTAAGCTCACCAGCCTATAGTTCACAGTATTTTCCCGGCAGCCCTTCTTGAAAAGAGGCACAACATTTGCCACCCTCCAATCCTCTGGCACCTCTCCTGTATTAAAGGACGACTCATAAATTTCAACCACGGCTCCAGCAATTTCCTCTCTACTTCCCCGCAATGTCCTCGGATATATCTGATCAGGCCCCGGAGATTTGTCTACCTTCAAACACGACAGTACCTTCAATACTTCCTCGACGGTAACCCTGACTGCTCTCATGATACTTCCAGTTACTGCTCCAATTTCCTCTGTCCTACCGTCTTTCTCCTCGGTAAATACAGAGGAGAAATATTCATTGAGGACCTTGCCCATCTCCTGTGGCTCCAAACAGAGGTGACCACTTTTGTTCCTGAGAGGTCCCACTCTCTCTCTAGTTACCCTTTTCCCCCTAATGTATTTAGAAAATCTTAATGAAAATGCTTCAGTGTAAATGATTGAGTTCTTTGATTCTTCGTCAACCTTCCAAAAAATAAAATGTTGATAAATCTTCCTCATGTTTCTGCACTTTCAAAAGTCTTTAAAATAATCAACCAGATTGCATAGAGTAGCAAAAAGATAACTTGGGCCATAGTTTAAAACTGGGTATGTATGGACTTTCAAACTCTGAACTTTTAATTTTCCTAAACAAACAAAATTTGATATTTAAGGGGCAATATTAGCATTGAGTCTTGAACTGTAAGTAACTTGCTGCGGTGTAAAATTTCAAGTCAAATTATTTTTTTCTTATAGTATGAATAATTTTAATTTTACATCCAATAACAATAAACATGATTTTTTTTTATCCATGGCAAGTTATCAGATACAAATTTTAGATTACCTGAGAATCTTTCCTCTGCAATGTCTCATGCCTTCAGACACCAACTAGCTTGATATCCAGGATAGGCGGCAGAGTTTTAGCTAACTATTTAGAGCACCAGTCTGATCATAGACTGACTTTATATCCAGGTCTTGAGACAGCATATCAGTTAAATATTTAGGATCCCAATTTGCTAAAGACTGCTTATTCTTGGTTGGTTTCTTGGTTTCCTGGTCCTCCAAAATATTCCAAATGGAATTTAAACTGGAGGTGGTGGAGGGAGGACTTAAGCCAGAAAGAGATCTTGGGAAGAAAGAGCTACCTTAAATTTAGTTGCATCTGGTTGGGTAACTATGGTAGGGTGAAGACTATTCCATGCTTTAATTGTGCGGGGGAAGAATGAATTGCTGTACACATCTGTCTTGGTAGCTGGTATCTCAAATTGGATCGAATGCCCTCTTCTGCTCCTAATTGGTTTGGGTTTGGTGTAGGTTTTGTAATCTATGTCGAGCTGGCCATTTAACATTGTGTAAAAACAGGTCAAACAGTGAGCTTCACGTCTGTCTTGGAGAGGGTTCCACCCCAGTGAATTCAGAAGTTTGGTAACGCTCGCTTCTCTCTCATAGGTATTAGTAACAAATCGAGCTGCCTGTCTTTGGACGCGTTCGATGGAAGATTTTTTTAAATTTGTGTATGGGTCCCATGCTGCAACTGCGTAGTCCAAATGAGGTCTAATGAGGGTGAAGTATAGCTTCTCCTTGACAGCAGTTGAACAATGATGAAAGTTTGGTCTCAGAAAGTTTAGGACACCTTTTGCTTTCACCGTTGCATGATGAGTCTGACCATTCCAACGCAGATTGTTCTGCAATTTGATGCCAAGATACTTGGTTTGTTTGGATTCTTCAAGGGTAGCACCAAGTATATTGTAAGATGTTTCGCCTGGATTCCTCTTTCTGGTGACACGCATGGTTTCACATTTGGAAGGGTTGAACTGCATGCCACATTGTTGTGACCACTCAACCATAGTATCGAGATCCTTTTGGAGAGCATCTTCATCATCAGCTGACTTAATTGGACGGTACAGCAAACAATCAGCGAATAGTCTGGTCGTACTTGCGACTTTTTCATGGATGTCATTTATGTAAAGCAAAAACAGATGTCGGCCAAGTACTGTGCCCTGAGGTGTACCACTCAACACTGGACGCCAATCGGAGCTCTTTCCGTTCACACACACGCGCTGAAGACGTTTTGTCGGGAAACTGGAAATCCATCGTTTTGTGTTGGAACGAATACCATAGAAATCAAGCTTCCGAAGCAGTTTCTGGTGTGGGATGACATCAAATGCTTTAGAAAGGTCCAGCGTGATGACGTTGATGACGTTGCTATCAAGGTGCTTGGCCAGGTCATTTGTCGTCAGGATAAGCTGAGAATCACATGATCTATGCCTCCTAAATGCATGTTGGTTGTCAGCAAGAATGTTATGTTTGCTCATGTGTCTCATCAGATTACTATCAATGAAATGCTCCAGCAGTTTGCAGCAAGTACTTGTTAATGAAACAGGATGATAATTCGCCGGGTTGGTTGTTGAACCCTTCCTAAAGAGAGGAGTGATGTGAGCCTTCCTCCAATCCAGTAGAACATCACCCGAGTCAAGCGACTGTTGGAAAATGAACTGCAAAACTGGAGCCAGTTCTTCGGCTGCGATCTTGAGGGCTTGATTCTATATCTGATCTGGCCCAATTGCTTTTGTTGTATTGATGTTGAGCAATAGCTTCTTGACACGGTTGGGGGGAGGGACTCAAATAGAGAAAGCTAATAGACAGTGTAGGAGGCAGAGAAGGGAAGCACTCAGACCCAACAGGTAGGGGGGAAAGAAGAAAAATATAATAAACAGAGAATAAGAGGTGGTGGGTTTCTTAAATGTGTGAGACAGAGGGGTGTAAAATGAGGGTAGAAGCAATAGGTAGCAAGGTGAAAAGTAAACATGGCAGGCAGACAAATTCAGGGCAAAAATCAAAAAGGGCCACTTTTCAACATAATTGTATAAGGGGTAAGAGCATTGTAAAAACAAGCCTGAAGGCTTTGTGTCTCAATGCAAGGAGCATTCGTAATAAGGTGGATGAGTTGAATGTGCAGATAGCTATTAATGATTATGATATAGTTGGGATCACGGAGACATGGCTCCAGGGTGACCAAGGCTGGGAGCTGAACATCCAGGGATATTCAATATTCAGGAGGGATAGACAGAAAGGAAAAGGAGGTGGGGTAGCGTTGCTGGTTAGAGAGGAGATTAACGCAATGGAAAGGAAGGACATTAGCTTGGAGGATGTGGAATCGATATGGGTAGAGCTGCGAAACACTAAGGGGCAGAAAACACTAGTGGGTGTTGTGTACAGGCCACCTAACAGTAGTAGTGGAGTTGGGGATGGCATCAAACAGGAAATTAGAAATGCGTGCAACAAAGGTAAACAGTTATAATGGGTGACTTCAATCTACATATAGATTGGGTGAATCAAATTGGCAGGGGTGCTGAGGAAGAGGATTTCTTGGAATGTATGCGGGATAGTTTTCTAAACCAACATGTAGAGGAACCAACGAGAGAGCAGGCTATTCTAGACTGGGTATTGGGTTATGAGGAAGGGTTAGTTAGCAGTCTTGTTGTGCGTGGCCCCTTGGGCAAGAGTGACCATAATATGGTTGAGTACTCCATTAGGATGGAGAGTGACATTGTTAATTCAGAAACAAGGGTTCTGAACTTAAAGAAAGGTAACTTTGAGGGTATGAAACGTGAATTGGCCAAGATTGACTGGCAATTGATTCTTAAAGGGTTGACAGTGGATATGCAATGGAAGGCATTTAAAGACTGCATGGATGAACTACAACAATTGTTCATCCCAGTTTGGCAAAAGAATAAATCAGGGAAGATAGTGCATCCGTGGATAACAAGGGAAATCAGGGATAGTATCAAAACAAAAGATGAAGCGTACAAATTAGCCAGAAAAAGCAGCCTACCAGAGGACTGGGAGAAATTCAGAGTCCAACAGAGGAGGACAAAGGGCTTAATTAGGAACGGGAAAATAGATTATGAAAGAAAACTGGCAGGGAACATAAAAACTGACTGCAAAAGTTTTTATAGATATGTGAAGAGAAAGAGATTAGTTAAAACAAATGTAGGTCCCTTGCAGTCAGAAACAGGTGAATTGATCATGGGGAACAAGGACATGGCAGACCAATTGAATAACTACGTTGGTTCAGTCTTCACTAAGGAAGACATAAATAATCTGCCGGAAATAGCAGGGGACCGCGGGTCAAATGAGATGGAGGAACTGAGTGAAATCCAGGTTAGCTGGGAAGTGGTGTTAGGTAAATTGAATGGATTAAAGGCCAATAAATCCCCAGAGCCAGATAGGCTGCATCCCAGAGTACTTAAGGAAGTAGCCCCAGAAATAGTGGATGCATTAGTGATACTTTTTCAAAACTCCTTAGATTCTGGAGTAGTTCCTGAGGATTGGAGGGTAGCTAATGTAACCCCACTTTTTAAAAAGGGAGGGAGAGAGAAAACGGGGAATTACAGACCAGTTAGTCTAACATCGGTAGTGGGGAAACTGCTAGAGTCAGTTATTAAAGATGGGATAGCAGCACATTTGGAAAGTGGTGAAATCATTGGACAAAGTCAGCATGGATTTACGAAGGGTAAATCATGTCTGACGAATCTTATAGAATTTTTCGAGGATGTAACTAGTAGAGTGGATAAGGGAGAACCAGTGGATGTGTTACATCTGGACTTTCAGAAGGCTTTCGACAAGGTCCCACATAAGAGATTAGTATACAAACCTAAAGCACACGGTATTGGGGGTTCAGTATTGATGTGGATAGAGATCTGGCTGGCAAACAGGAAGCAAAAGAGTAGGAGTAAACGGGTCCTTTTCAGAATGGCAGGCAGTGACTAGTGGGGTACCGCAAGGCTCATTGCTGGGACCCCAGCTATTTACAATATATATATTAATGATTTGGACGAGGGAATTGAATGCAACATCACCAAGTTTGCGGATGACACGAAGCTGAGGGGCAGTGTTAGCTGTGAGGGGGATGCTAGGAGGCTGCAAGGTGACTTGGATAGGTTGGGTGAGTGGGCAAATGCATGGCAGATGCAGTATAATGTGGATAAATGTGAGGTTATCCATTTTGGTGGCAAGAACAGGAAAGACTATTATCTGAATGGTGGCCGATTAGGAAAAGGGGAGATGCAACGAGACCTAGGTGTCATGGTACACCAGTCATTGAAAGTAGACATGCAGGTGCAGCAGGCAGTGAAGAAAGTGAATTGTATGTTAGCATTCATAGCAAAAGGATTTGAGCAGGGAGGTTCTACTGCAGTTGTACGGGGCCTTGGTGAGACCACACCTGGAGTATTGCATACAGTTTTGGTCTCCTAATCTGAGGAAAGACATTCTTGCCATAGTGGGAGTACTGAGAAGGTTCACCAGACTGATTCCTGGGATGGTAGGACTTTCATATGAAGAAAGACTGTATAGACTCGGCTTGTACTCGCTAGAATATAGAAGATTCAGGGAGGATCTTATAGAAACTTACAAAATTCTTAAGTGGTTGAACAGGCTAGATGCAAGAAGATTGTTCCCGATGTTGGCTAAGTCCAGAACATGGGGTCACAGTTTAAGGATAAGGGGGAAGTCTTTTAGGACCAAGATGAGAACAAAAAAAATCACACACAGAGTGGTGAATCTGTGGAATTCTCTGCCACAGAAAGTAGTTGAGGGCAGTTCATTGGTTATATTTAAGAGGGAGTTAGATGTGGCCCTTGTGGCTAAAGGGATCAGGGGGTATGGAGAGAAGGCAGGTACAGGATACTGAGTTGGATGATCAGCCATGATCATATTGAATGGCGGCACAGGCTCGAAGGGCCGAATGGCCTACTCCTGCACATATTTTCTATGTTTCTATGACACCTTCAACCTCAATTTAATAGCAGGCATATCAGCATACGGGCTGGGCGGTAGATCTGGAAATGATGAAGGCTCCATATCTTCCCGGGTGAAAAAGTGTTGAAATTGGTTTGCAAGAGCTTCTGCTTTTGCCTGGTCTTCAATGATCAGACAGTTGTTCACTTTAAGCATCTGGACACCAGTGTTGTCTGTCCGTCTGGATTTCACATATCTCCAAAAAGCCTTGGGTTGCTCTCTCCCAAGAATAGAAGAAACATGTTGTCTATGTGCATTCCTAATAGCACAATCGACTTGCTTTCGTACTCTAGTAAAATTGTCCCAATCCAGTTTTGTACCCCTTTTTTTGGCACGGATATAAAATCTCTTTCTTACTGCAGAAACGTTTCAGTTTTGCCGAAAATCAAGGAGGAAGCATACGGCCCTCTAATGAGTTTTTTAGGAACATGATTTGTGACAATATTATTTAAAGAGTCTCTCAGCCACACCCAGTTGTATTTTACAGATCTTTTATCTGGTTGCAGGTTGAAATCTTTTCCCAGTTTTTTTGCTAAGTCTTTAAATTCCCCACTGTTTACGTTTCTCCAGAGGGAAATTTTACGCGGTGGTTTTGAAGGAACTTTAATCTTTGTGTGCACTTTTGCTTGGATAATATAATGATCGCTGATTCCAGCACACAATGACATTTCCAAAATTAAATCTGGATGCAAAGTGAACAATAAATCTAAAGTATTATATCAAAGAAAAAAGGTTAAAATAATTAGCTTAAGAAATAATATTTAATTTTTAGTATGCCTAATATCTGTTTGAGGAACATCTTTTGGAACCACTAATCTAAATGAATACCTTATTGTCTTTGCAAAGCACTTAAAATGTATAAATCTTGACTATAAACCTACAATATAAAAATTTACCCATGGATTTCCCTCATTTATTGCATATTCGTTCACCTCAGTACCTTTGCTGTTCTTACTCCTTTTATTCTTTAAAAGAAGTGGAAGTTAAAAGAAGGAAATGAAAAGATAAAGAAAAGGAAGAAAGACGATGGGCATGAGAAAGATAAGAAATCTCAAAAATCAAAAATTTCTAAACAGGCTGGGTAAGTCATGTTGCACTTTAATTATGTATTATGCACAAGAAGCGATGTTGCAGTAAGAGTCCTCAATTGGTAATAAGATAGATAAGAGGAATTATACTTCTCTGGCAACTTGAGTGGACTTTAATGTCGTCTTCTCAAACTTCAGTACAACATTTATAAAAAGGAATCAAATGTTGTAGTTCAACCCCTAGTTGTTCAAAAGCATGCCCAGTATAATGCAATGTAAACATGCCATAACATTACAGTTTGGGATGCCTCTTCATAAAACATTATCTGCATATTAGTTCTTGGTCACAAGCAGGGACTCGTAACCTGCAGAGTTAGGAATGAAGCAGGTGAATGTAAGTGGTACACTTTCCTGCAAATGTGAACTCTCTAATCCAATTTTTACCAATTGGGATTAGTATATGGTGTTGGTAGAAATCTTTAATGATGGTATTTTTCCTTAAACCTTTGGGTCGCAAAGGTAGGGTTAAGCAAAATATCTCTCTATCTCACACATAATATGTAATATATTGCAGTAAAATAAAATATTTTTCAGGTGTAATGTGGAGTGCTGCATAATTTGTTTCAAAGTAAAATTATTTACGAGTCTGAAATAAATTGGTACGTGATTGGTAGGTCTTTCCCCTTCCTAAGTCTCTCTCTGAAAATGTGCCAACTTGCCTGTTCTTACAATTAAAATGCATGCTGTGAAAGCTGCTCCTTGCCCTTGACCAGTTTGTCTCGGGTATTTGAAAGTAGGCCTAATAAGGTTGCACCTTCATCATACAACATATTGATTTAATCATACAATCCCTGCAACTCAACTACTCCAATTCCAAGTCATTCCATGATCAAAAATGACTGGACAGAAGTAAAGTTTCCTCTGTCTATAATTTAAATCTCCAAAACCTAACATTTTTGGTAGCATTTAACAATCAACAACAATCAACAATCAGTTTTATTCATCACATTGCACACAAAGTGCAAGTGAAATGAATTTGCCAGCAGCGGTACAATAATAATAATAATAATAATAATACATTTTATTTATATAGCGCTTTTCAAAAACACACTAAAAACGTAACACAAACATCCACCACAGCATTCATCACTGTGGTGGAAGGCACAAAATTTGGCTAGTCCTCCTCCATTTTCCCCCGTGGTCGGGACCTCAACCCTCCAGATGTACAGATAGGTAAAAGTCCAGGTAAGTCCAGAATCGTCTCTTCCCCACCGGAGACCGCGGCTTCAGGTTGGTGTAGGCTGCAGGTCGGCGGTCGAAGATTTATGTTCCAAGCATCCATTAAACATTTAATTTCAATAATGTAAGGGATATCTGAGACATGCCGCACATGAGTACGTGCACACTTACATAACCCCTACTCCATTCCTTACAGAATTAGGACAAGAATGTTTAAAATATCAAGCAACTTGAATAAAAGCTTGGTCTACTCAAAGGACTCACAACTGTTTGAGATGTTGTTCTTGTAGCATAAACCTTCAAGTAAAATTGAAGTTTTATTGAATACACATTAATGATCCCATAACTTTTTGATTGATGTAGAAATTCATGTTGAGCCATTGTTGAAGCATGTATTTTGCTATTTTCCCTTACTAATGTTTAATGTTTTTTTTAATTAGCAGGATAATGCCACTGAATGTCAATAAAGAAGACAAAAAGAAAAAGAAAAAGTACATGGGGGCATTAGGTGTCAGAGAAATGTTGAAGAAATTTGAGATGGAGAAAGAAGCCTCAAAGAAACAAGATGATGTCAAGGGCTTGCCAATGTTACAGACACTGGCTGTTATTCCTCATAAAATTGATAGCAGCTCCATAAATAATGTTTCAGATCCTTTGCTTTCGCTTATTGGATCTGCGAATGACGGTGATCTTCTGCACGTAGCCAGCACTGTCGACCTAGAAATAGATCTCGACCGTCTTCTGAATGACTCGCCCCCAGGTAGTCCCCTCAATGATTTTGATGATGGAAGCGATCCTCTTCCTACTCTGCAGTACTCAACAGTGGGACAGATACCAAAGCAAGTCCCTACCTTGCCTGAAGGACTTCCTTCACTGCTAGAAAAATGTATAAAAGAACTGACACGGGTAAGATCACAGGAAACAATTAACTCATTGAAGTGTATACGAGATGCTCAAAGCAAATGTGTTCTAACATTTATCTTCAAGTTATATGGATGTACACTGAGGATGCATGGGAGCAGATGTAACCTATAAATCCAAATTCTTATTAATTTAGATTTATATCTCAAACTATTGATGCTAAAAGATCCTTGTAATTCCACTGCCATGTTTTCACAGTCAATGTTACAGCATAAATATTATCCAATCTATGCTATGCAGGAAAGAACTGCAGATGCTGATTAAAATCGAAGGTTGACACAAAATGCTGGAGTAAGCGGGGCAGGCAGCATCTCTGGAGAGAAGGAATGGGTGATGTTTCGGGTCGAGACCCTTCTTCAGACTCTGAAGAAGTGTCTCGACCCGAAATGTCATCCTTTCTATGCTTCCAGTCCCATAGGCAGTGGGAAAGAAATAGAATTGTTTGCTTAGTTTTGAGGGGTGCATCACCAAGACTTGGATCAAATGCAATACATGGGGACACCAAGGCCGAGATCAAATGTGATATTTGGACTGAAAGTTTTTGTGCATCATAGTAAAGATACTATGCTGTGCTCTTCGTTGAGTGTAGGGATAAAGTGCGGTTCCCAGAAATTAAGGTAGTAATTTTTTTTTGAAAAGCTACGTCCCATTGTAAGATTATTTCCCCACACTATCACCTTCCCTCCATGGGATGTTGAATCCTGAAGTTGGCATGTCTAGCCCGGTGCATCAAACCAACTGAGCTGTGACATTCACTGTTTTGTTTGTGGGAGAAGTGATACTTTTCTGGGATGATTTTGGGCACCCAGTATCTGAGGGAGGATGTGCTGGCTCTGGAGAGGGTCCAGAGGAGTTTTACAATAATGATCTCAGAAATGAGTAGGTTAACCTGTGATGAGCATTTGTCGGCACTGGGCCTGTACTCACTGTAGTTTAGAAGAATGAGGGGGGACCTAATTGAAACATACAGAATAGTGAAAGGCTTGGATAGAGTGAATGTGGAGAGGATGTTTCCACTAGTGGGAGAGTCTAGGACGAGAGCTCATAGCCTCAGAATTAAAGGACGTTCTTTTAGGAAGGAGATGAGAAATGTATTTAGTCAGAGGATGGTGAATCTGTGGGATTCTTTGCAACAGGAGGCTGTGGAGGCCAAGTCAGTGGATATTTTTAAGGCAGAGATAAATAGGTTCTTGATTAGTACAGCTGTTGGAGGTTATGGGGAGAAGGCAGGAGAATGGGATTAGGAGGGAGAGATAGATCAGCCATGATTGAATGGCAGAGTAGACTTGATGGGCCGAGTGGCCTAATTCTACTATTCCTTATGACCTTATGTTCAATTAGTGGGCAAAATTAGAGCACATGGTATTCGGGGTAGGGTATTGACATGGATAGAAAATTGTTTGGCAGACAGGAAAGCGAGTAAGGATTAACGGGTCCCTTTCAGAACGGCAGGCAGTGACTAGTGGGGTGCCGCAAGGCTCGGTGCAGGGTCCACAGCTATTTACAACAGACGTTAATGATTTAGATGATGGAATTAAAAGTAACATTAGCAAATTTGCAGATGACACAAAGCTGGGTGGCAGTGTGAACTCTGAAGAGGATGCTATGTGGATTCAGGGTGACCTGGACAGGTTGGGTGAGTGGTCAGATGCATGGCAGTTGCAGAATAATGTGAACAAATATGAGGTTATCCACTTTGGTGGCAAGTACGGGAAGGCAGATTATTATCTGAATGGTGTCGGGTTAGGAAAAGGGGAAGTACAGCGAGACCAGGGTGTCTTTGCATGCAGGTACAGTAAGCATGCAGGTACAGCAGGCAGTGAAGAAAACTATTGGCATGTTGGCCTTCTTAATGAGAGGAGTTAAGTATAGTAGCAAAGAGGTCCTTCTGCAGTTGTACAGGGCCCAGGTGAGACCACACCTGGAGTATTGTGTGCAGTTTTAAGGGCCTGTCCCACGAGCATGCGACTGCATGCGGTAAGCGCGACCAAACCGGAAGCGGGGGCCACGCGGAGGATGAGTGATCCCCGTACGGGGCCAGTCCCACCAGCATGCGACTGCATGCGGCGAGCGCGACCAAACCAGAAGCGGGGGCCGCGCGGAGGTCGAGTGAGTGACGTGCAGTTCGAGCGGTCCGAGGGAAGTTCGCGCGTGACGTGCGGCGTTAAGACACTGCGTACGGCGTCAAGACGCTGTGCATGCCCGTTGAGGCGGCTGCGGGTCGGCAGGCTGTTGCTGCGCAGAAATTTTGAACGGTGTCAGTTTCTCGGAGCCCCGCGTGATGTCGAGACCAGCTCCGCACAACTCCATATGGCTCCGGCGATCGAAGTGGGACCGACCCCGCGAGGCCGTACGGCTCAAGTGACCACGTTAGGTCGCGCTTGTCGCATGCTCGTGGGACAGGCCCTTTAGTCTCCTAATTTGAGGAAGGACATTCTTGCTATTGAGGGAGAGCAGCATAGGTTCACAAAGTTAATTTCCAGATGGCGGGACTGTCATATGATGAAAGAATGGAGTGACTGGGCTTGTATTCACTGGCATTTAGAAGGATGAGAGGGTGTCTTATAGAAACATATAAAATTATTAAGGGATTGGACACGCTAGATGCAGGAAACGTGTTCCCGATGTTGGAGTCCAGAACCGGGGGCCACAGTTTAAGAATAAGGGGTAGGCCATTTAGAAATGAGATGAGGAAAAACTTTTTCACCCACAGAGTTGTGAATTTGTGGAATTCTCTGCCTTAGAAGGCAGTGGAGGCCGATTCACTGGATGCATTCAAAAGAGTTAGATAGAGCTCTTAGGGTAGCGGAATCAAGGGATATGGGGAGAAGGCAGGAACGGTGCTGATTGTGGATGATCAGCCATGATCACATTGAATGGCAGTGCTGGCTCGAAGGGCCGAGTGGCCTACTCCTGCACCTTTAGTCTATATCTATGAAAGCTTGAATCTGAGTTGCAAGTTTGATTCAAAATACAGGATGATTATAGAGCTCTCCTCACATTGCTGTTCCAAAGGTATGTGCAAACAATAAGCATAATGTTAGTTTTGACCTGTGGAATTCATTCCGTATAAGAGAACAATCCAATTGAAGACCTTTTTTGGTTACTGGAGCAGCCAAGTGGCAAAGTTGTATGGTTGCTCATGCTACCTAGATACATAGAAAATAGGTGCAGGAGTAGGCCATTCGGCCCTTCGAGCCTGCACCGCCATTCAATATGATCATGGCTGATCATCCAACTCAGTATCCCGTACCTGCCTTCTCTCCATACCCCCTGATCCCCTTAGCCACAAGGGCCACATCTAAACTCCCTCTTAAATATAGCCAATGAACTGGCCTCAACTACCCTCTGTGGCAGAGAGTTCCAGAGATTCACCACTCTCTGTGTGAAAAAGCTAAAGGATTTCCCCCTTATCCTTAAGCTGTGACCCCTTGTCCTGGACTTCCCCAACATCGGGAACAATCTTCCTGCATCTAGCCTGTCCAACCCCATAAGAATTTTGTACGTTTCTATAAGATCCCCTCTCAATCTCCTAAATTCTAGCGAGTATAAGCCGTCTATCCAGTCTTTCTTCATATGAAAGTCCTGACATCCCAGGAATCAGTCTGGTGAACCTTCTCTGCACTCCCTCTATGGCTATAATGTCCTTCCTCAGATTTGGAGACCAAAACTGTACGCAATACTCCAGGTGTGGTCTCACCAAGACCCTGTACAACTGCAGTAGAACCTCCCTGCTCCTATACTCAAATCCTTTTGCTATGAAAGCTAACATACCATTCGCTTTCTTCACTGCCTGCTGCACCTGCATGCCTACTTTCAATGACTGGTGTACCATGACACCCAGGTCTCGCTGCATCTCCCCATTTCCTAATCGGCCACCATTTAGATAATAGTCTGCTTTCCTGTTTTTGCCACCAAAGTGGATAACCTCACATTTATCCACATTATACTGCATCTGCCAAACATTTGCCCACTCACCCAGCCTATCCAAGTCACCTTGCAGTCTCCTAGCATCCTCCTCACAGCTAACACTGCCCCCCAGCTTAGTGTCATCCGCAAACTTGGAGATGTTGCCTTCAATTCCCTCATCCAGATCATTAATATAAATTGTAAATAGCTGGGGTCCCAGCACTGAGCCTTGCAGTACCCCACCAGTCACTGCCTGCCATTGTGAAAAGGACCCGTTTACTCCTACTCTTTGCTTCCTGTTTGCCAGCCAGTTCTCTATCCACATCAATACTGAACCCCCAATACCGTGTGCTTTAAGTTTGTATACTAATCTCTTATGTGGTACCTTGTCGAAAGCCTTCTGAAAGTCCAGATACAACACATCCACTGGTTCTCCCCTATCCACTCGCGGATCCACTGACGAATCTTATAGAATTTTTCGATGATGTAACTAGTAGTTACATCCTCAAAAAATTCTATAAGATTCGTCAGACATGATTTACCTTTCGTAAATCCATGCTGACTTTGTCCAATGATTTCACCACTTTCCAAATGTGCTGCTATCCCATCTTTAATAAGTGACTCCAGCAGTTTCCCCACTACCGATGTTAGACTAACTGGTCTGTAATTCCCCGTTTTCTCTCTCCCTCCCTTCTTAAAAAGTGGGGTTACGTTTGCTACCCTCCAATCCTCAGGAACTACTCCAGAATCTAAAGAGTTTTGAAAAATTATCACTAATGCATCCACTATTTCTGGAGATACTTCCTTAAGTACTCTGGGATGCAGCCTATCTGGCCCTGGTGATTTATCGGCCTTTAATCCATTCAATTTACCCAACACCACTTCCCGACTAACCTGGATTTCACTCAGTTCCTCCATCTCCTTTGACCCGCGACCCCCTGCTATTTCCGGCAGATTATTTATGTCTTCCTTAGTGAAGACGGAACTAAAGTAGTTATTCAATTGGTCCGCCATATCCTTGTTCCCCATGATCAATTCACCTGTTTCTGACTGCAAGGGACCTACATTTGTTTTAACTAATCTCTTTCTCTTCACATATCTATGAAGAGAATCTTCACTATTAGCACCAACAGTACTAGCTGTCACTTGTTCATGAACAGCGAGTGTTTTGGAGACTGGAAAAATGATACAGACAACATCTAGAAAACCCTTGCTTAGCCCACTATCCATTGTTTTCTGATTCTGATCCTTTAAACTACAAAAGCAATTTGATTTACAGTTGGTATTTTCTGAATTACACACTGAAAATTCAGATAATTAATCCAGAAAATTGATTGTCATAA
The DNA here is from genome assembly GCA_038087875.1 of Malacoraja senta. Lineage (NCBI taxonomy): Eukaryota > Metazoa > Chordata > Chondrichthyes > Rajiformes > Rajidae > Malacoraja > Malacoraja senta. The sequence continues at coordinate 52,650,648 of CM075981.1, forward strand.
ATGCATTATTTTTTCAAAAGATATGGCATCTATTCAAATTATTTCTAAAAGCTGAGTATCTCCGAGGCTCCTGACTTGACCTTTTTTCTTTGGTTACTGTTACGGTTTGTATATGACAAGCTGGCAGTCTAGATTGACAGGAACTGCGCCTCTTAAATCCAATGGAAATGGGCTTTAGAAGTGACTGGAAGTTACAAGGGGGAATTGCTGATACTGTTCTTGTCTTGTAGGCTGCCAAAGCTTCTGAAGGAGAAGGGAAGCAGAAATTCTTCACACAGGATATCAATAATATTCTGTTAAAGTAAGTGTGATGTCGTCTTTTAAAATAAAATGGTGGAAACTAGCTATACTTCATAAACCTGGATCTTTATCATTTAAACTGATATAATTAAAAATTTGAATGGGTTTGTTAGAAAATGCAAAGAATATGTTGCCTCATTGGGCTGTTCAGATCTGTGGAATGTATTTAAGATCGTCACCAAGGAATCCAGTAAGGAGGTATGTATAACATTTAAGTTGTCGAAATAAATTCAATCCTTCCTCGAGTATAAATAATGCAGGAATACACTTAAGAATGCAATCAGGAGGGCAAAAAGAGACATGAAAAGGTGCTGGCAGACAAGGTAAAGGAAAATAGCAAGAAATTCTCCAGGTATATTAAGAGTGTCCAGGGAAGAATAAGGTCAATTTAAAGATCAGCATGGCTGTTTTTGTGTAGAACAGGAGATGGGGGAGATATTAAATGAATACTCATTTCATTTTACGGATATCATGGAAGCTAAGGAATTAATGGATAGGAGTTTTGATGTCTTGGATCATATATGAATAACCAATGAATAGGTATTGGCTGTTTTAAAGGCAGGTGGTTAGACAAAGGTCAGAAAAGGAAAAAAATATGTAGGTATGAGACAATAGGATTGAAGTTGTGAAATGTGAAACCAGAGAAAAGACTGTTGGTGAGGGGACTTGGGAGAAATTGATGTGAGTCCAGATGGGGCACAGGGAAGGGGAGGGTGGGGGGATTAAAATGGTTAGCAGGTTAACAACCCGTAGATCCAGCAGGCCCTGGTGGACTGAGCTCGAGTGTGCTTGCCTTCATTGGGAAAGCTATTGTGTATAAAAGTTGGGACAAGTTGATGGCGAGACCGCATTTGGAGTACTATATGCAGTTCTGGTTGCTCAGCTATATGATGGGTGTCACTTGGTTGTAAAGGGTGCAAGAGATTCATCAGGATGTTACCTGGTCTTGATGGCTTGAATTTTAGGGCGAGGTTGGATAGATTTTGATATTTATACTTTGGAGTGTAGCAGGCTGAGGGGTGACCTTGTTGATGTGTACAGCATCATGAGGGCCATGGATAAAGTGATACGTGAGAGGGGAGGGATTTAAGAGAGATCTTGGGTTAACCTTTCCACTCGTAGGGTCATCCGTATCTGGAATGAGTGCCAGAGGAAGCAATAGAAGTGGATATAATTACTAGAGACATTTTAACAGATATGTGGACAGGAAAGGTTTATAGGACTATGGGCCAAATGCAGTCAAATGGGATTAGCCCAGTCTGCCAACTTCATGAGCATTGACAAGATGGGCTGAAGGGCCTGTTTCCTTGTTGTACAGCTCAATGGCTCAGAATACAGGGTAAATTATTGCTGGAATAGTTGCTATGAATAATGCTAATTTCTTGCAAGGTTAAGCCGAATAGGTACATTTGGAATGAAAGTGATCAAATGAAAGCAAGTACTAATGGTTTTCAATCATTTAGTTTGGAGGAGACTTTGGGTTGTGTGATCTGTTTTTATACTGTAACTTCTGCATAATTCAGTTTCTTATAAAAAAATAAAGCAACATTTTTTAAACTGAGTTATCAAATTTAAACAAAGGCCAACTGGAAGATGTCTGAGGTTGAAAATGTGAGGCTTAAAAATTACTAGCTTAGTGATGATCATTATGAACATTTTTAAATTAACATTTTCTAAATGAATAGAGAACACTTTACCTTTAAGAAACAGCAAGCATTTATATTTTGCACAAATTTATTAGATCTATTTGTAATACTTGTTGCATGTCAAAATAATTATAAGCATCAATATTCAACCACTTAAACTGTTAATTTGATTAGTTCCTCAATTCAAAATCTGAATCTTCCAGTCTGAAGAAGGGTCTCGACCCAAAACGTCACCCATTCCTTCTCTCCAGAGATGCTGCCTGTCCCACTGAGTTACTCTAGCTTTTTGTGTCTATCTTTGGTTTAAACCAGCATCTATGGTTCCTTCTTACACACTCAAAATTCTTATTCCCACTTCCAGGCTCTGTTGTGCAGATCATTTATGTTTGATCATTAAATAGGATTAAATGATGTAAATTGGTAAATAGCATCATGCATTAAGAGTGCATGTCAGGAATATACATTTGCACATTGACATGCTCTATGTGGTTTTTGTGTATCGTCGGTTTATTGTGGAAGAATTCTGCAGGATTGTCTCACTTTGCTTGAATTTGTGACTTGGATTGTCACCATATGGATCTCTGCTCTGGGAGTTCTGTTTTGTATAGATGGAGCAGTTCCTAATGATGTACCATCCCGTTTTACATGTATATGGTTTACATTTTTTTAATATTACAAATGCTGTGGTGCATAAATGGTTTCTTGCCATTTGGATAAAATAGGTTGTAATCCAGAGGTTATCGGTCAGAGTTCTGAAAGTCTCCACTTTCGAGTTATTTGAGCTACCAAATTTAAAATGAATCCTCCCACAATGCAGTATCGGAGCAAACATTGAAAATGTGGGTCCATTTTGGTTTCAATTATGAAGTATTCCTACTTAAACTAATGCTGTACTCTCTGAATCTTTTGTAATGTGTTCTTGTGCTTTCAGTATTGAGCTACAGTCCCGTGAATTGAATAGTCAGGCCCGTTCTGGGGTTTATGCACACCTGGCATCCTTCTTGCCATGTAGCAAGGACACACTTGTCAAACGGGCAAAGAAACTGCACATGAATGAACAGGTAACTAACATGAGAGCCAGAACATTGGATATATAATCCATTTGTTCAACTAGAACTCTTGTCTTGAGGTTAGGTAAACATTATTTATATATTTTTTTTAACTCTAACAAACCAACTGTGTGTAATTACTAGCAATGTTACAAAATTTTGAGATTTTAAAAATAAAGTCTGCAATTTATCCCATCAGATAAAGCATAAAAAGAAGTTTAATTTGACACTTAATTCACTTTCATATCTTCAGTATTAAAAAAGTTATGGCCATTATCATACTCGGAAATTAGCATCTAGTTCCCTATTGCTTTTCCATTGACTTAACACAAAAGCTGTGATCGAGGACAGTTAAAAGCCCATAACTTTCTTAAAAATTATGGTAACTGAAAGAAATTTTCAGGTATTATAGATTGAAGCATTCTGAAACAAATATGAAACAATCTTACTTCGAAGACATGAAAGTAAAGCATATAATTAGTTAGTTACCTAATTGTAGCTAATTACAAAATTCAATTACTAGATCTAAACATCTATCAATTTCTTAAGAATAGATTAACATTTTTAAATAGCCTAAGTGTCCAAATAACATTCACACAATAATTCACAATATAACATAATTTTTAAATCTAATTTTCATGAATTTACAGGCCAAATGGAAGGAATTGAATGTTTAATACCTGTAAATTAATGGGGATTTAATTCATCTTGCGAGTGAGGATTACTGGAACGCGATCTTTTGGAACGTTGATTTGCGGTGAATTTAACCCCGTATTGGCATGAAAAATACTGCCGTTAATTCGGGGAATAAAATCACCGTGTCGCATGAAAAAATGTGAATTAAAGGCTTCTTAAGAAGCACTTTTATACATTTAAAGAAAGCACTTTCGTTTACCTGTCCATTGTGTGAAATCCGTCCCCGTTATCGGCGTTGACGCTTCAGGAGCTGCTTTTAAAATGACTGTAGCGCTGACATTGACGATTTAATAAAAATAAAAAATTCACAAAACGCCGGTAGGAACGATTTTGTCAGCCAAGGTTTGTACTCCAACAAAATATTTCCAGGACAAGGGAGGAGAAACCGCGTTTTAACCCCGCCCCCCCCTTAAAGGCGCCAAAATCGCGCACACGGCCAGTGGCAGAATTACAGCGCGACTGAAGGTAAGTTTTGTAACATACCTATAATTACAACCTCACAATATAATTTTACCTCTCCCAAACCACATGTATAAGACTTTTCCATCACTAGTTTCATTTGTGTCCCAAGTTTCTGAGCATGCGTTGTGCTATAGTGGTAGCAGAAATTTGTATTTTTGTCACTAAGAACTCTCCCCACTGCTCATCGGCTTGGAAAACTCCCAGACATTTATTACCCCTCAGCTTGACTACTCACCTTTTGCTGTGTCAAACTAACATGCCCCACAACCACAACGCTTTTTTTCCATCTTTTTTCTGTTGTACTGAGACCTTCCTCCTTGATTTTCCGAGTGGCCTAATTGATTTTAAACTTCTCATGCAAGTTTTCATATGTTGCCTTTGTCACATTTGTTCCTTCTCTCTAATCTCCTTTCATCACGCAAGCCTCCCATTCCTTCTGCATTACCCCCAAATATTTTCCTCTTGATAAACTTGAACATAACAGCATCACCGTTAGCTGTTTCTTCAGCAAACAAGGATCTAAGCTCTGACATTTCCTTCCAAAATGTAATTGTACTTGCATTTTCCTTTCTTCCCTTTAAATAGTCTAATTTTATTTGATAATGGTATGAGCCATCTTGCAATATTCTAAGTTGTATATTAGATGTTGCTATGTTTAGTGTTCATTAAAACTTAGAAAGATTAATTTTTCATCCAAAATGTTCCAGTTGTTTCAAATTAAATGCCTTTTTGATATATGCTCAGTAGTAGATCTGCGAGTTTACTAAAATGTGCTATACTTTGATTAAAACAATTGCTTTGTGATGTTAAAGACAAATCACCTGAAGATCTATAGTTGGTGTGACGCCTCAACTTTGGCATAACGCCTCAACTTTTCCCTGTGTCCAGCCTGCATGATCTCCCATATTTCCGTTTTGTGGAAGCTTGTTTCTATATCATCGTTATTTTGATCGTTGATATCGTATGCAAAACCAGCACGGTTCATAATGATAATTAATTAGATTGGTTACAATCTGATGAGCGCTCCTTAACAATCAAATTTACATTTAGTTCTCCCATCATTTTCTAGGAAACCTCAATCGAAATTAGTTAAATTATTAACTTTTTTTAGTTGCACCTTCTCCAAGAATGCGATTTCCTAATCTAGCCTGGCATTTCTGTGCTATGTGGTTGCCTTTGCCATTTGCCTGAATAGTTAAAAAATGAGGCATGGATTTTTCATTCAGTGATATTTCTTCATTCTGCCTTTCTCAAATAAGATTCTTGCAATATTCATTCAGTGATCTTTCTTCATTCAGTCTTTCTCAAATAAGATTCTTGCAATATTCTGACCCATTTCCTTTATTATTGTTAAAAACAAAACCGATCAGTCATTTATTTCATTGGTGGGATGTTGCTGGTACATTCGCATACATTCCACCACAGAATAACTAAAGCATGATAGTCAAGTCAAGAGAGTTTATTGTCTTGTGTCCCAGATAGGACAATGAAATTCTTCCATTGCTGCAGCACAACAGGATATTGTAGTCATAAATACAGATCAGATCAGTGTGTTCATATACCATAGAATATATATGTATATGTATATATGTAGGTACACAAAAAAATGCTGGAGAAACTCAGCGGGTGCAGCAGCATCTATGGAGCGAAAGAAATGGGCAACGTTTCGGGCCGAAACCCTTCTTCAGACGTAGGGCCGAATCCCTTCTTCAGACATATATATATATATATGTATGTTTAATAGTCTGATGGCTGTGGGGAAGAAGCTGTTCCTGAACCCGGATGTTGCAGATTTCAGGCTCCTGTACCTTCTACCTGATGGCAGCGGAGAGATGAGTGTGTGGCCAGGATGGTGTGGGTCCTTGATGATGCTAGAAGTCTTTTTGAGGCAGCGACTGCGATATATCCCTTCGATGGTAGGGAGGTCAGAGCCAATGATGGACTGGCCTTTTTGCAGCCTTTTCTGCTCTTGGACGCTCGGGTCCAGATAATGGATTTTCATATAATTGCATATAATGGATACCAGAAATTTAATGACAAATAACTTCAAATTTGTAGCTTTATTGTTTGTATTTTAGATCAAAACTATTATTTTTGCCGTAGAAAGTGTTCTCTTGGAGAGATTGGAAGTAGAAGTCCTTAGACAATAGACAAAGTCCTTGATGTACTCTTGGCATTATGCAAGCTTTATTTGCATGATTGAAACTGAATCCGTTCTCATGAGATTCAATACTTGAATATCTAAGCTAAGATATGATTGAGGATGATCAGCCATGATCACAATGAATGGCGGTGCAGGCTCAAAGGGCCAAATGGCCTCCTGCACCTATTTTCTATGATACCCTACTGCAATTCTGGATATTATTGATGATAGAGCTCAAGCCAGCAGATTAACCACATGTTGGACTATGATTATTCCCAATCCATTCACATAATCTTGCACAACAGTCCTTTAATCTATAGAAAACATTGGGAAATCCATTAATCTACTGCACTAATATCCACATGAGGTTAAATTCCAAGGTATCATTTGGCACAAATGGGGTTTGCTCACTCCTTATCAACCTGCACCGAAGGAATTTAAATTAGTAAAATGTGCTTCTGTCAGGATAGAGAATGCATGTTCAAATTACTTTTCTGGCTGATCAAAAATAGTTGCAAACGGGAATCACAGTGGCAGATTGTGTAGAATTGTGTCCTAAATTGGCAGGTCAGGGATGAGATCATTTTTAGCAGTAAATTAAACACATTTGAGGTTGTTTCTAAAATAACAATGGCCTGGAGTTATCATTTAGTAAGTGGATGAATTTTGTACATTTGTTTTTTGAAAATGCATTGCAGTACTAATTTTAAATTTCAACTATTGTTAAAGATTGTTTGTCCATTTGTGTGATAAACCACCAGAGGCTTGGAAATTAGCATAAGAAAGAGAGAATTAGTTTGTTGGAGATCATGATTCCTCAACAGGATATTCAGTGAGTGTAGCGACTTTAATGTAGTCCAGGTAGATTTTAGTAAGGATTTTGACTAAGCCTCATCGGGCACATTTATCAGTAAAAATCAAATGGATGAGTTGCCAATAAACAAGTTTATAGCCTAATTAAACTTCCCAGCTCTTGGTTCATGGTAATGACAGAAGTATGGTGTGTTTGATGATTTTAGATAGAAGAATAAGAGGCAGATTGAAAAAGCTTGCAGATATTAAAAGAAACGATTATGAAGTTCTTGAGAAAGGGAGCTGGAGACCATGGGAAGGTATAAAGCAGCATTGTTTCTCCATTTTATCTGTGGTTCTTTACCTGATGCCCTTGCAACAACCCTGCTCCAGGCTGGTGTGCAGCACAATGGTGTTCTGGGCGATGGTTCAATGTGTTCAGTGTGCCAAGTCATTAGAATTTTTATTTTGACCATTAGATTTTGCATTTGTTGCCAGATACAACTGTTGATTTGAAATTCTCTGCCATGACAAAAGTCATAGATTTTCTGCTTGTTTGAAAGAAAAACAAGTGCTGGAGTAACTCAGTTGATCAAGCAGCATCACTGGAGGACGTGGATAGGCTACACTGTCTCACCAATGTAAAGGAGGCTATATTGGGAGCACCAAATGCAGTAGATGAGGTTTGAGGAAGTGTATTAAACCACTATCTCACCTGGAAGCGTTACTGGGGTCCCTCAATGAATGTGAGCAAGGAGCTGTGGGGACAGGTGTTACATCTCCACATCCCTGTGGAGGGGGTGATTTGAGTGGGAAGAGATGAGTGAACCAAGGAGTCGCGTAGGGATTGGTCTCTGCGAAAAGCAATGGGGATGGAAGATGCGGCTGGTAATAGGATTATGTTGAAGGTGCCTGTAACTCCTGAGAATGATGTGTTGGATACAGAGGCTGGTGGGGTGCTGGTGAGGACCAAGGGAACTCTATCCTTGTTCTGTTTGGGGGAGGAGGAAATGAGAGCAGAACTCCCGGACAAAGAGGAAACACAAGTGAGGGACGCGTCTCCAACAGCAGGGGGATACAATATTTACTAAAGAAAGGATTCTTGGATGTCCTAGATTGGAAAGCTCCATTTTGTGGACAGATTTGGCGGAAGTTGAGAAATTAAGAGTAGAGGATGTTGTCTTTGCATGGGGCAGGGTGGGACGAGTTGCAGTCCAGATAATTGGCTGTCAGTTGATTTATGATCGATGCCAGTCAATGGTCCATCTCCTGTGATGGAGACAGAAATTGAGAAAAAGGAGAGGTGTCAGAAAATCCAAGTGAATTTGAAGGAAGAGGGGTAGTTGGTGATGAAGTTGAAATCAATGAGTTCTGCACTAGTGCAGAAGGCAGCCCCATGGTGGTTGCAGATGTGAAGATAGTGCCAGTGTCCATATTGAACAAGTAACCAACAAAAAGGCAGGTGTAGCAGGGGCCCACAAGACCACCCATTGCTACACCTTTAACTTGAAGAAAGTGAGAGTAGTCAAAAGAGAAGTTTGCTTGCGAGTGAGGACAAATTCTGCCAGGTAGAGGAAAGTGTTGGCAGATGATAACTGATTTTAATATCTGTTCAAGGAAGAACCAGAGTGCCCTGAGACCTTCCTTGTGAGGTATGGCGATGTAAATGGACTGGACGTCCATGGTAAAGATAAGGGAATGGGTGCCAAGGAATTCAAAGTTATTGAAGTGTTGAAGAGCATGTGAGGTAGTTCGGAAGGGAATGGTCAAGCAGGGACAAGATAGAATTGATGTATTTGGACGTGAGCATCCTCCAGAGATGCAGCCTGATCAGCTGAGTTACTCCAGAATTTTGTGTCCTCTTCATGTGACCACAATGTTCTGTTTGTGCTGGTTTTGCCAAAATTTAAATTTCCCCATTAGTCCAAGATTTATGATGTCATTGAATGATAAAATGAGTTACTATTAATCACCTGCTCATTGTAACAATCATCTAGAGTCAACCACTAGAGTGTTTTATTTGTCTGTTTTTGGAGATTTGGATGATGCTGGCACTTATTGACCTATTGATAAGATAGTGGTTAGCCATTTGAAGTAGCTGATTATGATGGCATTACTGCCAGAAAATAGCTTTGAGTTAAAAGATCTAGCATAATCTTATTGAATGGCAAAGCAGATACACAGAGCTGGCTACTTAACTCCTGCTGAAATTTTGAAGAAATGTACTAATGGACATAAATTCAGGATGCTTTCTTGATAGATTTCTGACAATGGGTGGTGGGTATGTGGTACAAGCTGCTAGACTAAGTAATTGAGGCAGGTACTATAATAACATACAAGACATTTAGGTAGGTACATGGATAGGAAAGAAGGAAATGGGCCAAATTTGGACAGCTGGGACAAGTGTAGATGGGGCATCTTGGTTGACATGGGCAAGTTGGGCCTCGGAGCCTGTTTCCATGCTGTAAGACTGTCTCTATGACTCTTTTTAAAAAAAAAAAAAAAAAAAAAAAAAAAAAAAAATTAGATGACTGATCACAGTATCACTGTCTCTTGCATATTTAAAACATGTGAAACTTCTAGCAAGAAGGAATTTATATTTACCTTGCCACTTTCCCATCCTGGAGAGATCCTAATGTCCGTCCTTCCCAATGATTTATTTTTGAAGTGTCTTCACTGTTGTTAGTTAGAGAATAGCTGCAGCACGCAGGGAGGGTGCACCTACAGCAGTGATATAAATGATCAGCCTGTCTGTTTTCTTCATTGTAGTGGTGGCTGAGAGAAATTTTCAATCAGACTCTGAATGAGATCTTTTATTATACAAATGAACAAGGAGCCTTGATTCTGCAAGGCGATGTCTCTGACTGTACAACATTCCCTCGTCGCATTTTTTGTTACTCTGTTATAATTCATAGTCATTTATTTTGCTTAAAAGCTGAACGATTTAGATTAAGAAACAATTAGGGATTTTTGCGATTTAAATATCGAAACATTTGAAATATTGTTCAATTGGATTCAGCAATTGAGGGAAGCAGACTCTTGAATTTGTGAATTAAAATCTACCAGTATAAGACTATAGCAGACAGATGTGTAATTGCCTGCACATGAAGCAGGGTCTGGTTCTGCATACATGAACAGCACCTGTGTTGCTTTAGCACTGGTTTTCTTCAAAATATTTTTCAGACGGGATGAGTGTAGTGGGGAATAATAGCTGTGCTCCCCTAATTCTATTTGGGAGCTCTGTTAATGGCCATGGAAGTCATCATCAGGGCCTCAAAATGGGTGGTGGGCGGTGAACGAACCAGGGCTGGGCTCCGTCTGCCACCCATCAGGGCATACATGGACGACATGACAACACTAACCACTACTGCAGCATGCACCAAGCGGCTACTTGGAAAGCTGCAGGAGAACATCAAGTGGGCCCGAATGAAAATCAAACCAAGTAAATCTCGAAGCATCTCCATAGTCAAGGGGGTGCTTAGAGACACAAGGTTCTGTATCGGTGACGACCCAATACCAACAGTGTCTGAGCAGCCAGTTAAAAGCCTGGGAAGATGGTATAACGCAAGTCTCAAGGACAAAGAGCAGGTGCAACAACTAAGGCAAGAAATTGTCAATGGACTGGAGAACATCAATCAGACCCTACTGCCTGGGAAACTGAAGCTCTGGTGCCTACAGTTTGGACTCCTTCCTCGGACAATGTGGCCACTGACCGTTTATGAAGCCCCAATAACAACTGTGGAGAAGATGGAGCGAACCATAACTTCATACGTGAAGAAATGGCTCGGTGTCCCACGATGTCTAACTAACATCGGCCTCTATGGCAAAGGGGTCCTGGAACTACCTCTCACTAGTCTAACAGAGGAATATGTGTTCTAAAGTAAGACTCCAGATGACACTGAGGGACTCTAGAGACAAGATCATCAGTGCTGTTGCGCCGCCCCTAGCAACTGGCCGGAAGTGGACACCATCTGATGCAGTACAGCAAGCTTCATCAGCCCTGAGGCACAAAGACATAGTGGGGCAAGTCCAGCAGGGAAGAGGAGGCTTTGGCCTTACGACAAGTAAACCAACTTGGCGAAAGGCCACAACATCAGAGCGGAGGACGTTGGTGGTTGAGGAGGTGCGGCGACAGGAGGAGGCCGCAAGAAGTGCAAAGGCGGTCTCTCTTGCCAAGCAGGGGCAATGGATGCAGTGGGAAGGTGTGGAGCGGAGGAAGATCAGCTGGAAAGAACTATGGGAAATGGAAGCAAGCAAGATCAGCTTCATCATCAGAGCGACATATGACGTGCTTCCATCACCAAAGAACCTCCATCAGTGGTACGGCGAGGATCCAACCTGTGCCATCTGCCCAACTCCAGCGACCCTCAAACACATCATGATAGGCTGCAAGACCAGCCTCACGCAAGGGAGATACACGTGGCGGCATAATCAGGTACTAAAAAGCCTGGCATCAGCCCTTGAGAACAGGCGGTGTGCGACCAACTCCTTGCCTCCGAGAGCAAGCAACCCCCCTCCCCTAAGGGTAATAACCTTTGTCCGAGAAGGACAGAAAACTTCTAAACTTCCTTCCACCAGATCAGAAGAAGGAAGCCAATGCAGGGCCCGTGACTGGAGGATGCTGGCGGACATCGGCCGACAACTAATTTTTCCACCTGAAATTGCTTCCACCGCCCTCAGGCCAGACTTGGTGTTCTGGTCCCCTTCACAGAAGACTGCTTACATCATAGAGCTCACAGTTCCATGGGAGAACTCTGTTGAGGAGGCCTATGAGCGTAAGAAGCTGCGCTACGCAGAGCTTGCAGCAGAGGCAACGCAGCGTGGCTGGAACACCAAAGTCTATCCAGTTGAAGTGGGATGCAGAGGATTTGTTGCGTCATCTACCATCAGACTGCTGAAGGAGCTTGGAATCCACGGTCAGGCTCTGCGGAAGACCATAAGATCACTCTCGGAGGCGGCTGAAAGAAGCAGCCGGTGGATTTGGCTCAAGCGGAAAGACCCATGCTGGGCCCCAAGTATGTCGGGGTGAATCTTTGGGACGGTTTGACACGGGACATGCGCTGAGGGTTGATCATCCTGCAGCGGGCCGCCATTGTGGAGGGTGTATAGTGTTAAAAGGCCGAAACACCCAGTGATGCAAGGGTACACTACTGATGATGTGTCCTGTGCCCAACTGTCCTGAAGGTTACCCCCCCCCCCCCCACCCCCGCCCCCCGATGTTGAGCGTCTACCACTCTCAACAATCAACGAATGTCGTGAAATGCTCCCCACCTATTGGCACAAGGGACTTCTTAACATCTTGTCCTGTGTATTTGATTCTGAAGCAACTAATTATTTTCTGTCCTCTTAAAACAAAATTACAGACTGGGACGAAATGGCTGTTAAAGACAGGTCAATACTTAATGCAGGTGAGCATTTATGTAGGTTTTACTGTCTATAATAAATATCACGTGAAAAGACTAAGCAAAAACAAATTTTATGTTATTGTGCTCTTCAAAAACATATCCAGTAAAGTACAACAGAAGTGTCATATTATCTTTTAAATAATACTTAAACCTTCCATTTTAATATTCCAGTTGGAACCACTCAAATGCCATTTCTCAATTGCGCATTGTTAATTTTGCCATTCCATTAGAAATTCCATAATATACTGCCACGTTTTCATGTTATAAATGTGTCATGAAGTGTTGGAGCTCCCTATAGTGGCAAAAGATCAGTTCTATATCATGCATTTAATTACAGCGGTACAATTTATTATACAACTCTAGATTTTCTAATAGATACAATCTGTAATGCTGTAGGGGTTGTGCGGAATAAACAGTGCCTTTTTAATGGAATTGAGTTGCAGTGGTCAGCGATGTTTATAGATGTAATTTATTTTATCCCCATTCCTAATCAACAAGTGCTGAAGTAGATTAAACAAAGACGTATCTGTGTATGTTTTCTCGCAGGATGGTCGGCTGAAGGAACCTTTACAGAGACTGAAAGAAGCAATTGGAAGAGCAATGCCAAACCAGATGTCAAAGTACCAGGATGACTGCCAGGCTCATAGTCAAGCCAAAATTGCCAAGTATGTTATATACAGCAGTAAGATATACTACACTTCTAATAGAGCCCATTTTTGAATGGATGAACAGGAGTTTGTTTTGAGATACGGCACTGAAACACGCCTTTCGGCTCATTGAGACCATGCCACACTAGTCCTATGTTATCCCACTTTCTCGTCCTCTCCCTACATACTTGAGTTGATTACTGAAGTTCATTAATGTAAAGAGGTGTTATCGACACATCGTTACTTTACTTCATTTATTTATACTGCAGCGTTACAGAAAGCACTAGCTGTACGTGGTCTATCACAGGAACTAGAGAGCGATATGTGGGTGGGGAGGTTGTAATTGTGGTATGGGGAGTGGTTAGTAGTGATGAGGTAACTATATTAAAGGCACATGCATATATCATCTACATCCTTCCCCTTGGAAACGAAAGGCAAACACAATAGTGACAGGGCGACCACGTCTCATGCGCTAGAATCAGTTAAGCAAAATCACCATATCGGACAGGCGGCTTGACAACACGTCCCGACCGGGTTCGCATCTCGCCATCCTCCCTTCCGGCAGGAAGAAGTGGCACAGGCGAGGACCGACGAACTGGAACGAGGGAACCGGGAGGGGACGGAGAAGACAAGGGCAGAAAGGCAGGAGGAGATGAGGGTTCAGCAGCGGGCAACGCGCGGGTAGGCGAGTGGGGACTAGCCGGAGAAGGATGGGACGGAAGGAGCTGAGAGGATAGAGATCGTGGCATGCGTGCGGGCAGAGCATCGCCCGGGTGCTGAAACTGCAGCGGGGAAGCAAAAGGATCCGCGGGAGGCGGTCGCGGCTCATTGACGAGCCGCAGGTGTTGGCGGGACCAGCGGTAAATGGTTCCCGCATGGTCGACGAGATAGGACCTGGGCGACCCAGCAGAGCCGACGACGGTAGCGAGTTTGGAGTGACCGGAGGGGGTCTGCATGCGGACGACCTGTCCGGGGAAGAGGCGCGGCAGTGGGTGACAGGACCTGTCATGGGAACGCTTCTGAACATCGTGCCTAAAGGCAATGCGTTCCTGAACAGCAGCAGGCTTGAGGACAGAGGGGATGAGGGAGCGCTGGGTCACCGGGATCGGGGATCTGGTAGCGCGAGACATGAGCCGCTGAGCAGGGAAGCCCATGTTAGGGTCGCGGGAGATGTTGCGGAGGTTGAGGAGGGCCAGATAGAAGTCGGAGTTGGACAAGCGACATTGTTCCAGCAAGTTCTTTGCGCTGCGGACGGCGCGCTCGGCCAGACCGTTGCTTTGCGGGTACTCAGGGCTACTGGTGAAGTGGCGGAAGTTCCATCTGGATGCGAAAGCTTTAAACTCGGCGCTCGTGAATTGGCTGCCATTGTCCGACTGCAGGCTGGCCAGGGTGCCAAAAGTGCAAAAATGATGGCCCAACTTGTCAACAACGGCCGAAGAGGTGAGGGAGTGCAGCTGGTCGATCTCGAACCAGTTGGAGTAGGAGTCGACGACGACCAGGAAGTGTTTGGCCCGCCACTCGAAAATGTCAACGGCACCCGCCATCCAGGGCAGTTCGGGGGCAGGCTGTTGCAGGAGCGGCTGTCGCTGCTGGTGGGGGGCGAGACTGTTGCATGTGGAACACGAGGAGACCCTCTCCCGGATGTATTGAGCCATACCAGGCCAGTAGAACTGGCTCTGGGTGTGAGACAAGGTGGCTTCGGCCCCAGGATGACCGCGGTGAGCGACCTGAAAATAGTGGTCGTGCAGCGCAGCAGGCACGACAACCTTGTGACCCTTCACCACCACGCCATCGTGTAGTACGAGCTCATCGCGGACCAGGAAGTAGGGCACGGCGCCAGCCGGCAAAGCAGAACGGTGGTCGGGCCAGCCCTGCTGGATGATGGCAGAAAGCTGTTGCAGGGCAGGATCATTGGCAGTGTGTTCAACCAGGGACTTCATCTGCTGTGAAGGGACAATATTCACATGGAGCACCAACAGGTCAGACATTTCATAGGGGTGGCGATCGGTGGATGTTAGCGGGGCGCGGGACAACGTGTCGGCCACGAACATGTCCTTGCCCTTACGATAAACCACTTCGAAAGTGAAGCGCTGGAGCTGCAGCATCATGCGCTGCAGGCGGGATGAGGCAACATGGATCGATTTGTTGAGAATGGTGACAAGCGGCTGGTGATCAGTTTCGATGGTGAAAGTGTCGCCCAGGATGTAGTCCTTGAATTTGGAGCAGGCAAACACCACGGCCAGTAGCTCCTTCTCGATCTGCGCATAGTGTTGTTCGGCAGTGGTCATGGTGCGGGACGCGAAGGACACAGGCAGCTGCAGGCCGTCATGGAGCTGTAGGCAAGCGGCACCGAGCCCGAACTGAGAGGCGTCGCAGGTGAGGATAATGGGACGCTGCAGGTCAAAAAACTTGAGTGTGGGGGTACTGATTAGCTTGGATTTAAGGATGTCGAAGGCTTTCTGGTGTTGGGGGAACCAAGCCCAGGCCGTGTCCTTCTTTATCAACTCCCTCAGGGGTGCGCTGAGGTCGGGGATGAACTTTCCCAGGTAGTTTACCATGCCTAGGAAGCGTTGCAGGCTGGGCACATCAGTTGGAGAAGACATCCCGGAGATGGCAGCCATTTTCTGCGGGTTGGGTTTCAGCCCCGAGGCAGTGAATACATGCCCAACATACGTGACCTCCGGGACGCGGAATCGGCACTTCTTGGGGTTCAGTTTCAAGTTGATTTTCCGGGCCCGGTCTAGGACTTGGCGGAGGTTGAAGTCGTGTTCGGCGACATCCTTACCGTAGACCAGGATGTCGTCAACGATGATGGCGCACGGTAGACCGGTAAACAGCTGCTCCATTGTCCGTTGGAACACCTCGCTTGCAGAGTTGATTCCGAATGGCATTCGGAGGAACCGAAATCTGCCGAAGGGGGTGCTGAAAGTTGTCAAGATGGAGGACTGCTCGTCAAGCGGTATCTGCCAGAAGGAGCTCTTGGCATCGAGGACAGAAAAGATTGTGGCCGGACCAACCTGTGCAGCGACATCCTCTACTGTTCTCATAGGGTAGTGCGGGCGTTTAATGGCCAGGTTGAGATCTTTGGGGTTGATGCAAATGCGTATTTCGCTTTTGTCCTTTTTCGCGGCAACAACCATGGTGGAGACCCACCTGGTGGGATCGCTGACCGCCTTTAGGATGCCTATTTTTACCATGCTGTGCAGCGTCGATTCTACTTTGTCCTTCATGGCGAAGGAGACACGGTGTGGCGCACGGACCACTGGCTCGACCTTGCGGTCGACTACAATCTTGTAGTTGCAGGGCAGCTTGCCCAGCTCGTCATCAAAGCAGTCAGGGTATTCAGTCAACGGGTCCATGAGGGCCTGCACCTGGTGGATGTCACGGTGGAAGGAGACCAGGCCCAAGTCCTGGCATGCTCGGATGCCCAACAGGGTAATGCATTTGCGATCGAGGAGATAGAAAGTGAGGGGCCGAGATGTATCCAGTATCTTGCTGCGCAGAGTTGCCTTTCCCACAGGAATATGCACCCCTCCCCCGTAAGCATGCAAAGATGAGCTATCAGAAAAAACCTCATCTATCACAGGAACTAGAGAGCGATATGTGGGTGGGGAGGTTGTAATTATACTTGTGATATGGGGAGTGGTTAGTAGTGATGAGGTAACTATATTAAAGGCACATGCATATATCATCTACAATTAACCTACAAACCTGCATGTCTTTGGGATAGGGAAGGAAACCGGAGTACCCGGAGGAAAGCCACGAGGAGAACGTGCAACTCTTTACAGACAGCTCCCTCGGTCGGGATTGAACCCGGCTCGCTGGCTCTGTGAGGCAGCAGCTCTACTGCTGCACCCTGTGGGTCATCCAGACTCTGAGGCTTATTCTAATGTTTCATTATATTGTAGCCACTCTACGTATTGGTGGGGTAACTCAGCGGGTTTGGCAGAATCTCTGGAGGATGTGGATGAGGTGATCTTCAGGACTGTTCCGGCAGGAACTGATTCAGTTTCAAGCGTGCAGATAAATTTTCCAAAATACCAACAGTACATCAAGGGGTTCCACTGCCAATCCCTCCAAGGGATTACTTTCTACTACAAAATTAATTGCTGACCCGTAACGTCATTTGTCCATGCCTTCCAGAGGTGTGGCGTGACCCGGCGAGTTACTCCAGCCCATTTAAAAAATATATAAAGGTAGACACATAATGCTGGAATAACTCAGCAGGTCAGGCACCATCTCTGGATAGAAGGAATGGGTGACGTTACGGGTCGAGACCCTTCTTCACTTAATACAAACTTACATCTGGAATTCTTCATGTTCAATGTATTGTATCTGTACTCCTTAAAACTCATACCTTTCTAAACTATTTTGGGTTGTGCTCCTTCAGCAAGTTTTTGAGAGGAACAGTTCCAGGTTTTCACATGAAGGTGTATTTTCTGGCATTACCCCTGAATAGCATAGCTTCAATATTCTAGTTCATGTCTCTTTTATGGAGGAAAATCAGTTTGTTTCCTAGTCAAATACTTTCATGATCATAAGCATCCCTTCCTCTTCTATAATCGAGGAAATACCAATTTTTATCTGTGCAACTTGTCTGCAGAACGAAGCTCTTTTAATCTATGTACAAATGCTCGTGAGTTGACACCAGAGCCACTCCCATTGTGCATAGCCGAGAAATGAATGATAATCTAAATAGGATGGAATCAGAGTTTTAGTTAACATAACTTCCACATTTTTGGATTCCAGTCCCCTTGGCAAAAGAGCCCACAGTTCATTAACCTGTTCAGTTACTTGTCTGGTTCCTCTTTAATGACTAAATATTAGTGATTAATCTCAACATGTATAGTCTAGTTTGATATTGCCTTTTATGAAACTCAAATAGCATTCTGTACATTATTATTCTTGCTCCTATTTTCCATGAGTACCCTTGCCCCATACAATATCCCCAATCCAATTGCCAACCTTGTAATTCACCCGTGAATTTATTATTTTTTTTAAAGTGTACCAAGAAATGTGGCTGTATAACTAATTGGTTTAATGTGCTACCCAAAGTCAATATACTAAGTGTACCTGGTCAGTTTGAAATATCCCTTGTCTTTGCCTTTGAAAGTTAGCCAACAATATACTATTTTAAAAAGCATCATCTGGTAAAATTAAAATGAAGTTACAACCAGGGATTTTTGCATTTGTTTCTGCTGAGAAACATTGGAAATCTATCTCTACAAAGGCAAAAACTCACTGTATCAAAGGCAGATTAATGCAGACGGAAATCTGAAATAAAAGCACAAATTTGTGGAAATGCTTAGCAGGTCAGGCAACACCTGTGTGAAAAGTTCACCTGAAAGATATTCCACCTGGAACATTATTTTGCTGACATTTGCAGACATTATTGTTACTGTTCAACATTTCTGTTTAAATCTTTTAAGAAAAATTAATGCAAATATCCATTTTGTGAGCCAATTGATGGGTTCTACAAATTCTGATGGATTCTAACAGATCAGCTGGTAACTTTTCAGTTGATTTGCATTTTCTGAAACACAGGATGATGGGAGAAGATAAGGAATTGAAGGAGAAAATGTTTTCCGATGACGATGAAGATGATGATAAGATGGGAAGAAGAATTGTCGGACCTCGTAAAAAATTCCATTGGAATGATGAGACAAGGTTTGAAATGTTAATTGTGTATTAGACCAGGTAGCGCATGGCTTTGTAAGCGGCTGGCCATGTCATGGTGTGTAGGAAGGAACTGCAGATGCTGGTTTACACTGACCATGTCATACTTTATTGACTGCATGTCTTTTAAGTTTGGACATTTGCAGTTGATGGATTTGATTTGTTTTTAACGGTACATAGGCAGTGAATAGAAAGCTTTATGCCAAAATGGCTCACTGCTGTAAATTTTAGCTGGAATTGACTGGGAAAGTATAAATAGAGTGAAATAAGTCATGGATATTAAGATGAAAAAGAGGAGTTCCGCAGGTCACGTTTGGGAGGAAATTATTATTACTTTTTTTCAGTGGGCTATTAGATTTTGTCCAGTAATGCTAGATTATAAGCATTGTTGAAAATATATTGGGTATATTATTCAGTTGTTTTGAAATAAAATTTAACGTAAAAATATCTGGGGTAGCTCAAGTGGAAACCATATTAGAGGTGGTGGATTAATTCAGAATTTTAGTGATAGACAATTTAGGAATTAACTGTAGGTCCCGTAACTTTAGAAAATGCTGATTATATAGTTGGCAATGGGACATTTGCTAGAAAAAGTAGCAAGATTGCTTCATCAGCACTATGGTAAATATTCCAAACAGGAGAGTAATAGAAATTACAATTTTAGAAGTAAATTGTGTCACTTGTGGGAGCTGTCTGCATCGTTTAAGGAACCTCGTATACTTACTTATTTTGGGCTCAGCCAGATTAGCACACTTGTACTGTCTCAGTGTGATTTGACCACAGTCTCAAAAATAATAAGATGCATTCTATCATCTCTACACTTCATTTTTTAGTTTATATACATGTAATTGTAAAACAATGTTGAATTATTTTATATGGTGCACCTTTCAGAATGGGATGGGAGCTCATCACCGAATTTCCAATAGATTTTTACAGTTTGGGAAGCCATTAGTCTGAAACCAGGTTAGAAACGCCAAACAAAATTATCAAATTAAGTGCAACTGGTTTCTTAGTTATGTGAAAGTGGTAACCTTTGTGTTGTAAACTGGAAGTTAAATGTAGGCAGCTATTCACTTTCTACATTGTGTTTAACCAAAATAAAAGGGAATGGAGGTAGTTCGTGTAAAAATATGCTCAGTTTTTAAATTGTTTATCAATAAACTGGCTAAACTTGGTGTGCCTCTTGGAGCAGATGAGCAATTCTCCATACGGATAAGGATTTGTATTTATCTTGTGCTTGAATCATAAATCGTGAACAGTGGGAGAAAATCGAATGTAATATACTGAGGTGATACCCTGCCCTTCCTGAAACATCAATGTATTAAACTGTGACCTCACTATTGGTTAATACTTTATTGTGTTATGATGCAGAGATTTACTGTGCAGTGTGGTGAGGACAAAGATGGCCTACTATGAGCAGGAAAGAAACAAGTCCCCGGTGGCAGAGGACTACCTGAAAACATTTCTGGAATCCGAAGTCAAACCACTCTGGCCGAAAGGATGGATGCAATCAAGGTACATAGTAGAGGAGTGTGTGTGTGTGTGAAAAAAAAAGGCGCGTAAATAATCAAAGATTTTCTTCAGGCTGAATATTAGTATTGATAAGGTGAGTCGCAATTATTCTAAGTCTGATTGAAGATGGTTTTATGTCTAAATTGCCACCTTTTTAAAGTTAACATTACTTCAATGAAGGCCTTGCTTTTACAGTGAATTCATGGTAATATTATTAGAGTTTGCCATTTGTCTGTGAAACTGATGCCAACTTACAGCATTACACATGGTTCTATGCAGAAATATTAAAGTTGCTGCCAAATCAATGGCTATTTTTAAGGCAGCGATAGATAGATACTTGATTAGTACATGTATCAGGGGTTATGGGGAGAAGGCAGGGTGAATGGGTTTGAGAGTGAGAGATAGATCAGCCATGATTGAATGGCGGAGTAGGCTTGATGAGCCGAATGGCCTTTTTCTGCTCCTATCATAGTTGAGCTATTTGCATCCTTCATCGTTTAAGACAAGTACCTAACTTGGAAATTCAAGCTATTTGCGAACATGTCCTGTTTTCAGTCCAAGCTAGTTTTAAATGGCATGGTAGGCACACCTACTGCTTGGTGAGACACCTGGTCCTATATTTTTCTCATATAAATACTTCAGAAAACAAGGGATGTTAAAAGAAAAATATTAAATGTTTGCTTATAACTTTTTATTATCTTGAAGGTAGACACAGAATGCTGGAGTAACTCAGTGGGACAGGCGGCTTCTCTGGAGAGAAGGAATGGGTGATGTTTCAGACCCTCCTTCGACCTCAACCCGAAACGTCACCCATTCCTTCTCTCCAAAGATACTGCCTGTCCCGCTGAGTTACTCTAGCATTTTGTGTCTACCTTTGATTTAAGCCAGCATCTGCAGTTCTTTCACGCATTTTATTGTCTTGTATGTGCAGCACCATAACATTATGATTTTTAATTAACGATTTTGCTTTTGCTTACTTATATACTTTGTGGAAATTCTATGTAATTGCTGAGCCAATCTCATGGCATCACAGCTGTTGAAACCACTTATTTTACTGATCCTTGATAGTGACAGTCCTTGGATTTAGCTGCATTCTTGCCTTAGGAGTCACCAAATCTTGTAAAGT
The DNA here is from genome assembly GCA_038087875.1 of Malacoraja senta. NCBI lineage: Eukaryota > Metazoa > Chordata > Chondrichthyes > Rajiformes > Rajidae > Malacoraja > Malacoraja senta. Next base: position 52,672,102 of record CM075981.1, read on the forward strand.
TTTCTTTAAGGTCAATAGTACGGCTATTGCCTCGCCACTGACCACAAATTGTAGGAATAAATGTTGCTTTAATTCTTAAACTGTTTCATTGCTGTTTGTGCAATGAAACAGTTTAGTGTGTTTCTTTCGTAGGTTTTCTCCATTAATGTCTTTCTGATTATGGTGTGATTACAGCAGAAAGGAAAATATTTTGGAATCCAAGAACTGCTGATAAGACAGATTTAAACATGATGTTGTAATCTCGACTGTTCTGCAGTTCTGTTGGCAGAGCTTGCTTGGGCCTGTTGAAGTAAACCAGGTTGCGTTGTTCAAGATCCTGAAACCATGGCATCTGGATCCAGGACACCCCTGGTTCTAAGCGTAAGTCTTGGGGGTCCATGAATGTGGGACGGTGGGGAATGCATACAGCGGGTTGCAGGCCCCACTCTGCAAAGTTTTATGGAGATTGAGGTGCAACATAGATTTTATTTTGGATTGTGGTAGTGTAGTTGGAACAAGAACAAGCTCTGTCAACAAAACTGATCTGGGGAAGTAAGAAAGACAAGAAAATTATATTTGGTTCTTTTTTTTTTTAATCAATAGAACATTGTTCAAAGAAAGCAGGATGGTACATGCACATGTCACCTCGGTACCGTAAGTATATACATTTTCGGTTCCCTTATGTATTTATTTTTTCCATAAAACAGCTGCATCAACTACTCTCTGATGGTGTGAAATTCATTCATGTAACTAGGTTTAGGTTTATTATTGCTCCATGTATCAGTCAAAACATGGTTGTTTTTTTTGCATGTTATCGAATCAAATCAGATAATACTATACATAAATACGATCAAGTCAAGCTCAAGTACGCTTGGTAGACCAAAGGGAAAGATACAAAGTGCAGCATATGGTTCTCTGCACTGTAATATAACAGTTTTAGAGATAGTCTAATGTCTGCAGGCAATGACGTGGAGGAGAATCGACTGTAGCCTAGCTTACAGGAGGGCGGTTCAGAAGCCTGATAACGGAAAGAAGCTGTTCTAGTCTAGTAGTGTGTGCTTTCAAGCTTCTGTACTTTCTGTCCAATGGCAAAGCGAAAGAAAAATGACTGGGTTTGGGAAAGTGTTTGGTTTTATTGGCTGCTTCCCTGAGGCATCGTGAAGTACAGATGGAGGCAATGGCGGGGAGTCTAGTCTGTGTGATGGACTGGGCGACATCCACAATTGCAGCAATTTTTTGCCGGCTTGGGCAGAGCTGTTCCCAAACCAAGCTGTAATGAACAGTGCCCAAGTGCTTCCTCTGGTGCACCTCTGGATGTTTAAGTCATTGAACTCATGCCATTTTTCCTCAGTCTGTTGAGCAAGTGGAGACATTGGTGTGCCGCCTTGGTGTAGCTTCAATGTGATTGGTACATGACAGACCGTTGGTAATATTGACGACAAGGAACTTGAAGCTCTCGGCCATTTCCTCTTCCGCACCATCGATGTCGATCGAGGCATGTACTTCACCATGCTTCCTGAAGTCGATAACTAGCTCCTTTGTGTTATTGACATTGAGGCAATGGCTGTTGTCCAGGCACCATTTTACTAACTTCTCTATCTCCTTCCTGTACTTGGTCTCATCATTGTTTATGATAGGCCCACAACAGTGATGTAATCTGTTGTGGATAGAGTTAGTGCTGAATTTGACTGCATAATCATGAGTGTATAGGGAGTATAGTAGGGGACTGAGAATGCATCAACATTGAGAATTATTGTGGGGGTTGTGTTGTCACCTGTCCTCATTGATTGTGGTCTATGGATCAGATAGTCATGGTTTCAGTGGCAGCAGCTCACCTCAACTCCTATATCAAGGAGTCTGGAGGCGAGTTTTATGGAATTATTGTTCAAAATGTGAACAAATAAAGTTTGTACATTTGTATGAAAATAAAGGGGGTTTTTGTGTCTATTTTCACGATTTTTACATCTATTTTCAATTACTCTAATTTTCACATTTGCTGCCCGGGCAGAAGTCTTGCTGTATATCTTTATTGTCATTTCCTGAGTATTCGCATACCCAGAGGAAACAAAAAAACGTTCCTCAACCAGTGTCCATTTCAGTGTGCAGTAAAAAATAAATAGAAGTAAAAATACATATATCATGAACAAATTAACACTCTACTCTACTAAACATCAACAGGCGTTCCGATCGGCAGCGGCACGACAGTGGCTCTGCTGCAGTGTGTCCAGGTTGGTGGTTGGTGCACGATACTTTGGCAGGGGGCAAAGTCCGTTTATCAGTCTTATAAATGACTTCCCAGCCTTTGAGTGGACATTGGTGTCTAATTCAAGTTACAGTCCTGCCTGTCAATTCAGAAAGACAACTCTTGGATTTCTACTATTTGTTGCAAATGTGTGTTAATAAAAAAAGCTTATGCTTATCCCATTAACAATCAGTAATCACGTACCAATATTGGCCATTAAATGCAACATGTTATCTGGGGTAATTTGTGAAAATTACACTTGGCACCCTTTTTCTTCCCCTCCTACTAACTTCAGTCCTTGACCCTTTACACATGTTGCTTGGCCTTGCATATGGGATGTATTCTACTGACTGCAGTACTCCCTTGTCCTAAATGCTCTTACAGTCCACCCTCCACTACAAGTATCAAATAAACTGACTTGCTACCAACCATTGCACCAGCCCATTCAGCTAAATGATGTCTTTGCATGTTCATATTTGTATTAATTACATGGTATTGTTATAGTTGGAACTACTTGGTGTAATAATGAGATCCAACAACTGTAACTGCATACTAACGTTTATTGTTTGTTTTTTCAGTTCCAAGAAGAAAACTATTGCTCCCCCAAAGTCTAAAATGAAGGTACATGCTACTAATCATATATGGGAATATTGGCTTTCAGAGAAGGATTAGAATGCAGATTCTCAGACATTTGACTTTTTGTATCCAAACTAACACACTTTTAATTTGTAACATTAATAATCCTTGATCAAAAATTGTTATAATATTAAAGATCAAGAATGGGGTAGGTGAGAAAAATTAATATTCTATTAACAAAATTGGTTAACTCTGGACCCACTCCAAGCCTTGTCTGAGCTTTTTTTCCCCCAAATGTGGAGACGTATTTCTCAGTATTGACTTGCTTCAACTTTAGCAAACAAAAGAAGCACAACGAGAATAAAGACTATTTTGGGAAGTGCAGCAAACCCTCGTTATAATGGACCACGGGGAGGAATTATGTCCATAATTGCCAATTGTCCGTTATAACTATTATGATAATAAGGTATTATCGTTGTATGTAGTTGAAACAAAGAACTGCAGATGATGGTTAATGCACAAAAAGACACAAAGTGCTGGAGTTACTCAGCGGGTCAGGCAGCATCTCTGGAAAACATGGACAGATGATGTCAGGACCCTTCTTCAGACTGATTTAATCTGCTGATTTACTCCAGCACTTTGTGTCATCTCACCTTAAAACTAGGTGCCGATTCCGCTCGTCTGCATCAATGGTTTACGTGGCCATTGTTGTGACCCACGTTGCAGCCCCTTGGAACTGCACTTTCTTCAGACGGCTGCCACCGACAAGTCTGAAGAAGGGTCTCTACCCGAAACATCACCCATTCCTTCTCTCCAGAGATGCTGCCTGTCCCGCTGAGTTACTGCAGCATTTTGTGTCTGCCACTGACAAGACATGCTTGGTCACCGTGCGGCTCCCTCTCCTCTCACCAGCTGCCGCTTCCAAGGTTATTTGATGCTGGCGACTCTGGAGGAGAAGGTGAGGGAGAGGGGTGTGGGTGTGGAGACCAAGTGGACATAACGACGGGAGGAGGTGGACAAATCGAAGGAAGGTGCACCTTGTGATTCGGGTGGGGGCCCTCGGAAGCTTGCACTCTGAGCAACCGAGGAGGCAATGCAAGTCATGGGTCCGTCTGCTATAACTGGAATCCATTATGAAAGGGCCTGTTAAAATGAGGATTTACTGTATTTGAGAATAGTTAAATGCTTGAAATTCTGGCGTTATGAAGCTTCACCAACTCATGCAATAGTGAACTTTGCGTTTAGGTGCACTCGCTCGGATCATCGGTCTTAGTTCTATAAATTCTTCTTTATAACTGAAGCAGGTGTAAAGAATAGGTTGGTTGTTCCTGGCCACTTGAAAGGCCTGATAATCCCCCATAGTGTTCACCATGTCATTATGCTGATTGCATTTCACTAAGTTGACTAGGGCAATGCAACACAACTGGTAAAGCTGTTGCCTCTCAGCGCCAGAGAACCAGGTTTGATCCTGACCTTGGGTGCTCTCTGTGTGGAGTTTGCACATTTTTTGCTGTGACCGCATGAATTTCCTCCGGGTGCTCCAGTTTCCTCCCATATGCCAAAGATGTGTGGCTTTGCACGTTAATTGGCCTCTAAAAATCATCCCTAGTGTGCTGGAAGTATGGATGTGAAAGTGGGATAAAGTAGAACTCGTGCGAACAGGTGATTGATGGTCAAAAGCCCAATTTCCATGCTGTATCTCTAAACTAAACCAAACTAAACTAAATGTGTAATTGCAGAAAATTCAGATGCTTATTCAACTTGTTGAATTGGAGTCATTAGTTGAAATAAGTATTCCTTTTCCTATGGATATTCTTGGGCACAGAACTCTATAGATACTGAGATATGAGATTTATAAAACAACCATTAAAATCTGCAATCTTTCTTGCAGTACTAATTTGTTGGTACGAAGATCACTTGGCCTAAACCAAATGATTGTATAGACGATTGCATAGCGTTAGAGTTGCTGCCATACTGCGCCAGACACCCGGGTTCAGTCCTGATTTCGGTTGCTGCCTATACGGAGTGTGTATGTTCTCCCTGTAACCGCGTGGGTTTTCTCAGGGTTCTTCCCACATTCCAAAGGCTTGTAGGTTAATTGGCTTCTGTAAATTGCCCCTAGTGTGTAGGATGCAAAAGTGGGATAACAAACAGTGATCGTTGGTCGGTGTGGACTCAGGAGACTGAAAGGCTTGTTTCCATGCTGTATCTCAAAACTAAACAAAACAAGCATTTTTTCATGCAGTAAAATGTCCAATAGGTTGATGATGGGGAATGTAATGCAATATAACTCATCTTAAAAGGATTTAAACATTAATACACTTTTTTGATTTCCTTTTGCAGGACCATATTCTTAAGACAGAGCGAAGATTGCAGCAATCGGTTACCTCAACTCACAGTAGTAATGCTGCCTCCTATCTGCCGGGACCGTGCACTTCCCCTTTGACCCCAATAAATGTGTCAGTTTGTTCCAGTGCTGCTCAGAGTTCCAGTAACACAACAACTCCTCAGTCCTTCAGTTTAGATGATTCGCTTGACGAGGATCTATCCTATAATCAGCCTTCTCTGGAAGATGTGTCTGAAGCATTGGCTGCTCTTAATGATGCTGCAGGAAGTACCAACAACTTCAGTCCTTTAACATCAAATCCATTAAATGATAAGTTAACCGCAGTGGTGTCATTGGAAGAGAAGAAATATGTACAGAAGATTCCGACTTCCCTATCTGATCCGCCACCTGCCACTCAGTCAAATTCATCTCTCAATCTTTTAGCTGAGCAGGCATTAGCTTTGGGGCAACTGTCTCAGGAGAGGACTTCAGAAAGTGCTACGAGTCTTATCATTGCCTTTAAAAACCATTCTTCAATAAACAGCAAGGTTTTCTCAGAGACGCTCCAAAGCAAACCGAAGCATCACGGGTTGCAACGTCATGTTCAAAGTCAGGTGTCGGCACAGGCTGCCAAGCAGTATCATCCGACCACTTCACAGCAGAAAAGCTACATGTCATCACCATCTTTCAGCACAAGCAAACTGCAAAGCAGTTCTCAGACTAAAACCACCAGCCAATTGCAACAACGGCCACTAATTCAGCATCTAAAAACGTCAACAAAGACTCAGAATTTCCATTCTGCCTCCTCATCTTTAGCAAGTAACATACTGACATCTCCCAGTACTCATCGGACGTTTGGCACTTCAGTTACATCTGTCAATTGTACATCAAAACAGACCAATGCACAGAGCTCCATAAATCAACCCTTTAAATCGCCAATGACTTTGGTCTCAGCAACGAAACATTCTTCCCCTTCCAGTAACCCTATTCCGAACACAACCAGTGTTCAAAGCTCTCTATCCTGTAATAGTCATCTAAATAGACAATCTCCAGGCCAGGCATTAAATCGGCAATCTCTTAATATTAATGTAAAGAAGTCCTCCATTTCTCAGAAACTGACTCTGGTGGCTCCTCCAGGTGGTAGTAATGGAGATTCAAGTAGTGGGACACAGGGTGTAGCTAAACTGCTTACTACTTCTCTTAAACCTGCAGTTGTTAATAATTCTACAGCTACAGGAGCAATGCTGGTGAGTGTAAATAGGAATGCACTTTATTCTTAATATATACAATATCATAACTTGGAAAGAAAGTTATAATTTAACATGCTGATCTTCCTGTTATTTATACCGTGGAATCCTTCATCTCTAAAAATGTTGAATATTCATTTATTTGCTCCTTTTCTAAACAAGTACATACACCACTGGTAATATTATTCAAAGCAAATAATTGTTTTTCAAGTTAATGCCTACTTAAGTTACATGTCACAAATGAGGTTATTTTGTGCTCAAGTCATTCTGCTGTAGTCAACCTATAATTGTTTAAAGTGTGTATATATTTTCAGCAATCAGAGAAAATGCAATATTTGTTCAATATTTAATGTTTACTCAGTCATGTTTTACTGATATTTTTACCTATTCTGTAAGGGTCCACTAAATGTTCTGGTGCTGAACTGTATCAGTGAATGGATCAAACTGGTCTCTGCAACTGAGAACGTTTAGTCATCATGCTTGTTCATATTTTGTGTACTTTAATACTGTTGAACTCGTGTTTCCAATATTTAGTATGGATTAAATTGCTTTATTTTAGTTCACACTATATGTATGCACTGATGAATTTGACATTCAAGATTATATTTGATTTGATGGAAAGAAAAACTGTGGTTCTTTGTGGCATTAAACTTTGGATGTAATTATTCACTTCTATTTGAAAGGGATGTGACTTTGGAATTTTTGTCATGTGCAAGGGGAGCTTGAATTGGACTTTCAAACTACTCTGAAGGAAATAATCTAGTTTACCTAAAAGGGTAAAAAGAAATGTTGCTTAGCAGAAGAGATTTTGCGAGAGCATTTTTAATTTTAATAAAAGCAATCAAGATTAATACAAGCAATTTTTTTTATTCTTAACAGTTCCGAATCAGAAATAAAAGTAATGCTAGTCCTCCGTAGTTTGAGTTGTCATACTAGTTTTTTTTTAGGTGACAGATAGAAAGATATCAGCGACCATATTGCAAGGGATTACCATCTGAAGATTCCTTTCATTAAAAGCCTGCCAGGGTTTCCCCTTTTTGAAAAAAACATTTCATACTCCTCAAGTTCAGTTCTCCTACTCTGCTGTCTTTCCATAATTAAAATCTTCACTCCTGGTCCAGATTGAATTAAATAAACTGAGCGGTCCTTCCTTGCCCTTTATTTTTGCTATTATATACAATGGAAAATCCAAAATAGGTGTTTATTACTTAAGTTTGCGGTGCTTGGGTGGGTGAACACAGCAAATTCTAGCACAAGCGGTGCAAATGTGAAGACTAACCAAGAACATTCCCATTTGTGGCTAGGTAGATAAAAATTCTGGAGAAACTCAGCGGGTGAGGCAGCATCTATGGTTCCCATTTGTGGCTGTGCTTTTGTTTTAATCACATTGCTTTCAGAACAGGATGCTGATTCAACCTAAATCAAAGAAAAATGAGCTGGTGTTGACAAAACATCTACTTAGCGGGTTGTATCTGACCCTTGACCTGGATCCCTTTTTTCTCTCCCCCACCCCCACGCAGCCCCTTTCATTTCATCCCCATATTCCTTGACTTCAAGCCTTTGCTGAGAGATCTAATTCTTAATTCTGTGATGGACCAAGTGTAATTGTGTAATGGACTAGATTATTTTGGCTGATGTATTCAAGCCTCAGTGTGAATATTAAATAGATTTATTCTGGAGTTATCTACCCTCGGTGTGAATCTGCATTTGCTGTTCCTTCCCTACACGCTTAATGGGAAATAATGCAGCTTCAATGTGGCATTGTGTGTAAAAAGGCCACATTCTGATGGTATTTTCACAAGATGTAAAAAGAGGAACATTTTGTATTCAGCTGTTTTAAGATGTAAGCAACGTTTTATAATTGGTGTCCTTTATTTACTTATGTAGAAATATTAGTGTCTCTATATTTTGTTTCCGTTGCTGTAATGCAAAATAAAATGCACTGGCATTGCTTGTGTTTTCAACTTGAAAATAAATAACTCGAGTTAAAGTATAGCTTTAATGTTTAAAATTTTAAATATGATTTCAAATGGGCATTTATTTTGATTTTTTTTTCTTAGTCTTTACAGGCTACCACAGGAGCAGCATTGCTTGCAAGTTCTCCATCTATGAGCCTTCTGTCACCTTCCTTTAATACAACAAACCAGAAAATAACATCAGCAACTCTGAGCCAAGCCTCACTCGGGATGATGCCAGGCATTGTTCCTATGCACTTTACATTCCCTACAGTTTTAACCTTAAGCTCAGACTCTGCACCAAAATCAGCCGTATCAACGGATGCAATTGTCACGGGTCCTGCCCCGGGGACATTCCACCATGGCCTTGCACATAGTAAGTTGTACATTGTAGAGTCTTTTGGAGGGTGAACCAGGCGTCCATCTGGTGGTTTGGAATCACATACAATGCAATATTATTGAAGTATTTTTGGGAGTGGAGACACAGAAGTGGGATCATTTCAAAATTTAATGAGCATGTTAATTAGTATAAATTATTTTTGTATAAAATGTTGGTGTTGCTCCTTTTTCTTTGGTGAATATAATTGCATGGAAGGTATTTACTGGTAACCTACTTGAGCATATTGGCTTTCTTCAACCCACAGTTTAATGCTAAAATGAAGTTTGTTTTATGGATTGTTCTTTTATCTCCCGCCAGCTGAAACTATTAACAACTCCACCCTTACGATATTATGATGACTGAACCTGTAAGCATGGCTATGCTAATTAGATTTGTTCTATCAGTAAACATTTTCCCCTGAAGACATTTTATTGCAGATGTTATAGCACTTCTGCCTATTGTGAAGAAACTGAAATACTGGGATCTGTAATTTGATCTTTACTTTTACAAATGCAACGTGCTGGGTATTGCTCAACGATTTGACCCACTGAAATATTAGTGCACAGTCTCCTCACATCTGCACTTCCCCAAGTCTCAATTTTAAGGATGACTTTTTAATGTAAAATAAATAGTCATAAAATACTTAGCGATAATTAGCAGCAGTAGACTAAATTGATATTTGTTTTTTAAAAACTGTACCTTTTGCCTCATTTGCAAGCCTAGATTTGCCATTGAAGTCAATGTAGTTCCATTGTTCTGACCTGGCTTGGAATCTGCAATGTAGTTGTCAGCATACAGCCAGGGAATCTCAGCAAGACAAAACTTTGTGAAATCCAGCCACCCAGGGCAGCAATAGATAGTTGACAATCTTAATAAAAGCAAAGGAAGAAATAAAACTGGCCCCAGCTATCATTTACCAGTTCTCTTTGTCTAGAGACATTGTACCAGAGAACAGTAACTCTTTTAATGTTGTACCTTTGTTTAAAAGCAATATTACTCTGATCTTAAATCAGGTTAGACAAGCATAGGATGCGAAACTTCACTAAATTCAATGGTTAACATAAGCTTTAATTTATTGTGCTTTATATTATTAGACTTGTGTCCTCCACATTTAAGAGGTTTGCTTGTGGTAGTAGTGTCATTTTTCGAGGTTGTTGAAAGTTATTAGTGGACCAGTTAATTTGACACCAGAATAGTTGATGAAATTCAGTCTGGAGAGGTGCAAGTTTGTGCATTTTCAGAAGCCAAGTAAAGCAAAGAATTACTTGACAGATGTTGGAGTACTTGAGATCTATAGAGAAAGCAATGGACCTTGAAGTGCATATTCGCAGGTCGCTGAAGGAACCTGGACAAGTGGATGAGGAGACAACGTACTTTTATTACATATAAGGCTGAGAATAAACAACCATACTAGAATTGCACAAAATATCAGTTAAGTCTCAGCTAGATTGTGTAAAACTCTAATCATCAGGTAACAGAAATAATGTTATGGTGCTGGAGAGGCAGTGGTGGAGATTGGTGAGGATGACTCCAGTGCTAGAGAGGATAGATTGGCTAGATTCGTCTTTCATGTAAATGAGAATGAAGGAGATGCAATTTAATTGTATAAATAAAGTAATTGGGAGACCAAGAATGTGTCTGTGGAGGTTGCTGGGGTGGAAGGTGAAGATAAGGGGAATCCTCTCCTTGGTTTGGAGGAAAGAGGGTGAGAATTGTTTATCTCACAAAGGACAATAACTAGGACATAGATTTGTTAATTGGTGGAAAGATTAGAGAAGTTGAAATATTTCTTCACTGAACAACTTAAGGGGCTGTCCCACTTGGGCGACCTAATTGGCGAGTTTAGGAGAGTTTGAAAAAATGTCATGTTGATCTCCTTCGACTATGTAGAAGACCTCCTTCGACTAGCTACGACTAACTTCGAGAAAATTGGACACCGAATAGTGGAGAGTGAAGACTACCTCCTTTAATCTCCGACCTCCCTTCGACTATGATGAAGACTATCTACACCTACCTTTGACTACCTTCGATTACCTACGACTAACATGCCGACCTACTACGACTAAACCTACGAGTAAAAAAAGTATTGATTTATTTTCCATGGCGGTCTTTATTACTCGCAGGCATTTTTCAACATGTTGGCAAATACGCCGCGACCTAGCTGAGTCCTCGAGTACACGGGGGCTGTTCTCGAACATGAAGGAGAGTTACAAAGACCTCATACGACCTTGTGTCGACCATGCTGCGAGTACGAGTCGAGGGCAAACTCGCCAGAACTCGCGGATTAGGTTGCCCAAGTGGGACAGGCCCCTTAAGAATTTGCAACCTATTGCTGGTAGAAACAGACACCACATTTAAAAGGTATCTAGATGAAGTCATTAATCTATGGAAAATTGGTTGGCAGACAGGAAACGAAAAAGTAGGGATTAACGGGTCCCTATCAGAATGGCAGGCAGTGATTGGTGGGGTTCCGCAAGGCTCGGTGCTGGGATTGCAGCTATTTACAATATACAGTGCATTCAGAAAGTATTCATACCCCTTCACATTTTGTTAGTTACAGCCTTATTTTAAAATGGATTAAAGTCTTTTTTTTTTATCATCAATCTACACGCAATGCCCCAGAATGAAGAAGCAAAAACAGGTGTTTAGAAATTTTTGCAAAGTAATTAAAAATAAATAACTGAAATATCACAATTACATAAATATTCAGACCCTTTGCTAGGACACTCAAAATTGAGCATAGGTTCATCCTGTTTCCATTGAGATGTTTCTACAACTTGATTGGAGTCCACCAGTGGTAAATTGAATTGATTGGACATGATTTGGAAAGGCACACACCTGTCTATATAAGGTCCCACAGTTGACAGTGCATGTCAGAGCAAAAACCATGCCATGAAGATGAAGGAATTGTCTGTAGACCTCCGTGACAGGATTGTGTTGAGACACAGATCTGGGGAAGGGTATAAAACAATTTCTGCAGCATTGCAGGTCCCGAAGAGCACAGTGGCCTCCGTCATTCTTAAATGGAGAACTTTGGAACCACCTGGACTCTTCATAGTGCTGGCCGCCCGGCCAAACAGCAATCGGAAGAGAGGGCCATGGTCAGGGAGGTGACCAAGAACCCGATGGTCACTCTGACAGAGTTCCTTTGTGGAGATGGGAGAACCTTCCAGAAGGACAACTATATCTGCAGCACTCCACCAATCAGGCCTTTATGGCACAGTGGCCAGACGGAAACCACTCACTCCTCAGTAAAAGGCACATGACAGCCCGCTTGGAGTTTTTCAAAAGGCACCTAAAGGACTCTCAGACCATGAGAAACAAGAATCTCTGGTCTGATGAAACCAAGATTGAACTCTTGGCCTAAATGCCAAGCGTCATTTCTGGAGGAAACCAGGCACTGCTCACACCTGGCCAATACCATACCTACGGTGAAGCATGGTGGTGGCAGCATCATGCTGTGGGGATGTTTTTCAGCGGCAGGAACTGGGAGACTAGTCGGGATCAAGGGAAAGATGAAGGGAGCAAAGTACAGAGCGACCATTGATGAAAACCTGCTCCAGAGCGTTCTGGACCTCAGACTGGGGTGGAGGTTCACCTTCCAACAGGACAACGACCCTAAGCACACAGCCAAGACAACGCAGGAGTGGCTTCGTGACAAGTCTGTGAATGACCTTCAGTGGCCCAGCCAGAGCCCGAACTTGAATCTGATCGAACATCTCTGGTGGGACCTCAAAATAGCTGTGCATCGACGCTCTCCATCCAACCTGACAGTTTGAAAGGATCTGCAGAGAAGAATGGGATAAATTACCCAAATACGGGTGTGCCAAGCTTGTAGCATCATACCCAAGAAGACTTGAGGCTGTAATCGCTGCCAAGGTGCCTTAGCAGAGTACTGAGTAAAGGGTCTGAATACTTATGTAAATGTAATATTTCAGTTATTTATTTTTAATTACTTTGCAAAAATTTCTAACCCTGTTTTTGCTTCTTCATTCCGGGGTATTGTGTGTAGATTGATGATTTAAAAAATGAATTGAATCCATTTTAAAATAAGGCTGTAACGTAACAAAATGTGGAAAAAGTGAATGGGTCTGAATACATTCTGAATGCATTGTACATTATTGATTTAGATGAAGGAATTAAAATTAACATTAGCAAATTTGCAGATGACACAAAGCTGGGTGACAGTGAACTGTGAGGAGGCTTTTATGAGGATGCAGGGTGACTTGGACAGGTTGGATGAGTTGGCGGATGCATGGCAGATGCAGTATAATGTAGATAAATGTGAGGTTATCCACTTTGGTGGCAAGAACAGGAAGGCAGATTATTATCTGAATGGTGGGTTAGGTAAATGGGAAGTACAATGAGAACTGTATCCTTGTACATCAGTCACTAAAAGTAAGCATGCAGGTACAGCAGGCAGTGAAGAAAGCTAATGGCTTGTTAGCCTTCATAATGAGTGGATTTGAGTATAGGAGCCAAGAAGTCCTTCTGCAGTTGAACATGACCCTGGTGAGCTGACACCTGGAGTATTGTGTGCAGTTTTGGTCTCATAATTTGAGGATGGACATCCTTGCTATTGAGGGAATGCAACGTAGGTTCAGGAGATTAATTCCTGGAATGGCGGGACTGTCATATGATGAAAGATTGGAACGACTGGGCTTGTATTCACTGGAATTTAGAAGGATGAGAGGGAATCTTATAGTAACATATAAAATTATTAAGGGATTGGGCACGCTGGATTCAGGAAACATGTTCCCGATGTTGGGGGTGTCCTGAACCAGGGACCACAGTTTAAGAATAAGGGGTAGGCCATTTACAACTGAGATGAGGAAAAACTTTTTCACCCAGAGAGTTGTGAATCGGTGGAATTCTCTGCCTCCGAAGGCAGTGGAGGCCGATTCACTGGATGCATTCAAATGAGTTAGATAGAGCTATTGGGGCTCACGGAATCAAGAGATATGAGAAGACAGGAACGGGGTACTGATTGTGGATGATGATCACATTGAATGGCGGTGCTGGCTCGAATGGCCTACTCCTACACCGATTGTCTATGTTTCTAAGTCTTGTTAATCTACTGATGTCAATATATGGGAAGGGTGTAGTATAGATTCACCGGGATGTTTCCATGGGGTTATATGTAGAGACGTGGTAAGCTGGAACATTTCCCTTGGACTGTAGAAGGCTTGGGTGACCTTACAGAGACGTACAGAATCATGAAGGGTATTGATAAGTTGAATGGTCAGTGATTGGCTCTGGGTGCGAGAGTCTAAAACTAGTGGGCACAGATCTGAGGTGAAGGGGAAGATCTAAAAGGTACCTAATGAGCAAATTTTTCTCACACTGGTGAGTATGTGCAACGGTCAGAGAAAGCGATCAAAGTGGGAACACTTACAGCATGAGAAAGACCGTTACATCATAGAAAATGGGACCAGTCCTGGTAGGTAAATTGGTCAGATTGTACAAGCTGGGCCAAAGGGCTTATCGAGTCTCTCCTTACACTCTCTAGTGGAACCAGACCCTTCCTACGTAAGACGAAAATGCAGATGCTGGTTCAAACTGAAGATAGACACAAAAAAAACTGGTTTAACTCAGCGGGTCAGACAACATTTCTGGAGAAAAGGAATGGGTGAGAGTCATGGGAAAGGGAAACATGATATAGAGAGATATTGAACAGATGAATGAAAAATAGGCAAAAAAGTAATGTATGGCAGCCAGAACCGCACAAATATTCCAGTATCTTGTAGAGCTGTAACATAATTTTCCCATTCTTGTATTTGATGCCCAGTTTATGGTGGCAATCGTGCCATATTGCTTTCAGTGTATTGCATTTCATCCTCGCACTTTCGGCAAAGTGGCACGGCTGTTAGAGCAGCTGTCTTGAGAGACCCAGGTGCGATCCTAACTTTGGGTGTTGTCTGTAGAGTTTGCAAATGACCACATGGGTTTCTTCCGGATACCCATGTTTCCTTCCACGTGCAAAAGATTTGCGGGTTTGTAGGTTAACTGGTTCGTGCAAATTGCTCTTAATATGTAGGGAGTGGATGCGATAGTGGGGTAACAGAGACGGAGGGTTATGGTCTGAGTGCAGGTAGATGGGACTAGGTGAGAGTAAGTGTTCGGCACGGACTAGAAGGGCCGAGATGGCCTTTTTCCGTGCTGTAATTGTTATATGGTTACTAGTGTCAACAGGTGATCAATAGTCAGCGTGGACTCAGTGAGCCAAAGGCCTGTCTCCATCCTCTCTTCTCTAATCTATATGGTCTATATTTGAGCAACCAAATTGCAGATTGGTTGACCATTTTTCCAAGGCACTTTTTTTTCTCTTTCACTCTGGTGCCTGTGTTCAACCTCCTATATTTGATGGCTGTCCAATGGAATAGCACCCAATCTTCTGATTAAGCTTGCTAGATCACTAAAAATGTAATATTAAATGTAACCACTACTGGTAAACCCTTGACTCTTCCCCCTTCTGTTTCTGGAACATTTTGCGCAACTGCTTTTTAAAAAAGTAATTATTACTTTGCCACCTTGTGGTTGAGCCTATTAGGAAAAGGCTGGACTGGATTTGGTGTTGTGTGATGAACCAGATTTGATTAGGGCCCTTAAGGTAAAGGAACCTCCTTAAGGTAAAGGAGGTAGTGACCAAATTCAGAGAGGGAGAAGATGAAATCGGATATGACCGTATAATTGTTGAGTCAAGGTAATAACAGAGGCATGAGGGAGGAGCTGGCTAAAGTTGATTGGAAAGGGGGCCCAAGCAGGAATGACAGTGGAGCAGCAATGGCAGGAGTTTCTGGAAGTGATTCGCAAGACATAGGAACTTTTCATTCTAAAGCGGAAGAAAGATTCTAAGTGGATAATGAGGCGACCGTGGCTGACCAAGGAAGTTAAAGACAGCATAAAACTAATAGAGAAGGCATATAATATTGCAAAGATTAGTGGAAAGCTAACAGGTAACATGAAAGGCAATAAGGGGAGAAACGATGAAATATGAAGTTAAGCTGGCCAATGATATAAAAGAGGATAGCTTTAGTTTTTTTCAGATATATAAAGAGTAAAAGAGGCAGGGCTGGATATTGGACCACTGGGAAATGACGCTGGGGAAGTAGTAATGGGGAATAAAGAAACGACAGATGAATTGAATACTCTTGAATACAATTGAATACTCTTATTGTGTCAATCTTCACAGCAAAAGACAGGTGCCAGAAATTCAAGAGAGCAAGGGGCAGAAATTGGAGGAGCAGGTAGTGTAGAGGAAACAGCCTATTAGGAAAAGGCTGTTCTGGATTTGGTGATGTGTGACGAACCGGATTTGATTAGGGACCTTAAGGTAAAGGAACCTCCTTAAGGTAAAGGAGGTAATGACCAAATTCAGAGAGGGAGAAGGTGAAATCGGATATGACCGTATAACTGTATTTGTAACTGTAACCCATCTGCAGAAGACTTGGACAGGTTGGCATGAAGTGGCAGATGAAATACAGAGTAGCAAAGTATGTGCTCATGCACTTTGGTAGTAAGATAAAGGTGTGGACTATTGTCTAAATGCGGAGAAGATTCCAAAATTTCAGGCCCAAAGGGACTGGATTCCCAAAAGATTAATTTGCAAGTTGAATCGGTAGTAAGGAAGGCAAATGAAATGTAGGCAAAAACATTCACTTGGAGGACTAGAATATAAAAACAGGGAATGTAATACTGAGGTTTTATAAGGCACTAGTCAGACTGCATTTGGAGTATTGTGAGCAGTTCTGAGCCCCATATCGCAGGAGGGATGTGCTGGGTTGGAGTGGGTCCTGTGAAGGTTTACAAGAATGATCCCAGGAATGAGTGGGTTAATATATGATGAGTGTTTGGTGGCTCTGGGCCACTATTTCCTGGAGTTTAGAAGGATGAGTGAGGACCTCATTGAAACTTACCGAATAGTAAAAGGCCTGGATAAAGTAGATGTGGAGAGGATGTTTGTGATAATGGGAAAATCTAGGACCATAAGGCACAGAATCAGAATAAAAGGACATACCATTAGAAAGGAGATGAGGAATTTCTTTAACCAGAGGGTGGTGAATCTGTGGAATTCATTGCCACAGATGGCAGTGGAGGCCAAATCATTGGGTGTGTTTAAAGAGATTGACAAGCTCTTGATTAGTAAGGATGTCAAAGGTTACAGGAAGAAGGCAGGAGAATGGGGTTGAGAGGGAAAGATAGATCAGCTATAATTGAACAGCGGAGTCTACTTGATGGGCCTATTTCTGCTCCTATGACTTAGGAGCTGTGACACCTTTGGTCTATACCATATCACAAACATTCCCTTTTGTTCTTTCCATGTACCCCTCTCCAAAATGTAACACGCCTTCTCACATTTCCTGTTCCGATGAGCCAAAACTTCAACTCTCCCTCCCCACTGTTGCTGCTTGCGGTGCTAAATACATCCTGCATTCTCTCTAACATTAGGGCTCTTCGAAAAACTTCTGTATACAATATCGCCATCCTATACACACTCCAGCCTTGCAGATTTTATGCATCTTATTTAGATAAGGCCACTGAAAACTAAATTGTGGGAACCATATGTAGATTAATTTTGAGCTTGTATGCATAGTTGTGCTAGCATTTCTAAGAAATCTCGCATTAAAGAAAAACATTATAAAATTGTCAAAGGGGATGGAGGGCCGGTGCTAGCGGTTAGAGTGTTCCAGACTCACAATAACTTTTCAAAAATAAAGGTCTTTCTACAGCAATCATTTTTCTATTGTTACTGCAAGCTAAAAAATACTAAAGACTCAATTGTACATTGGTTAATAAACTTATCATTGCACAAGTATCAATGGAAGCAATTGCTTGTTAATTTTAATGGGCACCCATGGTTAAAGCAGCTGTGTTCTTAAGAGATAATGGTATTTAATTACTGCTGGAAAGTTGCATGGAAACTGTTCTTTTCCCTAAACTTTTTTTTAAAGCAAGACAGCTTTTTTCTGCTTGGCAATTTCTAAAGTGACAAGTGGTTCTCTGGTTCCCAATTGAAATCGGGATGTTATAATCAATTCAGTCCATGCAATGGTGTTCCCTAATTTATCACTCTCATTATGGCCAATTCATGACATGCAAAAAGTGCCTTGGAGCAAAATTATATATAGACTAAGATCTGTAATTCGGTTCCGAGGTTGGCCGTGGTCAGGAGCACAGTAGTGGTGTTTAGCCTATATTCTAGGCTTTCTCCAGCAGTCTACTATTTTGGTTATTCCATCAGTTAAACTGACTATCTGAATATTGTGAGAATCAACTTAACTGATTGTAGACTGATATGTCTGTATTTGACAATACGATTCTTGTGGGAGTTATTCTGTTCCATTGATTACAATGAGTCAGGAGAATACAATGTATTATACTTTATAGAAGAACAGGTGTATATTTTTTCCGTACACAGTTAATTGGCACTTTGGCACATTTAATACTTTGATGCCAGACTAACAGATTTTCCAGCCTATTGGATGTTAATCCAAATAATATCTTTAATATCCAATTAATACTTCCAAATCATTTTTAACGTCCTACTTTATTATATTCCATTTTTTATTGAACCGACTGCAGTCAGTCTCCAGATTATGACCAGATTCTGTACTCGAGAGAATTGTTGGTATCCTGAACTGTTAGCAAGTTGGAAATGAACAGAAACAGCTGTGATGGAAGAGCCAGCAGATGCAGGAAGAGTGACTGGCTGACTCAGTGAGTGAGTGTGCATGGGTGTAAGCTGCTTGACACAGGCACAATTAGTTGTGGGAGGTGGCAATTGGGTGTGGAGTGAAAGCCCGGTGGTAATGCCCCATTCTTATCTGGCCAAATATGCCTGCATCCCCACAACAGCCAGCAACCCCTTTCCCATCCATCCCGGCAAGCTCGCAAATGTGTGTTTCTATGTACAGGTGCCCGTAAGTCAGGCATTAGTAACCTGAGGATTATTACCTACATTACAAACATTACATTGCTACTAAGTATTCTTTGGGTCCGTTATAGCTGTAAATACATTTGTATGGACTCTTAAGGGAGAACAATATTGTGTTCCTTAGTCAAGAGAGATAGTCATACAGCATGGAAACAGGCCCTTCAGTCAACTTGCCCATGCAAAACACCATGCCCCGTCTATACTAGTCCCACCTGCCTGCGTTTGGCCCATATCCCTCTAAACCTATCCTCTCCATGTACCTGTCCAACTGTTTTTTTAAGCACAGTGTTTGTGCCTGCTCTGGCAGCTCGTTCTATATACCTACCATCCTTTGCGTGTAAAAAATAAAGTTGCCTGTCAGATCCTTATTAAATCTATTCACCTTAAACCTATGTCCTCTTGTTCTTGTTTTCCCCTACTCTGGGTGAAAGATTCTGCGCATTTGCCCCATCTATTCCTCGCATGATATTGTACACCTTTAAGATCTCCCCTCATCTGCATTTCAATGAATAAAGACGTAGCTTGCTCAACCTCTCCTTATAGCCCAGGCCCTTGAGTCCTGGCAACATACTCGTAAATCTTGTCTGCATCTTTTCCAGCTAAACAATATCTTTCCTATTACAGTGTGACCAAAACTGAACACAATACTCCAAATATGGCCTCGCCAATATCGTGTACGACTGTCAATGATGTCAAAGAACATGGGGTGATAGAAAAACCTGACTTAAGTGAAGTGGTTCTTGGGAGAAGCTGGGGAGGTAGGGTTCAACTGGAGATGTGGCCTGTAGTCTGTCAGGTTTTCTGGCTTTGGAAGAGAGGTCCTTCTTGGTCAGGAGCAGATTGTCTCGAGCTTAAATTCCAATCCTCATCACCTTGGAAGATCGAGGAGATTTGATGTGTCGATGAATACTCTTGAATTTCTACAGGTGTATGGTAGAGAGTACTTGTTTGATTGCATCACCGTCTGGTTTGGCAGCTCAAATTCTGCCTTTCAAATTATCAGCAAATATCATCCTAGCCACCCTCTCATTTTGCTGCTGAGGTAAAGTAGCAAAAGGTGAAGAAGGTGTAGCATCCTAAAAACTGACCACCAGATTCAAGAACAACTTCTTCTCAGCAACCTTCAGGCTCTAGAACTCTACCCAACACTGACCTCGACAGCCATCATCTTCCAAGGATTGTCTTTTTGCTTGCACTATTATCATTACCTATATTACAGTTATTAATTTATTGTATTCTGAATATTGGTGTTTTATTGCATTTATGCGCCTGTTAAAGCTACAGCAGGTAGAAATGTATTTATTCTGTTGTCGGTATTTATGACAATGAAACACTTAATTCTCTTGACTCATCTTTGAAGAACAGGCATTCCTGAAAGGTGTATGCTGTGTTTTGATTGAGGGCTAAAATATGGGAACTACAGACTTGGTGTATTATTTCTCTTTCAGCCACCTTCCAGTTATCACAGTGTTTGTTTTGGGGGTTCAGGAGTAGACCTACCAGGCTATGCAGAAAATGTATTTTTGCTGCTATTTGAGCCTCAGCTCTATTGTGAGCATTGTGGTGAGCCTTTGCTCACATATACATTGAAATTAAAACTTTGCATCTGTCAAAAATAGGAGTTGCCAGTATGGTTACATTTTGTTTTGCGTGCTTATAAATCTTTGCTGTCAATTATAATATTTAAAGGCAAAAATAGAAGCCTTCCATATGCTCTGTGTAGTTGCTGGTGATGGTTCCAAGAACCCTGCAAACATGTATCCAGAGTTCCACAGAAATAACATTGATTTTGCACTATGTTTTGAGTATGTTGACAAGTGGCTAAATTAAATATATTTGCCAATAAAGTGTCTGGTATCTGAGAAGAAGTAAAGGTTTGACATTACACTACTGTATGAAATTATCATAAATTCTCTGAAAATCCTGCATTGAAATGCATTGGAGAGCTATGAAAAATGCTTAAAATTAAAATGTAATGGTTGAATGTCCTTTGCTTATAATCTAATTTTGATTTGCTTCTCCATTGTGCCATTGATATACTATGCATAGTGGATGGCATCTATTTGCTTTCACATCTTTTAAGCTGATTTTTGTATTTATTGTGCCAGGTGGCTATGCTAAAAACGATCACTAAACTGCATGCTGTAGTGTTCAGTGCTGTGGCTTTCCATTCTCACCAACTGGCTTTTCTCTCTGCCCTTCCTCTAGGTATTTTTGCTGGCTTACACTCTACCCCACACCATGCAGTGCAGCTTCCACATGCAGTGTTGCCCACCCACATACAGCAGTCTCTCCAAGGTAATACAACACGTGACTTGTGTCTCTTTACGTACTGAATCCCACCAGAATACAAGATAGCAAAATATGGGATGTAGTTTCATTTATAATGTAATTTTAATGACAATGGATGTGATGCAAAACAGTTCATCTCTTTATCATATTATTTTCTATGTATCCTTTAAGAGTCAGACTGGAAGAGATGTTTTAAGTGGCAAATTTGGATGTTAAGCAGTTGTACCTCTAGTTTCAAGATCTTTGTTTTAAAGATCTTGCAATAACACATGGTAAATTTGTGCCATCAGCATTATAAATATATTCATTTTAATATTCTAAACTTTGGACTGGTGTTCCTATCACATTAAACAACATATTTGATAAATAAGCGATTGAGGAACTGGAGCACCAATGTAACTGCTATCTGAGCCATTTATTAGTCCAAACGTCTAATTAATTAATTAATCAATTCATTGTCCCCATTAATTAATTATTGTATGGGCCATTTATTGGTCCAAACTTTATTTGTTTATTAATTAATGTGCAGGATTAGCACACTGCCCACTATTTGTGGGTTAGATCTAATTCGCATTGAAGTTTGATATGGTGCATCTTGCACTTCTGTTTGTAAATCAGCAAGTATCTTGAGTATAGTAATGTGACCTGAAAAGGTCTGACTGACTGGATTACTGCAAATCTCTATTGATCCAACTATTCAGTCGAAAATTGGTCACATACGTACATTTTTAATGACATTCATGGGTTGAACTTCTGAGAAATATAAGATGAGTTAATTGTAGAGGAACTTGGACCTATGTCTAAGTTAGAGTTGCTCAACTTGAAGGATAAAGCTTCACCCGTCCACTACTTACACAACCACAGAATGGTTACAGCAGAGAAGGAGGACTTTCGCCCAATGATCCCATGCTCTCTCTAAGAGCAGTCAATTAGTCCCACAAACCTGCCCTCTTCCCATTGCCTTCCAAATCGTTTCAGGTAGCACTACTCAGGCAATCGGTATTCGATACTGATCTCTGGTTTGCATATTCCTCTTATTCTTGATCTCCATATGTGAAACTCAGGACTTTGCATCTTCAAGTTGCTTTTTTAATCCGCCTTACCTCTGTTAGTAAGAATATTTGCTTCAATAGTTGTATGATGAGCTATTGAGAGTACTGAATTCTTTTAAATTAACTTTGTGGCAGGAACTGACTTGTAAATGTTTATTATCCACAACATTTTGAAGTTGATTTGAATAATTGAGAGATTAATTAGAAAACTTGCATTTTCTATTCAAGATGGAGCCTTATTTCACTTCATATGGCAAGTAATAGACATGGGGAACATCATGTGGAGTGTAAGCAGAATAGTTATAATCTTGAGGCATGGAAGAGAAAATTGATTATCCTTCTCAGCTGTGATTTCTTACCCTACCTAACTATACCTAATTCAGTGTTCAAGCTTGAGTGTAAATAATGACCATTTGGCCAAAATAGCCTGTGGAATTGTACCTTGAGCAAGTAATCGGCTGAGAAGAAAGGAAAAATGGGAGAAATATTGGGTGGTGGGGGAGGGTGGATTTGCATTGCATCTAACAGTACAGCCGATTTAGAAGCCAGGTAATGAATTGGAATGGAGGTGTGACTGAGCTGTTCCTCCAAGCAATTATAATCTTAACTAGCCCCCAAAGGTTGTTGGCCTCTATTTGATTGCAGAATGTATTTTCCTGATTTCAATCAGATATTGACACTCACTGAATATCTTTTTCTTCAAATTCAGATGGCAACAAAATCCATGGGGAGACTTCCAGCATGCAACGTAAAATGCAATGACCTCTGGCACAAGGCACAGTTGAATGAAGTCGCTGTAGATATCAAAGGCAATGGTCAACCTGTAGGAGCTGCAAGGCTAAATAGCCAACTCTGCATTTTCTTTTATCTAATGATTAATTGTGCCCTTTAATGTTGGGGCAAGGAGAATGTGGTTGAAATTGAATACCTTTGAGACTGACAGATGGAAAGGACTTGTTACAGCAGCAGAATAATGATAGCTGGAGGACATCAAGTGGGTTTAGAATGTGCTTAGATTCAAAGTGTATGGAAAAGTATCTTCCACTGAATGCCTATGCAAGAACATTTTTAGTACTGACATGGTAGTGAAGGTCATTAGAGCAAAATTGTATGTGGTGCATTCCAGAGATATGGCAGCTAGAAATTTTACTTTCAATATTTTGTTAATTCATTACATAGGTTAATCCTGTACTCAGCAGCAGACTTAATTAAAGCTTTTATAATTTGCCCAGGCAGCAACTTGGAATCTGTACTGACAGAACACTGTTTACCTGACACGTAGGCACATGTTCGTGTGAGGTTGGACATTTCTTGTGGATAATTACTCTCTTTATAGAGGTAAGGTAAACAAACCAACGCTAGTTTCAAGATAAGCTACATCGAAAAAGGTATTGCCCCTATAGACACAGCCACTACTCTAATAGTTATCTGTTTTAAAGAAATTGAAGTTCCATTTTGAGTGGATTTTGTCAGCAGGATGCATTGGGTCTTTTTTAAGTTAAATTACTATTTATTGCCTGTACTCTTTGTTTTCAAAGAGTGTATTTACATTGTACTCTTCAGCTCTGTTGATGCACTAACAAGGCCCAAGACTCTTGAGCCACTCTTTTGTGTGCTGTGCATCTAGCAAAAGAAAAATTGGAATCTATGAACTGTAACAAGATATTTAGAGATAGATGAGAAATAGTTTGCATTAGGAAACCAGCTGTGTTAGCCACCTAAATATAAACTTGTTAGTGACTACGACTGATCACAATGGTCTGGTGTATAACAGTTTTTTAAAAAGCTATTAATCTCACGTACTCCTTGGAGCTTCTCATTTTATTGGGAACTTAGGACTAAAGGCGGTTTCATGGTCTGTCTTGTTAAATCCCTGTCAAATATCATTTGTTTGGTAATGCAAGTATAGACAGTATTGTAGCAGATGCTGGTCATACAATTGCAGTGCCTTTCCTTCTAATGCAGAAAATGGGAAGTGTGAAGTGAGGTTTCATGTATTCTTAATCCTTGTCCAACACTTCTTTAAAACGCAAGGTAAAATACAGGATTTGAGAAGTAATTTGTTTATTTTAAACGAAATTCACTTGCAGTTCAAAATTTGGCATAATCTAGTTGATTTTAAAAGAACCATGTCGGCAGAGAAGCCAAAGATTTTTTCAATAAAGATGACGTAAGCTTGTGGAACATGGTCATGGGCTGATGATTAGAAACCTTTTTTGGACATTTTCATAAGATTTTTAACAAAATGGCATTTTATTTCTGGAGTGCTTCAGTCATATTTAATGCTATGGGTGACTCGCAGGCATGATAAATGTTCTACAGAAACTCAGGACTTGAAAATTGCTGGATCTGATTTTTGTGTTAATGAAGTTTAGCTCTACTTGAAATTGTATAATCATTCTCAAACTCTGTAAATTGTGATTGTGCTAGTACGTTCAATTTGTTTTAATGAAAATAGACATTACTTTGAATGATGGTGCTTCATTGTATATTATTTTTGAGAGTTGTGTGTGTATTTGCTGCAGGACAAAAGGTTGGTTGTTTCTGTTGCACACGGATATGTCAATAAACTAGAAAACTTTGGATAAAATGGACTGTTTTTATCCATTTCTATCAGCATTTCTTGTGACCTCACATTATAGATTCTCCTCCGAGGGATACCGCCTCGTATCTACTCTGTCAATCTCACCAACTTTTGCCTATTGCACTGAGATATCATTTCATTATGCCACACAGGATATATGCCTGGAGAAGTAGCACCAGATTACGTTTGACATGAACGCCTCATAAATCCCAAGGAGAAGATGATTTGCATCCCAAATCCTAAAGGGGGCGACAAAAGCTTCCTGCATAGGGTGGTGTATCTCTGGAATTCTCTCACATTAGGAGCATTGATAAAATACATCTCTTGATGCTCCTGAAGAACATCATCAGTGATGTAACCTGGGGTCATTGGGTGTTTTGGGTCTTTCAACATCAGACACCCTCACCCAGGTGACCCAGCCGTGGTTGATCAGACCACGACTTGTGTTCAGGTGGCATTCGCTCCTCCCCATGGACCTCCACTCCTGATCCAGAGCCCATCTGGAGGCTTTCTCCGCTGCTTCTGTGGTGTTCTTGATGGCTCTTCTCCTGTCCCTTCCGTTGATGCCCAGTGCACTCAAGGCTTTGTAGAGCGATTGCCCTGCAAAACCTCTGCAGCCAACCTCGATGGGCATACACCTTGCCTTCCAGCCCTGCTTACGGTAGTCTGTGACCAGCTCTTCATACTTGGTATTCTTCCTCTCGTGGGCCTCCTCCAAACAGTCCTCCCACAGTACTGTCAGTTCCAACAAGACAATATTTTTGGTCGCCTCTGAGACCAGGAGGATTCCTACTTCTCCAAGAGCCTTTGGGCAGTGGCTCAGAATGTGTTCCAAAGTCCCCTTGCCTAAGCATTGCGGGCAATCCAAAGATTCCACTTTGCCCCAGATAAAGAGGTTCGATGGGCTGGGCATAAAGATTATTATTTAATCTTTCTTCACGGGACAACTCTCCTATATTTAGTGAACTCCACTATATCACCTTAATAAGCAGCAATACCTTATTGTTCAGTCTCCTCACACTTACTGTAAAGGTTAACTGCTAAATGCTGTCCTTATTGTACCAGCAGGTTAATGTGCTCCAGCTCATAAGGATATACAGATACTTCTGAATACTGACAATAATTTCTCCTTATCCAGCCCACTATATTTTTCCTCCATCTGCTAACTAATTGCCTATTCAATTTATCTGCCAACGTTGCAAATATGGATGTGGAAAGGAGGGAAGAGTCTCAGAATTAAAGGACATTCCATTAGGAAGGTGAGGAATTTCTTTTGTCAGAGGGTGGAGAATCTGGAATACATTACCACAGAAGGCTCTGGAGGCCAAGTCAATGGATATTGTCTTGGTATACCACCGGGTGGCACTCGATGGCAGCCTCGCCTACAGTCTCCTTTTTATGTTATTTTTAGTGTGTTTAAAAAGTTTGTGTTAATGTTCTCCGGTTTGTTTTATGGGGGAGGGAGTGGGGGAATTTTTTTTTCAATCTCTTACTTTGCCGGAGATGCGATTGTTTTCCAGGTCGTAACTCCGGTCGCTCTGCGGCCTAGCATTGTGGAGCTGGAGGCCTTGCTCAGGACTGACTTTGAGCATGGACTTGCCATCGGAGCCGATTCCTTGCCTGGGATCGATGCTCCAACCGCGGCCTGCGGACTTTAACATCAAGGAGCTCGCTGTCCCGGGAGAGACCGAGTTGGGAAGCTCCAAAACCGCACGGCGTTCGACCAGCCCCGACCCGAGGTAGATTGCCCGGTGCGGGGGAGCTGAGATTCCTCTCCCCCCCCCCCCCAATGCAGGAGCTTGATTGCCCTGACGAGGAGGCCCGCCGCCAGTTATGGGAGTAAGATCGTCCCGTCAACGGAAGGTTAGAGGCCCCCAACCTCTGGAGGACAAAGAAGCGAAGAGATTGACATTTTTAACGCCTTCCATCACAGTGACGAATGTGGACGATCACTGTGGTGGATGTTTATGTTAATGTATTTTGTGTTCTGTTGCTTTTTATTAGTATGACTATGGAAAATCAAATTTCTCGTATGTTGCAAAACATACTAGGCTGATAAAGTAAGTGAGTATATGAGTATTTTTAAGGCAGAGATAGATAGATTCATGATTAGTATGGGTATCAGGGGTTATGGGAAGAAGGCAGGAAATGAGGTTGAGGGGGAAGATAGATCAGTCATGATTGAATGGCAGAGTAGACCTGATGGGCCGAATGGCTTAATTCTGCTCCTATCACTAATGAACGTGAAATATCACTTTGCAGACTTGCTGCTTATATTCCCATCCATTTTTTTTCCTGATTACAAACTTGAGTATATTTTCTCATTTTGAGTATAGATTGTACATGGATGAAACCCCTAGCAGTGTTCTTTAAGGTACCTACTAGCTATACTTTGCCAACCTGAAAATGATCTTGTGTATTTTTAAGAAGAGACATGTAACTGCAGATGCTGGTTTACACAAAAGACGCAGTGGTGGAGTAACTCAGTGGGTCAAGCTGCAACTCTGGAGAACATGGATAGTTGATGTTTTTGGTTGGTACCTTTTTTTTCTCATTTAGAGCAATTGTCTTTGTGGGGAAAGCTGGAATTTAATGCATATTGCTAATTTCCCAGAGAAGGTTTTCTCCCTTGAACAACTGCAGATATTCAGGTGAGGCTTCTAAAGGCCAATGGGTAAAGATCTAAAAGTCGAACCAAGTGATGATGGGTTAGGAATATCTGGTGGTGGTGTTTACATGCATCTGCTTACTGTTCTTGGCAATAGAAATAGCAGATTTCCATGATGCCTTTGGAGTCGAGGTGGCAAGTAGCTAATGCATTTTATCTATAGTGTTCACTGGAGACATTCAGTGCTGGTAATGGATGAAGTTGAGGATGCCAGTCAGCGGGATATTGTTGAGCTGCATGAGTGGCGAGCCTGCAATCATTCATTCATTGGGAGAGTATATCATCTCAAACTTGCACCATGTAGACAGTGGAAAAGCTTTGGGATGTCATAAGCAAGGTGATTCATTGCAAGATCCCCAGACTGACCTATTCTTGACTGAGAATTTATGTGGTATGTCCTGTTGATATTAATATCATCCAAGATATTGATGGCGAGAGATTCAGTGATGGTAATATGATTACATGTCAATGAAAGGGGATTAGACTCTTCTCAAAAATGGCCATTAACTGGCATTTAGCAATTTGTGCGTCTTGATGATTTCCAGGTCTTCTTGCAGGCAGGCATAGACTGCTTTATTTACTGAGAACTTGCAAAGTGAATTGAACATTGTACAATCATCAACACACAGCTTTGTAGAGTGGATAGAATACAAAACCAGCACCATATCTCTAGACAAGCATTGAGACAGGGGCCTAATATTCTTCCCATTAGCAAGCCCCACAGTCTTCTTCACCAGCAAATGGATACATTCTTACTCCCAAATGGGCACACTGGCATTAGCCTGCCTGCTGAAGGCCAGCCACTTTTGCCAGAGGTGAGCATTGCATTAGATTGTGTTCAGAGAAACGTCCCAATTAACTCAAAGGGCTGTTTGGAGTCCAATTGAGACAGGGTCTGGGTGAAAGGAGCATTGAAAGTTAAAGCCACTTTGCTATCCCTTTCTATGGGTTTGGGAGAGTCTTTGCTTGCATGGTATGTGTTCACCCCAATCCCTTCTATCTATATACTATTGAAAGTCTCGTCTTGTTTCTGTGCGTGTCTGCCTGTGTGATTGTATTTTCGCCAAAACAGTACATGGTAGTGCAAAATTTTTTGCAGAACCTTACTCAGCTTTTTCCCGCCATCGATTTAATAAGTTTCCTTCAGATTTGATGTTATATTTTACAAGTTATTGATATTTAAAGTTTTTGAAAAAGCCAACTTTAACTGACTGTGAGAGTGAGACTTTTCTAGCAGCTTCCAGTGATGTCACAATGGCATCTCACACTCCTCCAATCACAATGGGATCTCATTTACACAAGCTGCTGTGAGCATTCCAACAACCTAAAATTACATCACAATGTGATCTCTGCTGCCAATACACAAGCTATGAGAGTTGACGGAGTGGGGGATGGGAGGAGAAGAAATGTTATTTAAACATTGTCTTTAGTGGGGAAGTGCGAAAGGCCAGAGGTGAGGGAGGAAGTCACTGAGAGTAGGGAAAAAGAGGGAGGGAGAGGTGACGGAGACAATGGGATCAGCAGCTGCAAGGGGAGTAAGGAGAGTAAGATTTCCCCCCCCCCCTCCACGTGGGAAGGATTGGCTCAAGGGAGTGCCGACGCCGACCCAAAAGTCGAGTCCATTCATCAGCTCCCGGAAGCGGCGATTGCCCCCCACCCCCCACATGGGAAGGATTAATTGCGTTGCGGGAACGGGTTGCATTGGGGAAACGGGTGAGTGGTGGAAACTGGTTGTTTTGGGGAAACGGGTGAGTGGTGGAATATTGCGTTGGGGAAACGGGGCCCAACGGGTCGTGGGGGGGCATAGGGAGCAGAGAGGGGTTATGGAGGTGGGGAGAGGGGTTATGGAGGGTAGAGGGAATGAGTGGGGGTAGGGGGTGACAGTAGAGGAAAGGAGGGAGTGGAGGAAGTGAGGGGAGAGAAGAGGAAGGGTGAAGAGGAGGGGGGAGGAGTATTGGGGGATGAGGGGAAATGAGCTGGGCCTGTGCAGTTGGGGGCTATGGGTGAGTGGTGGAATATTGTGTTGGGTGAACGGGTTACGTTGGGTGAACAGGTGATGAAGTGATTGGCTCCGGGGGTGAATGACGACACCGCATTTGAAGACCAGCACTCCTGTGTGACGCCGCAGCCCCCCCCCCCCCCCCCCCTCGGTCCCGCTTGGATTAGTATCATATCTATATACTTTTAAAACTGTGTGTGTGTGTATGTCATTCGGCATTTTACATTGGAACTTTGCCTTTGATTCGTTACTCTGCGAAAACCAGACACAAAAACGCCGAGGTTTTTACCATTTCGCTAGCGATTTCACTTTTACATTCGCTGATCCACTCATTAAATTTAGTCATTTTTCTGTACACATTTTAAATAAAATCCATCACCCCCCCCCCCCCCCCCCCACTCACTCATTTTTGGCCTCCCGCTGGTCAGCTTCTCATCGCGTGCCCCGCGCGACTGGCTGCTGCCGCCCGGCTCTCCTCCACTCCCCCCCCCCCCCCCCCCCCCACCCGGTCCGGCTCTGTCACGCTGGCGGAAGCCAAAGATCGGCTGGTTCCCCCCCGTTGCTTTCGCCGTCCTCGCTGGCGGCCCGCAAACTCACTCGGGATCAAAGATCCTATAGCGGAGCGGGATCCTATAGCGGGATCAAAGATCCTGCTCGGGGGCTGAAGCGCCAAGGATGCGAGGCCTCACAGTCTCTGATGGGGCCGCTTTCACAGACTTAACCAGGGATCTGGGAACTCGGCATCTGATGGGGACGAGGAGGCTTCCCGAGGGAAGGCAGGGACAACTTAGAATCCAGCAGCACAGTTGCTCCGTTAATGGATTCATTCCACAGTGAGTTCAGTTCGGTAACAACCCCCCCTCTCCCCCCCCCCCTTCTCCTCCCCCCCCTTCTCCTCCCCCCCCTTCTCCTCCCCCCCTTCTCCTCCCCCCGTTCTCGTCCTCCCCCCCCCTTCTCCTCCCCCCCTTCTCCTCCCCCCCCCCTTCTCCCCCCCTTCTCCACGCCCCCTTCTCCCCCCCTCACCCCTTCGCTCCTCCCATCCATACCCCCCTATCCCCCTCCCTTCCCCCACCTCTCACCCTCCCTTCCCCCCACCTCTCCCCCTCCCTTCCCCCCACCTCTCCCCCTCCCTTCCCACTCTTCCCTCCATCCACCTCTCCCTCTGTCTCTTGCCCCTCTCTCTCTCCGCCACTCTCTCTCTCTGCCCCTTCTCTTTCTGCCCTCACTCTCTACCCCCCCCCCCTTTAGAAGCGCCTGCGAGTTGGGGGCTATGCATCAGTAGATAGGGCCGTTATGGGGTAAAAGGAGCAAATTAATAATATTAATATAATATCAAGGGGGTAGTTAGTGTGTGTGACGCCGCATGCTGCCCCCTCCTCGCAACCGCACATTGGGGGAACAGACCCAACGGGTCTGCACTTGGTCTAGTATCTATTAAAACTGTGTGTGTGGGTGTGTTATTTTGCATGTGAAACTTATTTTCTCGAAAACCAGACGCAAAAACGCGGAGATTTTTACAATTTAGGTAGGGATTTAACTCGGATTATTTCCCCAGATTTTGAATAAAATTGTTCACAAAACATTTTTTAAAAAAATTTAAAAAACTGCTGCATGAGTCACAGGACCACCTCACAGATCCAATCACAATGGATCTCATTTACATATATGACATCACAATGGGACAGGGATGGGAGATTGGAACCTTCACGTGGTCCCACTAAAATCAAGCTGCTGCATGAGTCAGTGCCATCTCACAGATGTACAATCACAATGGATCTCATTTACATATGCCATCACAATGGGACAGGTATGGGAGATTGCAACCTTCACGTGATCCCACTAAAACCAAACTGCTGCATGAGTCAGTGCCATCTCACAGATGTACAATCGCATCACAATGGGACAGGGGTGGGAGATCTCTCCCCTTCCCTGACATTTAAAAAAATATTAAGGTTGCCCAGCAGCTGAGAGTATTCCCTCTTCCCCCCTCCCCTACCCCATCCCCTCCTCCCCCTCCTTCTTCCCCCACCACCTCTCCCCCTCCCTTCCCCCTCTCCCCCTTCCCTTCCCCCCTCTCCCTCTCCTCTCCTCTCTCTCCCATCTCTCACCCCACCACCCTCCCCTCCCTCGCCCACCCTTCCTCCCCTCCACCCCCCTCTCCCTCTGTCTCTTGCCCTTCTGTCTCTACCCCTTTGTCTCTGTCTCTCCCCATTCTCTCTCTGCCCTCACTCTCTACCATTCTCTAGATGCGCCTGCGAGTTGGGGGCTATGCGTCAGTGGATAAGGCGGTTATGGGGTAAAAGGAGGAAATTAATAATATTATTATATCAAGGGGGGCAGTTAGTGTGTTTGACGCCGCACGCCGCCCCCCCTCCCCCGCAACCACGCGTTGGGGGACCACAACTTGGTCTAGTATATTACTAAAACTCATTTTGTAACTATCTATCCATCTATCATCCGGAACCTATGCCAAAATGGTACACGACAGTGCTAATATTTTTGCATATTTTTCTTGTGGGGGAGGGGGGTGGGATGGGGGAGCTCCCCATTTCATTGTACTGATTGGGGATGATCAGCCATGATCACATTGAATGGCAGCGCTGACTCGAAGGGCCGGATGGCCTACTTTTGCACCGATTGTCTATTGTGAGGGGTGGAATAGGGGAGAGGTTTCATTTCCAGAATTTTCCTTGTGGGGGGGAGATATTGGGGTTTTCATTGTGGTGGGGTGGAATAGAGCGGTTTCATTTCCAGAACTTTCCCTGTGGGGGGTGAGATGGGGGAGGTCAGTGCCGCCACCGCCCACAACCCCCATGTGGGAGAATGTGTGAGTGGTGGAAGCGGGATGCGTTGGGGGAAGGGGTGAGTGGTGGATTATTGCGTTGGGGGAACGGGGCCCAGCGGGTCTGCACTTGGTCGAGTATATTACCAAAAGTCTCATCTTATTCGTTTCTATATGCATATGATCTAGGACCTACGCCAAAACGGTACATGGTAGTGCTAACATTTTTGCACCACTTTACTCCCCTTTGTCCCGTGGTCGTTCCTATAAAGTTTTGTTCAGCTTGATGTTATATTTCACAAGTTATTGATATTTAAACGTTTTTTAAAAAAAACTTTGAGAAGAATAACTTGACAGATGCTGTGACAGTTGATTGGAGATTTTGGCAGTTAGCAGCTATGACATCACAATGGAATCTCACAGTCCTCCAATCACAATGGGATCTCATTAACATATGGTGCCGTGAAAATTCCGCCACCCGACAATGACATCACAATGGGATCTCAGCTGCCAATCAACAGTGTTGGGATAAGCTCCATCCAGTGTAATGAGTGGGGAACGGTCGGAGAAGAAATATTATTTAAACATTGTGTTTCGTAGGGGGTGCATAGGGGAGAGGAGAGGGTGGGGGTGTCTGAGGGTAGGGAAAAGGAGAGAGGGAGAAGTGAGAGAGGGAGGGGAGGAGGAGAGGGGAGAGAAGAGGGAAGGTGAAGTCGAGGGGGAGGAAGTGTATGAGCTGCGCTTCCGCAGTTGGGGGCTATGGGTGAGTGGTGGAATATTGCGTTGGGGCAACGGGTTGCGTTGGGGGAATGGGTACATCACAATGGAACCACATTTTGATTTCTTGGGAGGTTTTTTCTCATTGTGGGGGTGGAATAGGGGAGAGGTTTCATTTCCAGAATTTTCGTTGTGGGGTGGGGGGTTTCAATGTGGTGGAGGGGGGTGGAATAGGGGAGACTTCATTTCCAGAACATTCCTTGTGGGGTGGGGGCAGTTGAGGGTTATGGGTGTGGAGGAATATTGCGTTGGGGGAACGGGTGGGTAGTGGAAACGGCTTGCGTTGGGTGAACGGGTGAGTGGTGCATTATTGCATTGGGGGAACGGGGCCCAACGGTCCCACTTGGTCTAGTTTGTATATAAAAAGGAAAGCAAATTCTCAATAAGCTACAATCATAAAACAGTGTGGCTACATTTACACCAGGAATTTAGAGTGCATGCACAAGAACATTTGGCTTGGTCCAAGTGTAAATTGTTCCCAGTGTGTGTACAATAGTGTTAGTATGCAGGGATCACTGGTCGGCGTGGACTCGGTGGGCAGGGCCTGTTTCCGTGCTGTATCTCTAAACTAAACTAAACATAGGATCTAAACCAAAATGCTGCTCGAATTCGTTGAATAAGCAGAAAAGGAGAAAATTGGTGGCATAAGGAACTGCAGATGGTGGCATCTGGTGTGGGACAAACTGGCTGGAATAACACAGTGGTTAGACTCCAGAGTCTGAAGAAAAGCCCTGACCTGAAACATCGCCTTCATATTTTACAAGGAGACAACTCCATGCTTTCGCATCAAATTTCCATACTTTTTAAAAGTGAGTGACTTGAAATGACTGTCAGGGAAATTGCAATGTTCAATGAAAATGGGAATCCAATTTCATGTGCAGATCAAAATTCAAACCTAATGTTACATTACACCTACATTGCTATGGAATACAAGTCTCAAAAGTTTAAAATGAATGTTGAAGCCTAATTTTATGTCACCAGGCCATGGAGAATTTCCGCATAACATTCTCTCATGGTATGTCCCACAGATATCATTTACTCTTCCAGACCATGCCTTGCATTTCTCCTACAAATGCATGGACATGGTAGTATTTGCAGCTGCATCAGACTGCATGAAAAAGCAGAACTTACGCGTCTTTGTAACTGCAAAGATGGACATGTGGAACTCGGACTCGTGTGGGTATTCCCTTCCCAATTGATAGGTCCGACCTGTACCATGCACAACATATTCAATGATTATGGACTTCGTTTTCCTGGACTTCAGGTACATCCTTAAGGCACCTGTTGGCCCCTGTGACTCATGCTGAAACAACCATTCAGGTTCAGGCAAAGCTAGCCTCTTGCATTCAAGGACACACCAATTCTTACGAGCACATGCACTTTACAGTGAAAAACACAGTTGATTTTTTTCTGTACACATTTTTAATGAAATCATTTTTCTGTACACATTTTTAATAAAATCCTTCACCACCCCCCACTCACTCATTTTTGGCCTCCCGCTGGTCAGCTTCTCATCGCGTGCACCACGCGACTGGCTGCTGCCGCCCGGCTCTCCTCCACTTCCCACCCGGCCCGGCTCTGTCACGCTAGCGGAAGCGAAATATCGGCTGGTTCCCCCCGCTGCTTTTCGCCGTCCTCGCTGGCGGCCCGCAAGCTCACTCGGTATCAAAGATCCTATAGCGGAGCGGGATCAAAGATCCTACTCGGCGTCTGAAGCGCCGAGGATGCGAGGCCTCACAGTCTCTGATGGGGCCGCTTTCACAGACTTAACCAGGGATCTGGGAACTCGGCATCTGATGGGGACGAGGAGGCTTCCAGAAGGAAGGCAGGGACAACTTAGAATCCAGCAGCAGAGTTGCTCCGTTAATGGATTCATTCCACAGTGAGTTCAGTTCGGTAACAACCCCCCCTTTCTCCCCCATCCCTTCTTCACCTCCCCCTCACCCCTTCGCTCCTCCCATCCATACCCCTCCCTTCCCACCCTCCCCTCCACCCCCTCTCTCTGTTTCTGCCCCTCTCTGTCCCTTCTCTTTCTGCCCTCGCTCTCTACCCCCCCCCCTCTCTAGAAGTGCCTGCGAGTTGGGGCTATGCGTCAGTAGATAGGGCCGTTATGGGGTAAAAGGAGCAAATTAATAATATTAATATAATATCAAGGGGGTAGTTAGCGTGTGTGCGGGGGGGGGTGTAGTTAGTGTGTGTGACGCCGCATGCTGCCCCCCCCTCCTCGCAACCGCACGTTGGGGGAACAGACCCAACGGGTCTGCACTTGGTCTAGTATCTATTAAAACTCTGTGTGGGTGTGTCATTTTGCATGTGAAACGTATTTTCTCGAAAACCAGACGCAAAAACGCAGAGATTTTTACAATTTCGGTATGGATTTAACTTACGATTTCATAAATGCACTCCTCTCTAGATTTGGTCAATTATTTCCCCAGATTTTGAATAAAATTGTTCTCAAAACATCAAAAAAAATTAAAATCAAACTGCTGCATGAGTCACGGGACCACCTCACAAATCCAATCACAATGGATCTCATTTACATATATGACATCACAATGGGACAGGATGGGAGATTGGAACCCTCACATCATTCCACTAAAATCAAACTGCTGCATGAGTCAGTGGCATCTCACAGATGTACAATCACAATGGGACAGGTATGGGAGATTGCAACCTTCACGTGATCCCACTAAAACCAAACTGCTGCATAAGTCAGTGCCATCTCACAGATGTACAATCACATCACAATGGGACAGGGGTGGGAGATCTCTTACCCTCCTTGACATTTAAAAAAATATTAAGGTTGCCCAGCTGCTGAGAGTATTCCCTCTCCTCCCCTACCCCCTTCCCCCACCCCATTCCCTCCCTCCCCCTCCTTCCCCCCCCACCTCTCCCCCTCCCTTCCCCTTCTCCCCCTTCCCCCCTCTCTCCTCTCTCTCCTCCCATCTCTCTCACCCTCCCTCGCCCACCCTCCCTCTCTCCCCTCCACCCCCTCTGTCTCTTGCCCTTCTGTGTCTGCCCCTTTCTCTCTGTCTCTCCCCATTCTCTCTCTGCCCTCACTCTCTACTCCCCCCTCCCTCTCTAGACGCGCCTGCGAGTTGGGGGCTATGCGTCAGTGGATAAGACGGTTATGGGGTAAAAGGAGCAAATTAATAATATTAATATATCAAGGGGGGCAGTTAGCATGTGTGCGGGGGGGGGTAGTTAGTGTGTGTGACGCCGCATGCCGCACCCCCCCCCCCCCTCCCCTGCAACCACACATTGGGGGACCACAACTTGGTCTAGTATATTACTAAAACTCTCATTTTGTAACTATCTATCATCCGGGACCTATGCCAAAATGGTACACCATAGCGGTAATATTTTTGCACCAACTTACTCACCTTTGTCCCGTGGTCGTTTATATAAAGTTTATATATAAATTTATATATAAATATATATATTTCACAAGTTATTGACATTTAAACGTTTAAAAAAAAACACTTTGAGAAGAATAACTTGACAGATGCTGTGACAGTTGATCGGAGATTCTGGCAATTAGCAGCTATGACATCACAATCGAATCTCACAGTCCTCCAATCACAATGGGATCTCATTAACATACGGTGCCGTGAACATTCCGCCACCCGACAATGACATCACAATGGGATCTCAGCTGCCAATCAACAGTGTTGGGATAAGCTTCAGCCAGTGTAATGGGGAAGGGTAGGAGAAGAAATATTTAAACATTATGTTTCGTGGGGGGTGCGTAGGGGAGAGGAGAGGGTGGGAGTGTCTGAGGGTAGGGAAAAGGAGAGGGAGGGAGAGGTGTGAGGGAGGGGAGGAGGAGAGGGGAGAGAAGAGGGAAGGTGAAGTCGAGGGGGAGGAGTGTATGAGCCGCGCTTCTGCAGTTGGGGGCTATAGGTGAGTGGTGGAATATTGCGTTGGGGCAACGGGTTGCGTTGGGGGAACGGGTACATCACAATGGAATCTCATTTAGATTTCTTGGGAGGTGGGTTTTCATTGTGGGGATGGAATAGGGGAGATGTTTCATTTCCAGAATTTTCCTTGTGGGGTGGGGGGTTTCAATGTGGTGGAGGGGGGTGGAATAGGGGAGACTTCATTTCCGGAACATTCCTTGTGGGGTGGGGGCAGTTAAGGGTTATGGGTGTGGAGGAATATTGCGTTGGGGGAACGGGTTACACAGGAGGAACGGGTGGGTGGTGGAAACGGCTTGCGTTGGGGAACGGGTGAGTGGTGGATTATTGCGTTGGGGGAACGGGGCCCAACGGGTCCCACTTGGTCTAGTTTGTATATAAAAAGGAAAGCAAATTCTCAATAAGCTACAATCATAAAACAGTGTGGCTACATTTACACCAGGAATTTAGAGTGCATGCACAAGAACATTTGGCTTGGTCTAAGTGTAAATTGTTCCCATTGCGTGTACAATAGTGTTAGTATGCAGGGATCACTGGTCGGCGTGGACTCGGTGGGCCGAAGGGCCTGTTTCCGTGCTGTATCTCTAAACTAAACTAAACATAGGATCTAAACCAAACTGCTGCTTGAATTGTTGAATAAGCAGAAAAGGAGAAATTATGTGCATAAGGAACTGCAGATGGTGGCATCTGGTGTGGGACACAAACTGATGGAATAACACAGTGGTTAGACTCCAGAGTCTGAAGAAAAGCCCTGACCTGAAACATCGCCTTCATATTTTACAAGGAGACAACTCCATGCTTTCGCATCAAATTCCATACTTTTTAAAAAGTGAGTGACTTGAAATGACTGTCAGGGAAATTGCAATGTTCAATGAAAATGGGAATCCAATTTCATGTACAGATCAAAATTCAAACCTAATGTTACATTACACCTACATTGCTATGGAATGCAAGTCTCAAAAGTTTTAAATGACTGATGAAGCCTAATTTTATGTCACCAGGCCATGGAGAATTTCCGCACAACATTCTCTCATGGTATGTCCCATACATATCATCTATTCTTCCAGACCATGCCTTGCATTTCTCCTACAAATGCATGAAAATGATAGTATTTGCAGCTGCATTCAGACTGCATGAGAAGCAGAACTTACGCGACTTTGTAACTGCAAAGATGGACATGTGGAACTCGGACTCGTGGGAGTATTCCCTCCCCAATTGATAGGTCCGACCCGTACCATGCACAACATATTCAATGATTATAGACTTTGTTTTCCTGGACTTCAGGTACATCCTTAAGGCACCTTTTGGCCCCTGTGACTCATGCTGAAACAACCATTCAGGTTCAGGCAAAGCTAGCCTCCTGCATTCAAGGACACACCAATTCTTACGAGCACATGCACTTTACAGTGGAAAACACAATTGATATTGCCTGTTGCATGAGCAACCACCAATGTGAATTGTAAACTGTGCCACAACCTGCACTCACATGGTGTGTGTGCACAGGGGATGAAAAGCTAAGACAATGAACGTTGGAATTTCTGGTTCTTTGTTAATCAATAATTATCGTTTATGGCGAAGAAAATGAAGGACTCATTTTATAAACAGACCATTTTTTAATTTGTTTTCCTCTAATATAAACATATCCTTGAAATTTATTCCAATCCCTGAAAAGATGCCACAAATGTAAATAAAGGTAAGAAATATACTAAATGTAATTAATTCATGCATTTATGAATTATTTGAGTGAATATAGTTCCATTTTGTTAAAAGAGAAATCACCCAAACTTGATTTTATAAAAATGATTACAAATATTGCTTGAAATTAGTTTGCTGTAAAATAGTTTATTTTTAAGCATTGTTAGTCCAAAGTTTTCCCTGCTTTTGAAAGAAAAATTAGTATTTGGGACCTTCCAGTCAAATGCAGTTTTTGGAATAAATTTTGTTCCGCCATTGATACCTAAAACAGAATGAATACATTTGCTCGCTTTTTTCTTCATTTGGCATGGAGACTTGTGTCATTTTGGAAGACAAATAGATTTAAACTCTTCAATGCACTAGTGACAAATGCAAATCTATGTTGAAAATGTATTAATACGTCTCCAGTCTCCAAAACAGCCAATACATAATGTTTTAGAGGTTTCTATGCCCTTGAACATTAAAGCTCTATTTCTTCACTTGCTTAGTTTACACACTGCAAAAGCAACTATCATTCTATGGAAAGGATGAAAGGCTTGATATTTCGCCAGTGGGGAGTTGGAATATACATATGCCTTTGTCCTATCATGAGCTTTTAAATTCTGATAGGTTGGGCCAATTATGGACCTTTTGTCCATCCCCAACAAAAAAAGGTTCTTCAGGAAGCCACAGCAGAAGGTGAGAGCTAAAACACTTTCTGAACATCTTCGATCATTGTCATTGGAAGATAAGCAGATCCTTTTGGAACTGCAAAGTCAAGTTGCTTGTTACTTGATTTTTGTAGAGGTTTGTCCTGCAGATGAAGCTGGGCCCAGCAAGTGACGGATGCCTCCCCAACCACCAAAGCAAAGCAGTTCTCAAACATTGGGAAGCAGCTGAGCTGGAGCCTGTGACTTGGAGCCAGACTTGGAAGACTTTGAAACAACCAAGCTTACCCACAGAATACAAGCATCCCCAATGGCAATGAGGGTCAAATTATTGGCAAGTATTACTCACAATTCTGAGCTATGGCAGGTGGTAATTTATGTTGATTTTACGTTTATAATTGTTGCAGAGAAGTGAAAGAAAGTTTAAAGAGAATAAATTTAGAGAAAGATATCAAAGCATTCAGGAAAATGAATCATGTAATAGCAGTTAGTTTACATTAACATTGGGTTTAATTCAGGTAGCTCCCACATCGCAAATAAATTCATCTAGTTTCTTCCAAGAGTTCTTTGACAATATTCTTCTGTTTTCAAGCAAGTTGGTAAATTGAATGCTGCAGACAATTGTGCTGTGATCTTCAGATGGAAAGAAAGACATCAGTTAGACTTGGAGGAGACGGGAAGCAGCAGAACCCCGGTTTGTTGGTCAGGGATGCATAAATCCAGTGCTTCCTTATAATTAATGTGATGCTTGCTAATTGTGTGGCATTTCATGCTTGCCTGCTACCAAGGCAGCAAATTCTTGGATTGTAATTTCCTTGTCCATGAACTGCTTATACTGTTTCTCGGTAATCTTGCCCTTCTTCAGAACATCACTGACAGAATACTTCTGTCCTGATTTCCGATCATGGAGGATGGTGGAAGTACCTGAAGGATCTTTTACTGTTATCTCCTCCCAGTCACATTCCTGGTTTTCAAGGTTGATGTACATGTCGTAGTCGATGAGACCAATGTTAAAGGCTTCCCGTGGAGACATTTCTTTGCCATTATCTGGATCAATTACTACAATGTGACGGCGTAAACTGTTCTCCCTCTGTTCTCTCTTTATTTTCAGAGCAGCTAATTCCTTTTCCAACTTTTCAGTCTCAGCTTCTTTGTATACGGTCGATTTCCTTAAATCATCCAACTCCTTCTGTAGAGATGTGAATCGAGATTCCATAAGATCCATGTTGTCAGCAACTGATGTTGACTTTACTGACTGGACTTCTTTAGTTTGTTGAACGGTTACCTCGATGTCAGAATGTAGTCTTTGTCTTTCATTCAGCAGACTTTGGATTTCCCTCTGCAAGTTGCTGTTCTCCTCTCTCAGATGTTCCAAGTCTTTCAATGACTTCCTGTCATTGAACTCGGTGTCTGATAGCTTAGCTTTCAAGTGATCAAGCTCATTCTGCAAGTTTTGCTTTAATTTTCCTTCAGCTTCTAAATTTTTCCGAAGATTTTGAACTTCTAATTCTATCTCAGGGTCTCGTTCTACCTGAACTTTTTCAGTAAAGACATTTTTTACCTTGGTTTTCATTGACTCAAGCTCGATCTGTTTGAGCTTTGTGGTCTGAAGGTCATTTTCAAGATTAGTTTGAGTTGCCTTTACATCCTCTAAGTTCAGTTTAAGCAATGAAACTTCTGTTTCTTGCATAGGATCTTGCTGCAGAACAACCTTCTGTCTCAACGTGACTTTATCTCTT
This sequence comes from Malacoraja senta, assembly GCA_038087875.1. Taxonomy (NCBI): domain Eukaryota; kingdom Metazoa; phylum Chordata; class Chondrichthyes; order Rajiformes; family Rajidae; genus Malacoraja; species Malacoraja senta. The sequence continues at coordinate 52,712,892 of CM075981.1, forward strand.
ACCTCCTTTTCTTTCTCCTCAATATTAGTGAGCTCTATTTTTAACCTCTTGACCTCCAGCTCAGCTTTGCGTCGAGCCTCTCTCTCTGCTTCAAGTTCCAGCAACTGCTTTTCCAAGTCGGCTTTTCGGCGTTGCAGTGTTTGGATCTGGGCTCTCAAATTTGTCACATCAAATTCCATACTTTTTAAAAAGTGAGTGACTTGAAATAACTGTCGGGGAAATTGCAATGTTCAATGAAAATGGGAATCCAATTTCATGTGCAGATTAAAATTCAAACCTAATGTTACATTGCACATACATTGCTATGGAATGCAAGTCTCAAAAGTTTTAAATGAATTTTGAAGCCTAATTTTACGTCTCCAGGCCATGTTGGAGAATTTCCACACAACATTCTCTCATGGTATGTCCCATACATATCATCTATTATTCCAGACCATGCCTTGCATTTCTCCTACAAATGCATGAACATGGTAGTATTTGCAGCTGCATCAGACTGCATGAGAAGCAGAACTTACGCGTCTTTGTAACTGCAAAGATGGACATGTGGAGCTAGGACTCGTGGGGGTATTCCCTTCCCAATTGATAGGTCCTACCTGTACCATGCACAACATATTCAATGATTATAGACTTTGTTTTCCTGGACTTCAGGTACATCCTTAAGGCACCTTTTGGCCCCTGTGACTCATGCTGAAACAACCATTCAGGTTCAGGCAAAGCTAGCCTCTTGCATTCAAGGACACACCAATTCTTATGAGCACATGCACTTTACAGTGAAAACACAATTGATATTGCCTGTTGCATGAGCAGCCACCAATGTGAATTGTAAACTGTGCCACAACCTGCACTCGCATGGTGTGTGTGCACAGGGGATGAAAAGCTAACACAATGAATGTTGGAATTTCTGGTTCTTTGTTAATCAATAATGATTATTTTTAGCAAAGAAAATGAAGGACTCATTTTATAAACAGACCATTTATTTTTTTTAATTTCTCTAATATAAACATATCCTTGAAATTTATTCCAATCCCTGAAAAGATGCCACAAATGTAAATAATCAAAGGTAAGAAATATACTAAATGTAATTAATTCATGCAGTTATGAATTATTTGAGTGAATACAGTTCCATTTTGTTAAAAGAGAAATCACCCAAACTTAATTTTATTAAAATGATTACAATATTGCTTGAAACGGGTTCGCTGTAAAAGAGTTTATTTTTAAGCATTGTTAGTCCAAAGTTTTCCCTGCTATAGAAAGAAAAATTAGGATTTGGGACCTTCCAGTCAAATGCAGTTTTTGGAATAAATTTGTTCCACCTCGTACACCATTGATTCCTAAAACAGAATGAATACATTTGCTCGCTTTTTTCTTCATTTGGCATGGGGACTTGTGTCATTTTGGAAGACAAATAGATTTAAACTCTTCAATGCACTAGTGACAAATGCAAATCTATGTTGAAAATGTATTAATACGTCTCCAGTCTCCAAAACAGCCAATACATACTTTTTTAGAGGTTTCTATGCCCTTGAACATTAAAGCGCTATTTCTTCACTTGCTTAGTTTACACACTGCAAAAGCAACTATCATTCTAGGGAAAGGATATTTCCCTAGATATTTGATATTGATATTTGATATTTAGCCAATGGGGAGTTGGAATATACACATGCCTTTATTCTATCATGAGCTTTTAAATTCTGATAGGTTGGGCCAATTATGGACCTTTTGTCCCATCCCCAACAAAAAAAGGTTCTTCAGGAAGCCACAGCAGAAGGTGAGAGCTAAAAGACTTTCTGAACATCTTTGATCATTGTCTGGAAGATAAGCAGATCCTTTTGGAACTGCAAAGTCAAGTTGCTTGTTACTTGATTTTCGTAGAGGTTTGTCCTACAGATGAAGCTGGGCCCAGCAAGTGACGGATGCCTCCCCAACCACCAAAGCAAAGCAGTTCTCAAAAATTGGGAAGCAGCTGAGATGGAGCCTGTGACTTGGAGCCAGACTTGGAAGACTTTGAAACAACCAAGCTTACCCACAGAATACAAGCATCCCCAATGGCAATGATGGTCAAATTATTGGCAAGTATTACTCCCAATCCTGAGCTACAGCAGGTGGTAATTTATGTTGATTCTACGTTTAAATTTGTTGCAGAGAAGTGAAAGAAAATTTAAAGAGAATAAATTTAGAGAAAGAGATCAAAGCATTCAGGAAAATGAATCATGTAATAGCAGTTAGTTTACATTAACATTGGGTTTAATTCAGGTAGCTCCCACATCCCAAATACATTCATCTAGTTTCTTCCAAGAGTTCTTTGACAATATTCTTCTGTTTTCAAGCAAGTTGGTAAATTGAATGCTGCAGACAATTGTGCTGTGATCTTCAAATGGAAAGACACACATCAGTTAGACTTGGAGGAGACGGGAAGCAGCAGCAGCCCAGTTTGTTGGTCTGGGATGCATAAATCCAGTGCTTCCTTATAATTAATGTGATGCTTGCTAATTGGTTCCACCAGGTTTTTCGGGTAAGTGGTGTCATCTTTGAGTCTATTGGCCCTAGCTTCATCAATCAGGCCAGAGGATATTGCCTGTCTGAGCGAACGCCTCTCAGAGGTGGCAGGGTCAACTAGACCTCCGGTTAAGTACTGTGCTTCCAGATACCACTCAGCAGCCTCAGAGTAAAGCCAGCCACGTTCAACGGCCTTAATAGCAGGCAGCAATTCCTTGGTTTGAGGATTTTCAATGCCTGTGTAGGCACTCTCAGCGCTGGAGAGTCTCGTCTCAAGTCCATGATCAATCAAGCCAAGTTCTGCAGCCTTAATTACATTGTATCGACTGCCATCCTTTATAAAGAAGATTCCACCAGTTGCAGCTTGTGCTTCCAGAAGCCTCAGAGCAGTATCTGAGTCGATCAAATTTCGGTTAGCTGCATTGGGGATGGAGATTTTCTTTTCCGTGTCTGCATCAATTATGCCTCCAATTGCTTGCAGTTTATCTTTGGTTGGAGAAAAGCGACTGGGAATTTGTTGATGTTTATCTGCCTTAGCGATGTCATTGTGTGGCATTTCATGCTTGCCTGCTACCAAGACAGAAAATTCTTGGATTGTAATTTCCTTGTCCATGAACTGCTTATGCTGTTTCTCGGTAATCTTGCCCTTCTTCAGAGCATCACTCACAGAATACTTCTGTCCTGATTTCCGATCATGGAGGATGGTGGAAGTACCTGAAGGATCTTTTACTGTTATTTCCTCCCAGTCACATTCCTGGTTTTCAAGGTTGATGTACATGTCGTAGTCGATGAGACCAATGTTATAGGCTTCCCGTGGAGACATTTCTTTGCCATTATCTGGATCAATTACTACAATGTGACGGCGTAAACTGTTCTCCCTCTGTTCTCTCTTTATTTTCAGAGCAGCTAATTCCTTTTCCAACTTTTCAATCTCAACTTCTTTGGATACGGTCGATTTCCTTAAAGCATCCAACTCCTTCTGTAGAGATGTGAATCGAGATTCCATAAGATCCATGTTGTCAGCAACTGATGTTGACTTTACTGACTGGACTTCTTTAGTTTGTTGAACGGTTACCTCGATGTCAGAATGTAGTCTTTGTCTTTCATTCAGCAGACTTTGCATTTCCCTCTGCAAGTTGCCGTTCTCTTCTTTCAGATGTTCCAAGTCTTTCAATGACTTCCTGTCATTGAACACGGTGTCTGATAGTTTAGCTTTCAAGTGGTCAAGCTCATTCTGTAAGCTTTGCTTTAATTTTCCTTCAGCTTCTAAATTTTTCCGAAGATTTTTAACTTCTAATTCTGTCTCAGGGTCTCGTTCTATCTGAACTTTTTCAGTAAAGACATTTTTTATCTTGGTTTTCGTTGACTCAAGCTCTATCTGTTTGAGCTTCATGGTCTGAAGGTCATTTTCAAGATTAGTTCGTTTTGCCTTTACTTCCTCTAAGTTCAGTTTAAGCAATGAAACTTCTGTTTCTTGCATAGGATCTTGCTGCAGAACAACATTCTGTCTCAACGTGACTTTATCTCTTACCTCCTTTTCTTTCTCCTCAATATTAGTGAGCTCTATTTTTAACCTCTTGACCTCCAGCTCAGCTTTGCGTCGAGCCTCTCTCTCTGCTTCAAGTTCCAGCAACTGCTCTTCCAAGTCGGCTTTTCGGCGTTGCAGTGTTTGGATCTGGGCTTTCAAATTTACCTTCTGCTTTCTCTCTTGCTCAATCTCATTTGCCATTGAACCACATTCTGCCATTAATAGTGGATCTTGTTGCACCTTCACAACCTCCTGCTGCACCACTTTTTCTCTCACTTTTGCTAGATCCTTCTTCTTCAGTTGGATGTTCTCTTCATGTTTTAATCGCTCGCTCTCTTGCTCCAGTTGTTTCTTCTGTTCTTCTGCTAGCTTGGCTTTGAGGTTTGTCAACTCCTGTCTAGTTTGTTGGTTTTCTTTGTATTGAGTGACCTCATTGATAACTTCTTTTATTTGAACATCGGGCTTACTATTCCTCAGCATCTCAATCTCTTTTTCCAGCTGATTTATCTCAACTTTGCATCTCTCCACTTGTCGTGATTTATCCAGTACCTCATCCCTTAATCTCTCCAACGCTTGCTCAGTTTCAGGATCTGGTTTGTACTTTATGACTTCTTTTATATTGTCTTTTATCTCAATTTTTGGGCCCCTATCTTTTAGGACTGCGATTTCATCAGAGATGCTCCTCAGCTGCAGATTGACATCATTGTACATTCGCTCCTGCTCAAGGAGGTCAGACCTCAGTTTAACTACCTGGGCCTCAGCATTGGGATCAGGCCTGACAATTTCACGCAGCTTTTCCTGGACAACTGGTTTGGACTTTTCTTCTTCAAGCATTTTGATGCGTTTCCCAAGTTCATTAATCTCTTGATCATGCAAGCGCTTTTTGGCCATCTCTTCCTCGTGTTGATGGCGGAAATTCGTAACCTCCTTCTCCAGATTTGCGTCTTTCTCCAACTTGACTACTTCCTTCACTATCACTTTCTCCTCCTCCTTGGCTTTTTCTCTCTCCAGCTGTTTCAGCTTTTCTTGCAGGACCTTGAGCTCCTCTTCTTTCTGCTGGCGCAAGAGACTTTCATGTTGCTTGGTGTCCTGCAGACGGTTAAACTCTGCTTCCATTTCAGGATCTTTCTTTAACTTGAATACCACTTGTTCTGTGATTTTCTCTTGTTCCTTGTTCTTCTCTTCAGTCAAAATGAGGAGTCGTTTCTGAAGCAGGATGATTTCATTCTCTTTTGTTGATTTTTGTCTTTTGAGCTCTTCAAGCTCCTCCTTAAGTCTCAGTATCTCATTTTCTTGATCCTTGTCATGTTCAATTCGAAGGACCTCTTTGACCACATATTGCTGTGCCGGGTCCTTCTGCAGTTTCTCCAGAGAAAGCAACTTACGCTGCAAGATCTCCAGTTCATTGTCTAGAGTTTTGTTCTGCAACTGCTCGGCTGCCAAAGATGTCTGAACCCGATGCAGTTCCTCATCTAGCTGGGGGTCAGCGACCTTTTTGACAACCTCTTTCTTGACCAAAGAACCTTTGAGCTGCTGACTCCTCAGGATTGCAATTTCATCCTGTACTTTACTGATTTTCTTCTCTACTTCTTCCCTGTGCTTCACCTCATTGTTCAGTTTTTTGTCCGTCTGGTAGATTGTTCCAGGTGCTGCTGCATAGTTTTGAGACTGAACATTTTGCTGGATCATTTGCTCTTCTGGTTGCTGCATTGGAAAAGGAAGATCAGCCAATTTGTTTTAGAAACATAAAAACACAGAAAATAGGTGCAGGAGGAGGCCATTTGGCCCTTCGAGCCAGCACCGCCATTCATTGTGATCATGGCTGATCATCCACAATCCACATCCACATCCTGCCTGCTCCCCATATCCCTTGATTCCCCAGACAAGATGGTGATATGTATCTTTTATTAAACTCAATCTAATAAACTTAAGGCATATTTTATGACATCGCCAAATGAACCATTTCGTCAATTATTACTCAAAGGCTAAAGAATTTAGAAACTGGAAAAGTAAGATCAAAGTAGAAAATGCTGTAAATGTCCAACGTGTCAGGCAGCAACTATGGAGGGAGAAATGGTTAACATTTCAAGTTAATGACCATAGTGGTCATAAACTTAAATGTTATCCCCATTTCCCTCCCCATTGAACCGCCTATTCCGTGGAGCATTTACAGAATCTATTTGAGCAAATATTATTGTATTTATTGCTGAATGATGGTAATATCGTATGGTAAACACTTGGTTAATCTTAACCCTTATTTCTATTTCAATATTTGATGCATGATAGAAGTTGTGGCATTTAGCTCTATTCAATGCTTACTTTTTACCTTATTCTTTTCATTGTATATAAACAAAAAAGCAAGACAGATGGTTACCTGCTTCAACAAGCTTTGTGCAAACTCTAAATGGGTCATCTGTTGGGTCGCGGAATTTTTCACTGTTGCGAACTTAGTGGCGAGAGCAATTTCCTGAGAAAAGACAGCAAAAATAATTGTAAAGAGTCAGATGCAGAAAGTTGTGTCTACACTCCAGGTATTTAGTCACTTTAATACACGGAACATGGCACAGTACAGCAGAGGAATGGGCCCTTTGGCCCACTATGTTTGTGCTGAACATTGTGTCAAGTAAAACCGATCTCTTCTGCATGTACATGATCCATATCCCTCTATTATTTTAATGTCCACGTGTCTATCTAAAAGCCTCTTAAGCGCCACTACCACATCTGCCTCCACCATCACCCCTGGCAATTCCAGACTCTGTGTAAAACAAAACTTGCCCAGCACATCTCCATTCAAACTTTACCCCTCTCACCTTTGCTTTCTAGTGTTGGCTATTTCCACCCTGGGGAAAACATTCTGACTGCCTCTCATCGTTTTCTATACTTTTATCAAGTCCCCCCTCAACCCCCGATGTTCCAACTTCTCCTTGTTGCTGCAACCCACTAATCCAGGCAGTATTCTGCTAAACCACCTCTGCACCCTCTCCATAGCCTTCACATCCTTCCAGGTATTGCAGCAACCAGAAATGCATGTAATACTCCAAATGTGACCTAACCAAAGCCTTATAGAACTGCATAGCTATGTTGAAGGATGCAATTTTCACTCAAGAATAAGGGTTGTCAGATTTCTAGCTGTTAAGATATTATTGTTTAATATATTTTATCAACTGGGGCAGAAATTAGTTCTTAGACATTCAGGTTAAATGCACAACATAATAGGAACTGCCGGTTGTACTCCTTCCAAAATCCAATTCCATTTTAGTAAACAGAACTCATTTCTAAATGGAACTGTGCAAACCTGTTATAATAATCCATTCAGAACAAGCAAATGTGTGGGAATATTGGCAATACATCTTGATAGTGAAAAGTGTCAAAGGTATTTAAAAATTACTTCAGAGATCCTTGAGATCCAGAGATTCACATTATTGTCCCAATCTACAGAAATCTCGTGCTGATCGTAATGGCTAATTGTACTAATTACATAAAACTGTGGCCTGATAAAACAGGCCGAGATAAACACACCTCCAGCTGATAAGCAGAACTCCACACTCTTCGCATTATTACATAGAGTCCTACAGCATAGAAGCAGGCCCTTCAGCCCAACTTGCTCATACCGATCTGCTCATCTGTATCTACGTTAGTCCCACCTGCTGCATTTGGCCCATATCCCTCTAAATCATTCCTATTCATGTACCTGTCCAAATGTTGATGTAGTACCTGCCTCAACTGCCTCTTCTGGCAGCTCATTCCATCTACCCACAGCCTTCAATGTGAAAAAGTTGCCCCTCGCGTTTCTATTAAATCTTTCCTCTCTCACTTAAACTTATGTCTTCCGATCTTGATTTCTCCTAGTCTGGGTAAATTCACCCTATCTATTCCCCTCCTATAAGGTTTTTATACATCTCTTTTTGATCACTCTTCAGCCTCCTGCACTCCAAGAAATAAACTCCTCACCTGCCTAACCTCTCCCTGTAGCTCAGGCCCTGAAATCCTGGCAACACTTAAAGCATCACCTTAGTATACCTGAACTTGCAAACTCCGTACAAACAGCACCCATAGTTAGAATTGAGTCCTGGTCTCTGGCGCTGTAAGGCAGTAACTCTACTGCTGTGCCACCATGCCGCCCAACTTCTTTCCCCAAGCTGAATTGCTCTGTCCCCGTCTCTAGTTGTTAGAATGAAGTCTGCCTCTGCTCCATATTTTCAATGATAAAATAATTACCTCATCTTTAACTTTGTCAGCTGGTGAAGTGATCTTCAGTTTTTTGGAGGAGGCTCGTGCATTGTCTGGTTGTACCAGTGATTTGAACATCTCTGCTTCACGTTCATAATCCTGTGTTCAGACCATGGAGAGAAACAAAGGTAGAAAAAGGGAGAAAAAAAAGTGAAGATATTCTTTCTTATATAGTCAAACCATTACATTCTATCCAATTGTTTGAAAATCCTGATGGTTCAGCATTTGCTCCACCAAGGTCCCATATCCTTTGCTCCTTTAAACTCTCCAGAAACAGTTCTCCCATCCCCCTGGCCCCTATGAGACCCTTCTTCAATCAGGGGAAAGGGAAACGAGAGATATAGACAGTGATGGAGTGAGATATAGAACAAATGAATGAAAGATATGCAAAAAAGTAACGATGATAAAGGAAACAGGCCATTGTTAGCTGTTTGTTAGGTGAGAACGCGTACAGACAATGAGACTTGACAATTAGCTGGTACGACTTGAGTGGGGGAGGGATGGAGAGAGAGGGGATGCAGGGGTTACTAGAAATTAGAGAAATCAATATTCATACCACTGGGTTGTAAGCTGCCCAAGCAAAATATGAGATGCTGTTCCTCCAATTTGCGTTTGGCCTCACTCTGACAGTGGAGGAGGCCTTTCCCTGACTCTGTCTGAAGAAGGATCTCGACCCGAAACGTCACCTTTTCCATTTCTCCAGAGATGCTGACCCACTAAGTTACTCCCGCATTTTGTGCCTATCCCAGGCTAGCTGACAGTTCTCTGCTTACTCGACCAGTATCTTGCCAGCTAATTTCTTACCTGGGCTACCTGCTGATACTGGTTTGCATTGGTGATTGTTTTTGCGAGATCTGGCTCTTTGTTGGTAATGTCAGTTAAAAGATTCTGTTTGAAAAGGGAAAATAAAGTTAATATTGATATTATGTGAATTATGCAACTTTTTGATATGGTTTGCTTAGTTAACAAACAGACTAATCCACAAGGGAGAATTTGTATTTAACATCTACGCTGGGTATGGGGGATGATAACTAACAAAAACTAACTCTCTAATCTTCCACCCATCAATTCATTAAAATTGTAATGGTTTTAATTTTCATAAAGAAGTTTCTCAAAACAAAAAGATGCGTGGTGAACTCATCATGAATCCAATTCCATGTAACTACTTCCTACCTGAACTACTCACTGAGAATATATGTCATTTCTTCAGAACAATGATTGGTGTGAGCAGCATTTTTGATGTATCTAACACTGGAGTAGTTATCAAACTTTCATAAGTTCATAAGGTCATTCTGCCCATCAAGTTTACTCCACCATTCAATCATGGCTGATCTATCTTCCCCTCTAAACCCCATTCTCCTGCCTTCTCCCCATAACCCCTGACACCCGTACTATTCAAGAATCTATCCATCTCTGCATTAAAAATATCCATTGACTTGGCCTCCACAGCCTTCTTTGGCTATGAATTCCATAGATTCACCACTCACTGACTAAAGGAATTCCTCATCTCCTTCCCTGAAAATGGCAACACAAGGCGATTAACAGGTTTCACATGAACCAACTGCAGAAACTGAAGCCTTCCTGACGGGCCGCGCCTGTGGACTAGGAGCGCGGCCGGAGGCCTTTATCGAGGCGCCGGGGTCTCGATGCTTCCCGGATCGCTGCATAGAAGCCTGGGTCGGGTCGGGCCCGTCCAGGCCATCGCGGGTCAGCGGAGCCTGTGGCTGGGATCCCAAGTCGGCACCACGGAGGTGTGAAGTGGGGCGTCGACAGTGGTGATGCCCCTCATCGGCAACAAAGCAGCGGTAGCGGTGAAGCCTCGCGATGATGGGGCCTCGGCGGTGAAGCCTCGCGGTGGCGGTGATGCCTCACGGGTCGACCCACGGGCGACAGTCGATGAGAATGTGGAGGAACGTGAGGGAGGGGGTAGAACAATGGACAATAGGGGGGGAGGGACAAAGGACAATGGGGACCCAGCATGGGGGAACCCACGGGGGGCTAAAGGGGGAGCCGGTGTGCTTTGTAACTTTGTCATGGCCATAGGTGGTCGCTATTTGTATACATTGGGTATCCAAGCACAGAATCACACTAATCCATGTGCCTAGTCACATGTGACAATAAAGTATTCCTATTCCTAATGGAATGTCCTTTTATTCTGAGGCAATGACCTCGGGCCCTAGACTCTTCCACTAGTACAAACATCCTCTCCACATCCACTCTATCCAGGTTTCAATGGTGTTTTGTAAAAATCCCTTACATGAACGGCAGAATTAAAAAGTCAATGATTTAATAGATAATCAGATGTGCACATCTAGAACTTCAAGTCGAGTAATTAGTTGCAAACTGTTGCATGTTCTTCCACTGTGCTAAAGTCGGATATCTGGTCGCCAGTTTCTTCCCCCCCCATGCAGTTTGATGCAGACATTTACTGGAAGGTGTTGGTCAGACAACTGCTACAAAAAAATGTGCCTTATGTAAAGTGCCTGTCCCACTTGGGCGACCTAATCCGCGAGTTCTGGCGAGTTTGCCCTCGACTCATACTCGCAGCATGGTCGACACGAGGTCGTAGGAGGTCTTCGTAACTCTCCTTCATGCTCGAGAGTGGTCTCCGCGTACTCTGGGCCTCAGCTAGGTCAATATGTTAAAAAATGCCCGCGAGTAAAAAAAAGGTCGCCATGGTAAAAATCGATACTTTTTTTACTCGTAGGTTTTGTCATGGGAGGTCATAGTAGGTCGGCATGTTAGTCGAGGGTAGTCGTAGATAGTCTTCATCATAATCGAAGGAGGTCGTCTTCACTCTATACTATTCGGTGTACAATTTTCCCGAAGTTAGTCGTAGCTAGTCGTAGTTGGCCTTCAACATAGTCGAAGGAGGTCTTCAACATGTAATATTTTCAAACTCTTCTAAACTCGCCAATTAGGTCGCCCAAGTGCGACAGCCCCCTTAACTAAGATTTTCTCCTTCAGTAAACCTGAGACGAGGCACGAAACTGCTCCAAAGTGCCATGAAATTTGGAATCCAGACCACCAGTATTGTCGAGCCAAATTAAAATCAGATTAAAATCAGCTCCATTTTCAGCTGGCAAACTGAATTGCAGCACCATGGAAATAATTGGGCCAGTATGATCAAACTCTGATCTATCAGATTCCAACCTAACGACATACCAATATAAAAGCACTCCGTGAGTTTGAGGCATTTTACAAACATAGCTGGCTCAAGATAAACTTCTTGGACAGGTGGCTTTGACATACTGTATCGTTTTGCGACAATTTGAAGTATTCAATAATCAGACCAGCAGAGTCAATTACGTGGATCAATTGGCTCCATTTATAAAGACAATTTGGAGCAATTTAGTCATATCCTCAATACATTTAAAACAAGTCTGAAATATCTTCAGTCCCATTTTCGTGACAGATTCCACACCTGACCCCCCCCCCCCCCCCTGGTCTATCGACAAAATGGTCTACATGAATACGCAGATACCACTTTAGTTGAGAAGCTGAAATGCTTGATAATATCTTGAAATATTGTTAAAACCCCAGCTTAGGATCAGCCAAATGCTAATCAAGTGCATGTACTGTTATACTTTGATTGAACTCAGTACCATTTGTTTCTTCAGCTTATTATCAATAGTTCTGGTGCTGTCATGTTCCTGTGGCTCATAGTTTGGTATATTGGAGAGCCAGCTATCCAAAGTATCGCTACCATTCCGGAAACTGGAATATGAAGACTTGGCCTTTTGCAGGTTTTCAATCCTGTTAAATAGGAGACAGGGAAATGTAAAGTATTTCACTCCTGTGCTTGCATTTTGCATTTCCTCTCGTGCAACTCATTAAACATGTAAAGAGAACATGGCACTTTAAAGACTTAAACCAAAACGTCCTCAATTAGTCCACTATTTTTTTCAAAAGTACATTAGTCAACTCAAATGTTATTTGAAGACTGGTAACTACAAGCCTGCACATGCTGGCTCGCAAATATCAGACTCCAAATTAGGACAAGTTTGCAACTTGCCCATGGTTTAATGATTAAAAAATGGGCAGAACACCAAAAAAGAATGGTTCTCTTCTTCCACTTAGCTTTATCGCAGCCAATGAGTCGGATAAAATCTAAAGGTTCCTTAAAATATCCAGGCGAGTTAACATTTTAAAAAAAATACATAGTCTTTTAAAAATACATAGTCTTTATCAGGGTGTTTTATCCCTGTTATGTCAAACCTGTCAAGGCTATGAATGTCAACTGCATTTATTAATTCATGTGAGGATTAAGGTTCAGATGATAATCAGAGTCAGCAAAGGCATTGGGGGGGGGGGGGGGGGGGCTGAATGGTCTATTTTTGTGCTGCATGATGCTCAGTCCCTAAATGTACTCTTGTCATTTATCAACACTTGGACTGTAAACGTCCATGCATTCGGGAATTCTCACTTAGATACTCCTTAAATGTTGTGAGAGTACCTGCCACTATTACCCTCCTCAGCAGTGCAACTCTCAGGGTGAAAAAAAAAATCTCCACTGATCTCCTCTAAACTTCTTCATCTTATCTTTGTTCTCTAGCTTTAGACACTTCTGCTATGATGTACTCTCGCTATGCCCCTCATTATCTTGGACACCTCTATAGCACGCAATAAAAGCTTTTCACTGTACCTCGGTACACGTGACAATAAACTAAACTGAAACTCTATCAGTTCCTCCTTTAGCCTCCTCTACTCCAAGGTCTTCATGTTGAAATTACAGCTTTGTTTACTGAATTTTCCCAACATTTTGGTGTTATTTCCGATTTCCAGCCGTTGTTTCTCTCGCACAGCTTTGAGAGAGCATAGCAAGTTCAAATGTGCTGCCTTGGGAAGAAACATTTTTCCAAGGCCTCATCTGCTTTTTCAAGTTCAAAACATGGCTCCATCTTGAGGGTTATCATATTCTCTTTCTATTCTCCTGGGATATTCATCCACAAACAGCCACACGCGTTATTTCATTGTCATGCATCAATCTGGTTGTGCAGGACTTGGCTCCTGAAACTACACTTGAATAGTAATTTGGCTGCAGAAGGCTATCCTGAGCAGAGGAACTCATGTGCTACAATGCTGAGAACTATATTCTGCACTCGGTATCTTTCGCTTTTGTACTTGGGTTTGACTTGTATTTATGTATAGTATTATCTGATCTGATTGGATAGCATGCAAAACAAAGCTTTTCACTGTTCCTCAGTGCATGACAATAAACCTAAGCCTAATGAGGATGCTATATCAATGTAAGTTCTACCTTTCAATAGTAAATCAATGTTTAGTTTAGATATACAGCGTGGAAACAGGCCTTTCGGCCCACCGAGCTCACACCGACCAGCGATCACCTGTGCACTAGTTCTATCCTACACACTTGGGACAATTTACAGAAGCCAAATTAACCTATAAACCTGCATATCTTTGGGGTTTGGGAGGAAACGGGAGGAAACCAACACATTCACAGAGCGAACGTGCAAACCACGTACAGGCAGCACCCAAGGTCAGGATCGAACCTGGGTCTCTGGCACTGTAATACAGCAACTCTACCTCTGCGCCACTGTGCTGCGCTGAATATTAACACAGAGAATGGTTCTGAGTAGAAAGCAGAAACCAACCGACTGTCCAGTTGCTTGTTGAGATTGTCATAGCGTTGGTTGAGTTTTTTCACGTCAGTGTCCTGCCGCTCGACATCCAGGCAGTGCTCCTGAAAGTTATCTGCCAGCACGTTGCCAGCTCTCTTCACCGAATTCAGATTCTGCTCCGCCTCCTGCAGGATGGGCTTCTTGGATTTGAGTTCGATGCGCATGGCCTTTTACAACAGTAACATAAAGGATGATTAAAAACAACCGAAGAACAGGGAAAGATCAGGAAGTGGCTTCATTGTCCACACCCAAAGCTAATCTAAAAGGGCCATAGAATGACAAAACCTGGGTAGCAGAAAGCAGCCAAGTTTAGCACGAAGCAATATGATTAAATATGCAGAAGGAAGAAAGCTTAATCACATAGACCACAAGCTGATGGAATAATTAAAGTAGATTATTCAGGACAAAGAGGTGGACATTAAGACAAGTCAGGAGGTAGGAGACAATTAGAAGATAGGGAAATTAAGGGTATCCAAACCAGACTATGTATAAACGTTGCTTGGATTGGGGAGTTTGGAACATTGAATAAAAGAGTGACAATGCATTAAAATGTCCAGAAGGTGATAATTAATCATTATACTGGGTTATAGGAGGGAAGGGGAAAAATAGAAAGGCAATGCCATAAAGTTGGGACACCAAAGTGTATGGATTTAAATAGCGATTTCTTCCAAGGAGAACATTTTTAGATTATAAAGAGGAGTAGCAAGCAACTGGTAAGATTAGAGGTAGAGACCGGACGAGCTATTTCATAAATTTCAGTGTAAAAAAAAAATATATATATCGTCCGCCCATTCCCTCCACAGATGCTGCCTGACCCACATTTTGTTTACTCAAGACCCCAGCACTGCAGTTTTTCATGTCTCCTTGCGTTTTCAGCTCTTTTATGGACGTATTCATCTTAGAATACAGCACTCACTTCAAGTTCTTGCTTCTTGGAATCCAGTCCCCAGTTGCTATCTGGAATCACTTGATCCTTTATCAGCTTATTTTCAAATTCTGACAGTGTGTTTCTGCCCTTCTGTAAGCTGTTTTCCAGCTTATAAACCGCTTGAGCCCTATGAAGAAAGATATGTTAGTGTGTTTGCCGGACTGAAGATTACTGAGTAAAATATAAAACAGCATTAATACATTTGTCAATAAACAACAAGAGTGCAGAATATATCTGAATTGATGCACCACTCATACTCCAAGTATTGGATGATTTGAGATAGTGGTGACAAGATAACAGAACTACACCCTCAAGTCCGTAACCAGCGATCTTTTCCTGCCAAGTTCAAAGCATTTTGTAATGTGAAAGACACTGTTTGCTCACCCATACCTGGACGTACATAATAAATGGGCATATAGTCATATAGCGTGGAAACAGGCCTTTCTGCCCTACTTGCCCACATTGGCCAAAATGTCCCATCTGACAGTATACTGGTCTCACCTACCTGCGTTTGGCCAATATCCCTCTAAACCTGTCCTGTCTATGTACCTGTCTAAATGTTTTTTAAACGTTGCAATAGTACCTGCCTCAACTACATCCTTTGGCAGCTCGTCCCATACACCCAATGTGTTAAAAAGTGACCCCTCAGATTCCTATTAAATGTTCCCCCTCACCTTAAATTTTTCCCTCACCATAAACCTATGTCTTCTGATTCTTGATCCCCCTACTGTGGGCAAGAGACTCTGTGTATCTACCTGATCTATTCCTCAATATCTGATGATATAAAAAGCATGGAAGCTTACTGACACTCAGCCCAGAAGAAAGTGAGATCTTTTGTGGGAAATGAAATAGGGCAACGAGGCCTTGGGTAATTTCTCTCATAACTTTATTGAAAAAGAACAGTTGGCAGAATGCAATGGGGCTTGCAATTCACCATGGCTATTTTACTCCTGGCCCCTGTCTGTTACCATATAAATAGGTTCATAAGAAAAAAAATGATTTAGTGAAACCATCCAAGACTTAGAGACATAGTCAGTCTTACAGCATGGAAACAGGCCCTTCGCCCTAACTTGCCCACACTGACCAAATGTGTTCCATCTAACCTCGTCCCACCTGCCTGCATTTGGCTCATTTCCCTCTAAACCTGTCCTATCCATGTATCTGTCTAATTGTTTCTTAATCTTAGCTACAAGATTTATCCTGCTCAATGTGGATCTCTGTCTGAATAGCCCTTTCTATGTTATGTGTATTGGAATAATCTGTGGGTTCTAATGTTCAGAGAACTTTCAACAATATTTGTCACCTTACACTTATAAAGACAAAGAAAGAGACCAGTCATTCCTTCAACTCCATGCTGGCTCCCAGGAGAGCAATCTCATTGCTCACATTCAGCCTCTCTTTGTTCACCTGTACCTCTACATTCCCGGTAAACTAGCCTTTGATCCTTTTGCCACTTACTTACCCTTGAGGAATAATTTGCTGCAGCCCACTAACCGACCAGCATACTATAGAGGTGTGGGAGGACATCAGTGTACCCAGAGGAAGCCCACGTAGTCGTGGATAGAATTACAAACTCCACACAGTCAAACACAAGACCTTACTGTACCACCCATTCATCCCTAATACTTGTGTTATCTTATGACACATTAGGAGCCATTTGGCCCATCGGGTGTATGTCAGCTTTCCGAGCACACCCAGCAGTCCCCCAATTATGTCCATCACATGTCCATCGGCCCTCCAGGTGCAACTAGGTTCAATTTACAGTGGCCAATCAACAATAGGCAACTGGGGCACCTGAGAAAATCCTTCTGGTCTCACGGTGAACTGCAAGCCCTACAGAGACAGCGCTGGAAATCAGGATCAAACCTAGGATCCTGACACTCTGGAGCTTTGTAGCAACAGCACTAACGGTGGTGGAACTGCTATATTCTGTGTTTGGCATTTAGTCATACAGCATGGTAACAGGCCCTTTGGCCCAGCTTGCCCACACTGACCAACATGTCCCATCTACACTAGTCCCACGCCTGTGTTTGGTCCATATCCCTCTAAACCTGTTCTATCCATGAACCTGTTTAAATTCTTCTTAAAAGTTGCAATGTTTTTTAAACATTGCGACAGCACCTATCTCCACTACCTCCTCTGGCAGCTCGTTCCATACACCACCACCCTTTGTGAAAAAGTTATCACTCTGATTCCTATAAAATCTTTCCCCCTTCACCTTCCCCTTCCCCATAATACATGGTGAAAGCTATGGTGCCACAACAAAGAGCAAACATCACTTACTTCTCTTCAGAGCTGTTGAGCAGGAGGCTGGCTTGGTCAAACTTGTTGCTTGTGTCGTCCAGTTTGGTGCGAAGCTGAGGTGCCCCAGCTACTTGTGGGTTCTGCGCAAGGAAACTTTGGCAATCTCTCTCTTTTGCCATCTTTGCTAATTCAATTTGGCTTAGCGAACCATTGATGTTCTGGAGGGAAATGAATTTTAAAAGAGCAGATGTAATATTACTCATATTTCCAAAGAGTCCATTCACTTAAAGTAACAAAAGAAAATTAAACCTCAACATATTCAACACCCATTTGATCTACTTCATGCCATGCCAAAGCAAGCGGGTCAAAGATATTCCACTTTAAGCCATCAGTGGCATGTGAAGAAAGTGCAATGAGTTTTCTGTCCATTATAAAGGAATAATCCTTCGTTTAATCCCTCTATTATAGATAAATAATTCTCTCAGCTAGTGCGGCGGCGCGGATTACTGCAGCGGCCCCTACAGCCTGTCTGTCTTTTTTTTAATTTTTGTCTAGTTAAATGTAGTTGTTTGTGTTTTTTTATACTGTTTTTAACTGTGTATATGTGGGGGGCAGGGGGGGAAACTTTAAAAAATCTCTTCCCTGTACGGGAGACCCGACCTTTTCCCTGTCGGGTCTCCGTTGTCGTTGGGGCCTAGCTCCGTGGAGCGGCCTCCGACCGGGACGACCTGGGGGCTCCAGTCGCGGAGCCTGTGGAGCTGCGGACTTACCATCGTGGGGCTGGCCGGCCTCGGAGCGTGGGGAGCGGTGGTGGCTCGCTGCGGAGCTCCAGCTGCAACTGCAGACCCGTGGACTGTGACATCGGGAGCTCGCGGGTCCGGGTGAGAGACCGCTTTCCGGAGCTCCCGCAACGCAACTTCTCCCGCCCGTATCGCGGGGTTGGAACGACCCGGAGCGGGGCCGTAAATCGCCCGGCGCGGCTTTAATGGCCGTGGGACATTCCAGCGCCCGCCGGGGGCTCCAACTTGGTGACTTTGGGCCCGGAGCAAGGCCGTATACCGCCCGGCGCGGCCTCAACGGCCATGGGACTTAACATTGCCCGCCTGGGGCTTCAACATCGGGAGGTAAATGGTGCAAACTCTCCAACTATCATCCCCCATTACCTGACCTCAATTTTGTTTAAGGTACCTTTGCACCCTATATTTGTAATAATTCTATAAATGCAGACCACGTCAGGTGGAAGTGATCTGGTTTACCTGCCAGGAGGAGTCTTATCTCTTCTAGGTGTAATGTTTCGAACATATTTGAAATCCACATGTTTATAGTTGGTATTGGAGCCTTCTTCCAAAATTTTAGGATTAGCTTTTTTCCAGTTATTAACCCATAGTCTATTAGTTTCTTTTGAAACACATTTAGTTCTGGACCATCTTCCATTATTCCGAAGATAATCCATTCTGCTTTGGGTATCAGTTTTATTTTAAATAATTTTGTAAAGATTTCGAAAGTTTCATTCCAAAATTTTTGAATTTTTGTACAGAAAACAAATGAGTGCGCTATAGTAGCTTCTTGGGATTGACATTTATCACAAATGGATGATACATTTGGGAAAGTTTTATGGATTTTAGTTTTGGAATAATATAATCTATGTAAAATTTTAAATTGTATTAAAGTGTGTCTTACATTAATCGAACATTTATGCACGTTTAATAAGTGTTCATTCCAACTTTCCTTTGAAATTTTAATAGCTAACTCTTGTTCCCAGTCTCTTCTGATACCCTCCGTAGATGGTATTTCTACATTTAAGATAATATTATACAAATATGATATTAAGTTTGCTGATTCAGCTTTTATCTGCATTGCCTCATCCAATACATCTGCTGGGTTATTATAATGATCTTTTGTATATTTTTTCAAATAGTCGCATATAGGGTCTATTTCTTAACTCTTTTTCTTTTGTGTTTAATTTCGTTCTTATAGGGTCTTTGTTCTTTCTCTTTGTCACGTTTTTTACACTTTCACCTTTTCCTTCACTTTCTTCTCTCTTTCAATCTCATCCTTTCCCTCTATTACAGTAAAATACAAACGGAGTACATTAATTGTAATAAGATATATGAGACGAGTACTAGTGTATGTGGTTGTAATGTAATGTACTTCTAATAAATAAAAATAAAAAAAATAAAAATAATAATAATAATAATAATAAAGGAATGTGTCTGTTATTTCACACATGACTCGGGCTGACGTTTAATCTGGAAATAGCCCATTAAACCAGATTTAAGACCATGGCAAGATAACCTAAATAAGAAAGCAAGAATGTAACAAGAAACTGTTACAAATGTGCACTGATAGGATGTTGAGGAGTATTTTGATTGTTTCATTGATTGATTGAAGGATACAACATGAAAACTGGTCCTTTAACCTACTAAGTTAACCTAATCAACTCCCTACAGACTAGGGGCAATTTACAGAGGCCAATTAATTTACAATCCTGCAAGTCTTTGGGATGTGGGAGGAAATCGGTGCACCCGGAAGAAACCCACAGTCAGTGAGAGAGCGTGCAAACTCCATAAGGACAGAACCCGAGGTCTGGTTCTGTGGTGCAGTGAGACAGCAACTCTGCCAGCTGCTCAACTGTGCCATCTTTATTTGATGCTGAGATCTCTATAATGTAAAACTGCCTTTAACTATGGAGACAGAGGGAGAGCAGGGCATGCAAGGAATGAAACAGGATTTAATATTTGCAGACTGTGTCTTCATAGGTTGAGTTCAAATGGTGCTTAAGGAGGGTGTACTCAGGAGTTGAGGAGTTGAGCATAGAGCAGCCACTGTCATATTAAATGGAGGGGCAGGCTTGGAGTCCCCAGTGGCTTACTCTTGCTCTTATTTGCTTGTGTTCTTACATTCTTCACCTCAGGCTTCAGATCACCAACATCCCCACCCCACCCCTCTCCATCATTTCAAAAAAGCATTATTATATTTGGATATCAACATCTAGTGCTACTACAAATGTTATTAAAAGGTACATCACAGGCAGTTCATGAAGTGCAACATTTAGAACTTGATTCAAACAACTCCTCAGATCATGCAGATTACCAAACCAGAGTCAGCTCACTTGCCAGGTGATGATGAGTGCAAATCTTACACCAGGAGTGAAGTGAAGTGTAGTACCTGGGTACATTTTTCAGTGTTACTCTGTTGGAGATGATGTACACTGCCCAAGATGTTAAACAAGAATCATGTCTGCCCTTTCAGGTGCCTACATATAATCATGTTATACTCCTCATGTGTTGGATGGTCATTAACCTTTGTATAATGTATAGGTAAGAACTACACCGAGAATAGACACAAAATGTTGGAGTAACACGGCAGATCAGTCAGCATCTCTAGAGAAAAGGAATAGGTGACATTTTGGGTCGAGACCCTTCTTCAGACTAAAGAAGGGTCCAGACCTGAAAAGTCACCTATTCCTTTTCTCCAGAGATGCTGCCTGGTCCGCTGAGACACTCCAGCTTTTTGTGTCTATCCTCGGTGTTAACCTTTGTATAAAACGATTGTGGTGTCTCCTGTAACACCGTACTTCAAACATGTGAAGTATTTTTGAGAGAGCTTAAGGTAGCATTAGCTCTATATAAGTAGCAGCTGAGTAGTACTTTAAGTAGTACCTTAAGATCCTGAATTCGATCCTTGATATCTTGGATAGGCTTTGGCTGTTCCAGAGGTGGCCGCGTACAGGATTGGATTGCTTTCTCCTGTTTGGTGGTATCACTCTGTATTTTATCCAAGTCGGAGAGTAACTTCAAGCACTGCTGGTCCTGGGTGTCTGACCACAGAGAATGAAATGTGGTTATAATATTGAACTTACAAAGAGCATCATGGTGATTCCCAGTTCCTTTCCCATTTCTTGAATACACTGTAACCCACTTCAAACCTTATAGAACTAAAACACCTTTTACCAGTTCCAGACTGTGTTGATGCCGGTCCACTTGTTACAGGTATAGGAGAAATAGGTTTTTAGTAATAGTGCATTTTATCTTTTCCTAATATTGGCTGGCATTTCCTGAGTGCAAGCGGCTTAGATGGGATGAAATTTACTAAGTATGTCCAAGAAAATGTATTGAAACAATATATAGATATAATATTGCTAGAGACAGGGCAGTACTTGACCTTATCTTAGGAAAGGAATATGAGCAAGTGGTGGAAGTGTCAACAGGGCAATACTACAGGAACAGTGACCAGAATTCTTCAATCTTCAAGGTAGTCATGGAAAGGGATAAGGTTGGTTCTCCAGTTAAAGTTTGAATTGGGGGAAGGTTAATTTTAATAGAGGACCTGGCAAAAAGTAGATTGGGAGCAGATGCTTATGGGTACAGAGACAGCTGACAAGTGGGTGTTATTTTAAAAGAGAGTTAGTAAGAGTTCAGAGCTAGGATGTTTGATCAGGGTGAAAGGCAAAAATGGCAAGATTATGCTAGCTAAAATAAACAGTGTTCGGCCAACACATCCCGTACCTAAAGAATTCTGTGGCTAGGAGGTAACAGTAGAGAGAGCAGAATAAAGAATTACTTCCCTATCTCTCCTCATAAAATCATGGAATGCCTTTTCATTCAGATCAAGTCATTAGGTTTCGCTTCAATTTATCCTAATTACATGATGACCACTGAAATATTATTCATCCCTCATACCTCAAATAAATTATAATGGAGACCTTTAGGTATGACTGCTTTTGTATGTTTTCAAATATGCTAAAAAGGTCTACTGTGCTTAAATTGTACCTGAATTTAACAATAATCAAATTAACTAAGAAGATACAAAACATTATGGCTTGAACTTTAGTAACAGCAAAGATCATGCTGATGAGTGAATTGATTTGTTGCCTTTCAGACTGAGCTTCCTTGTTTGGTGGATCATTCACAAACCCTTCTTCAGCCAGTAAAGCAGGTGAACAGGCTACGCTGGTCATAGTTTCAGTAACCTCTGGAAAGATGGCAGGAAGCCAATCTCAGCTGAGATGTCTTCCATTTTCATCCATCAAACATATTCGCCCAAAGTCAAACATTTTATGACCCGAGGCAGGAATCTCTGTATACATAAGATGGCTACCATCACATAATTAAGGATCTACCTTCCCCAAAATGGACTTCATATAAACAGGCAAGCATTAAAATGACTCAGCTAGAATTTCCTTCAATTAAACATTGTGTAGACCAAAGCCATCATCTACAGTCCCCACTGAAAACACTATCCCAAAATACTGGCACTTTTCTGTTCAATGCCTCTGGCTGAGGCAGATTGTTTGCAATTTCCCCATCTTAATGCAATCTTTCTCTGACTTCCTCTCCACCACTTCTGAATAAAATTGGCCATCTCTTCCCTGGCCTCAGCCCATCTGCTGCTAAGACCCTCAACCTTGCTGTTACTACTTTGTAGTTGATTTTAACCACTACACATCCTTTCGACAAGGTCCCACATAAGAGATTAGTATACAAACTTAAAGCACATGATATTGGGGGTTCAGTATTGATGTGGATAGAGAACTGGCTGGCAAACAGGAAGCAAAGAGTAGGAGTAAACGGGTCCTTTTCAGAATGGCAGGCAGTGACTAGTGGGGTACCGCAAGGCTCAGTGCTGGGACCCCAGCTATTTACAATATATATTAATGATTTGGACGAGGGAATTGAATGCAACATCTCCAAGTTTGCGGATGACACGAAGCTGGGGGGCAGTTAGCTGTGAGGAGGATGCTAGGAGGCTGCAAGGTGACTTGGATAGGCTGGGTGAGTGGGCAAATGCATGGCAGATGCAGTATAATGTGGATAAATGTGAGGTTATCCACTTTGGTGGCAAAAACAGGAAAGTAGACTATTATCTAAATGGTGGCCGATTAGGAAAAGGGGAGATGCAACGAGACCTGGGTGTCATGGTACACCAGTCATTGAAAGTAGGCATGCAGGTGCAGCAGGCAGTGAAGAAAGCGAATGGTATGTTAGCATTCATAGCAAAAGGATTTGAGTATAGGAGCAGGGAGGTTCTACTGCAGTTGTACAGGGTCTTGGTGAGACCACACCTGGAGTAATGCGTACAGTTTTTGTCTCCAAATCTGAGGAAAGACATTCTTGCCATAGAGGGAGTACAGAGAAGGTTCACCAGACTGATTCCTGGGATGTCAGGACTTTCATATGAAGAAAGACTGGATAGACTCGGCTTGTACGCGCTAGAATTTAGAAGATTGAGGGGGGATCTTATAGAAACTTACAAAATTCTTAAGGAGTTGGACAGGCTAGATGCAGGAAGATTGTTCCCGATGTTGGGGAAGTCCAGGACAAGGGGTCACAGTTTAAGGATAAAGGGGAAATCCTTTAGGACCGAGATGAGAAAAACATTTTTCACACAGAGAGTGGTGAATCTGTGGAACTCTCTGCCACAGAAGGTAGTTGAGGCCAGTTCATTGGCTATATTTAAGAGGGAGTTAGATGTGGCCCTTGTGGCTAAAGGGATCAGGGGGTATGGAGAGAAGGCAGGTACAGGATACTGAGTTGGATGATCAGCCATGATCAAATTGAATGGCGGTGCAGGCTCGAAGGGCCGAATGGCCTACTCCTGCACCTATTTTCTATGTTTCTACGTTTCACTTTCCATCTGAAATCTTGCTGCCTGCATTCCATGCTGCACCAAAACATAAACACCCATAATCTGCACCTGACTCCCATTCCACTTAAACTTTTGTTTTAAAACTGTCATCCTTGTTTTTAAGTCCCTCCATGGATTTGACCTGCCTTGTATCTGAAACATCTTCCTGCCCTACAACCCTCACAGATCACTATATTCCTTCATCTCTGCTCACATTCCCCAGATGTGGTTCAGGATGGATTTTCATACTGCAATGTAATTTGGCAAAAAATCAATGTGCTGGAGGAACTCAACTGGCTAGGCAGCCATCAGTGGAGGGAATGATCAGATGGCGTTTTGGATCGGGGCCCTTCTTCAGACTGATGGGGTCAGGGGGAAAACATCATGTGTTCGCTCCCTTCACTGATACTAACTGACCTGCTGAGTGTCGCGAGCACTTTGTTTTTTTGCTCACAATTCCAACATCTGCAGTATTGTGCATTTCCATGCAATTCCAGACCACTCTTATTGGTGATATAAAGCTAAACAAAAAAAAATCTAACCGGCAGGTGTATTAAGAGAAAGGTTACATACTTGACACAGGAACCACGGTGGTCTTCAATGCTGTGAAAGAGCAAGGAAAAGATTAACAACTTCAATTCAGATGAAAACAAGCCAGTAGTTTCTACAGTAAAGACCCATGGCCGACCCATAACATTCACAACGTCCTTAAGCAAAGGCTGATGCATGCCATTGTAATTAACTAGTTTTAAATTATTACGTGTTACAGAAATGGTAAACAGGCACAGTGGCACAGCGGTAGAGTTGCTGCCTTACAGCACCAGAGACCCGGGTTCGATCCTGTCTACGGGTGCTGTCTGTACCGAGTTTGTGCATTCTCCCTTTGACCGCGTGGTTTCCTCCGGGTGCTCTGGTTTCCTTCCACATTCCAAAGATGTGCAGGTTCGTAAGTTAATTGACTTCAGTAAATTGCCCGT
Source organism: Malacoraja senta (assembly GCA_038087875.1). Lineage (NCBI taxonomy): Eukaryota > Metazoa > Chordata > Chondrichthyes > Rajiformes > Rajidae > Malacoraja > Malacoraja senta. The sequence continues at coordinate 52,737,564 of CM075981.1, forward strand.
AGTCTGTACAATTGAACTAATGTATGCGTGATTGCTGGTCGGGGTGCGACAAAGGGCCTGTTTCCACCCTGTATCTCAAACTAAATTAGTCATTTTTATAAAATGTAATGCTGGAACTTCACTGCCAGGGAATGTTTCTATATTTATTCAACAGCGATGAAATTAAATAAGATTGAGTATCCAGCACTACTAGCAGTTTAGGATTCCCATAGTCCATCAAACTCAATTGAAAACCTAAATGTTTTTCTTCTTCAATACACCTTTACTGAACTGGAGCACTGTTTCCCAGAAAGGGGAAAAAAATGGTGTTTACAAAAGCTGGTTCCCTGGCAGTAAATGATTAAAAAGTTATTGTGGAGATTGAACAACTTGTGTTAGAAATCAATTACACCCATTTAGGAAGGAGAAAGCACATCATGACATGACTGACTTGAGATGACTTCATTTCAAAATGAATGCATAGAGACTTTTTAATGTTAACATTGATGCAATGAGAAAAACAAATAACCAGATCTCTCTGCAAACTCTTCTATTCATCCAAAAACTTTCATAAAATGGAGTAACTCAGTGGGTCAGGAAGCATCTCTGGAGAAAATGGGATCGCCTATTAGGGCGGCACGGTGGCGCAGCAGTAGAGTTGCTGCCTTACAGCGAATGCAGCGCCAGAGACCTGGGTTCGATCCCGACTACGGGTGCTGTCTGTACGGAGTTTGTATGTTCTCCCCGTGATCTGCGTGGGTTTTCGCCGAGGTCTTTGGTTTCCTCCTACACTCCAAAGACTTACAAGTGTGTAGGTAAATTGGCTTGGTAAATGTAAAAATTGTCCCTAGTGTGTGTAGGATAGTGCTAACGTGCGGGGATCACTGGTCAGCGCGTACCCGGTGGGCCGAAGGACCTATTTCAGCGCTGTATCTTTAAAACTAAAACTATCCATTTTCTCTAGAGATGTTGCCTGTCCCCAAAGCTATTCCAGCCTATTGTGCTTATCTTTGGTATAAACCAGCATCTGCACTTTTATTTCATTATATATTATATCATAAAACAAACCTGGTTTGTTAACATGTTTCAGTCCATTCAAACTCTTCTGGACAGTGTTCTTGGCAGTGCTGCTCTTCAGTTTAACTGCGTTGTATTGATTGGTGATGCTGATCGAAGGAAAGGGAGCAATGAGAAGTTTACGATCCACAAATCACCCAGCACGTAAACCCTCAAGTTTACATTAAAACATTAAAAATATCATGAGAGAAAAATGTCCTCTGGTCACACAACCTAAACTGGTGGTTGAGAAATGTTGGGGTTTGTACACTTGAAACCCAAACAATGGAGATGAATATCTGTTCAATGCTGGCAATCAAAGATAGGTTTCCATCCCCTACTCTTATCCATACATTTTGACCAATATCACAGGATTTGGGCATCGTAATATCCTTCCCTAATTGCTCCGGAACTGGGGAATAGTTCATTAGGAGTCCACCACAAACTGGGTTTGGAGTCAACTGGTTTGCTCCCTCACAGGAGTGGCTTTTACAGTAGTTTCACCAATACCATTACCTATACTGAGATTATATTCCCATTTCATTAACCTTGGGACTGCATGATCAAGTCTACTTCTTTCACCTTCTAATTTCTCCTGGGTTTTCAGAATACTTTCTTTGCCACAATATCCATTTTGTTACAACTTTCAAGGAGCTATGGACTTGGACCCGATGATCCCTCTGCATATCAATGCTGTTAAGGTCTTGTCGTTAATTATATATTTTCTCCTTACATTTGTCCTCCCAAATTACAACACCATACTTTTGTTTGGATTAAACTCTATTAAATTAAATACTCTTGAATTACTTGAATTTTAAATGGCCAGTGGCCACAGTTAGGTTTGAACTTGAATCTCTGGAGCAACAATTCGGCAGCTTAATTGCTATGCTCAAGCATCATGATTTACAGACTTACTCATCTCCAATTGCTACTGCCTCAAGGTCAGTTGGTGGGATTATGAAGCAAACAGCAGGGGCCTTCTGCTTCTGACCTGCTGAATCAGACACCTCCCAGTGGGTCCCATTGATGTTCTTGAGCAGTGTATACCTCTCCCCACGCTGAATGTGCGTCTGCCAAAAGAAGGTGAAAGAATGGTTTGCTGACAAATAATCACCGCCAATTCAAATCAGTTTACAGCAACAATGGAGACACAAGGAATTGCAGGTGCTGGAATCTGGTGCAAACAAACAAATAACTGGAGGATAGATACAAAATGCTGGAGTAACTCAGCGGGACAGGCAGCATCTCTGAGAGAAGGAATGGGTGCCGTTTCGAGTCAAAACTCTTCTTGAGAATGAAGAAGGGTTTCGACCCGAAACGTTACCCATTCCTTCATTCCAGAGATGCTGCCTGTCCCACTGAGTTACTCCAGCATTTTGTGTCTATCTTCGGTGTATTTTTAAACTACCAACTTACACAAGGAACTCAGCAGCTCAAGCAGCGCCTGGAGACTGGGGAATGATTGAGCTTTCTTGGCCCGATGCAAGACACGACTTGAAATGTTGACACCCCAGATGTTGATTGACCCATGACCCACTGAGCACCTCCAGCTGTTTGTTTAAAACAGCAATAGGATCACTTCAATCTCTCTCTATGTTGGGTGGACTCCACCTTTCATTATATTGATGAAACAACATTTAGTTTCTGAAGAAAAATCTTTTACCAAAACCTAACTTTAAAAGCTGATAATGATGGACAAGATATAAAAAGGTATGGAGCCATGACAGATAAATTTAATTAAGATACAGACTAGCCAAAATCTCAACAAATCCAGAACAAACTGGAAGAACTGAGTAACCCACTTATTCCCAGGTTCCTGAAGCTTTCCTTCAACACCAAAGTTGCAATCCTTCTCCAAAACTACCCAAGGCATAGAAATCAATGGATCTAAAGAGGATGAATGGGATTAGTGCAGAAAGGAACAACAGGCAGGATGGACATGGTGGGCCGAAGGGTCTGTTTCTGTGCCATGCAACTCCATTACTCTAATTTATTTGACGAAATGTCCAGAATTAACAACTCTTGTAAAAGGAAATCATTCCTGTCCACTCAAATTCACATATTTTGTTGTTTTTTCTATCTTTTTTTTTCCTCTTTCTTTATATCTTTACGGGTTCTTTCTCTCTATTCTTTCACAAACTATCAATATCACTACTTTACTTAACTTTCTCTTTCCCTCTCTTTCTTTCTTCTGTTACTTCTCTATTATTAAATTTAAAACAAGAAGCTGTACACGAAATGTATTATGTTATGTTATACACGGTTTATACTACTGCTTCTAATAAAAATATTTTAAAAAACAAATATTCACATAATTTTAAACACATTTTAAACTAATCTAGCCATCTGCTTCAAGTCCATTGCTTTTGGTGCCTTGGTAAATTTGTAGGATTAGGGGGGCATTGACTATTCATTCGGTCCGAAACGTTGCCTATTTCCTTCGCTCCACAGATGCTGTTGCACCCGCTGAGTTTCTCCAGCACTTTTGTCTACCTTCGATTTTCCAGCATCTGCAGTTCCTTCTTAAATAAATAATTAGTAGGTATGTAGTTCAAGGAATATTAAAATACCTGCTGCTCAAATTCTAGCATTATTCTACTTGCATTTAGATTTGTATCTTAAATAAATCAACTTACTTATTGCTCATCCACAAATTGCAGCAAATTCAGCTGAAAGCCTAATGTATTCAATGGGAAGGAAATGCTAGATTGAACGACTAAAATATATAAGGACGCCCTCTGAGAATGGAACAGATGCAAGTTCAACAATCCATTGGCATTGCTAGATTTTACAAGTCAGAGAAGGTACAAATCAAACCAAAATGGCCCTACCTCTTCTGCATCAAAATCACAGAGAGCCTCCACTGGAACAGCCTTGGAAGGGTTGGCACGGCGATACTTGAGAGGCATCACCTGGCAACTGCGTTTCTTCAGTGTTTTCACTGCATTATCATACTTGTCCAATGCTCGGTCCTGATCCTGCAGCAGACAAAGCAGAAGCCAGCACTAAATTAGTAAGGTAGGCACAAAATACTGGAGTAACTCAGCAGGTCAGGCAGCATATCTGGAGAAAAGGAACAGGTGTTGTTTTGAGTCGAGACCCTTCCTCAGACTGTAAGACTTGGGCATAGGGACATGCATTGATCTTTGAATGACTGTGGTTGCAAATTTGTGTTGATGCAAAGTATTTAGACTTTTAGACTTTACTTGAGACTTTAGAGATACTAGCGGAAGCAGGCCCTTCGGCCCACTGCTATCCTACACACTAGTGACAATTTTACTAATTTTACTGTAGCCAATTAACCTACCAACCTGTACATCTTTGGAGTGTGGGAGGAAACCGGAGCATCCAGAGAAAACCCACACGGTCACAGGGAGAACATGCAAACTCTGTACAGGCAGCACCCATAGTCAGGCTTGCACCTGAATCTCTGGCACTGTAAGACAGCCACTCTACTGCTGCACCACTGTGCTGCCCCATTTGGGTAAAAAGGAAATTGGAAAATTCGAAGACGGAAACATAAATACTTTGATATTTGAGTCTTAGAGTAATCCGTGATGTGCCTCAGGAATTGATGCTGGATCCTCTGTGGTGTCATCAGAAATATTGATGATTTTGGATAAGAAGGTCAGGGGCAGATTAATAAGTTTGCAGATGACACCAAAGTAACATTTGTTTAGTGGATAATAAAGAACGTTTCCAATAGTTACACCAGGAAATAAATAGAATGGGAAAGCGAGCAAGCGAATGACAGGTAGAATTTAACTTCAGACATGTGTGAAGTGATGCCTTTTGGGAGATGAACCCGGGTCTCTGCCACTGTGAGTCATCCAGTAACAATGCCACTGAGCTGGAGAATGTAACTGAGGCTGGGTTTGGCTGGGCCCCACACTCCCAAACTCACCTGGACCAGATGCGCAAGGCTGATCCAACCAGCTATTGACACCCTCAAGATGGGCTTTGGGATCTCAATGGCAAGTAGACCCCAAGTGAAGGATTGTAGAATGTCCCTAGCAATCTTTGGCGGAGGGTAAAGTTGGGGTTGGAGCTTCGATTCATATCACACTCCTTAATTGATTCTTAAGAGTTTTTAAATATTTTTCAATTGATGTACATGATTACAAAGGATGGTATCTATCTATATCTATCTATCTATCTATCTATCTATCTATTCTATCTATCTATTATATAAAACTCTCTGGCTGTCGTCGGTCTGTACGTCTGTACGTCCGACGGTCTGCTTGACTTTGTGCCGCGCGGCCTTTGACACCGCCCCGCGCCCGCGCGGCGCACGGAAACGCCGAAGTTTTTTACCGTTTCTAAAGAGGTCACGTTTGTCTTTACGAATAGACGCTCCTGATTAAATTTGGTCGTGATTACGTACGCTTTTTAAAATAAAATACCTCTCCCCCCCCCCAAACCAAACATTTCAAAATGTTTAAAAAAACAGCTCAGCCATAGAATGTTAGTAAAGATTCCGTTGTGTGATGTCACAATGCACAATGGTCACAGATGTCCAATCGGAATGGATCCGTTTACATATGCCTTTGCGGCAGCCCCAGCCCCGGCCCCTCCCCCCCCCACCCCCGCAGCGTTGGGCATTGTGACATCACAAAACGGAACCTTCATTTACATTCTATTGCTGAGAGCTGTTTGTTTAACATTTTGCAATTTCCCCATTTCCTATCACCCCCACACATGTGACAAATCGAAATGAATCTTTCTCTCTCTCCCTTCTCTCTCTCTCCCTTCTCTCTCTCCCTTATCTCTCTCTCTCCATTCTCCCTCCCTTCTCTCTCTCTCTCTCTCTCCCTTCTCTCTCTCCCACTTCTCTCTCTCCTTTCACTCTCTCCCTTCTCTCTCTCCCTTCTCTCCCTCACAGCCCACGACTCGACTCGTGCACGCCCGCTCCAACCCCCCCCCCCTTCACCTCTCTCCCCCATCCTCTCTTTCCTCTCTCCACCCCTCTCCTCTCTCCCCCTTCCTCTCCACCCTCCCTCCCCCTCTCCTCTTCTCTCCCCACGCCGTCTCCCTCTCCCCTCTTCTCTCCCCACCCCGTCTTCCTTCCCCCCCTCCCCCCATCCCCCCGAGTGTGTTTGGGGGTGGTTAGTGTGAGATTGGGGGGTGGTTAGTGTGAGTGTGATGCCGCAGCCCACCCCCCCTCCCGCAAATGCGCGTTGGGAAAACAGCCCGCCAACAGTCTCTCTGTCTTTAAAATATTAATATAATGTCAAGGGGTGTGATGAGTGTGTGTGTTTGTGGGTGCCAGATTCACACCCCGCAACCCTGCTTTGGAGGTACAGACCCAACGGGTGGTTAGTGTGACGTCACAGCCCCCCGCCCCAAACGCACGTTCGGTGTCCAGGCCAAACGGGTCTGCACTTGGTCTGCACTCCCCACTCTTCCCCTCTCCCTCCCCACCTCTCTCCCTCCACCCTCCCTCTCTCCCTCTCTTCCCCCTACTCCTCTCCCCTTCCCCTCATCCCCTCCCCCCTCTCCCCCTTCCTGCCCTCTCCGCTCTCCTCCCACTCCAAACTCTCCTCACCCTCCCTCTCACCCACCCTGATCTCCTCTCCCTCCCCAATCTCTCCCCTTTCCTCCTCCCCCTCTCCCCTCCGTCCCCCTCTTCCCTCCCCTCCCTCCCCTCTTCTCTCCACACCCCGTCTCCTTCTCTCCCCCTCCCCTCCTCTCCCCAACCCCGTCTCCCTCTCTCCCACTCCCGCCGCCTGTGTGTTTGGGGGGTGGTTAGTGTGAGTGTGATGCCGCAGCCGCAGCCCCCCCCCCCCCCCAAACGCAAGGTAAACAAAAAAATGAAGTATAAACTCAGCGGGTGCAGCAGCATCTTTGGATCGAAGGAAATAGGCAATGTTTCATAACAAAACACGTCTGAAGATGGGTTTCGGCCACAAACATTGCCTATTTCCTTCGCTCCATAGATGCTGCTGCACCCGCTGAATTTCACCACCTTTTTTGGGTGTACCATTCTCTCTGTCTCTCCCCTCTCTCTCTCTCTCTGCCCTTCTCTCTTCACAGCCCGCAGCTTAACTCATGAACACCAGCTCAAAACACCCCCCTTCACCTATCTCCAACATCCTCTCCTTACTCTCTCCACACCCTCCTCTCTATACCCCTTCCTCGCACCCCTTCCTCTCTCCCCCTTCCTCTCCCCCCTTCCTCTCCACCCTCCTCCTCCCCCTCTTCAAATTTTTTTAATTCTAACATTATATTTTCACTCTCTGCCCCCCCCTCTAGACGCACCTGAGAGGTGAGGGCTATTCGTCAGTGGATAGGGTGGAGATGGGATAAAAGAAGCAAATTAAAAAATTAAGATAATATCAAGGGTTGTTATGAGTGTGTGTGTTCGTGGGTGCCAGATTCCCACCCCGCAACCGTGCTTTGGAGCAAAGGGGGTGGTTACTGTGACGCAACAGCACCCCCCCCCCACCCGCAAACGCACGTTCGGTGTCCAGACCCAACGGGTCTGCACTTGGTCTAGTCTATTATATAAAACTCTCTGGCTGTCGTCCGTCTGTACGTCTGTACGTCCGACGTTCTGCTTGACTTGTGCCGCGCGGCCTTTGATACCGCCCCGCGCCCGCACGGCGCGCGGAAACGCCGAAGTTTTTTACCGTTTCTAAAGAGGTTACGTTTATCTTTACGAATAGACGATCCTCATTAAATTCGGTCGTGTTTATGTACGCTTTTTTAAATAAAATACCTCTCCCCCCCCCAAACCGAACATTTCAAAATGTTTAAAAAAACAGCTCAGCCATAGAATGTTAGTAAAGATTCCGTTGTGTGATGTCACAATGCACAATGCTCACAGATGTCCAATCGGAATGGATCCATTTACATATGCCTTTGCGGCAGCCCCGGCCCCGGCCCCTCCCCCCCAACCCCCGCAGCGTTGGGCATTGTGACATCACAAAACGGAACCTTCATTTACATTCTATTGCTGAGAGCTGTTTGTTTAACATTTCGAAATTTCCCCATTCCCTATCACCCCCACACATGTGGCGACGCCCTGCGACACGTGTGACAAATCGAAATGAATCCGTTTACATATGCCTTTGCAGCAGCCACAGCCCAAGCCCCTCCCCCCCAACCCCGCAGCCTGTGATTACGTTTATCTTTACGAAAAGACAACCCCGATTAAATTTGGTCGTGTTTATCTACACTTTTTAAAATAAAATACCTCTCCCCCCCCAAACCAAACATTTCAAAATGTTTAAAAAAAACAGCTCAGCCATAGAATGTTAAGAAAGATTCCGTTGTGTGATGTCACAATGCCCGATGCTAACAGATGTCCAATCGGAATGGATTCATTTACATATGCCTTGGCAGCAGCCCCAGCCCCAGCCCCTCCCCCCCAACCCCGCAGCCTGTGTCGAAGGGCGTCGTCACGTGTGTGGGGGTGATAGGGAATGGGGAAATTTCAAAATGTTTAAAAAAACAGCTCTCAGCAATAGAATGTTAATGAAGGTTCCGTTTTGTGATGTCACAATGCCCAATGCTCAAAGATGTCCAATCGAAATGGACGAATTTACATATGCCTTTGCAGCAGCCACAGCCCCAGCCCCTCCCCCCCCCACCCCCGCAGCCTGTGTCGAAGGGCGTCGCCACGTGTGTGGCAGTAGAGAAAGAGGATTGGGGGTGATAGGGAATGGTGTACCAGTCTCTCTGTCTCTCCCCCTCTCTCTCTCTCTCTGCCCTTCTCTCTTCACAGCCCGCAGCTCAACTCATGAACATCCACTCAAAACCCCCCCCTTCACCTATCTCCCACATCCTCTCCTTCCTCTCTCCACCCCCTCCTCTCTCCCCCTCCACTCTCCCCCTCCTCCCCCACCCTTCCTCTCCCCCCTTCCTCTCCACCCTCCTCCTCCCCCTCTTCAAATTTGTTTGGAGGGTGGTTAGTGTGAGTGTGATCCCGCACCCCCCCACCCCCGCAAACGCGCGTTGGGGAAACAGCCCGCAAACAGTCTCTCTGTATTTAAGAAGGAACTGCAGATGCTGGAAAATCGAAGGTATACAAAAAAAAATGGAGAAACTCAGCGGGTGCAGCAAAATCTATTGATCTAAGGAAATAGGCAACGTTTCGGGACAAAACACGTCTGAAGATGGGCTTCGGCCCAAAGCGTTGACTATTTCCTTCGCTCCATAGATGCTGCTACACCCGCTGAGTTTCTCCAGCTTTTTTTTGTGTACCTGTCTCTCTTTCTCTCCTCTCTCTCTCTCCTCTCTCTCTCTCTCTCTCCCTCTCTCTCTCTCTCTCTCTCTGCCCTTCTCTCTTCACAGCCCGCGGCTCGACTCATGCACGCCCGCTCCAACCCCCGCTTCACCTCTCTCCCCATCCTCTCTTTCCTCTCTCCACCCCTCTCCTCTCTCCCCCTTCCTCTCCACCCTCCCTCCCCTCTCCTCTTCTCTCCCCACCCCGTCTTCCTCTCCCCTCTTCTCTCCCCACCCCGTCTTGCTCTCCCCCCCTCACCCCCCCTCACCCCCTCCCCCCCGAGTGTGTTTGGGGGTGGTTAGTGTGAGTTTGGGGGGTGGTTAGTGTGAGTGTGATGCCGCAGCCCACCCCCCCCCCTCCCGCAAACGCGCGTTGGGAAAACAGCCCGCCAACAGTCTCTCTGTCTTTAAGACGGAACTGCATATGCTGGAAAATCGAAGGTACAAAAAAAACCTATATCATCAGCGCGTGCAGCAGCATCTATGGATCGAAGGAAATAGGCAACGTTTCGGTAGAAAACCAGTCTGAGGATGGGCTTCGGCCCAAAGCGTTGCCTATTTCCTTCGCTCAATAGATGCTGCTGCACCCGCTGTGTTTCTCAAGCTTTTTTTTGTGTACCAGTCTCTCTGTCTCTCCCCTCTCTCTCTCTCTCTCTGCCCTTCTCTCTTCACAGCCCACAGCTCAACTCATGAACACCCGCTCAAACCCCCCCCTTCACCTATCTCCCGCATCCTCTCCTTCCTCTCTCCACACCCTCCTCTCTCTCCCCCTTCCTCCCCCCAGCTGTCATCCGTCTGTACGTCTGTACGTCCAACGTCCTGCTTGACTTGTGCCATGCAGCCCCTTTGATACCGCCCTACGCACACGCAGCACGCGGAAACGCCGATATTTGTTACCATTTCTAAAGAGATTACATTTATCTTTACGAATAGACACTCCTGATTAAATTTGGTCGTGTTTATGAACACTTTTTAAAATAAAATACCTCTCCCCCCCCCAAACCAAATATTTCAAAATGTTTAAGAAAACAGCTCAGCCATAGAATGTTAGTAAAGATTCCGTTGTGTGATGTCACAATGCACAATGCTCACAGATGTCCAATCGGAATGGATCCATTTACATATGCCTTTGCAGCAGCCCCAGCCCCTCCCCCCCAACCCCCGCAGCCTGTGTCGAAGGGCGTCGTCACGTGTGTGGGGGTGATAGGGAATGGGGAAATTGTGAGCATTGGGCATTGTGACATCACAAAACGGAACCTTCATTTACATTCTATTGCTGAGAGCTGTTTGTTTAACATTTTGAAATTTCCACAATTCCCTATCCCTCCTACTTCAACTCTCACTCCCCACTCTTCCCCCTCTCTCCTCTCCCCCTCCCTCCCTTCCCACACCCTCTCTTCCCCCTCCACCACCCCTCTTCACCCCCATCTCCCCCCACCCCCTTCACCTCTCTCTTGCACCACTCCCCGCTACCCCTCTGCCCCTCACTCGCCACTGTTCCCCTCTCCCTCCCCCACCTCTCTCCCTCCCCCTCCCTCTCTTCCCCCAACTCCTCTCCCCTTCCCCTCATCCCCTCCCCCCCTCTCCCCCCTTCCTGCCCTCCCCGCTCTCCTCCCACTTCAAACTCTCCTCCCCCTCCCTCTCACCCACCCTGATCTCCTCTCCCTCCCCAATCTCTCCCCTTTCCTCCTCCCCCTCTCCCCTCCGTCCCCCTCTTCCCTCCCCTCCCTCCCCTCTTCTCTCCCCACCCCATCTCCTTCTCTCCCCAACCCCGTCTCCCTCTCCCCCACTCCCCCCGCCTGTGTGTTTGGGGGGTGGTTAGTGTGAGTGTGATGCCGCAGCCGCAGCTCCCCCCCACCCCAAACGCAAGGTAAACAAAAACATGAAGTATACACTCAGCGGGTGCAGCAGCATCTTTGGATCGAAGGAAATAGGCAATGTTTCATAACAAAACACATCTGAAGATGGGTTTCGGCCACAAACATTGCCTATTTCCTTCGCTCCATAGATGCTGCTGCACCCGCTGAGTTTCACCAGCTTTTTTTGGTGTACCAGTCTCTCTGTCTCTCCCTCTCTCTCTCTCTCTGCCCTTCTCTCTTCACAGCCCGCAGCTCAACTCATGAACACCCACTCAAACCCCCCCCCTTCACCTATCTCCCACATCCTCTCCTTCCCCTCTGCACCCCCTCCTCTCTCCCCCTCCTCCCCCACCCTTCCTCTCCCCCCCTTCCTCTCCACCCTCCTCCTCCCCCTCTTCAAATTTGTTTGGGGGGTGGTTAGTGTGAGTGTGATCCCGCACCCACCCACCCCCCCCCCCCCCACCCCGCAAACGCGCGTTGAGGAAACAGCCCGCAAACAGTCTCTCTGTATTTAAGAAGGAACTGGAGATGCTGGAAAATCGAAGGTACACAAAAAAAAAATGGAGAAACTCAGCGGGTGCAGCAAAATCTATGGATCTAAGAAATAGGCAACGTTCAGGACAAAACACGTCTGAAGATGGGCTTCGGCCCAAATCATTGACTATTTCCTTCGCTCCATAGATGCTGCTGCACCCGCTGAGTTACTCCAGCTTTTTTGTGTACCAGTCTCTCTGTCTCTCCTCTCTCTCTCTCTCTCTCTCTCTCTCTCTGCCCTTCTCTCTTCACAGCCCGCTGCTCGATTCATGCATGCACGCTCCAAACCCTCCCCTTCACCTCTCTCCCCAATCCTCTCCTTCCTCTCTCCACCCCCTCCTCTCCCACCCTTCCTCTCCCCTTCCTCTCCACCCTCCTCCTCCCCTCTTCAAATGTTTTTAAAATATAACATTAAATTTTCTCTCTGCCCCCCCGCCCTCTAGACGCACCTGAGAGGTGAGGGCTATGCGTCAGTGATAGGGTGGAGATGGGATAAAAGAAGCCAATTAAAAAATTAAGTTAATATCAAGGGGTGTGATGAGTGTGTGTGTTTGTGGTGCCAGATTCCACCCCGCAACCGTGCTTTGGAGGAACAGACCCAGGTGGTTACTGTGACGCCACAGTCACCCCCCCAAAATGCACATTCGGTGTCCAGACCCAACGGGTCTGCACTTGGTCTAGTAACAAATAAAAGTAAAACAAAAATCATTAAACCACTTAGAAACATTAAAATTATGTTACACTTTGCACTTGATTGAACAAGGCATTGATGACCATGGATCCAATGCAGGTAAATGGGATTAATATGGATGGGTGCAATGGTCAATGTGGACATTGTCTGCTGAAGGGCTTGTTTAATGCCATGACTTTGTCATCTAATCCACAAGTTTGGAATCCCCATTGAAATGAAATGGTTGTGAATCCCACTACTGGCCACATCTTCCCATCTCCACCCCTTCTGCTTTCTGCAGAGACCGTTCCTCCGCAACTTCCTGGTCAACTCGTCCCTTCCCACCCAAACTACCCCCTCCCCTGGTATTTTCCCCTGCAACCACAGGAGATGCAACACCTGTACCTTACCTCCCTCCTCGACTCTGTCCAAGGACCCCGACAATCTTTTCAGGTGAGGCAGAGGTTCACTTGCACCTCCTCCAACCTCATCTCCTGTATCCGCTGTTCCAGCTGTCAACTCCTGTAATCGCGAGACCAAGCGCAGGCTCTGCAAAGGTTTTGCTGAATACCTCAGCTTAGTCCGCCTAAACCTACCTGATCTCTCGGGTACTCAGCACTTTAACTCCCCCTCCCATTCCCAATCTGCCTTTCTGTCCTGGGCCTCCTCCATTGTCAGAGTGAGGCCCAGCGCAAATTGAGGAACAACACATCATATTTCGCTTGGGTAGCTACACCCCAGCGGTATGAACATTGACTTCTCTAACTTCAAGTAGCCCTTGCTTTCCCTCTCTCTCCATCCCCTCCCCTTCCCAGTTCTTCCACCAGCCTTACTGTCTCCGACTACATTTTATCTCTGTATCACCCACTCCCCTGACATCAGTCTGAAGAAGGGTCTCGACCCAAAAGTCACCCATTCCTTCTCTCTAGAGATGCTGCCTGTCCCGCTGAGTTACTCCAGCATTTGTGACTACCTTCAATTTAAACCTACATCTACAGTTCCTTCCTACACAAAGAGGTTGTGAATCTTGTTTTAGACTGTTGGCATAATATTGGAAAGACGATCTCCCAACAGCACAGGAGGTAATCCCAGCACAAACAAGATCCCAATCACTGCATACGTCACAATGGGCCCATGGTAAGTGGAGGCTTTCTGCCATTGGAATGCCTGTCATTTCCCCTCAGAAACATTGGCAGATGCCAATGAGACTTGCAGACTCGGTGGTTGAAGGCCTGTTTCCGCACTGTATCTTTAAGCTAAACTAAAAAAGTACCAGAATAGTCACCATGCATTCTTTAAATGAACAGGGCCAAGCAAATATTGCCCCTGCAGCACTCAGTGCACCACAAGTGAAGCCCAGTTCTGTTCCAAGGATTTCCAAAGTGAAATTAGTGTTCAACATTTACCCCTTGACCTTGACAGGGTGTGGTTCAAAGTCAACTTCTGCATTACCAACACTGCTTCTACTTACTTCCAGGTCCCGGAGCAGAGTTTGAAGCTGGAATTCATCTTTGAATTCTGGATTATATTTCGAATCCATATCGTTGTCAATTTTTTTGAGAAGCTCCTGCATGTCCTTCGAGTCTTTGTAATACTAAAGGATTAAAAATAATAAAAAGGTGACTATTTGCAATATTGTACAGATACTGGGTCATTTTTGTTGGCTAAATTGTTTAGAAAGATTATACTCAGTTATGAATCAATTCCAGGTAAAATAGAGGGGACAGGATCGTAAACTGTAAGCAAAGCAAAGAGTTTGTTCCTCATAGGTATTCCTAAAACTGTCTTTCCAAGGTATGTAGGTTAATTGGCTTGATATAATTAAATATTTTGTGTATTAAAGCGTTAGTGTGCAGGGATCACTGGTTGGCGCAGACTCGGTGGGCCAAAGAGCCTGTTTCTGCGCTGTATCTCTAAACTAAACTAAATCGCTGCTGCTGTAGGCATCAATTTAATTGTTCTGTTTCGGGGCATATGACACACTTCAATGATTCAATGTTACTTTATTGTCAGTGAAATGCTTTGTTTTGCATACAACCCAGTAAAGCAGACCTCACCTAGACCTAGACTCTGCCTCAGAGGGCGGTGGAGGCAGGTTCTCCGGATGCTTTCAAGAGAGAGCTAGATAGGGCTCTTAAAAATAGCAGAGTCAGGGGATATGGGGAGAAGGCAGGAACGGGGTACTAATTGGGGATGATCAGCCATGATCACATTGAATGGCAGTGCTGGCTCGAAGGGCTGAATGGCCTCCTCCTGCACCTATTGTCTATTGTCTATAGACCTAACACAGCAGACCTCACCGAGGCAGTATACAAGAGTCTCCACGTTTCTTGCACCAACAAAGTTACAAAAGTTACTTGCCACAAATTCCGCAAATTACATCGAAATTGAGAATTTTTCTGAATTTCTAAGTGGTTGCATGTCAACATATGGCATGGCGGGAACATACAGTGCAGAAAGACCAGCACTCCGTTGATCATATGACTGGAATCATTTTAATTGCCTCGTGCATCAAATCAAAGAAAATGAAACACTCAGATGTGGGTCGCCACAACCCAACTGGGATGAACAGATCGATTCCCACACAGACCCCACTTACCTTGTGGTAGTCATCCATGTTTTTGAGATGATTCTCCTCACAGATCAGCAGGTTGAGATATTCCTTCCAGTCAGCATGCACGGCTTCCATGTGGGCCTGGCAAGCACAGAGTCAAGGGTTCAGCATTGTTCAAAGAGATCTCAAAGACTTTTCCGAAATATCTATGCAATCATTTACAGCAGAAGCAAGATAGCATTGTTTTTATGAAAGATTAAGCTTCTCTACAACAATAACCATTGGTCTTGCAAATGTAAAAAAACTATCTGACACACACGATTGCTCCCAGTGATCGCTGTAGTTGATGCCTTTAAATAAAGTCTTGACTGCCTTATCCGATCTTTGTGGTGTGTTTTAAAGTTTTCTTTAACAGAATTGGTGCTGTGACTCAGATGACTATGACTGAAGAAAGCAGCACAAGAGCTCCTTGAGTCTTTGTTGAAAGACTCCAAGAGAAACTTTCCAAAGTTCTGCGCACATCATCCGAGCTTAATGGATCGGGTAAAAAAAGGCTTTCAACACTTAAGTTCCCCCCGAGCCTAATTGGGGAAAGTAGAAGGTAAGGGAAAGTGAGAAGGGGGAATTTTAGTAATTCACTGAATAAAGGAGGTGGTGTAGATCTTAGCGGCATTGCATCCTATGGGTGTGATTATTTTGAAGGTAGCACACCACAAATATCAAATTGTGCACACTAGTGAGAAAAATAAGAGAGAGAGATGTGGTCAGGGCTCTTCTTATAAGCACAAGGAATTCATATGCCTCGTCCTGGTATTTAGGTAGTTCTTCTCCTTCATCTCATTCTCATTAGGCCGTCCCTTGGGATCGAAAATGATTCCTTTCCACTTCAGTTCTATGGGATCTGTAGTGGCCGAACATTATAGTGAATTACATTGTTGCTGTCTTCATATGGTCTCAGCGTGGATTGTTATTGTTGGAGGGACAGACTTGTAGAGTACCTATGCTTGGTGGATATTAGGTGAAAGGTTCATGGTCTTGTATGCTTCGGTGAATGAGCCATCCATGGCTTGCAGCTCAGGACTCTGAACATACACATTCAGAAGTGCACCCTGTGTGATGCAGCTCAATATTGCAATTGGAATGGCCACTGAGTGGGGTCATCATTGGGTGAACAGTCTCCCATTTCTCCAGCAGATAAGGTCCATCCCAAGAGGGAAAGTGTTGGAGGTAAGATGCAGCTTTGTGACAGAGTAGACTGAGAAAAATCTTCAGGCTTTTATTGCAACCTTGCTTGGCACAGTCCATTCTCAGATTGGGTTTGTTGATGGAATCACAGCCTACATGCCATCACGCACTGGATGTCAGATGGAGATGAATTTCCACAATTAAAAAGGATACGCCATGCTCCATCTTGATCACTGAATGAAAGGCTTTTGTAAAGGCAAAAAGGTCCACATATAGTGATTGATGTTGCTGTAAGCACTTCTCTTGTGAAGTTTGGATGGAGTTTACACTGCAAGGTTTTGGCCAGTAGGGGGACGTGGTTGAGAGGAGCCTCGCATTTACACTCCCTGTTGCAGACAGAAAGGATGACTACTCTGTTATTACTGAGGAAGTTTAAAAGGTTTAAAAGTTACAAAAATGGATTGAGCTGAAACTAGGAGTAAAGACAGGCTTTCTCCTATTATAAATTGCAAAGCCAGCTCCTATTACACTAACAAGGCTAACACAGATGTTTATGCTCTTTACCCCATAACACAAGCGAGATTACAAGCACAACTTCATGAATGTTTCCTCTATAATATAAACATTAAGAGGATGTTCAGACACTCTGCTCCTACCCTTGCTCTATAAGATTATAATGTGCGTCATTAAAGTAAAAAAACCAAAATGTTTGATCTGCAGAAAAATAGCCTTCTCATCATAACCATATATGGCCTAACGCTTCCTCTCTCGGAAGAACCTGTCAATCTTAAGAAGCTGTCAATCTTAAGAAGCAAGAGGCTGTACTATGCTCTGTAGATAAAGTATTGCTGAATCGCTGAATATTGAGGTATAAATATATCTACTTAAACACTGCCCCTTTGTGTGGGGATGAGAGCTGTTCTGTAGTCTGTATCTACATACTGTAAGAGTCACTACCACACCTGCCTGGCGAAATAAAGATTTTACTGATTGATTACTGATTTTATTTGTGTTTTTGTCTAAGAAAAACTGAACCACAACATTACTGTCTTTGGATTTGTCTCCTGCCATGCCTAACATTTCTGAGATTCCATGCCATATCTTCCTCTTCCCAAACATTTGATTTAAATTTAACTCCGACAAGTTTTGAACAGGGAAAACATTTGCTCCACAGGCCTTGCTATTTTTCACCTGGCAAACGGCCTTTCCAACACATTGGTTGGGATGGTGGAGAGGTTAGACCAGACAGGGTTTCACGGGATGAAGCCAAAACCATTTACATCAAGTAATAAAAAGGTGTAGGAAGGAACTGCAGATGCTGGTTTAAACCGAAGATAGAGACAAAAAGCTGGAGTAACTGGAGGGACAGGCAGCATCTCTGGAGAGAAGGAATGGGTGGTATTCAGGCAACTGAAGAAGGGTCTCTGCCTGAAACACCACCCATTCCTTCTCTCCAAAGATGCTGCCTGGCCCGCTGGGTTACTACAGCTTTTTGTGTCTATCTTAAGTATTAAAAAGGAATTACAGATGCTGATATATGCCAGAGATAGACACAAAATGCCGGAGTTACTCGAGCATTTTGTATCTATCCATTTTCATCAAGAGCAGCAGCCTGGCTGAGGACTTCTTCAAAGTGCACTTGCCAGTAGGCAATGGGTCCTTCACAATCTCTCGTTCATTCTCAGTTCTCAGATGGGATGGGCCTTTGTGTGTTAGGACAACACTGCTGCTGCATCTCATGGCCATGAATTGAACTGCTGAACCTCCGACACTCTGTATTCATGCCACAAATAATTTGTTGCTCCCTAGCCTTTGGGTGCCTCTGAGATGCGAAGTATCCACAACAAGTACATCCTGTCTTTTAAGGTTAATTAGCATGAATCTCTCAACCTCTCTCATCTTTTTGCTAAGCCATTTATAGACAATAGACAATAGGTGCAGGAGTAGGCCAAATGGCCCTCAGAGCCAGCACCGCCATTCAATGTGATCATGGCTGATCATCCACAATCAGTACCCCGTTCCTGCCTTCACCCCATATCCCCAGGAACCCTATTCAGCTCTCTCTTGAAAGTATTCAGAGAACCGGCCTCCACCGCCCTCTGAGGCAGAGAATTACACAGACTCATAACTCTCTGTGTGAAAAAGTGTTTCCTCGTCTCCGTTCTAAATGGCTTACCACTTATTCTTAAACTGTGGCCCCTGGTTCCCAACATCGGGAACATGTTTCCTGACCCTAGCGTGTCCAAACCCTTAATAATCTTATATGTTTCAATAAAATCCCCTCTCATCCTTCTAAATTCCAGAGTATACAAGCCCAGCCACTCCATTCTCTCAGCATATGACAGTCCCGCCATCCCGGGAATTAACCTTGTAAACCTACGCTGCACTCCCTCAATAGCAAGAATGTCCTTCCTCAAATTTGGGGACCAAAACTGCACACAATACTCCAGGTGTGGTCTCACTAGGGCCCTGTACAACTGCAGAAGGACCTCGACTCCTCTTGTTATAAAGGCCAACATGCCATTAGCTTTCTTCACTGCCTGCTGTACCTGCATGCTTACTTTGGAGTCTTCACGGGTACTAATTATAGTGGACTTCAAAAGGCAGACACAACATTGCGCACATTCTGTGGTTCCAGTTGGTTGGAAGCCATCACATCACCCCTGGCATTTAGTCTGGGAAGGGTTTGAGAACGTGTGCGGAGCAAAGTAGAAAGGTCTTCAAGCATTGTTCATACCAGCAAATTCATTAGGTCCATGTCTTGGTCATTCTAATACATGCTTCTTCAAGTGCAAGTAAGGGAGCAAATACATTTTAAAAGATACTTCCCTAATTAAAGGATAGCCTCAGTAGGCAGTTGCCTCTAATGTAATAGCGACCATACAGTAGCAGTTACTTCTTGCTCGCGATGTAGGTTTGCACTTTCCAGAGTACATGACGGGAACCACAAAACAACCTAGAGTACAAGGACCATCAACTTAAAAAAATCCCTGGGAATGTGCAACGTTCAACTTCCACTCGATGAGATGGATATAAATTTTTTTTCCAAAAGAATTCTTATTCTACTTTTGTAATTTGTGATGGAAGAGTCACAAACCAAGTCAGCCGATTTAAAAAGTAACCTTTGATTATAATGAATGGATACGGGTCTGAAACAATAATCCTGTTTAGTTTAGAGATACAGCATGGAAACAGGCCCTTCGGCCCACCGGGTTCAAGCCGACCAGCGATCCCAGCACATTAACACTATCCTACACCCACTAGGGACAATTTACACTTATACCAAGCCAATTAACCTACAAACCTGTACGTCTTTGGAATGTGGAAGGAAAGCGAAGATCTCGGAGAAAACCCACGCAGGTCACGGGGAGAACGTACAAACTCCGTACAGACAGCATCCATAATCGGGATCGAACCTGGGTCTCCGGCACTGCATTCGCTGTAAGGCAGCAACTCTACCGCTATGCCACCGTGACTGCGACTTGCTGAATGTTCTGTTTTATTTCAGATATTCAGCATCTGTAGTAGTTGCTTTTAGAAAGCAATATGTCAAACTGAACTATTGTTCAGTTTGACATATTGTAGAGTTGCTGCCTTACAGCGCTTGCCACGCCGGAGACCGGGTTCAATCCCGACTACGGGTGCTGTCTGTACGGAGTTTGTACGTTCTCCCCGTGACCGTGTGGGTTTTCTCCGAGATCTTCGGTTTCCTCCCACACTCCAAAGACGTACAGGTTTGTAGGTTAATTGGCTTGGTATAAGTGTAAATTGTCCGTAGTGTGTGTAGGATAGTGTTAATGTGCGGGGATCACTGGTCGGCGCAGACTCAGTGGGCCAAAGAGCTTGTTTCTGCGCTGTATCTCTAAACTAAACTAGCTGATGGTTCGGAGTACGGGGGATGCCATTCCTACATCTGTCACTGCCAGATATTAAGGCAGCGCTATTCATTATACTGTTGCAGTCATAAGCCATGGTTCAAGTCCCATTTACCTCCACAGCATTCTTTCCTGGGTGCTTCATCTGTAACAGTTTGTTGCCTTCATCATGAAGTTTGGTAACAGCTGCTTCCTTAGCTTCCAGATGTCGGTTCACAAAGTTCTGCCAATTGCAAGCAAAGTGTCAGAGACGCTGCCAATCCTCCCCCTACCCTCCCACTACAGGCACAGGATCTCTGCCACACTTGCAAAGGTAACATTTATCATTTAGTTTAGTTTTAGTTTAACTATTTAACACATTGTTTTTAAATACATGGTTTACTGATGTCCATGAAGAAACTGCAGATGCTGGTTTAAACCGAAGATAGACATAAAATGCTGGAGAGACTCAGCGGGACAGGCAACATCTATGGAGAAAGTTAGATTTAGCTCTTATGGCTAAAGGAATCAAGGGATATGGGGAAAAAGCAGGAACGGGGTAGTGATTTTAGATGATCAGCCAGAAATATATTGAATGGCAGTGCTGGCTCGAAGGACCGAATGGCCTACTCCTGCACCTATTTTTCTATGTTTCTATGATCAGAACTCTGAAGAGGGGTCTCAACTCAAACAGTCACCCATTCATTCTCTCCAGAGATGCTGCCTGTCCCGCTGAGTTCCTCCAGCATTTTCTATCTATCTTCGGTTTACTGATATCCTTCAGGAAAACGTTTTACTAGTTATTTCTACCTGCTCAATCATATACATAGATAGAAGGCCCACCATCTTTGCTTGATGCTTCAAAATAGTCTTGCAATCCATTTAAGTTATCAAGGGGCAATTGAGTCAATAAATGTTGGCATGGCCTGTGATGACTAGATTTTGAAATCAATAAATTAAAAAGTAACTTCCAGGAACGAGACTTTCCACTACCACTACATTTTGGAGGAGAAACTCTGTCATTGACATGAGCATGCGCAAAAATGTGAGGTGTAAATCGGCATGGGTGACAGAGAATTCCACACATTCACTGCCTTCTGAGTGAAATTTCTTATCGTAGTCATAAACATCACGTCCCTATTCCTCAGACTCTGACCCTTGTTCTGGATCCCAAAGTCAGGAAAACATCCTCCCCACATCTATCTCCTAAACCTTGGCAGAATTTTCTATATTTCAATGAGATCGTCTCTCATTTAAAAAAAAAATGTATTGAATACAGTCCTAGTTGATCAATCTCTCCTAATGCAATGGTCTCACCATCTCAGGAATCTGGTGAACCTTTGTTAGACTTCCTCTACGACCGATATATCTTTTCTTGGGCATGGAGATCAAAAGAGCAACGTGCAACTGGTGTCGCAGGTCATGTGATATCTTGGTCTGGACATATATTACTGTTCCTTTGTCATCCTTTGTTCAATCCTGGCACTCCCTAGAAAACAACACCGTGGGAGTACTTTCACTAGATGGGCAGCAGTGGATCAAAAAGAGATTTGCCACCACCTTCTCAAAGGTAGCTAGGGACAGGTAACAACTGCTGAGCTTGACAAGGTCTCCCTGATCCTGAGAATGGGTTTCAAAAGATCATCTGTACGGCTGAGTTACCTCGTACTGTCGATGGCGGTTTTTGTAATCTAGGTTCTGGTCACTCCAGTCATAACGCAGGCGGTCTTCCTCCTGGGTGTCCATCCAGTACAGCTCATTGGTGCAGTTCTGCATGTACTCACGGAGGCTTAACAAGTCTTTCTGCCGTTGCTGTGTCCCATTCTGCACAGTAGAAAGCAAATGGACATTGACCAACAGCTGATACTATTAGACACCACGGTGGCTTTACAGCCTGTCAGATTCAAGTTACAACACCAAGCTCAAATAATAGCCACTATCCCCCCTGATATTGTTAATATTGCAGCTCAATTATTAATTAATACTGCCAAGCCAATCTAAGACATTGGTTTGTGAACACAATTGAGTTGATACAGTTTTGGAACAAAATTGTCTCATACTCACCGATAGTTTGTTGTACTTCACCTGGATGCCACTGATATATTCCTGTTAAAAGAATAAAAGAGTGTTTTAACAGATAGTGAACTAACATGTTGAAGAGGACTTCACTTTTAAGGAAACTAACTTTTCCATTCCTCACCTCCCACAATAAAAGCCCTAAATAGAAAATCATTCTACTGTGAGTGATTACTGAACTTACTGGAAATGTTACCTGGGTGTTGAATATGACAAAGATAGAGACAAAAAGCTGGAGTGACTCAGCGGGTCAGGCAGCATCTCTGGAGAAAAGGAATAGGTGATGTTTTGGATCGAGACCCTTCTGCAGACCGAGAGTCAGGGGAAAGGGAAATGAGAGATATAGAAAGTACATAAAACAAATGAATGAAATATATTCACAAAGCAATGATGATCACGAAAAGATGGAGCCCACAATGGTCCCTTGTTGGCTGTGGGGTAGGTGATAATGAGTTTTGCAGACAGTGAAACACAAAAAGACAGTGAAAAAGGTATGACGACTAGGGTGGGGGAGGGACGGAGAGAGAGGGGATGAAAGCAAGGGATATGACAACAGGTTATTCATCAGCTGAATTTTGTGGGGCAATAGCTTTTCTTGAATAGGGCCGTGACAATCATCTTGAAACCAATTCTGTTTTCTTCTCCACCCATGCTACCTGACTTATCAAGATTTTCCAGCATGAGTTATTTTGCTTTTCTATTTTATTTAGTATCTTATCAAATTAAATTCCAACATCCTTGAAGGATTACCAATTGGATGCAAAGATTTAGGATACCACAAGCAAATACTACTGTTTGAATCATTACTCAGGTTATACACTTCTTGGCCTGCGCATTCCCTCCTGTATCTGTAAAGAAGCCTGCTTTACCGGGTTCTCATTCTTGTTGATGTGATCCCCAATTGTTTCCACCTCTTTGGTGAAGAGCTGGTGGTGTTCCAATTGCTGATCGACAAAGGGTAATTCATTTCCAAAGCCTTGATTGTTCAGCTCTGCCTGAAGGAACAAACAGACACAGGAAAAATGTACATGAAGGATTTAACAACAAGCAACAAGGAGACTCTGCCCTGTAATTGTTGATTCTCCAGTGTGAGGATATAGCCGCTTCGCATCCACCCTGTTAAACTACCTCAGAATCTTACATTTCCATTTTCCCAATATCCGTAAGTTGATGTGTAGGAAGGAACTGCAAATGCTGGTTTACACCGAAGATAGACATATAATGGTGGAGTAACTCAGCGGGACAGGCAGCATCTCAGGAGAAGAAAGAATGGGTGGCATTTAAGGTCTCGACCCGAAACATCACCCATTCCTTCTCTTCAGCGTTTTGTATGTGAGTTAATGCCATTAATCTCTCCTGATAAAACAATTTTCTTCCAAGATTCTACCTATTGAACTGGAGATCAGGAAACTGAAGTACTCAGGCACTCTGCTGCTTTTATGCCTAGCTCTTGACTGTGTGATTTATTGGACAGTGGGAAGAAGAGGTGAGAGAAAAGCCAGCCCTGCTCCTGATCCCATTGATAAACCTTTCTCAAGATAGGGTTCAAATTATTCACTGACATTCAAGATTACCCACAATGTAAATTCCTTAAGGACAGATTAGTAGATGTTCAATAGATAGATTCTTGGAAGAGAATCATCTTATCTGGGGAGATTAAATGGTATACCCAGTGAAATTGGGAAAATTGGAGTGTAAGATTGTAGGGGTGGATGCTGAGAGTCTGTTTGCTCACACAGTATAGTCTAAAATTAGATGGCAAAGTCTCAGTATAAGGGATGAGTCACTGACAACTAAGGTGAAGAAAGTCATTTTTAATCATAGGCCTCTGAATCTCTGGCATTCTCCGTATTAGAAGGTCAGAGATGGATACTCAGACCTCGACTTTACTTGAGGCTGAGGGCCGTTGAACATTGGACAAGTACATGCTCCCATCTCCGACACCTTGGTTCATTTCTGACCTCTGATGCTGTCTTGCGCTTTCTCCCTGTGACTACACAGGTTCCCCCCAGTACATTAGTTGCATAAAACATAAAAAGTACAGCACAGGAACAGCCCATTCTGCTCACAATGTCTGTGCCAAACATGATGTCAAGCTAATCTAATCTCATCTATCTGCACATGATCCATACCACTCCATTGCCTGCACATCCACATGTTCATCTAAATGCCTCTTAAATACCGCTATCCTATCCACCTGCAACACCACCCCCAGCAAAGAATTCCAGCTACCACCCTCTGTGTAAAAAAACTTCCCCATACATCTCTTTTAAACTTTGCCCCTTTCACCTTAAAGCTATACCCTCTAGTCTTTGACATTTGTATCCTGGGGAAAAGGTTCTGACTGTCTCCCCTATCTATGTCTATTTCTTCCCACAACCCATAGAAGTGTGAGTTGGTGAATTAATTGGCTCTTAGCAAGTAGATTGGTAGAACCTGGATTTGCCTAAATGCTGAAGGGAATATGGGAAGAAGAAAATGGATTAGGGAAGTGTCAGTATAATAATGCATGCTAGATGGTCAGTAAGGATTCTGAGGGCTGAAGGGCCTGTTTCCATGCTGTACCTCTCTACAACTCTGACTATGACTGGATAGTCATCTAGAGTGCAGTCCTGACCTTCCATCTACTTCATTGGAGACCTTTGAACTATCTTTAATCAGATGCTATCTTGCATTAATTGTTGGACCCTTTATCCCTAAACATGCACTGTGGACGGCTTGATTGTAATCACGTATGGTCTTTCTTTGACTGGATAGCATGCAAACAAAAGCTTTTCACTGTATCACAGGATACGTGACAATAATAAACTAAACTAAACTGTATGAAGGATCAATAACATTCCAATTGAATGCTAGAGCAAGCAAGCATTAGGGCTATCATGGCCTATCATGATTCTCAACGTAGTTTTTCTAATACCTGCTTCTCGTCGATCATTTTGGACCAGTCGATAGTAGGAACTCCATCGACCCGAGAAAGACTGTAGACCTTCTTATGTTCCATTTTGAGCTTCTTGATCCTCTCTTTCAACTGTTTGATACTGAAAAGAAAGTTCAATTGTTTATTTGTTTGGTAACCAAATGTTTGGTATTTTGATATTTTGTTCTTTCCTTATTGTTCAAATGGAATTCAATATTCCTCAAATGATTAGAGATATTTTACTCAGCTCGGTATCGTAACTCTTCCAAAGGCCTGATGCCCTGATGTAGCATCACATTACGTAATCCTGAATTTTATCTCTGTGGGATATGTTAAAGTAACTGGGCTGAGGAAGTAGAGAAACACAACAGATCTCCATTCATCTAACCAAGTCCACCATTTGCTAATTTTCCATTAAAATTAGATTGGGTGAGGTGTCAGTTAGTTTCTGACACTTATAAAACCATAGACTAGCTGGAAAAAATAAATCCTGCAAGGAATTACAGGGGCATCTTCTTCATCCAGGTCAAGAGAGAAGCATAGACATTCTCTAAGACAGTTTGGGACAGGATATACTGATGGAGTTGGATTAAACGGCCTATTTTGTGTTTCATAGGTACTATTTAATTTTGTATAATTTTAATTGGACAAGAAATGATCACAGAGCACAAGGCTTGACATCTGGAATTTGTGCAATTAACCCTCACCTTTATACTCACTGAGATATAAAGTAAAAAAATGGTTCCACTTACTCCTCTGTAATCATATCAGACTGTGGGTGCCTCTCAGAGCTGGCTACCTGTGCATCCGTCTGCAGGTTCGTTAGTATTACGTCCGAATCATCTATCAATTTGACAGTGTCCTCTTGGAATAGCACATTTTTCCCCTCCTCTATACGCTTGACATCCTAGAAAGATTAGAAAACCAAAACTAAAATGTATTCAAGCTTCCACATGTTTGAGAATCCCATTCATTAACTTTTTAACAAGAAGGAAGGAAATCACATTTTCAAATATCTTTTCACTGGAATGCTTGAGTCACAATTTCCCACGATGAGGAAATGAAAGATTGAAACTTCAGCCTTTATGTTAAAATTCTGTTTGAGAGATCCTTATGGATTTTTATTTCATTCTTGGTCAACGGAAAGAAGAGCGATTGAATAAAGCTGAGACTTCTTTTGAATCCAGTGCAGCAATTCTCCTCTTCCAGCACAGCGCTGCAATTATGAGTCATGAACCATGACTTTTTCAAAAGTGATTTTACTGAGAGAGCAGATCTAGGAGAATGGGGGGTGGGGGAGGGGGAGGGGGAGGGGGGGAGGGGGAGGGGGAGGGGTGAGGGTGAGGGGGAGGGGGAGGGGGCCATGGGCAAAGGCCTGCAGCACAAAACATGGAGCATTGTCCAAACAAAGGCACATTAATATTAAGAGCTTCATCCGGATGAAGAAAGGGCAATTGCAAACGTCGGAGAATGACATCGATGGGAGTGAGTGACAGAGCTGCTGAAAACACGTTTATCTCAGGTTCTGTGCATGAAGTAATGCAGAACGCAATTGCGGAAACAGCCGCAATAGATGGTGAAGAAAGAGTGCAGGTCGTAAATGCTAGATTTTAACCACAAAGAGGTCATGTGTGATAATTTGCAGCAGTTGAAATTTGCACCTCGGCTGTTCCCGAAAGAATTATTCAAGGTTTATATTGTTTTAATCAATCCAATTGTCAACTACAAATTTATATGCGAGTCATTCCAGAGCTATGATTTGATTGTAATAAGTAAGTCAGTGGTAAAGTATTTAAAGATTTTTATCAATGTTGCCACGCCTCTTTGAGCACCTCCCAGTGTTCGAGATGACAAAAGATAGGATGGAGCTTCACCTGGGTTTGTCCACAATGTGATAACAGTAGATGACAAAATTAATTGCAAACATATGCACACGTGCACACATCTGTACAAGAGTACGTTGGATGGTTTAGGAGGAAGTATATTAGTTATTCAAGCAACTACCATCCACACTTAATTCAAAGCTTACTTGAAGAAGGCTTTCTTCAACCTTGTAGATATTATTCTCCACAACATCTGCATTTTGTTGTAGGCGCTCGATCAACTGTGAGAGCTTCGAAGGTGTCTTTCTGTAATAAATAAAATGAACAGAACAGACCATTAAACAGGGAAAAGTAGATTTCAGGGTACATTGTAAGGCTTAGCACACACTGCATTTCCATATTATCGCCATGTTTTAGAAGATCACCTTTTGTTCTTTTACCGCACGCCTTGCACCACTCAACCATAAAACATTGTTTGGCTTTCCTTCCCTTAACCTCATGACATCTCTCTCCATCTTTACATCTTTCCTTAGGACATGGTGATGCACACATAGGGTGGTACAGTGACACAACTGCTAGAGCTGCTGCTTCATGGATTCAATGACCCAGGTTCAATCTTGACTTTGGGTGCTATCTGTGTGGAGTTTGCAGTGAGGATTCTGGCACATTACTTCTCGCAAGTATGGTATTTGGAAGCAAATAGGAAAATCTATTCCACAATTAATAAATAACTTGGAAATTATAGGTTTGATACAATTTGGAGAACTCAGAGCCAAAAGCTCAGCTCATTCTCAAATGTTCTTTATTTCATGAAAGTTATTAAAACATATAATAATAGTCTTATATGGATAATTGCACTTAACACCAACATAACAGGCTTCCTAACCATTGGGTGGTAAACTCTATGTGCCCTTGAATAATCAGACAAAGGTGTGGAATTAAGGATCAGAAACAAGGGATAATAGTTGCCATTGAGCCTGCACCATTCAATGACATCTGCTCCTACACTCAAGTCCGCTTTGTCACCCAAGCCCTAAAGTCGCTATTCCCTTACCAGCCAAAAATCATTCAATTGGCCATGAAAAAAACCCAATGACTGAGCAGACATTATCCTCTGTAGCCGGGAATTCTAAGCATTTACGTCCCTCTTGTCCCTATAGTGAAAGATTATTCCCAAGAAGAAACAGATTATAATCAATCTATGCACCTTCACCTCACTTTTAGTAACCTTGGGGAATATGTCGTCCTTGGCCGCTATTATCCATTTTTATGGATAGTATTGAGAACAAGCTGACAGATTGCTGACAATTAGTTAGTGAACGCTTCCTCATCTGAATTCTACACAGGAACCTCTCAGCCTGTGCCCATGGCCTTGATCTCTCAGATTCTACGGATCAATACACATCTTTTCCAAAAGCTGGCACAATTCCTTACTCTGTACTCTAGCCCTTTCCCAATTTCATGTGCCATACTAATGACTCCACATGCTCAATAGCTTTATTGATGTATTGCCCCAGAGCTTCTAAGAACCATGTGTACCTATTGCACTGAATCTATGGAATCATAGTCCAAAGTCTTGAAAACACAATCTGACTGATTACACATCCATTGCTCCCTGACTAATTACATTGATATTCAGCCCTTATTGCCAAACTAATCAAACTTGTTAAAAACAAGTCTTCAAAACGTGAATTCACAAATTACCTGTATCACTTGGAACCAAGGCTGAGAAACTTATTATTATTATTATTTTTTTTAATATTTTATTTATTAGAAGTAGTGTACATTGCAGTGATATCAGCCAAAAATAACATATTACATTTCCTGTACCACTTCTTATTTTAAACTTTAAAAAGAAGAAAAATAGAAAGAGTTAGATAAAATAGTAAGTGCGTGAAAGAGTGATCAGAAGAAACCCGTAGGGACGTAAACCACAAGAAAGAGTTAAAAAGAAAACCAAAGAAAAAGAAAGAGAAAAATAGAGAACAGAGGATATAAGAAAGTAAAATAAGATAAAGATAAAAAGGGATGTACCTACTTCGTGTCTTTACACACCCTCACCAGGTCCTGAAACCATTTATTTTCAAAGTCATGTTGCACCTTATGCTTGTAATAAGTCGATAAATGGAGACAAAATCTTTTGGAAATGGTCTGATTTGCCTGCTAAGAGGAATCTCATGTCTTCCAGGTGTAACAGTTTGGACATATTTGAAATCCACATTTTTATCGTTGGTGTGGGAGCGTTTTTCCAGAATTTAAGTATAAGTTTTTTTGCCATTATTAAGCCGTAATTAAGGAAACACTTTTGGAACGAAGTCAGCTCAAAGCTGGCTTCCATTGTTCCGAAAATAATCAATTCCGCGTTCGGTTTCAGTTTTATTTTAAATAATTTTGTAAAAATTTCAAAGATTTCATTCCAAAATTTTGGATTTTTATACAAAAAACAAAGGAATGTGCTATAGTTGCTTCTTGGGATAGCCATTTATCACAGATGGGGGAGACATTTGGATAAAATTTACTTATTTTAGTTTTTGAGTAATATAGTCTGTAAAGTTTTAAATTGGATTAGAATATGGCTTACATTGATCGAGCATTTGTGCACATATAGCAAGTGTTTATCCCAGCTTTCTTTCGAGATTTTTATAGCTAGTTCTTGTTCCCAATCTCTTCTAATTCTATCGGATGATGGTATTTCTATATTTAGGATGATATTATACAAGTATGATATTAAATTAGTTGATTCCGCCTTTATATTCATTGCATCGTCTAATAGGTCTGGAGACAAATTTTGATATTCTTGTGTATATTTTTTCAAATAGTCACGGATTTGAAAGTATTTAAAATATTGATTACTTCTCAGATTGTATTTAAGTTGTAGTTGTTGGAATGATAAAAAAAATTCATTATCATTCATGTCTCCAAACATTTTAATTCCTATTCTATCCCAGTGTGCAAATGATTTATCTATAATAGATGGTTTAAACGACAGATTATTAACTATTGGAGAGAGAAGCGATAGGTTTCTTAATTTTAAGGTTAATTTTATTTGTTTCCAAATTCTAATTGTACTATGAATAATTGGATTTTTACTGTATATTGTATTATTCAATTTTGTTGGTGAGAGAAGGATCGCTCCTATATTAAAAGGGGAACAATCCTCTCTCTCCATTACTATCCAATCCACCTGCTGGGCAGAGTTGTCCAACAGGTGAATCACATTTTTGACATTTGCTGCCCAATAATAATACAAAAAATTAGGGAGTGTTAATCCACCAAATTCTTTAGGTTTGCACAAATGTCTTCTTTGAATTCTATGGGATTTATAGTCCCATATAAAATTTGTGATATCGGAATCCAGTTTTTTTTTTAAACCTTTTTGGTAAGTATATTGGTATTGATTGGAATAGATATAAAATTTGTGGTAGAAAGATAATTTTTATAGCATTTATTCGGCCTATTAAAGACATCGGAAGAGTCTTCCAAAATTTAATCAGGGCGTTTAATTTATTAAGTAGGGACATATAGTTTGCATTAAATAAAGATTTTAAGGCTGAGAAACTTATGTTGTGTTGGACAAAAATATCATCTTTTGATCCTGAGATTTGAATAAATGGCTAAAATCAAACCTACAATTCAGATTTACAAAGTTTTTAAGGTGCTGGTACTGAACCCACATCGCAGGTATCCAAAATGTTTAAATTAAATCAGAAATTTCTGGGTAAAATGTGAGCGCAGCCAACTAAAACACTTGATCAGTAATTCAATCTCGGCTGGTCGTTGGATTTCAACCGCAGTAGAAGGTTTTGGAAAGGTTGCAAAGTCTAAACAAGCGGTGCAGGTGGAAAATACGGTTGCATCCTTGGCAAAGTTGAGGCAACAATCTGAGCGATTCAATCTGAATTAGACTGGAGGACTATTGAGCAGCATGTGAAATAGGGTGTGAATGTTTCTCACTGATCCATGGCTTCCTCGGTTGGATATTTGTGCCAATTTTATTTGAACCTGCTTTTGGATATTTCAATACTTCAAAGTTTCATCATGTTTTTCGTAGACTGGTCAACAGCTTCCACTCACTGTAACTTTACCCTTTACTATCTATCCGAGTACTTAGCCTCAGTATGTTTTCTAACGACAGCTAAAACACTCTAAATTCCTCCATGTTTAAAATTGTCTACAAAAGGAGTGGCTTCCTCCATTGTACTAAACGGTGTATGGTAGGAGGTGGAAAGCAAGAGAGCGGCAAAGAACGCAGAGATTTCTGGAAGGCAATTACAAGGGCATACAATCTTTTGTGCTATAGTTTAAACATTGTACTTTGCTGATCGTGTTTTTCAAGGGATGAATCAGACAGCACTGATAGATTCAACACTGGCCACACCCGAAGAGCAGCAATAAAAGCAAATGGCATGGGGATTTATTGTCATATCTGTAGAGTGCAAGTCATAGTTTTGTCGAGCTGCAGCAAATTAAACATTTTGGATGCTGTGTTCACAGAAGGGACGTGAGGACCATTAAGCTAAGGCACCAATGCCGTGCATCAAGCAGAATAATTTGTGATGTATTGGACAACTGGGATTTGGAAAAAAATGGTTAAAAACATCCCTACTAGTTCAGATTTACAACATTTTTAAGATGCTAGTACAAAATATGTAGGAATAAGTAATAATAAAATAATAACATTTTATAAATAACAGAATACTAATAATAAATGTAATAATAATATAGTATTAATAATATATTAATAAATAATAGTAATAAGTAGTAATAGTGAAGATATACATAGTAAGAAGATAACTTTATTGAAGAACAGCTATTTGACTTCCTAGTAGGCTGGTAAACTAAACATGGCTGGCTGCATGTTCTGTGATCAAATCCCAGTGGATATACAGCTGCTGATGGCTAACATAAAGGATTCCTCTATATATTCCCTGTAAATGATCAAACACAGATGATGGAATCAGCACTGCCCTCACCCAACCCTTGCAGAGCAGCAACAGAAGCAAACTGTATGTGGGATTATTGTGTTATCAATATGTCTGGGTTTGTCATGTTGAAGCTGCTAGGTACACCAGGGAAACCACACTCCAGGCATAGAAGGACAAATGAATCAGGGAAGCAATCCTCAATCTGTCTTTTCATTCTCTATGAACCACGCAGCTCCTCATTTTCCTCTGTCTGCCACTTATAATCTTCAGGCATTTAAACCTGCATTAGCCTCGCCCAAACACAATGACCGAGCTTGCCTACCATACATTTTATTTTTCTTTAGGTTTGTTGATATCTGTTTACTTTGAATAAGGCTATTCAAATAATTTTATGCGGATAATTCCATAATTTCAACAAATCCAAAATGAATTCAGGTCTTGGAATGCTTGGTGATTGAGGCAGATATGACAGTGGCGTTTGAGAGACTTTTGGATAGGTGTATGGATATTCAGGGAATGGAAGGATGGGAATATGTTCAGGCTGGTAATTGTTAGTCTTGGCATCACGTTCAGCACAGACATTGTGGGTAGGGATACCAACTGCCCCGTATTAGCCGGGACATCCCGTATTTTGGGCTAAATTGGTGTGTCCAGTAAGGACAGCCCTTGTCCCGTATTTGACTGCTGCTACTCATGTCGAGGGGACTGTCGGGTTGGAGTGCCGACGCAGTGCAGCAGCAGCGCCTCGCCTGTGGCCCCATCGGTCGGCAGCCCAGCCAGCTGTCCAACCTTCGCTCCTTTGCTTACCGCCGACACCACCACCCCTCCTTCTCATAGCTGATCATTGGTTCATGAGTTGGATGGGGTGCAGGACCATGCGCGCGACGTCGTGCGGCCCGGGCCAAAACTCCCTAGCTGGCCCGCCGGCTGGACTCTGTGTGCAGTCCAGCACCCGGGCCAACTCATCGTTCACCCAGCCACGGCCGAGTCAGTCAACGAATTGCCGTCGGGAATTTGTCCTGTATTTTGACCTTTTTCCCCTTATTTGGGAGTGAGAAAGTTGGCAACGTTAATTGTGGGCCTGTTCTTGTGTTGTACTGTTCTATGTTCTCTGTCCTTCCTAGGTTATGCCAGAGTTCCAGTCCTGAGAAATGCTTGTAACACAAACAGTTTGCAAGTTGGAAATGCAACCTCCTGGCAATATTATTAAATAAAACATATGCTAACCATGGGCAGCATTAGTTAAACCTGGATGTTTAACTCAACTATTCAGGTTTCTCTGCTAAATGCAATGATATTGCCATGAACTGAGTTCCCAGATGGCAAAAGAAATCTGGAGCCATGTAGTAGTCAGCAATCCATCCCACCAGTCCTTAAACTCTTGTGTCTATGCATGGGACGTACATTATTTGAGTGTTTGCAATGTGGGGAAGACCTGCACCAATATCAACTAAGAATAAAGTTCCATTCACACAATTGCATCCATCTGAACATTGTGTGACAGTATTCTATCAGTTTAATCCTACTGTAGTGGCCATTTAGCTTAACTCAGTATATTATAATTATAACCAGTTACCTTTAATTATATCTGCCTGTAATTATGTGGGTGGGATTTATACGTAGACCGGGGCGTGGTTTGTGGCTAGGATTCTCGTGCAGACGCCCTAGTAGTTAGTTTAGTTTGATGAAGATCGTGGGAGAGACATAGTTTTTGACCATGCACAAGCATGACCACGAGTATGATTGAAATATACAAGAAGCTTTGATGAATTATCTTACTGTTTGTTCTTCAATAAAGAATCTATTAATCAAGAGACTGTTTCTGGAATACTCATCTTTCGACGGCAGTGAATGTCTCATGGAGGGCTCGTGGGTGCGTATAGATTACCTTCTGATCCACGGTCATCAATTAAAGTGACTATTGAGCGCTAAACCTTTGAGACATCATAGAGACTATCACTATACCTACTAAAAGTTTTTTTTTAATGGAAAGGCCAATGATCCTTTTAGTGCAGTCAATACTACAATTGACTGATGGATGAAAATGTAATATTGAGTAAAGAGAAATACCCACTTCCTTGTATAATTTCTTTCTAAGAAGGTAATCCATATCAACGTGCTATTGAGTTGGGTATTGCCATTAATTCTAAACCCCAACATTATACTTCAACATTTTTTTTAAAGTTTCCTTTCTTTGCTGTTGAACTGCTCTTTCCAAGTTACTACTAAAACCAATTAGTCATTTGGCTTCCCCTTAGTCAACATCAATTGTTTGAGCAGCCAATATTTTAATTACACAGTGCATACAGAATGTTAATTTAAGCAGTGCTGTGATTATCTTACCGGACAAATATTACAGAGGCCTGTCCTGATGAACTGGTAACCTGAGCAAATTCTAAGTCGAGAGTTTTGAAATGTTTAGTGTCATTGACAATTACTGTAATGATCGTATAAACCCATGTGGTTCACCAATGTACTTCAGGGAAGGAAAATTGCTGCCGTTGCAAAAATGCAACCGACCCTAAACTGGCTTTGAATGTACAAAATACTGCAGATGCTTGAAATCTGATACTCAAAGTAAAATGCTGACACTATTCAAAGCATCAGGCAAAATCAATGAAGAGAAAAAGAGATAACATGGCAGGTCAATGGTTTTCATCAGACAGGACTCTTACCAGGGATGCTGTCTAACCAATTATTTCTAGCTATTACTAGTCAGAGTGTCATAAATATCCAAGGATTTCTGCCACAATCGGTTTTCCATTTATTGGTTAATTATGGTACATCCTGACATGGTTATACTGCCCGAATCTTATTTTTCAGTCGGCATTTCAGATGCATCCATCACCAGTCCTCTATAACCAGGAAGACAGCGTGGCAAAGAGTAGGGTGAGGCAGGGGCATGGAAGTGCACAACCACAGACTTCCAATTTGCAGATGGATGTTGTGGATGGAGTTGTGGATGGTGAGGAAGATTGTTTTGATCCACGTTTTATGTTCTAGTTGTGTTCCTCCACGTTCTGTAACCTCATGACTTGACATCTCTCTCATTCCAGCATCAGCATCAAGACTGGGGATCAATCACAGATCAATGAAAAGGGGAGGAGAGCATGGCTGCAACAATGCCTGGATTATCGGCCAGTAAAATGATCCCGCACTTAATGGATCAGATCAAACCTCACCCATCCAACAACCTGCATTCACGAATGGTGGCAGGGAATTAAACAACAGAAGAGGGACAATTTTTACCAAAGGCCAATTGATCCCCAACATGTAAATCTATGAGATGTGGAAGGAAACTGGAGCACCTGGAGGTCAGGGTCATAGGGAGAATGTGTAAACTGCATTCATACAGTTGGATCAAACCCGTCTCTCTGGCACTTTGAGGCGGCAACTCTAGCAGCTGTGCTGCCCTTGACATCTATCTAACTCTAGCAGCTGTGCTGTTCTTGACATAGATACATCCATCTATCTCTAAAACTCTGATCTTGTGCTCTTCCGGTATGCGTAGTTTTTCTATTTGCGCAAAAACGGTACACGATAGCGCTACGATTTTCGCCACCTTACTCACCATTCTCCTGTGCTCAAGTGCAACAAGTTTTGTTCCGATCGATGGTATATTGGAAAAGTTATTAAGGTTTAAAAATCGTAAAGACCGGGACGCCGACATCCCTTCCCGGCACCATCGCCGCACTGATTGGCCGTGTCCACTGCCAGTGGGCTGGAGGTCGGCAACTCGCCACCGCTGTGAAGGAATGGAGGTGGCCGGCGATGCCCGACGAGCTGCGGCCGCCCGGTAACTGGTGGGGTGGTGCCGCGGGCCTGGGCTGGAGTCGAGCCTGGTGCTGGAGCTGGAGTGAGAGCCGAGCCCGGAGCTTGGGATGGAGCTGTGACTGAGGCCGAGAAAGAAGCCACAGCCTGAGCTGGAACCAAGGACGAGCCTGGGTCTGGGGTCAGGGACGAGCCCGGAGATGAAGTCGAGGCCCGGACTGGAGCCCAGGCGGCAGCTGAGCTGAAGGCTGGAGTCTACAGCCAGGGCCGGGCCGAGTACGAGAACCAGGCTGTTCCAGGCCCTGGCGCTGCTCTACGACCTGGGTAGGTGCTGGAGCAGGGAATGGGAGGGGAGGAGGATGAGGGAAATGAGGAGGAGGGAGATGGGATTGGGAGTGAAGTGGTAGAGGGAGATGGGGAGGGGTGGAGGAGGGAGATGGGGTGGGGAGTGTGGTGGTAGAGGGAGATGGGGGGGTGGAAGAGTGAAGGGGTGGAGGAGGGAGATGCGAGGTGGAGGAGAGAGATCTGGAATATTGGAATATTGCGTTGAGGGAATGGGTGAGTAGTGGAATATTGCGTTGAAGGAATGGGTTGCGGTGTGGGACCAGGCTTTCCATGTGACAGGGACCCAATGATCCCACTTAGTCTAGTATATTATTAAAACTCTCATCTTGTCTGTTTCTATGTCTATCTGTGTGCATGTCTGTGATGTCCTGAAATTAAGCCAAAACGGTACACGATAGCACTACAATTTTTGGCCCACCTTACTCACCATTGTCCTGGAAACTGCCCGTCAGCAGTGTTCCACCCCACAATGACATCACAATGGGATCTCTTTTACATTAAAAAATAACTCCCCTTTAAAAAACATAGCAGCTTCCACCTCACAATGACATCAAGGGCGGGAGGGAGGGGAGAGGGTTATGGAGGGAGGAAGGGAGTGACTGAGGGTAGGGGAAAGGAGAGGGAGAGAGAGGTGAGGGAGGGAGTGGGGGAAGGGAGGAGGAGAGGGGAAAGAAGAGGGAGGGTGAAGAGAAGGGAGAGGAAATGCTGGGGATGAGGGGAAATGGAGGAGAATAGGGGTACTAAGAGGGATGGCGAGGCGCACTTGGGGAGGGTTGCCATGCCTAGCGTCACAACGGAGATCTCTGGCATCACAACGGGAACTCGTCAGCCACGCCTGCGCAGTTGGGGGAAATGGGTGAGTGGTGGAATATTGCGTTCGGGGACCAGCCCTCCCATCTGACAGGGACTCAAAAGGTCAACTCAGCTAGTCCGTGTTTGGCCCATCTTCTATATATTACTAAAACTCTCATCTTGTTTGTTTGTATGTATGCGTGCGTGCATGTGCGCGATATTCCAAAACCCCACCAAAACGGTATATGATAGCACTACAATTTTTGGCCCACCTTACCGTTGTCCTGGGATGTAAAAGAAACAAGTTTCGTTCGGATTGGTGTTATATTTTACAAGTTGTTGACATTTTAAACTTTACAAAAAACACTTTTTAAACCACTTTTCTACTTGCCCTGCCCGTCAGTAGCGTTCGACGTCACAATGGGATCTCGAATCTCATTTAAAAAAAAACTGTTTTATTCAAATTCTACCCTTGGAGGGAGAGGAGGGGTGGAGAGGGAGTGGAAAGTGGAGGAGGTGAAGAGGGAGAGTGGGGGAGGAGGGGGGATAGAGAGAGAGGAGGGGCGGTGGGAGGGAGGTAGGAAGTGGAGGATAGAGGGAGAGGAGGGCAGTGGGGGAGGTGAGGAGGGAGAGAGGGGGAGTGGGATGGTGGGAGGTGAGGAGTGGGGGAGCAGTAGATAGAGGGAGAGGAGGTTAGAAGGGAGGGAGAGGGATGATGGAGGGAGGGATGACTGAGGGTAGGGGAAAGGAGAGGGAGGGGGTGAAGGGGAATGAAGGAAGATAGGGGTAGGAAGAGGGATGGCGAGGCACAGATGGGGGAGGATTGCCGTGACATGCGTCACAACGGGAACCCATCAGCCGCGCCTGCGCAGTTGGGGGGCTATGGGTGAGTGGTGGAACATTGAGTTCGGGGAACGGGGTCCAACGGGTTCGCACTTGGTCTAGTTTATATTATACAAGTGGGTGGTACCCATAGTCACCATGATTAGCTGTTGCTAGGTACACCGGGCTCCCTAGAACGACCCATGCAGGCATTCTCCTTCTTTACCCCTAGATAACTGAGTCAACCTTCCACATCGTTCAAAGATCAGCTCAAAGCACATCACAAGCAATGATGTTCCTCTTCATGTGTTCACTGCTGCAACATAGGAAGTGTGATGGAGAATTTGCAAAAATTGCAGTCTGGCAGAGGTACGTACGGGTGATTATTATTGCTTAATGCCATTTGTTGTGCCCTTCACTCTATCAGAACAATAGAGGTTTGGCAGTAAACTCTCACTAGCTGCATGGCATCATTTCACTCGAATCTGTGTTTCTATTGAGTATTGACTATGTTAGTCAAACTGGCCAATGGGAGCCACAAGAATGGCAAAGGTGTTTGCTTCAAAGATAGGGCAAACACTACAGTGAGTTTGATGCTAGTGAATGTCTAGAGAATGTATGAAGAGTTTTTACAGTTATTGTTTAGTTTAGTTTTTTTTTTTTAATTCTGAATACAGTTGATTTTTGATATTAAAAAGATAATAGCCAGCAGTGTTGCATTCCCTGTTATTAAAGGATCCATTTAGTGCATACTTGAAATTCTAGTATCAAAGAGTTCAACAAAGTAGTTAGACTGGCCTCAACACCCAATTTTAATGTGGTGTGCAAGGCACACCCAGAGAATTCCTGGCGCAGTTATCAACCCAACTCCTCCCTTCGAAAAGGCCAGAATTATAAAATTAATCAGAGAAAACAGAC
Source organism: Malacoraja senta (assembly GCA_038087875.1). NCBI lineage: Eukaryota > Metazoa > Chordata > Chondrichthyes > Rajiformes > Rajidae > Malacoraja > Malacoraja senta. The sequence goes on from CM075981.1 coordinate 52,775,870, forward strand.
AAAGGCAGGTGGAATCATGTTTACTTGAGGAACAAGGGTGAAGTCAAGTTCTCCAGCAACAGGTGAAGAAGTTAGTTTTAAATAGACTTTGCATTCTGAACATTGAGGCAATGGCACAATTATTATGACAAAATCCAAACTGACAAATGAAACGATTTTAAACTCTCTTTTTAATTTTTTCACCTGCACCGTGATAGTTAGGACCAATTTCATCATTACATCTAGGCTTGAAATGTCCAGCGAATCAAGGCAATAGATATAAAGCCTTTTTTTAAACGAGTGTTGTATGCTCAGTTTTAAAGAGCAGGGGCAGCAGAGTAACTATCTTCCTGCACAGTTTTGGTAGGTTACTTATACTCACGCACCTCCAGCCAGGCTGTTAAAGCATCTCCAGCCTTGTTATCTATCTGACAACGTGAAAAATCTGCTAGGCAGGACAAATCCAATTCAGATAATCATCACATGATTAGTCTACACACAGAAATCAACTAAGGAATGGAAGAAATTGCCAAGAAACCCACAACTTCCACGCAGGGCTGAAATTATTAGGAAACACCAATACCCATCTAATCCAACCTGAAAGTGCATCATCAAATCTCTAGTCAAACAATGGATCTCCCCACCACCAACCCATGCACCCATATGCACAAGGGCACAACTCACCACTGCAATTTGGCATAAGCAATAGATGCCAACACTATCAGAGGTGCCAAATAAACAACCCTCTCAATTTATGGCTTGGCTGGCGGTGAGGGGAGCCCTCCCAGTCAGATCCTTCCTGCACTGTCGGAACCTCACTACCAGCGCACGCTGCCCTCGGGACGGTTGCCCACCTCTTTGCGGAGTGTGGATTTGCAAAGAAAGTCTGGAAAGGTTTATAAGGGTCCCTATCACCATTTATACCGAACAGCTCCGTCACTGAGGACTTTGTAATTTACGGACTGTTCCCAGGAACGCATTGGGAGACTGACATCGAGTGCTGCTGGAAGGTCATTAACTCGGTCATCAACTCTTTGGTCTGCCAGAGCTTAGTTGACCTCCCAGCGGAGCAGAATGTCCGTCGGGGAATGTTGCCTACTAGCCCGCTGCAGACTGCAGGAATACGTGCTGAGGAACGCACTGAAGCTCAGTGCAGCCAACGCCAAGGCTCGATGAGGGAGGACCACAGACTAGGTTCCTTCCGCTGCTGGAAATTGGGGGGACAGGGTGTGGTGGAGATGCCCCTCAAAATAAGGGAAGGGATTCCATGCCAGTGGGCCACATGAGTGGCAAGGGTGGTGGATAAATATGTGAAATTTGTGTAAACAGTTTTAAATGTTTGTATAGCCTCCGAAAATGTTGGATTAATTTTTTGCACGGTTCCTGTATTGTATAGAGATTAGAGATTCCTTTATTTGTCATTCAGACCTTTCGGTCTGAACGAAATTTCGTTGCCTGCAGTCATACATATAATAATAAATGACAAAACACACAATAAACACAAATTAACATCCAGTATATATTTATTACTTGAATAAAGCCTATTTTGAAATTAAAAAAATATATTCACAGCATTGTAAACTTCTAACTAGGCATCCATGAATAGGTAAAGATAGACAGAGAATGAACAATTGATTGAACTTCAAAGGACACAAAGTGCTGAAGTAACAGGTCAGGCAGCATTTCAGGACTACATGGATAGGTAAGGTTTCAGGTTGAGACCCACCTTCAGATTGAACTTCCTTGCCTTGGTTGGCTGTTATGCACTGCTGGAAGACAACAGGGTTCATTCATAGAGCAGAAGAGAAGTTCCAATAACTGCACCTGACAAAGAGTTACTGACACACCTTTAGATAAAGCTGGTTCAATCAAATTCACATTCTCCTGGATAACTGCAAGAGAAGCACTGTGATATTTTTTACAAAGAACATTTGTGTTGAGTTGAACCTTTGCTACACAATAATTTTGTCCATTGCTTAGTCTGCTTTTGAGATGTATCTGTTAAAACATTCTCTGGTTATTAACATAGAATTGACCCTAATCAGAAAACTAGCTTATGAGCATTTCCTGAATTTATATCAAACTGTGACATGGCTCACGGTGATGGCAGGAATCAGCAGATCATTTGCTGTTATCCCACAAGCCACAGACCATTGGTAACATTTTTACAGCAGTTCTTAGATTCTAAGAAGAATGGCTGAGCTTCACCATCAGTGATGGATTAAGTTTCCACCTGCATGATGAGCACAGGAACTGGCGTAAACAACAAGTAAATTCTCCACAAGTATATTACAGATAACTTGGATGGCATACAATGTCATGGTGTAGAATTAAGGCTTGTGGGGGTTTAGGGCACATACCATCTAACCCAGCACCAGTCCTGTACGGTGTAGGAACGTAGGAAGGAAGTCCTGTAATGGCAAGGTTGCTGATTTTACCTACTCCACACTCTCAGAGGTCTCCACAAACCCCTCTTACCTTCCTCTAGAGTTTGCCAATCTTCCAGTGCTACCCTGGAATCACCAGGAAATAAATATTAATCTCCAAACACTGCCACAGCTAACATCCATGAGGAGTGTACGATTTTTCTTATTTTTGTGGGGGGAAAAAAGCACATGGTGGAAATTATCCAGTCAGGTACCATATGTGTAGGAAGGAACTGCAGATGCTGGTTTACACTGAAGATAAGACACAAAATGCTGGAGTAACTCAGTGGGACAGGCAGCATCTCTGGATAGAAGAGGTGCTGCCTGTCTATCTCTATCCAGAGATGCTGCCTGCCCCACTGACTTACTCCAGCATTTTGTGTCTATCTAAGGTGGTTTATGGCACTACAATGTCACAACCAGCCTGAAAATGCATGATCTCGTCTGATCTTGGCAGCTAAGCGGGTGCAGGCCTGGTTAGTACTTGGATGGGAAACTAAACATCCCAGATGCCCAGCCAGAGTTGACTTCCTTGAAATGACTGTCACCCATGGCTTGATTGATGGTAGTCAGGCCTCTAATAAGACTGAGAGTTCAAAACTACTTCAAAGATCTGAATACAATCATCTAGGGCTAGGCCAACACCCCAATGCACTATTGCTACATTCTTGAGTCCTGTCTTTCAGAAGCATATTTAAGGTTTTACCTTAGACTAGGGACCGGTTTGCAAAAGACAGGGGAAATATTTCAAAACAGAGCAATGGGACTTTCATCAGCAATACTGAAAAAGTGGTCAGGAGGGGGGGAGGGTGGGGGGTGGGAGGGCAAGAGATGAGGAGAACAAAAGGCAACGTCTGTAGTGTGCAGATTGGGACAGTTTTGATGAAAGGTCACTCATATGAAATATTAACTTTGTTTCACTCCACAGAAATGCCTGACCTGCTGCGTTATCTGATAATCTGAACAGCCTTACGATGCCGTTTAGTGGAGCTTGCTATGAATTTCCCATGTTATAACAGCAGCTGTGCTTCAGAGGTATGTAATTAGCTGCAAAATGCTTCGGCATATCCTGAGGTGTTGAAAGGTGCTGAGTAGATGCATGTCTTTTACCATATGGGAGTTGAGCAAGACATGATGTTCCTTCACCATCTTTAATCAAATAGGTTCAGTTTTAGCAATGGTGGATTTTAATCGACTTGTGATCCCATGGGAACATTTGTTCTGAATCAAATCTGCCTTACTTAGATCTGCAATGTTTTTTTCTTTAAATATCCAAGTCAATCTTTTTTATGGTTATTTAGACAAACAAGTTGCCTTTGTGTGAATCCAATGGATTCCAATAGTAGGTGGTGCTGTGCCATGGCCAAGAGGAGTTGCTCTGTTTGTTTTTGCTGATGTCATTCCAGTTATAACACCCGGGCTAAAAAGCAACGTCAGCCAAGTTTGTACTTCACAATCCTATCTGCTTTGAAGAAGTAACTTAACCAATCTATAATTTGGCTCAAGTTTAAGGGAAAACAATTCCACCTCATCAAAGCTTTAAAAGTAATTAGAGCCAGAGTGTCCAATATGATCTCCACAATGTTATTGCTCATGAAGATCAAGTCATGAAGTCAATCCCAGACTTCAATAATTGGTGATCACCATGACGACAAAACTTTTGAGTCAGTGACTCTCAAATGGTTAGAGAGGGATGTGGTTGGACAATGTTTCCACCCAGTGTCATTCCACCCTGCTTTCCTTTGAATCAAATAAAATACTGTTTTGTCTCTCCAGGTGTAAATCAAAAGGTTTCATAAGTTCAGATAATTATTCTGTTCTCCTACTTATTTTTCTCTTGACCTTTTTTTTTGCCCCTTCTCTCCTTGAAACCCACTTAATATCTTCTGCTCACTTAGCAGAAGCTTCTTGCTGACAATGAGGGACTCTTGTTCCTTCATAAATCCACTGGGTAATAATGTGACCTCTTCAGTCACATTATTTCCACAAGGCAGGACTAATGTAGCAGGAGCCAAGTTAAGATTTAAGGTTATAATAAGCTTAGGAGGATAAGTAGAAGTCAAGGAAAATACTTTCTCCTCCATTAGTGGTGTGGTAGGTATCTGGAACTTAGTGTCTGAATGGGTGGGAAAGGCAAATTTCCTCAGACCATTTAGGAAATACCTGGATGAGAACTTGGAGTGGACCAATCCAAAGGTTTAAGAAAGAGAAAGATTGGAAATGGCATTAGTCCGAATTGGCTTATTCAGGCGGCAAGGTCACAATATGTTAGTCTCCTCCTCCTGCATTATAAAGGTCTATGATTCAATCATTAAAACTACCTTTGAACCATCAGAAACCTACCGATGTATAAGGTCTCAATACACAGACTGCATTTGATCCTCCAGGTGGACATAGGCAGACCTGACAAGCAGAAGGGGATCCTCACAGAGTGGAAGCAGAATTCAGCAGTTCCATCTTAAAGACTCTTTGGTTGGTTTCCAGTGGGTTTTGTAAAGTGTAAAGTGCTGATGGAGCAGATACTGAAACCTTGGCTTTGTAGAGAATAACAGAACCAAAGGCCATTGCCACAAGAGTCACCAAGAAATCCAACAGAGAATCCAGAAGAAATTGCCTTACCCAAATATTGGCGAGAACATGGAGTTTGATTTTATTTTATTTTATTTTATTTATTGTCATTGTCTTCAATTAAGAGACAACAAAATTCTCTTTCCCTTATAGTCATACAAAAAATAAAATAAAAAAGAAAGACAAAAACACAAAACACAGTAGTCCGCAACACAAATATCCCCACAGCGGCACCAAAGTTCCCCACTGTGAGGGAAGGAACCAAAGTCCAGTCAACCTCCTCACTGATGTTCCCCAATGTTCACCTGTGGTCGGGGCCTCCCGAGCACCCCGTAGTCGCCGCTACGGGCAGCCCGATGTTCAGGCCCTCTCGCCGGGAACGATGGAACCCCGACTTCGAACGGGAGAACATCCTCAGCGGCTTGGACCTCTGAATCGGTCACCTTCCACCGGAGTCCACGGCTCCCGATGTCCACAGGCCGCGCTGGGCGGAGATTTGCGCTGGTGACCCCCGGCAAAGGGTCCCAGGACTCCGCGATGTTAAAGTCAGTGCCCCCCGAGATGGGAGCTCCGCACCCACAGCTCCGCGATGTTGGAGCAGCGGCCCAGCACTCCGGAGCTCCAAGCGTCGATCCCAGGTAAGGCCTCGCCCGCTCCACGATGTATCGAGCGCAGCGCCGCAGCTGCTGAAGCTCTGGTCCGGTCCCGGCAGGAAAGGCCGCGCCAATCCAGTTGGTAGGCCGCGAGGGTGGGTGGGGGGGACGAGGACACGACTCGGATAATAGCCGCATCCTCGCCAGCAAGCGACTGAAGGACGGTTTCCCCCTTACCCTACCCGCTTCCCCCCACATAAAATACTGAAAAAAACAAAAAAAACATTCTAAACATAACAAAAAATAAAAAAGACAACCAGACCGTGGGCGGAGGCAGCCAGTAACAGCGCCACTGGATGTCCAGAATTCCCACTTGATGCCAGCCCACAATCCTGAGCTGCTTGATGTCACAGAAGGACAAAAATGTCAGCTCTCACAACATACTTGAGAGGAGCAAGATAAATCCACCTTGCTGACAGGCAAACCCATGGGAATGGATGTCATTCCAGTCTCACACTCCAGTAAATATCATTCACATCAATGGAGAGGAAAGGTCCATTGGCTTGGAAAACTAGTTTTATATCTGCCATATCAGTTTTCTTTGGGGTTAAAGAAAACACAATTGTATTTATCGCTGTCCAATCAATCCAACCTCCCACCCTCAGAGCTGTATTTTAACATCAAGCCATGCCAGTGATGCCTTGACTCCCTCAAATGCCAAGTAAATCACTGGGTATATCTGATGGATTAACTTTATTCAAGCCTCACTAACCTAGATTAAGGAAGAATTCCTGTTTAAATCAAATGACTTTTGAAATCGTTCCCCGAAACAAGGTTTAATTGCTTCAAACTATTTTAAAACTGCCATGTCTTTCTTCCAGTACATAAGGTCAAATACTATTGAATACAAACATACTTGAACTGTTCTTCAACCTTTCCTGCTGCTCTCTGATGAACATAAACCTTCCCCCATAAAATCTGCCACCCACAGACCACCAGACTGAATCAATAGTTACTAAGTACATAGTTAATATTCTACCTTGTGCAATATATAAACACTCACTCACTTTGTCCTGCACCCCCTTCCCTGCCACTCTTTCTCTTATTGCTAAGATATGGTATCGGTTGATGTTTAGTACCCTGCCCACTTTTCCGGTGTGGTCTGATCAGCAGGTGCAGGAGCTCGTAGAGATAACCAGACTCAAATCTTGTGCAATATGAAGGAAATAAAACTATCCTTTTCTTCTCTAGTGCAATCCATCAAGAGAGGTTAGATGTGGTCATTGGTTGCTGCCCTTTAAGGTTCACTAGCTCCCGAGATACAGAATCAAAGGGAATTTTCAACATAGGCAGGTGGTATTCATACATCAGCTCAAATGTAGGAATTGGGCTCACGTCAATTAGCAGCCATGACTATAGTGCAAAGTTTTCCTGTCTTTTGAGTGTCCCATAAGCCCAGTCATATTTGAGAGCTGCCTACTGTATAATCTGTATAGGCAGTGACAACAGTAATCGTAATAAAGGTGGGAAGTTCATAGAGTTTGAGGGTCAACATTCACGCACGACTTTGCCAGGATTCAATATTAGAACACTTGAAGAATAGAGGACAAAGCACCAATAACTGCTTCATCCAACCCTCACGCTCCTAATCCCTGCACAACTGAGGAGTTAACCTACCCTCCATCACCACCACCAGATCCTTGCTTGTGATCTCCACAAGTTTCATCCATTATTGGCTAGTTCTACACACCCGACACCATGGACCTCACTGGACATCAGCAGTTTACATCCTTTACAACAATCTTTCATGCACTATCACTAATAAAAGTTTTGCATTTATATGCAGTCAACTCTCGGCCCTCCATCAGCTGATTCACAGTTTGTGGATAACAGGGTGCAAGGGAGAGGACGCCTGGGTTTCCAGGTCCTAATCTGCTGAGCTCTGTGGGTGCGCTGGTTGCCTGCAATGGCCATGGTTTGGTACATCCCTTCATGTTGAAGAAGCTGATTTTGGGCATGGGGACACCTCGTGTGCAGGTAATGTTGGGGTTCAGGTGGTTGTTGGTGTTGGGGGCCATACCGGATGAACCAACTGCGCCTGTGGCTACTTCAGATGGGACGTTAACTCCAGTACCGAGCTGCTGCAGGACACCACCCAGCCCCCTGGGCGGTGTGGACAGGAGAAAGCCTCACCGTCCTCAGTAGCTGCCCAACCACCTCCCCCAAAGCTGCTCCAGTGTTGGTCCTGTCCCTAGGATTGTTAGGCATTCGTAAGCAGGAGTTCCCCTGGCAAAGCCTCAAAGCCGGGCGAGGAGGAGCCAGGCGCTGCCCACATCCTCCACATGGGCCTGGCACTGGTGGTCACCAAGGCTGCAGAGGGAGAACAGGTCTAGAGAAGAACTGGTGCCTGCTGCTCTTTTGTCCAGGTGCACGGACTATAAACTGTTCTGATTGATTACCTTTGATTGATCATCTGATTGTGCACCATCCAAACTGATCAATGTGGGTAGTGCACACAGTCACTGCTGCAATATAGGACGTGTGATGGACAATTTGCATAAATTGCAGACAGAGGTACGTTCGGGTGATTATTATTGCTTAATGCCATTTGTTGTGCCCTTCACTCTTTATCAGAACAATGGAGGTTTGGCAGTAAACTCTCACTAGCTGCGTGGCATCATTTCACTCTAATCTTTGTTTCTATTGACAATGTTAGTCAAACTGGCCAACGGGGGCTACAAAAATATAGGAAAGAACTGCAGATGCTGGTTTAAATCGAAGGTAGACACAAAATGCTGGAGTAACTCAGCAGGACAGGCAGCATCTCTGGAGAGAGGGAATGGGTGACGTTTCGGGTCTGAAGAAGGGTCTCGACACGAAACATCATCCATTCCTTCTCTCCAGAGATGCTGCCTGTCCCACTGAGTTACTCCAGCATTTTGTGTCTACATTAGAATGGCAAAGGAGTTTGGTTCAAAGATAGGGCAAACATTACTATGATGCTATTGAATGTATCTATGTATGAATAATTTTTACAGTTATTGATTTTTTTATTTTTTTATTTTTGATATTTAAAAAAATAGCCAGCAGTGTTTCACTCCCTGTTATTAAAGGATCCATTTAGTGCATACTTGAAATTCTAGATCTCAATGAGTTAAACAATTTAGTTAGACTGGTCTCAACTCCCAATTTTAATGTGGTGTGCAAGGCACACCCAGAGAATTCCTGGCGTAGTTATCAACCCAACTCCTCCCTTCGAAAAGGCCAGAATTATAAAATTAATCAGAGAAAACAGATACAGGTAGGTGGAATCATGTTTGAGGAGTAAGGGTGAAGTCAAATTCTCCAGCAACAGGTGAAGGAGTTTAAAAAAAAAACTTTAGTAAATTCCATTCTGTACATTGAGGCAATTACACAATTATTATGACAAAATCCAAACTGACAAATGACATGACTTGAAACTCTCTTTTTAATTTTTTTCACCTGCACTGTAAGAGTTAAGGGGCTGTCCCACTGCGACGACCTAATCCGCGAGTTAAGAAGAGTGTCTTCGACCTTCAAGCTCGAGGGCACTCGCTTGGAAAACCTCGAGCTGGATCGACCGTCAGCGTTGAAACCGCTAGCTGGATTGACCGACCGCACACACACACACAAACACATCGCAAAGGCGGGCGCCAGGGAAAGTGGGGGAGCGCTGTCTGAAATTCACACCCATGATGAAGAGGAAGGTAAAAGACGGCTGGTACATAACGGTAAGTCCTTTAGAGAGCGTGGAGAGGTGGGGAGAGAAGGGGAGATAGGGGAAGAGAAGGAGTGGAGACACTTTTAAGGTCAGACAACGTTTAATAGAGTTTAGTGGGCATTTTACCTACTGGTCGGTTTTCCTTGGTCCTGAAAACTCCAATGAGCCAATCAAAATGCCCGGTCAGCGAAGGAGATTGCCTACGGCTGCCCTCAACTGCCTGTAACTAAATAGCAACCACACTCCACTCCACTATGAGTTAAAAAGAACCATGCCGACCACATTTTCCGCAACCTAGCTGAGGCCGCGTGTATTCGGGAACTTCCCTCCAGCATGAAGGAGAGTTCCAGTGACCTCCTAGGACCACGTGTCGACCATGCTGCGAGTTTGAGTCGAGAGCAAACTCTTCTAAACTCGCAGATTAGGTAGCCGCAGCGGGACAGCCCCTTTAGGACTGATTTCATCATTACATCTAGGCTTGAAATGTCCAGTGAATCAAGGCAATAGATACAAAGCCTAATTGTTTGATAAATGAGTGCTGTCAGCTCAGCTTTAAAGAGCAGGGGCAGCAGAGTAACTATCTTCCTGCTTTATCTTCTTGATCAGTCTGAAGGAGGGTCCCGGCATTAAACGTCTGTCCAATGCCTACCATGGATGCTGTCTGGTCTGCTGAGTTCTTCCAGCAGTTAGTTGTTTTGCTCCAGATTCCAGCGTTTGCAGTCTCTTGCATCTCTACCTTCCTGGTTACTAGTGCAAAAGGAGCAGCCATAACTGACTTAAACTCCAGGGTTGCATAAGCTGTGTGCATATGCCTGTGACAAAGCTACTCCACAGATCATCAATCTATGAGTACTGAAGTATGTCATGCAGCCTCTGCAGAACCTGCTGGTCTTGGGCGGGGCCTACAAATATTATTCACCTAAACTAAATATTCGCCTAACCTACAAATACGAATCTGCCTAGATTTTACTGGTAAATTCCAACAGTTCCAGAGTTTCTGTGCATGTATGACCATACAATGACCATTACTAGGCACTATTTATTTTACTACACCCTACTGCCTTTCACAGTGACTGCGGGCACCACCCACACAGGCATCCCTACATCAATTGGGACTGGCTGAGCTGCAGATTTGTCACAGCCACCAGCTGATCCTCCAGAACTGCCCTTCCTCACAACCGCTGTGACCAACCTGTGCCAGGCTCACGAAGGAGAGCAGGAACATATGCTTGTACTGTATCTGAGATGCTTATTCAATCTGTATCTAAGGGCTTATGTACAGTGATACATGTACTAAACTTCCTACAAAATGATTTTCTCTGTACCTGAGAACATATGACAAGTAAAGTACCATACCATGTCATACCATGTTACCATTGCCACACCAGGAGTTGTGAGCAGTGCCCAGCCGCCCTGCCAGGCTTTGCCAGTGTAACTCCTGCTCAGAGGCTCCCAGCAATTGTAAGGAACATGTTTAAGCAAGTTCACTGCTGCAACCGCAATTGATTTTGACACAGCAGACAGGGATACATCATGCTAAGACAGTATAATAAACTAGTTAGACCACATCGAGAGTCCAATGTGCAGTCACAGTGCTATAAGAAGGTGGCAGTAGAGCGAGGTTTCAAGAGATGTTACACAAGGTTGGGGAGGTTTAATGGTGAGTAATTGAATAAGCCGGGATTGATGTCTTTGACGCAAACAAGACCACGGCAGAATCTGAGCGAGGAATGTAAAATTAAGGGAGACCTGCAAAGGCCTAGCAGAAACATCAAAAAGCATCAGCAAGTTGGCTTCCTTTTGAACTGTTAATTTACATGGCTGATCAGGGCAATAAAATATATCAACAATAACAAATTGCTAACTAGGTTGAGATGATTTTCAAGCATAGCAAGTTTCCTTGGAGACGCAAGAGACTGTAGATGCTGGAATCTGGAGCAAAAACAAATTGTTGGAGAAACTTAATGGGCCAGGCAGCATTTGTGGAGGGAAATGGACAGTCGATGTTCCGAGTCGGGACCCTTCATCTGAAATGCTTATGCAGGTTCAAGATGAATTATTACAAATAATGTTTTTTTAGATTTTCCACAATGTTTCTTTCTGGAGGTGACTCTGTGAATAAAGGCTTGAAGGTAAAGTCCTGATGGCCACAGAGTACAAAGCAAGTTGTCTACAGAATTGTAGTTATGCTGTGGCATCAGGGTCAATTTGCTCAGCTTCTGAACCAGCCTGTCTCCAGCGTATGAAAGAGGATGGCACTTTTCGTTAAAGAAAATCTGTCTTTATTTAACTGCATTCAGGGAGGAGGACATTTATGTTAATATTGAATGTTATGCAGGAATAGCTCATGGTAATCCAGCAAGTCAGTGATAAGGCTCGGGATCCTTGAGGTTTAGAGAATTGAAGGTGTCCAGCATCCAGTGGTTAGAGGTGGGATGAGCCTGAATTAATTTGAGAGCAAGGGACAGTCAAAGAATAGGGTGAGGCTATAGGGTGAGAAAGAGCAAACTAGGCCTTCATTCCTTTGGAGCGCAGGAGGCCATGGGTGATCTTATAGTGTATAAATTCATGAGGGGAATTGATAGGGTGAACTCACAGTCTATTATCCAGGATAGGGGAATGAAGAACCAGAGGCCATAAGTTTAAGGTGAGAGAGGAAAAATTGAATAGGAACACGAGGGGGCAACATTTTCACAAAGAGGATGGTGGATATATGGAATGAGCTGCCAGAGGATGTAGTAATGGCAAGTACAATGACAATATTTAAAAGCACTCGGACAGGTGCATGGATAGGAAAGGTTGAGGAGTATGAGATGGGAGTAGTTCAGATGTGACAGCTTGCTCATAATGGATGAGTTGGGCCAAAGGGCCTGTTTTCATGCTGTATGACTCTAATACCTTAAAGAACAATTCACTGTTAGCAACATCATTTGGTGTTCATCAGCACAAAAATAACTCACACCAGGAAAAGTTCAGTGCAATTTCTAGAGTGCCATGGATAATAGACAATAGACAATAGGTGCAGGAGTAGACCATTCGGCCCTTCAAGCCCGCACCGCCATTCAATGTGATCATGGCTGATCATCCCCAATCAGTACCCCGTTCCTGCCTTCTCCCCATTTCCCCGGACTCCACTATCTTTAAGAACCCTGTCTAGCTCTCTCTTGAAAGTATCCAGAGAACCAGCCTCCACCTGGAATGACTTGGAAGAGGTATTATGGTGTTTCAGTCATGCAAAGTGCATTAATGGCATTACAAAGGACTAAGGAATCATATAGACTGAGAATTTATATAAACAGAAAATGCCAGATCCCTCAGCCAATTAGGCATAATCTGAAAGAGAAGCAAAGATATTGTTTCAGGTCAAAGCCTCTTCATCAAAACTGATGAAGACCTTCCAGTTCTAATGAAAGATCATTAACAAGAAACATTAACTCAGTTTCTCTCTCCACTGGTGATGTCTGACCTGCTAATTTTTTTTCCCAGCATTTTCTGTCTATATGTCAGATTTTTAGCATCTATAGTTTATTTTTTTTACTTTTCAGGTTGAAAGATTTTCCTTCAGCTTCTGAAGATGCGTCTCGACTCGAAACAACACCTATTTCCTTCTCTCCATAGATGCTGCCTCACCCGCTGAGTTTCTGCAGCATTTTTGTCTACCTTCTTTCAACTTAAGGTCAGTTTTCTTGTCATTGTTGCACAAGTTTATAAAGCAGAGAGTAACAGAAGAAAATATGTTTATTTATATGGTGCTTTCCATGACCACCCGAGGTATCAAAGTACATTACAGACAATGTCATACAATTTGAAGTATAGCCAGCATTAAAGACAAAAAATATGTATACCCCAACCTATCAACTTAGTATTAACAACCAGCATGTCATCTTAGTGAGGTTAAGATACGAGCATACCAGGGATATTCCCCCCTTATATTTCTTTAAACTAGGCATCTTTCTCATCCAATTGGGATTTCTTTAAGTCCCATGCTGAGGGAGGCAGGGGAGTGGTGGAATCTTACGTTGGGGAACGGGTTGCGTTGGGGAACCAGGCCTCCAGTCGGAGCTATGGGTGAGTGGTGGAATATTGCGTTGGGGGAACGGGTTACGTTGGGGGAACAGGTGAGTGGTGGATTCTTGTGTTGGGGGAACGGGACCCAACAGGTCCCACTTGGTCTAGTATATTACTAAAACTCTCATTTTGTTTGTTTGTATGCATGCGTGGATGTGATATCCCAAAACCCCACCAAAATGGTACATGATAGCGCTACCATTTTTGGCCCACCTTACTCACCATTGTCCTGTTCGGATTGTTGTTATATTTTACAAGTTATTGACATTTAAAACTTAAAATAATTAAAAACAGTGCCCCCACTTGTCAGCCGCGCCTGCGCAGTTGGGGGAGGCCCATCAGCCCCACGTATGCCGACAAGTGGGGACGCTGTTTTAAGTTATTTTAAGTTTTAAATGTCAATAACGTAAAATATAACAACATGTTTGTTTGGTGTTCAGCCATGAGCGAATGGCGGTGCGGGCTCGATGGACCTGGTGGTCTGCTCTCGCACCTACTTTCTATGATTCTATGATTCTATGAATCTGAACAAAACTTGTTTCATTTGCATCCCAGGACAATGGTGAATAAGGTGAGCCAAAAATTGTAGTGCTATCGTGTACCATTTTTGCGGGGTTTTGGGATATCACATCCACGCACGCACGCATACAAACAAACAAGGAGGGGGAGGATAGAGGGAGAGGAGGGGGGTAGTTAGGGAGTGGGGGGAATAGGGGACTGAAGAGGAAGAGTGAGAAGCATGCACATTGATCTTAAATTTTATGTTATTACCATTTTAAACTTAAAAAAGTTTGGTGGAATATTGTGTTGGGGGAACGGGACCCAACGGGTCCACATTTGGCATAGTCCACTTTAAAAGATTACGCGACGCTTCAGTTTAGTTGATCGACCAAAATATGGCATCTCTGACAAGAGCAGCATTCCCGGTCTTGCTCTGGGCTGTCAGGCTAGATCACACAAATCTTCAGAATGGGCATGAAGTTACAAGCTGTGATGGGTCGATCTGTTCCTCTCCAATAAACATGTTGTGCCATCAACAGCATTGCACTGTATTGAGAGAAACCCTTGTCAAAGATGGGACACTTTTAATGATAAAGGAATGGCCTTATATTCTAATCCCATCTAAAGTAATCTCATCAGTGACTGCATTGGCTTTCTATGAATTCAATAGCATGTTTAATAAGATCACCCAAGGATGAATTTATGGATACCTTTGGTATATCAAAACATTTAAATGTATCTTATTGACTGTATTGGTTTAGGGAAAGGCCTTGAAGGTACTATTTTAAATGCAAGTTTATTTTCCTTTAATGATCTTAAGAATCACATTCAATATTTTTTGCATTTTCCACTAAATTAAATGTCTCATTATTAATTGGCTTGGCAGAATCAGTTCCCATCAGGTTACATAGAAACATTGAAAATAGGTGCAGAAGGAGGCCATTTGGCCCTTCAAGCCTGCACCGCCATTCATTGTGATCTTTGCTGATCATCCACAATCAGTAACCCATGCCTGTCTTCTCCCCATATCCCTTGATTCCGCTAGCCCCTAGGGCTCCAACTCTCTTTTAAATTCATCCAGTGAATTGGCCTCTACTGCCTGTGGCAGAAAATTCCACAAATTCACAACTCTCTGGGGTTTTTTCCATCTCAGTATTAAAGTCCTTTTATAATTTTATACGTTTCTATAAGATCCGTTCTCGTCCTTCCAAATTCCAGTGAATACAAGCCCACTCTTTCCAATCTTTATATGAGAGTCCCGCCATCCCGGGGATTAACCTCGTGAACCTACGCTGCACTACCTCAATAGCAAGGATGTCCTTCCTCAAATTAGGAGACCAAAACCGCACACAATACTCCAGATGTGGTCTCACCAGGGCCCTGTACAACTGCAGAAGGACCTCTTTACTCCTATACTCAAATCCTCTCGTTATGAAGGCCAACATGCCATCAGCTTTCTTCACTGCCTGCTGGACCTGCATGTTTACTTTCAGTGACTGGTGTACAAGTACATCCAGGTCTTGTTGCACTTACCTTTTTCCTAATCTGACACCATTGAAATAATAATCTGCCTCCTTGTTCTTGCCGCCAAAGTGGATAACCTCACATTTATCTACATTATACTGCATCTGCCATGCATCTGCCCACTCACTCAACCTGTATCAAGTTACCCTGCAACCTCCTAGCATCCTCTTCCCAGTTCACACTGCCACCCTGCTTTGTGTCATCTGCAAATTTGCTAGTGTTACTTTTGATCCCATCATCTAATCATTAATATATATTGTAAATAGTTGCGGCCCCAGCACCGAGCCTTGCGGCATTCCAGGTTCTGTGCAAAGCAGCCAAAGATTCCATTTACCTTGCTATTAGTCAGAACAATGGAATTTGACCATTGTCGATACCAGTTAATGATAAAGCTAAATTCTTTAAGTGCTAATAGAGTATAGTCTACCACTCATTACTATTTTGTTAAATAATTGCTGCAATGTTGATTTTCCTTACAATTTGGTTCTTTTGAAGCCCTTTGCTCATGTTAAAATGTGAAACCTTAACACTATCACAATTTTTAGAGAAAAAGATTTGTACACAAGGTACAGATTGCCTATCAAATTAAGGGTGTGGTTTGCTGCTGCATTTCATAGCACAATAGGAGTGGAAAGACCAAATTTGCATGGGTTTTGGGAAAGGTTTGTCACCAGTTTCAGTGCCTGAGGCATGCAACTAGAATGTTGTCTAACCTGCAAAGCTTTACAAAAATGGTGACGCCTGGTAACATTCCTATACATTTAATGTTTACAGGCTTTGTATTCCATTTACATCTTGCATTTTCAGGGAAAAACAAAGTTCTGGAGGAATTCAACAGCTCAGGCAACATCTATGTAAGAAATGGACAGATGTAGAAGGGTCTCAACCAAGAAAGGTAACATCAACGCCCATTCCATCCACAGACCCGCTGAGTTACTCCAGCACTTTGTGTTCTGCGCAAGATTCTAGCACCTGCAGTTCTTTGTGTTTCCATTTTTGGGGACTGGAACAGGTTTTGCCACAGAATGCAACCCTCAAAACATCAATGTTATAGAATTTTTCAGTTCACATTAGCCTTTACATAATTACATTTTAGAATATTGGAAAAGGGTATCAGCATATACATTACTGAGATGAACAAATATTTCACATTTTACAATAATAGTCCCTTGCAATCACTAAATTATGATTTTGACAATTGATCAAGCAAAAGCTGATCTTTTTCTTTCTCTTTTAGTCCAAGCATGTTACTGTGCATATGCACCATATTCTAATGTTGTATCAAACTGTACTGAATGCACTCTCTATTAAAGCTTTCTTTGAGGTCCTTTTGAATCACAGCATACTTGGTAATAAGTTTGGCGAGTTTAGAGCCCTCCATAAATTTAGATCTTGCAAGCAATATTCCAGCCTCCCAAGTCATTTTAAAAAATGATAACAGATACCGTGCTATTGGGAGGTGTCCAGAATGCCACTTTCAGTATGTCAGTCATCAGTTCAGCATTATATTAAGTCATTTATTTGGTAGTCAATGAATCTTCAACAATACGCTGTAAACAGCTCAATTGTAATCATGTATTGTCGTTCCACTGACTGGATAGCACAAAACAGAAAGCTTTTCACTGTACCTCTGCACACGTGACAATAAACTAAACTGTACTGTCATGCTTGTCCTGAAATCCAGATGGATATAATTCTATACTTCAATTTGTTGTGCAAGATCCTCAAAAAGAAAATCGAGTAAAATGCCAAGATAAATTGTATCTTCCACATTCCCACGTTGATTGTCTTTCAATCTTCTTCCATTGAGTAACACCTTGCATTTATTTAACACTCTTAATACACCTGTTCTCAGGTGCTCAATTCAAATAGCCCTCAGCATTTACATATTTTCAGATGAAAGTAACTTTGCAAGTTTATAAAGCCTCATGCAGGAGACAAGATTATCCACATTCGTAATAATTATTGTGATGTTAAGTAGAATATCCCCAACACTATTTCATGTTTCTGTGCATCACATATACAGTAGTTGATGGGATCACAAACCAACCAATATTTCTACTCTCAAGAATGAAGAGATGGGTCCTCTCAAAGCTAAAACATTTTCATTAATGATGAAAATAAAAATAGAAAATGATGGAAGTTTTCTGATTAAACTTGATTGAAAGATACAGCATGGGAACACGCTTTGGCCCACTGAATCCATGCCGACCATCAATCACCCATTCACACTGGTGTTGTTATCCTGCATCCATTCCCTATATATTAGAGCAATTTTGCAGAGGCCAAATAACTTTCAACCTGCATGTCTTTGGGATATGGGAGGAAACCCACGTGGTCACAAGACAAACATGCAAACTTTGCAGACAGCCCTTGTGATAAGAATCAAACCCGGGTCTCTGACACTGTGAGGCAGCAGCTCAATCACCCCACAGCAGTAATCTGTGTTCATGGCATTTAGATAGTTCTGATAACAGCCTTGACGCAGCAAGAAATCCAAAGGCACATCGCAGGTGTTTTCACGGAGGAAGATGTTTGGGCCAGGGACCAAAAGGGGAGGTACACAAAAATGCTGGAGAAACTCAGCGGGTGCAGCAGCATCTATGGAGCGAAGGAAATAGGCAACGTTTCGGGCCGAAACGTTGCCTATTTCCTTCGCTCCATAGATGCTGCTGCACCCGCTGAGTTTCTCCAGCATTTTTGTGTACCTTCGATTATCCAGCATCTGCAGTTCCTTCTTTAACACAGCAGTCTGAAGACGGGTCGCGACCCGAAACATCGCCCATTCCTTCTCTCTAGCGATGCTGCCTGTTCCGCTGAGTTACTCCAGCTTTTTGTGTCTGTCTTCGGTTTGAAGCAGCATGTGCAGTTCCTTCTTACACATTAAAATTATCAAGGTGGCCACACCCTTTCGAGTTTAAAAGGATGTTATGAAAACAATATTTCGATCAGGCAACTTGCATGCTGAACCAAGTTAATTTGTAACATTTGAAATAAAGGTGAACCTTATTGGAGTTTTAGTCAAAGATACTAGAGGAGCTATCTTTGGTTTTTGTCAAGCCCGATTTGAATCCCCAGGTGGGAACTGATCAGCCGAACCGTAGCTTGTTCAATAACCTCAGTTCGCACATTGTAGCGACAAGGGTAGAATATAGAAAGAAGCTTGATACACCAACTGGTAGACACAAAATGCTGAAGAAACTCAGCGGAAAAGGCAGCATCTCTGGAGAGAAGGAATGGGTGGGTTACTCCGGTGAGTTATTCCGCTGAGTTACTCCAGCATTTTGTGTCTATCTTCGGTGTAAACCAGGATCTGCAGTTCCTTCCTACGGCAACTCGATACTTTTAAGTTCAGGATCTGGCATGTATGATCGGCCTCAAAGGAGTCCAGGTGTTGAATTAATAACATCGTCTGTAAACATTGGCAACTTGGTAAAAGTTTACAACCCACAATAGTACAAAGACGTGATCATGTTCTGTATAAAGCAATAAATAAATGCATTGGTGCAAATAAATAGTGAATCACTTACTTGGTGGGAGTTGAGGGTTTGGATTTCTTTTTAAACATCTTGACAATTCCTGGAAGCCGACTTCACGGCGGTAAATCCTGATCCTCGGCAGTAAGGTTGCAGGTTGTTTGGGAGAGCTGTGGGAGAGCGCTGCTGCTGTGTTTGGAGCACAACAGACAGTGTGCCAGGTGAGCGATCCGCGCCCTCGGCTTGCCGCGCCTCCTCCCCAAAACCGCCCCAGGGTGGTGACAGGCCCAGGCCCAGGCCCAGCCGCACCCACCTCACCGGCCGCTCGTCCCATCGCCGGCCGCTCCTGCTTCTCCCGTTGCCAAGCAACCCTCCCCTAGCCCCGCCCCTAGTGATAGAAGAGGCCCTCGGCCCCGCCCACCTCACCGACCGCTTCATCCCGCTGCTTCCACTGTTGCCCAGCAACCCGCCCCTAGCCCCGCCCCCGGGTGGTGGACAGACTCGGCCCCGCCCACCTCAGCGGCCGCTCGTCCCATCGCCGCCGCACCTACTTCCCCCGTTGCCCAGCAACCCTCCTTGCCCCACCCCCGCACCCCAGTGATTGACCGGCCCCCGACCCCGCACACCTTAACGGCCACCCCACTCGGTCCATTCGCGCGCCTTCCCTCCAGTCGGTTGCCGCCGGTGCCAGACACACAGTGCTGGAGTAACACCGCGGGTCAGGCAGCATCTGTGAAGAAAACCATAGGTGACGTTTAGGGTTTTAGTCTAGTTTAGAGATAGTTCGTGGAAACAGCCCCTTCGGCCCACCGAATCCACACCGACCTGCGATCCTCGCATACCAACACTATCCTATGCACACTAGTAGGGATAATTTGCATTTATACCCAGCTAATTAACCTGCAAACCTGCACGTCTTTGGAGTGTGCGAGGGAATCGAAGGTCTCGGAGAAAACCCATGCAGGACACGGGAAGAACGTACAAACTCCGTACACACAGCACCCATAGTCAGGATCGAACCCGGGTTCCTGGCGCTGTAAGGCTCTACCGCTGCGCCACCCTCTTTGAGACACATTCTTCAGACTGAGAGTCAGGGGAGAGGGAAACAAGCGATATGGACGGTACTTAGGAGAAATGAGTGGAAGATATGCAAAAAGCACCGATAATCAAGGAAATGTGGGGCACACAATAGGCCTATCCCACGGACAATAATGGCTTATTGTGGCTACAAGCGGAATAAGAGGTGCTGTTCCTCCAGTTTGCGTATGTCCTCAAAGGTCACACCCAGGTCCTCCAGAGATGCTGCCTGACCCACTGAGTTACTCCCAACGTTTTTGTATTTGTAGACCTGCATCTGCGGTTCTTTGTGTCTGCAAGAAATGGCTTTAACTTGTTTTAAGCTTACACTTAGTTTGCTTATAAAGATAGAATCATTATCCAGTAAATTGTCAGGTTGAAGACACTTCATCAGAATCGTTTGGCCTGAAACGTTGATTCAATGGTGAGCAACCGGGAAATACAGCAGACATTGGCAGACCGAAGGCAAGTGTTTGGTAAAACAGCTGCCTAGTATGCACTTGGTCTCACTGATTTAAGGGTTTTCCTTCTTTCTCATCCCCACTACAATCAGTCTGAAGAAAGGTCCCATCCCAAAACATCTCCTATCCATTCCCTCCACAGATCTTGCCCGACCCACTGAGTTACTCCAGCATTTTGTGTTCTATTATATTTCAGGCATCTCTTTCTGATAACTCAATTTACTGTGAAATGGCTTCACCCTTTTCACATAGGTCACAGCATGTGGAGAAGAGATCAATGGTCAAGAGATCAATGAGTAGAAGTTTTATTTCCTAAGGTAGACAAAATTGCTGGAGAAACTCAGCGGGTGCAGCAGCATCTATGGAGCGAAGGAAATAGACAACGTTTCAGGGTTTCTGAAGAAGGGTTTCGGCCTGAAACGTTGTCTATTTCCTTCGCTCCATAGATGCTGCTGCACCCGCTGAGTTTCTCCAGCAATTTGGTCTACCTTTGATTTTCCAGCATCTGCAGTTCCTTCTTGAACATTATTTCCTAAGGTGTCCTTTAGCTTCCCATTGTACCCCATTAAAAAGATTCCTTTTGAATCACACGTTTTGTTTTTTTGTTTCTAGCTTTTGTCCAACCATCTGCCCATCAACCCCTCCCCCCTCGCCTGACCTATTATTTGCCACGCTTTGTCCTGCCCCTCCTCTCTTCCAGCTTTCCTCCAACCCCCACCAATCATTCTGAAGAAGGGTCCCGACCCGAAACATTGCCTATCCATGTTCTCCAGAGATGCAGCCTGACTTGCTTAGTTACTCCAGCACTTTGCGCTTTTTTGAAAACCTGCATCTGCAATTCCTTGTTTCTGTAAAATGAATCATAGGCCAGTCGGACACATTGCAATAAGGACACAAAGTGTTGAAGTAACTCAGCAGGTCAGGCAGCATCTCCAGAGAACATTGATAGGCAACAAAGGCCAGAGATAACAACAGTAGATGAGAGACAGATTTGAAGAGTTGCAGATTGTGAAGCCACGGGGAGGAAAGTAGCTATGAGGCAGCAACACTACCGCTGCTCCACTATGCACCCCCCCCCCCCCCCCATTCCAATTTGGTGCACATCCAGTTCTCCAACTATGTGTTTAAGAAGGAACTGCAGATGCTGGAAAATCCCAGGTACACAAAAATGCTGGAGAAACTCAGCGGGTGCAGCAGCATCTATGGAGCGAGGGAAATAGGCAATGCTCGAAACGTTCTCCAGTTCTCCAACTATCCCTCCCACCCACCCCCAATCCCATTCTACCTATATCATTCCCTCTGGCTTTGCACTGATCTCCCCTTCCATTCCTTTTCTCTCCTCATTTAACATCCTTTTGTCTCCTTTTTGTCCCAGCATGTCCCCCTTTTTTGACCTTTTGATCTTTAGCCTCTGCCCACCCATCTGCCAATTAAAAAAATCCCTCACCCACATCCATCCATCTCTTGCCAGGTTTTGTCCCACCCCTACCTCTTCCATCTTTCTCCTCCCTACTATAATCAGTCTGATGAAAGGTCCCGACCCAAAACATCACCTATCCATGTCCTCCAGCGCTGCTGCCTGACCTGCATTGTATTCCACGCAAGATTACAACAACTGCAATTCCTTGTGTCACAATGTCCTCTCTCTTGATATTCTTGTGCCCAATATCCTGCATCATAATTCCTTGCTCCATGAATTCCATTAATGCAGCTATGCCTTTAACCATTTAGACCTAAAGCCCAAAATTGTATCCATTTCTCTTCATCTCTCTATTCCTTTAACATCCTTAAAATCCTTTGCCCAAGCTTTGCGTCACTCCTCTCAATATCTTACCACTTACCAAGGTCTCTGGTGCTGTGAGGCAGCAACTCTACCGTTGACCCACTGTGTCAGGTAAAGAGGCTTGAAGTTTCACACCACCAGATTCAAGAACAGCTACTTTCCTACAGCTATCAGGTTCTTGAAAAACCTGCAAAAACCCTCATCCTATCTCGGCAATATACACTACTGACCACCATAGAATTTTTTTCTGATTGTTATATATAAATTATCTTTTTGTCTGTTTTCTGAATCTATGCTTGTGTCTGTGTATGTCCCGGTGATGCTGTTGTAAGTAAGATTTGTATTCTACCTGTACCTCACCTCCTTGTACCAGGGCATCGGAGATGTCCACATTCTTTAGGGAATGGGGGTTCCCCTCTTCGACTATAGATGAGGCTCTCACCAGCGTCTCTTCTATACCCCGCAACTCTGCTCTCACACCCCATCCCGCCACTCGTAACAAGGGCAGAGTCCCCCTTGTCCTCATCTTCCACCCTACCAGCCGTGACATACAACAGATAATCCTCCGACATTTTCGCCACCTCCAACGGGATCCCACCACTAGCCACATCTTCCCATCTCCTCCCCTTTCGGCTTTCCGCAGAGACCGCTCCCTCCGTAACTCCCTGGTCAATTCGTCCCTTCCCACCCAAACAACCCCCTCCCCTGGTACTTTCCTTTGCAAATGCAGGAAATACCACACTTGTTGCTTTACCTCCCCCCTTGACTCCATCCAAGGACCTAAGGAATCTTTCCAGGTGCGGCAGAGGTTCACCTGCACCTCCTCCAACCTCATCTATTGCATCCGCTGCTCTAGGTGTCAGCTGCTCTACATCGGTGAGACCAAGCGTAGGCTTGGCGATCGCTTCGCCCAACACCGTCGCTCAGTTTGCAATAACCAACCAGATCTCCCGGTGACTCAGCACTTCAACTCCCCCTCCCATTCCGAATCCGACCTTTTTGTCCTGGGCCTCCTCCGTGGCCAGAGTGAGTCCCACTGTAAATTGGTGGAGCAGCACCTCATATTTTGCTTGGGTAGTTTACACCCCAGCAGTATGAACATTGACTTCTCCAATTTCAGGTAATCCTTGCTTTCTCCCTCTTTCTCCTCCCCTTCCCAGCTCTCCCACAGACCATTGTCTCCGCCTCTTCCTTTCTTCTTCCTGCCCCCACATCAGTC
The DNA here is from genome assembly GCA_038087875.1 of Malacoraja senta. Classification (NCBI taxonomy): domain Eukaryota; kingdom Metazoa; phylum Chordata; class Chondrichthyes; order Rajiformes; family Rajidae; genus Malacoraja; species Malacoraja senta. The sequence goes on from CM075981.1 coordinate 52,799,287, forward strand.
TGAAGAAGGGTCTCGACCCGAAACGTCACCTTTTCTTTCGCTCCATAGATGCTGCCTCACCCGCTGAGTTTCTCCAGCATTTTTATCTACCTCCTTGTACCTCAAAGTACATTACCAGACTTGGCTCAAATGTTTGTGCTTTGTTCCTAAGTCCAGGATTTTCTCACCTACAAAAATAGTTCCTTCCTCATTTCCACATGACAAACGTTGAAAACTTTAATCAAATCACCCATTGATCATCTACATCTACATGAGAAGATAATACTTTAGTTTATTATTATCATGTGTACTAACATAGAGGGATAAGCTTTTTTGTTGTGCTACTGTCAGTGAAAAGACTATACATGCTTACAATGAAGCCGTCCGCAATGTACAAATATAGGATGAAGGGAATAATGTTTAATGCAAAATAAAGTCCAGTAAAGTCCGATTAAAGATAGTCCAAGGATCTGTAAAGAGGTAGATGGTTCATTCCCCAGTTGGTGATAGAATGGTTCAGTTGCCTAATAACAGCTGAGAAAAACTGTCCCTGAATCTGGAAGTATGCATTTTCACACTTCTGTACATCTTTCCTGATGGGAGAGGGGAGAAGAGGGAGTGACCAGGGTGAGACGTCCTTGATTGAGCTGGTGGCCTTGAGGAGCCAGCGTGAAGTGTAGATGGAGTCATTGGAAATGAGGTTGGTTTGTGTGATGGTCTGGACTATGTCCACAACTCTTTACAATTCCATGCAATCTTGGATGAAGCTTTTTCCGAACCATGCTGTGATGCATCCTGATAAAAATGCTTTCCGCACCGCATTTCTAGACGACGGTGAGAGTTGTTGGGAACATGCCGAACTTCCTAAGCCTCCTAAGGAAGTAGAGTGTTAGAGTGTTTTTTTGAACATTGTTTCGATATAGCTGGTCCATGACAAGTTGCGGGTGATATATACTCCTAAAAACTTGAATCTTTCAACCATCTCTACTTCGGCGCCGTCAATATATACTGGGGTATGTGTACTGCGTCTCTTTCTGAAGTCAATCACAATCTTTTTGTCTTGCTGACATTGAGGGAAAGGTTGTTACCTTGGCACCAGGTTAGGAGGTTCTCAATCCCCTTCCGGTACTCCGTTTCATCATTATTTGATATCTGGCCCACTACAATAGACAATAGACAATAGGTGCAGGAGTAGGCCATTTGGCCCTTCGAGCCAGCACCACCATTTAATGTGATCATGGCTGATCATCCCCAATCAGTACCCCGTTCCTGCCTTCTCCCCATATCCCCTGATTCCGCTATTTTTAAGAGCCCTATCTAGCTCTCTCTTGAAAGCATCCAGAGAACCTGCCCCTGAGGCAGAGAATACCACAGACTCACCACTCTCTGTGAGAAAAGGTGTTTCCTCGTCTCCGTTCTAAATGGCTTACTCCTTATTCTTAAACTGTGGCCCCTGGTTCTGGACTCCCCCAACATCAGGAACATGTTTCCTGCCTCTAGCATGTCCAAGTCCTTAACAATCTTATATGTTTTAATGAGATACCCTCTCATTCTTCTAAACTCCAGAGTGTACATGCCCAGCTGCTCCATTCTCTCAGCATATGACAGTCCCGCCATCCCGGGAATTAACCTTGTAAACCTACGCTGCACTCTCTCAATAGCAAGAATATCCTTCCTCAAATTAGGGGACCAAAACCGCACACAATACTCCAGGTGTGGTCTCACTAGGGCTTTGTATGCCAGATGTGGTCTCACTAGGGCTCTGTACTCCAGGTGTGGTCTCACTAGGGCACTACGGTGGTGTCGTCTGAAAATCTGTAAATTGAGTTGGATTGTATTTGGCCGCGCTGTCGTGAGTGTATAAGGAGAAAAGAAGGAGGCTGAGAACGCATCCTTGTGGAACACCCATGTTGAGGCTTATCATAGAGGTTGGTTTGTCACCTAGCCTCAATGATTGTGGTCTGTAGGTCAGGAAGTCGAGGATCCATTTGCAGAGGTGAGTACATAATATTCTATGTTCACAGGCCCTCACATCTCTTTCCATGTTTACTCCTCCTAAATTTCCACTATTTAGAAAGCATTTTGTTCTAATCTTCAAGGCCCAGAGTGAAAAATATGTCCACTTCAATAACAGCCTCTGGGAAAAGAAAGAAGGAATTACCACAGTGCCTAAAATATACAAGAAAGGATGGTGGCATTGGCTATTTCGCTCCTGGCATCTGCTCTGCCTTTCTATAAAGCCATCACTGATCGTATCCCCTTGTGCCACATTCCACCACTGACCCCAGATTCTTTGGTTCCCTAATACACAAATATCTACCAATTTCTGTCTTGAACATACTCAGTGACTAAACCTTGATAGATCTCATGGATAGAGGATCCCAAATGGCACTACTCTCCGGATAAAGACATTTCTTCTCGTCTTTGTACTGAATAGCTGACCCCACTTTTTGAGATTTTGACCAGATGGAGATGCAGCCACCTGCTGCTGTCTTCTTCCAGGTGGGCGGCACAGTGGCACAGCTGGTAGAGCTCCTGCCTCACAGTGCCAGAGACGCAGGATCGATCCTGACCTTGGGTGCTGTTTGTGTGCAGTTTGCATGTTTTCCATGTGATCGTGTGGGTTTCCTCCAGGTGGTCTGGTTTCCTTCCACATCCCAAAGACATTTGGGTTTGTAGATTAATTGGCCTCTGTAAATTGTCCCTATCATGTAGAGAGTGGATGGGAAAGCGGGATAACATGGAATTAGTGGGAATGGGGATTAATGATCAGAGTGGAGGGCCAAAGGTCCTGTTTCCATGCTGTATCTTTAAACCAAACTAAACAGCTGCAGTCATGAATGTTAATGGTTTCATACCCTTAAAACTGGAGAGGTTACATTTTTGATGAGCAACAGAAGAACCTTGAATACTATTTGGTAAAATGGGTGTAGCAGAGATAGAGAAGCCATTCCTAAAGTACCATGCATAGCAACATGTACAAAAGACACAGATATTTTTATCGTATTATAATTAACAAGCTTTATTTGATACTCAAATCTCTATCTGGTCACGTCATGGGTCTCAATGCAGAGTTTAATTTCTTCTAATTCAAATGTACTGCCAAACTATTTTCTTTCAGTACAATGCCACAGCTGTTGGAGCTACTGCCTCACAGTGCAAGAGACTCAGGTGCAATCCTGACCTCGGCTGCTGACTGCTTGGAGTCTGCACGTTCTCCCTGTGACCGTGTGGGATTCCTCCGAGTGTTCCGGTGTCCTCCCACATCTGAAGGACATGTGGGTTTATAGGTTATTTGGCCTCTGTAAACTGCCCCTAATTTGAAGGGAATGGGATTCAAAAGTGGGATAACATAGAACTAGAGTGAATGGGTGATTGATGGGCAGCATGGACTAAGTGGGCTGAAGGGCCTGTTGCCATGTTGTAATTTCATTCAATTCAAGTTTGAGTCCAAATATGTAACTCTACTCAGTGAATCGTTATATGCTCTCAAAGCATCCTGTACATTTATTGATTGGGAGATGTGTTCACATATTGTTCACCCATTATGTATCAGACCTTACCCCATGGATAGTCATTATGTTACCTCAGTGGATGTCTGGCATCATTTGTATATAAACTGAAGTCAGGACTTTTGACAGCAGTTGCATTCACCTTAACATGAAGAAAGATTTATGCACCTGCATACACTAGGCGAGTTTACAGCAACCAATTGATTTGCCAACCAGCAAATCTATGACATGTGGAATAAGAAAAGAGAGAACACAGGGAAGAAGTCATTTGGTTACAGGGTCAATGTGCAAACTTCACAAAGACAGCAGAAGACATAAAGGTCAAACCTTTTAAGGGAAAGAACATACAGTTATTTTAGAGTGGCACAGTAATGCAGCTAGTAGAGACCCAGGTTTGATCCTGACCTCAGGTGCTGTCTGTGTAGGAAGGAATTGCAGATGCTGGTTTAAACCAAAGATAGACACAAAAAGCTGGAGTAACTCAGCGGGACAGGCAGCATCTCTGGAGAGAACCTTCTCTCCAAACAGACAGCACCTAAGATAGACACAAAAAGCTGGAGTAACTCAGCTGGACAGGCAGCATCTCTGGAGAGAATCTTCTCTCCAGAGATGCTGCCTGTCCTGCTGAGTTACTCCAGCTTTTTGTATCTATCTCAGGTGCTATCTGTTTGGAGGTTGCACCTCCTCCCTGTGACTGCTCCAGATGGCTCCCACATCATAAAGACGTGCAGGGTAGCGGGTTAATTGGTCTTTGCAAATTGTCCCTAATGTGTAAGGAGTGGATGTAAAAGTGAGATAACATAGAACTAGTGTGAACAGGTGACCAGTGGTGGGCTTGCTTCCATGCTGTATCTCTAAACATGCAGTATCTCTAAACTAACCAGTGTTTACGCAAGAAGGCAGACATAATGGACCTTCTTAGTTATGAGCACTTTTATGGTGCTGAGCATGCTTGCAAGAGTCTGGTTACCACTGTACTCACCTTCCTACTGTTGACCATTTGGTTCAATCAAGATACAACTTCCTTACACTGTGGCACAGCGGTTAGTGCTGCTGTCTCACAGCTCCACAGACCTGGGTTTGATCTTGACTCCTGGTGCTGATCGTGTGGAATTTGCATATTCTCCCTCTGACCGTGTAGTTTCTCCTGGGTTTGTCAGTTTCCTTCCACATCCCAAAGACTTCCTGGTTGGTAGGTTGGAGGCACAAGGAACTGCAGATGCTGGTTTGCAAATAGATACAAGGTGCTGGAGTAATTCAGGCTGCATCTCTGGAGAACATGGACAGGTGTCGTTTTAGGTCGGGACCCTTCTTCAGACTGATTGTAGTGGGAAGGAGAAAGCTGGAAGAGAGATGAGGCAGGACAACGCCTGGCAAGTAAAAGGTGGATACAGGTGGAGGGGATTTTATGATTAGCAGATGGTTTGACAAAGGCTAGAGATAAAAAGACAAAAAGTGTGAGATAAGAAGATAGAGAGAAGACCATGAAATGTGAAGCCAGAGGAAGGAATATAGGTAGAAGGGGACAGGAGGAAAGCGAGATGGTAGGCTGATTGGCTACAGTAAATGACCCTAATATAGGTATGTGGCAGGGGAATTAGGAAGTGGGATTGGGGTTGATAGAAATGTGAAAGGAAAAATGGGGTTAACGTAGTGGTGGGTTGCATGAGCAGTATGGGTCGAAGGCTTGTTTCTGTGCAGCATAATGACTATGACCATTATAGCATTAGAGAAAAACAATGACTTTCTTTTTTCCTCTTGTAACATGCCAAATAAAATTTGGTGCCGTTAGAAAATGATCACATATATTCTGCAGTCTAAAACACCATTCACATCCAATACTAGCTGTGTATTTCCCTCTCTCCAGATGTTGCCTGGCCTGTTAGTCAATTCCAGTAATTTCCTGTTTAATTTCATATTTCCAGCATCCACAGCATTTCAGATTATTCTTGAATTTACAGCCAGAAGGACTTCCATTTATCCAGCTCTTTTCCATCTTGGGAAAAGGCTCAAGTGCTCCCATTGCAGTGAATTATCATGGCCCAAATTATCAGGCATCCAGGTCAAAATAAACTCTCATTCACAAGTTTCTTGGGGAAAATTGGTGAAGGATGAAACAGATATTCCAGTTCCTTCCTACACATTTCGTCTGCTCCATTGCAAAATCTCTTCAAGGTTTGCCTACTTTGAAGTTCTCCTCCTCTCTCTGACGGGAGTTCTGCAACACCCTCTCTCGCTGCTCCCTCTCCGTGATTACCTCCAGTTTCCCTCCCTTCTGGCTCTCAGTCTGAAAAAGGGTCTCGACCCAAAACATCACCTATTCCTTTTCTCCAGAGATGCTGCCTGACCCGTTGAGTTACTCCAGCTATTTGTGTCTATCTTTAGTGTAAAGCAGCATCTGCAGTTCCTTCCTACACATTCCAGACACCCAGCCTGTGAAAGAATGCACTCTGTTAATAACACAGAACAATGAACCAATGATTATTACTACTGCTTCCTTGTGTGGGAATGTGGACACATTTTGCTCATTCTCAGCTGAACCAACATTCCAGTCGACCCAGCTTTCAACTCCTGGCTAATGTTTGCAGGAAGAATCTGCAGGGTCTATGGAAACGGGTATTAGTTTGGATTTCAGCAATAAAAGTTGGGCTCGTTGCTCTTAAATCAAGTTCTGCTGTCTAGAAGAGTTTTGTTAGTTTGAAAACCACAGCTCCATTAATGGTTAACCTTTAATTGTTACAGAAGCAAGAAATATTCTGCAATAGTGCCTCCTAAGATAACACATTTCATCTTGTGCGTTAATTTGTCTAACCTCAGCTAACAGAAAGGTACTGTAGCAAGGTACTGAACTGTAGGAACAAGAAACTAATAGATGCCGGTTTACAAAAAAAGACACAAAGTGCTGGGGTAACTCAGCAGGTCAGACAGCATCCCTGGAGAACATGGATAGATGATGTTACAGATCTGGACCCTTCTTCAATCTGAAGAGGGTCCCGACCCTAAACGTCACCTATCTATGTTCTCCAGGGATGCTGCCTGACCAAATGTAACCGACTGGTTATCCACTCTTTTGTTCTGTCTGTATCAGAACTGTTCACTTCTACCAGTCAGCCAATGGTGACTTTGACTCAGTTTTTCTTTCTCCATTAGTATGACCTAGTCTGCGACGTATGCCCCTCAACGCTGCTCTTAGCAATACACAACAAATACAAAGAGGCAAAACCTGATTCTGTCATTTAGTCTCACCTTATGAGTGTTATTCCCTGTGCTCTGCCATACCTGCCCCACCTTCTCGCTACTGAAAGCTAAAGGGCCTGTCCCACTTGGGCGACCTAATCCGCGAGTTCTGGCCAGTTTGCCCTCGACTCATAATCGCAGCATGGTCAACACAAGGTCGTAGGAGGTCTTCGTAACTCTCCTTCATGCTCGAGAGTGGTCTCCGTGTACTCGAGGCCTCAGCTAGGCCGCGGCGTTTTTTACAATATGTTAATAAATGCCCGCGAGTAAAAAAGTCTCCATGGAAAAAATCGATACTTTTTTTACTCGTAGGTTTAGTCGTAGTAGGCCGTAGTAGGTCGGCATGTTATTCGTAGGTAATCGAGGGTAGTCGAAGGTAGTCGTAGATAGTCGTCATCATAGTCGAAGAGAGGTCGAACGGAGGTCGAAGGGAAGGTCGAAAGAGATCGAAAGACTAGCTCTCCACTATTCGGTGTCCAATTTTCCTGGTTAGTCATAGCTAGTCGAAGCTAGTCTTCCACATAGTCGAAGGCGGTCGAAGGCGATCTTCTACATTGTCGAAGGAGGTCTTCAACATGT
>CM075981.1:52806793-52882805 GCA_038087875.1 Malacoraja senta
GTGCATGGCAACAGTGGATTTTTAATTACCACAGAAAACTACTACTTTCACTTTTCTCAGTAGAGGTTATTTACTTATCCAATCCCTAACTTTTATCCTTGTGTACAGGTCTCTACCCGAAACGTCACCTATTTCTTTTGCTCCATAGATGATGCCTCACCCGCTGAGTTTCTCCAGCATTTTTGTCTACCACAACAGATAATCCTCTGACATTTTCTCCACCTCCAATGGGATCCCACCATTGGCCACATCTTCCCATCTCCTCCCCTTTCGACTTTCCTCAGAGACCGCTCCCTCCGTAACTCCCTGGTCAATTCGTCCCTTCCCACCCAAACCACCCCCTCTCCTGGCACTTTCCCTTGCAACCACAGGAAATGCTACACTTGTCGCTTTACCTCCCCCTTGACTTCATCCAAGGACCCAAGCAGTCTTTCCCGGTGCGGCAGAGGTTCACCTGCACCTCCTCTAACCCCATCTATTGCATCCGCTGTTCTAGGTGTCAGCTACTCTACATCGTTGAGACCAAGCGTAGGCTTGGCGATCACTTCGCCCAACACTTCCGCTCGGTTCGCAATAACCAACCTGATCTCCTGTCGCCTATTTCCTTCGCTCCATAGATGCTGCATCACCAGCTGAGTTTCTTCAGCATTTTTGTCTACCTTAAATTTAGTTGCGTCTGGTTGAGTAACTATGGTAGGGTGAAGACTTTCCATGCTTTAATTGTGCGGGGGAACTCCATGGAGCATCCAGCATCTCTAGATAGAAGAAATTGGGTGACGTTTCGGGTAGAGAACCTTCTTTAGACTCCCTCTGGTTTTAGTGTTTTTAGTTTAATTTAAAGATACAGCGTGGAAACAGGCCCTTTAGCCCACCGAGTCCACGCCGACCACCGATCACCCGTACACTAGTTCTATCCCACACATTAGCGACGTAAGTCAAGAGTGTTTTATTCTCTCACGTTCCAGTTAGAACAATGAAATCCTTACTTGCAGCAGCACAACAGAATATGTAAACATAGTACTCTGTAAACAATGTTATAAATGAGAAAACAAAACAGTGTATATTTATATATGAATATATAACTATAAATATATAACTATAAATATATAACTATATATATATATATATATATATATATATATATATATATACAATTTCCATCCTGGGATTAATAAAGTTCTATCGTATAGTATCGTGTGTGTAGGAAGGAACTGCAGTTGCTGGTTTCAACCGAAGATAGACACAAAAAGCTGGAGTAACTCAACAAGTCAGACAGAATCTCTGGTAAAAGGAAAATATGCCGTTTTGAGTTGGGTCTGAAAAAGGTTCCTGTACACCTTTGTAAGTGGAAGGAAATGAGCACCCGGAGAAAACCCATGCGATCAAAGAGAAAAGGAGCTAACTCCATACAGAAAGCACCCATATTCAGGATCAATTCCAGGTCTCTGGCACTTTTAGGCAGCAACTTTATGGCCAATGTACTGCCCCATAGTCTTGAACTGAATTAACTCACACAGTAGCTGTAAAGGGGGACATAGCGTGACTTAGAGATTTAAGACTGAAAATGGATAGTTTCTTTTTTTTTAGTATCAAAAGTTATCAACGTATAATTTTTTGTGTGTTGGCAAACAAAATGTAGTGGCACAGCTGGTAAACTTGCTGCCTCACACGCCAGAGATCTGTGTTCGATCCTGTCCTCGGGCACTGTCTGTGTTGAATTTGCACATTCTCCCTGCAAGCGTGGGGGTTTCCTCCCTACATCCCAAAGACGCATTGGCTTTGTAGGTTAACTTGTCTCTGTAAAATTGCCCTTAATGTGTAGGTAGTGGGTGAGGAAAGTGGGATAACAGAACTTGTGTGAATGGGTGGTAGACAAAAAAGTTGGAGAAAATCAGCGGGTGAGGCAGCATCTATGGAGCGAAGGAAATAGGTGACGTTTCGGGTCGAGACCCTTCTTCAGACTGATGTCGGGGAGGGGGGGGCGGGAAAAAGAAAGGAAGAGGTGGAGACAGTAGGCTGTGGGAGAGCTGGGAATGGGAGGGGAAGGAGGGAGAAAGGAAGGACTACCTGAAATTAGAGAAGCCAATATTCATACTGCTGTGGTGTAAACTACCCAAGCAAAATATGAGGTGCTGTTCCTCCAATTTGCGGTGGGTCTCACTCTGGCCATGGAGGAGGCCCAGGACAGAAAGGTCGGATTCGGAATGGGAGGGGGAGTTGACGTGCTGAGCCACCGGGAGATCAGGTTGGTTATTGCGAACTGAGTGGAGGTGTTGTGCGAAGCGATCATCAAGCCTGAGCTTGGTCTCACCGAGGTTGATCATACGCTGATTAATTTAACCACATTTTTGTTTGGAAGTGGAAAGAAATAATAGAAATTGCATTCATTGTGACGTGTAAAAAGAGTTGAGAAACTGTATTGTAAATTTGCTGCATGTCATTGTGGTATATATCATGTCTTGATTGGTGAATATGTTTAGCTTGTGACTTTATTTGAAGCAGAAATAATATGTGAATGCTTCATTGAGCATAATTCCGACTGGTAACTACGCACTTCGTCCGAGCACATTATCGCACGCGTCATGCAAGCCGTCTTATGACCAACTAAACTGCCATTTGGCAACCTAAAAAGCTGCCCAGGTTGCCCGGCTGGCATCAGAGAAAAAAAGTTAACTGAAACCCCTGTTCATTGAGTCTATGCGCTCTTGGGTTTGGAAGAATTAGAGGTGATAAATAAATGTATAAAGCCCTGTCAGAGCTAGATGGCGTAAAATCAGAGAGGAGTTTCCCGAACATGTTGTGGGGTGTCTAGGCCCAGTGATTGTGATGTCAAAATGGGGCTGGTTATTCTGGTCTGAGCTAAGAAGAAATTATCTCACCTGGAGAATGGTGAATTTCTGGGGAATTCTCTCCCAAGGGGATAGAGAAGCGGATCAGCTGCTATGTGTTATCAAGATGGAAATTGATTTTGAAATATTAAGGGAATCTAAGTTTATGGGATTAGCACAGTAAAGTGGCACTGAGATAGAAGATCGGTCATAATCATATTGAATAGAGTAACTAGCACATGTTTCAAATGCTCTTTACCTGCTCATATTTATGACCATGCAAATTGTAAATTAACTTTTTCAATATAAGTCAAGGAGAGTCGTAGAGATGGTTGACGGCTTCCCAAGAGTAAATATCACCAGCGACTTGTCCTGGACCAGCCATATTGAAGCAATGGCCAAGAACGCACACTACTTTAGAAGGCTTTGGAAGTTCGGCATGTCCCCAACAGCTCCCACTGACTTCTACGGGTGCAATGTAGAAAGCATTTTATCGGGATGCATCACACCATGGTTTGGTAATAGCTTCATCCAAGACCGCAAGAAATTGCAGGGAATTGTGGACGGAGCCCAGACCATCATGCAAACAAACTTCCCTTCCATTGACTCCATCTACACTTCACACTGCTTTGGCAAGGTCACCAGAATAATCAAGGATGGGTCTCACCCCGGACACTGCCTCTTTTCCCCTCTCCCATCAGGCAAGATGTACAGAAGTGTGAAAAAGCACACCTCCAGATTCAGGGACATTTTCTTCCCAACTGTTATCAGGCAACCTAACCATCCTATCATTAACTAGAGAGCAGTCCTGACCTACCATCTACCTCAGTCAGTCTGAAGAAGGGTCTTGACCCGAAACATCACCCATTCTCTCCAGAGATGCTGCCTGTCCCGCTGAGTTACTCCAGCATTTTGTGTCTATCTTCGGTTTAAACCAGTATCTGCAGTTCCTTCCTAAATATACAGTGCCCTCCATAATATTTGGGACAGATACCCATCATTTATTTATCTGCCTCTGTACTCAACGATTTGAGATTTGTAATAGAAAAAATCACATGGTTAAAGTGCACATTGTCAGATTTTAATAAAGGCCATTTTTATATATTTTGGTTTCACCATGTAGAAATTACAGCAGTGTTTATACATAGCCCCCCCCCCATTTCAGAGCACCATAATGTTTGGGACACAGCAATGTCATGTAAATGAAAGTAGTCATGTTTAGTATTTTGTTGCATATCCTTTGCATGCAATGACTGCTTGAAGTCTGCGATTCATGGACATCACCAGTGCTGGGTGTCTTCTCTGGTGATGCTCTGCCAGGCCTGTATTGCAGCCATCTTTAGCTTATGCTTGTTTTGGGGGCTAGTTGTTGAGTAACTCACACATACTCACGAATCTGGTACAACAGTATTTATTGAGTAACATATACAACACTCAGCAGCATAGCAATCCAACCGTGCTGCATCACCAACTAACAGCACATGTTCAACAACATCCCCTTTAGTTTTCTCTTCAGCATATAAAAGGCATGCTCAATTGGGTTCAGATCGCGTGATTGACTTTGTTGCTTTAGCAGTATGTTTGGGATCATTGTCTTGCTTTAGAATGAACCGCCGGCCAATGTTTTGAGGCATTTGTTTGAACTTGAACAGATAGGATGTGTCTATACACTGCAGAATTTATTATGCTACTACCATCAGCAGCCATACGTGCCGAGGCCATAACACCCCCACCACTGTGTTTCACAGATGAGGTGGTATGCTTTGGATCTTGGGCAGTTCCTTCTCTCCTCCATACTTTGCTCTTGCCATCATTCTAATATAAGTTAATCTTCATCTCATCTGTCCACAAGACCTTTTTCCAGAACTGTGGTTGCTCTTTTAAGTACTGCTTGGCAAACTGTAACCTGGCCATCCTATTTTTGCAGCTAACCAGTGGTTTGCATCTGCAGTGTAGCCTCTGTATTTCTGTTCATGAAGTCTTTTGCAGAGAGTGGTTATTGAAAAATCCATACCTAATTCTGAATAGTGTTTCTGATCTGTCGGGCAGGTGTTTTTTTTTTTTTCTTTATTATGGAAAGAATTCTTCTGTCATCAGCTGTGGAGGTATTCCTTGGCCTGCCAATCCCTTTGCGATGAGTAAGCTCACTAGTGCTCTCTTCTTAATTATATTCCAAACAGTTGATTTTGGTAAGCCTAAGGTTTCGCTGATGTCTCTAACAGTTTTATTCTTGTTTCTCAGTCTCATAATGGCTTCTTTGACTTTCATTGGCACAACTTTGGTCCTCATGTTGATAAACAGCAATAAAAGTTTCCAAAGGTGATGGAAAGACTGGAGGAAAGACTTGGTGCTGAGAGCTCTCTTATACCTGCATTAAGGAGGCAATTAAACACACCTGAGCAATTACAAACTATGTGTCCCAAACATTATGGTGCCCTGAAAAGGGGGGGGGGGGGGGGGGACTATGTATAAACACAGCTGTATTTCTACATGATGAAACCAAAATGTGTAAAAATGGCCTTTAATAAAATCTGACAATGTGCACTTGAACCACATGTGATATTTTTCTATTGCAAATCTCAAATTATGGAGTTCAGAGGCAAATAAATAAATGATGGGTCTTTGTCCCAAACATTATGGAGGGCACTGTATGTATACATATTTGGCCAATAAAATTTATTCAATTGAATTTAATTCAATTCAATCTGTGCAGTGTATGTCTAAAAGAGGAATTGCACCCTGTTCTCTGTACAAAAAAGTTTAGTATGGGAGTTTCACTTTGAACGCCTTATTAGTATTTTACCCGTGTTCCAAAACATTCCTGAAGGTAATTCTCAGGGCTAAATAATTTTGCAAGAAGTCATAAAATTTAAATCTGGCACATGATCTCAATTCAAAGTTGTTTCGGGTAAAGTAATAGTTTATTTGTTATATTTGTTTCTCAGGTAAATAGAGCTGTTAATAGATACATAGAAAATATGCTGATACTGTAATCAACCATAAAGGCATTACAATGGTTACTGCCCTTTTTTCTTAAACCCATTAAAAAAAGACACAAACTTAGTATATTACTATGAATTTCTTAAAATACCTTTTCTGCCAGTGATCCGATTTAATAGGTTTCATCTCCATTGCTTCTGCTTAAGAAAATAAAATATATCCTGTAATATGCTGCTTGGTAGTGTATGTTGTGGATCTGAACATAACAATTCATTTTTGCCCATTGGATGGAAGTATTTGTCACTCCTTGATTGGGATCTACTCTGATGAAGGAGGGTTACTGACCTGTAGCATAATTTTCTTTCATCCCAAATTCTGCCTGATCTGCTAAATACTACCAGCATTTTGTTTTAATTTTAGACATGTTGATCAACAGTATTTTGCTTTCCTTTGGGATCCTTTGACCCTTTTCTATCATATTTAGTGCCTGGGTAAAGTGAGCAGAGACCATATATGTTGAAACTGCTGTGAACCGGGATACCAGGAACTAAAGTTGCTTCAGCGCTGATCTGCTGAACCTTGCAGTTTAAATGTTTGTCAGTCACATCCTCTACATCCTCTTATCTGGAAAATTACTTGCCATTTGTGGAATGTCTTTTTCTGGCTGTCGTGTGTGTGACCTTTGTTGATAACTAGATGTTGAAATGAATGATGGGTTAATTTTGAAATTCAGTACATTCCCAAAACGTTGATTCTGCAGTATATTCTTCCACAGGAATGTGGTGTCACCAGTATGTTCCTGGTCCAAAATGTATCTGATTATCTGATTTATATTTGGTTATTAATTTTTGTAATGGCATTTCACGATTAAATGTTAATATATCCACAGGTACATGTACCATGTCTTAACAAAGAACACAACTGTAACAGATAGTAATCGTAATCTGCTGGTGGAAACAATTCGATCTATTACCGAAATCCTCATCTGGGGAGATCAAAATGACAGCTCTGTCTTTGAGTAAGTCACAATCCATGTTTTATTTTATCTGTGCAGAAAACAAAAATACAATGAAGTTAGTTGTGTATTAACTAGTTCTTTGCATGGACAAATATACATTTGGTGGATTCACTGTAGAAATTTGAAAATAAGTTATTGTTTGCAAAAGGATAAGTTAGGAAAGATGTCACCTTTTTCTGCACCAATGTCTGATTTCCTGATAAGCAACTTTCACATTCTGATGTTTAAGAAGGAACTGCAGATGCTGGAAAATCGAAGGTAGACAAAAATGCTGGAGAAACTCAGCGGGTGAGGCAGCATCTATGGAGCAAAGGAAATAGGCAACGTTTTGGGTCAAAACCCTTCTTCAGATCTGAATTCAGATTCAGATCTGAAGAAGGGTTTTGACCCGAAACGTTGCCTATTTCCTTCGCTCCATTGATGCTGCCTCTCTCGCTGCGTTTCTCCAGCATTTTTGTCTACCTTCACATTATGAAGTTGCATTGTTGACTTCAAATTTCTTATTTCTCTGCAATGGCAGTATTAATAACTGCCTAAGGCATGTTATCATAAATCTATATCCTGCCATCATGTGGGCAAGCATTTAGCATAATATTTGGTGACTTCCTCATGTAGCACATTGCACCTCATAAAGCATTGAACATTAATTGTTTTGCTATCTTCCAGGCAATGTTATGACTTTTTATGACAGAGCTCTCAACAATTTATTTTGATGATTATATTGAGCAGCATAATAAAATGCAGAAAGTAAGGGGAGTTTCTTTAGTTCTTCGTACAAAAGTACAACAGGCAAAGTTAGTGCTTGCAGTTTCGCAAATAGCCAGAAAACTGAGACACAGGTTGGACCTTGGTATTTGGAAGGAGAGCTATGTATCAGAAACTGATGTCCCTCTTTATGAATTTGTCCCCATGGCAGAGAGGGAAAGAGGGGAGGGCAAAAATAATCATCTTGGTGGGGGGGGGGGGGTGTTGTCCTGGTTTTATTGGGTAGGTCTGGAGAATAAACTTTACTGGAGAGGTTCTGGATCGATCTGAATAAAAAGAGAGACGTCTATCACATTTCATTGGGCTGGATATTATAGAATGGCTGTGGGGGAGGATTGTGTACATAGCTATTCAAAGACTGCAGAGGTAAGTTAAAATATCACCACATTCACACTATACAAGATGCCTTTTGTAGTTATTGTTAAGAATTGTTTTTGTTGTAGCAAGGATGAAAAGTTGAAGTGTTTAAATGTAGTTACGGTGAAGATGGGTATGGATTGATAAATGGCAGTTTGTTCAAAGACTAGGAAGGGGACAAAGGAAGTTTGATTAATGGTCTTGATCATGAGATGTGGGGGTAATAATTGGATTATGAGATTGCCCTCTACATTTTAATTCATTATTAATGAAGATACATTTTGTTGCAGCTTTTTCTTGGAGAAAAACATGTTTGTTTTCTTCTTAAATATCCTGCGCCAGAAATCCGGTCGCTTTGTGTGTGTGCAGCTGCTTCAGACGATCAATATCCTGTTTGAAAATATTAGCCATGAAACCTCACTGTGTAAGTTTATATTCCTTATAACTTTTTTTAAAATCCACTTTGTACACTGTTTCTCTCCTGCTGTCCCATACCTCCAAACGATAGAAAGAATGAATATGTACTATTGAGATTGAATTTTGAAAAGTTGAATTGGCTTTTTTTCCATTGATGGATTTTACCGCCAGATATCAAATGGCACCACTAACTGAATTGTTGAAGAAACTGCCATATCGAGGTTTACCTTTCATAAGGCAATGATTCCTTCTATAAAATAAAGTATATTTTCCCTGATACTGTCTGAAGAAATGTCAAGCTAATCTTTTCTGTTCTCTGTGCGCATATAATGTGCATGCCTCCCTATGCCAGTGAGCCCCCCTACCCTGCACTAACCCAGCTCCATCCCCACCAACCTGCCTTTCTCAAATCTTTTTCCCTCCACCTCCCTTCTTTCATTCTTTGTTCCTGACCCATTTGGCAGTTTCTTTCTCTGCCCTGTCAATTCTCATTCCTTCTCTCCAGAGATGCTGCTTGTCCTGCTGAGTTACTCCAGCATTTTGTGTCTACCTTCGATTCAAACCAGCATCTGCAGTCCTTTCCTACAAATTCTATCCTATTGTTTCCTTTTGAGTGGTTAAGCATTGTCAGTATGTGTGTGTATCTGTGTGAGAGAGAAAGAGAAAAGTGGAGCAGAATATATTAAAAGAATGAGGAAAAATGTTTGGATCTGTTTACAGTATTCCAAAATATTTTGCAGTTAGTGAAGGAAGAGTGGCACCTAATTTGCACCTGGAGCTCTCTTAAACAGCAATATGATAACGACTAACTAATTGTAGTTTGATGATTTGAGGGATAAATGTACTGGGCATAAATGCTGCGACCACATGTCTTGCTTGAATAGTTCAGTTTTTTTTAATGGGCACCTCCAACGATGAAACACTGCAGTCTTGCAACAGAATGTCACTTACATTAAAATCTCTGAAGTGAGATTCAAAACCTAACGTTTTTGAACATTGGTTCAAGTGAGACACAGTGGATACTTGAGTTTCATTTACAGTGAGATACAGGGACAGGAGCCATTTGTGGCTATGTACAGCTTGCAGGGTGGGGATTTGGAGAAAATATAATTCTAATTGTTCAGGCGCCGCTCTTCCATTCAGTACACAACTTTTTAAACGTTCTTCTGTATTCCACATTTACCTTTCGACAGATCTGTATTGCATTTCTACTGCTTGCTCTTCTGTCACTTGGCACACTGTGCACTTTTTCCTATATGTCTTTCTTGGCTCCCTTATAACCTCACCACCACCCAAGGATCAAAATATCAAAGGGGCAAAATACCAAAGTGTGTTCCTCCTCACCAAGAAATGTTTCCACTCCTCTGCATCCCACAGAAGCATTGTTTGATTTTAAAATCTCTATTGTTATCAAAACAAGTCAAAGTATAATAAAGAAAAGAACTGCCTTTTAGATAGATTTGAGTGAGTGGGCAAAATACTGGCAAGTGGAGTTTAATGTGGGGGAAAATGATGTCATGCACTTTGGTGAGAGAAATGAAAAGGCAGATTGTTATCTAAATGGAGACACTGAGTGAAATATAGAGGGATCTAAGTGTTCTCGTGAATGAATCACATAAAAGCTTGCAAGCAGATCCAACAAGTAAGGCAAATAAGCTTGTATTTATAGTGGAGATGGATAGATATTTGATAGGTCGAGGAATGGAGGGGTATGGAGAAATGGAACAGGAGAGGAGTTGCAAGCAGAGATCAACCATGGTCATATTAAATGGTGAGGGTGCTTAAAGGGTTTAGGGACCTACTCCTGCTAAAATCTAACTGCACTGCATAGATCTGGGCAAAGTTACTCTAATGTGTTATGACATGCTTTCTGCCACAAGCATATGTTGCTAGCATTGGCACACAGCAAAGTCATTTTGGCAAGAGCAGGGAAAGGGAAGACTATGCTGAAATGTGCTATGCTGCAGCAGTTTCCTTCCTTATGTTGAATTCGCGTTTGGAAAGCTTTTTCTTGGAGGCTAGGAAGGATTAGATTTTATTGTTAAAATAATTACTACACTCAGCATGTTGTGTACTCGGTACATAATAACAGCTGTGTTGCTGTGAATATCCTGAGATTCATGTTACACTGGGCGGGTCATCTGTTGGCCTGAGATTGCTGGCTCTCAGCCTCTGGACCACATTATCTTTTCCAGCATGCCACTTGGCACCATCTTCGAGCAGAGTGGAGCAAACTACAAGGGTTCTCTGTACCTAAGTTCACAGAATGACTTCAGCATCCACAGGTTTACCAGCCGGTAAAGCTGTTACTGTGACAGAATCTCTTTGAAATTAGCAAGCATTCAGAATCACTTGGAACCTGTCAATTTTGTTTGAATTATTTAAAATTATTGCAATGCTTCTCATGAAAACACTGTTCAAACCAATTTTAAACATTTAGTCTATGAATGAGATGAGAGCAGAGGATCAGGGTATAGGGTGACCAGAGTGCAGAAGGCAAGAAGGGGCCATGCTACAGGATACAAGACCACTGACCCACGGCTTCACTGTGTCAAGTCCATGTTGCGTCTGTTGTACAATAACTATCCAACATTAAAAGTAATTACATGTAGGCAGCTTGCACTTTTCAATGTGAGGTTCAGGACTTGGAATATTGACCTTTTACAGATGGCTGCAGTAATGTAAGACATGGTGTAATTCTGTAACAAAAGAGGGAAACCCAATTGGGTTGGCATTGACATTTGAGTTCTGAGTGGAGATGACTGGCAGGTGTTGGGCAACTGTAAGAACACTGCCTGGAAGATACATCACCTTCTACAAGAAAGAAGGACAGAAAGGAGAATGTTTATCTTCATGGAGTGGTTTTACCATGAAGAATTAGTTAGTTTGGTACTTCAGTGACTATTCATTCGTGAGTGAATGTCTCATGATGCTCCCCGCCCCCCACTAAACTTATTCTATAGTGGAAATTATGCACTACAAACACCATCTTGGTCTGCGTTTCAAACTTGCCCTCCTGTTACGTGAATTTTCCTTGACAAATCATCGTGGGCATATGATAACTCTGAGGAGCCATAATGTGTTCCCAGTATACAGTATACCCATTGCATCTGTGAATGGTCTTTTGTCTTCTCTACCAAAAAATACCATGGAGGTTTGATGAGAATGTGACTAGATGATCCAGGAACTGATTAACTACAAATGTGAGACATTTTGAATTGGAAACTCTATAATGTCTCAAGAGAAAAGGGCAGCACAGTGGTGCAGCGGTAGAGTTGCTGTCTTACAGCTCCAGAGTCCTGGGTTCCATCCTGACTACGGGTGCTGTCTGTATGGAGTTTGTATATTCTCCTTGTGACCATGTGGGTTTTCTCCAGGTTCTTCGGTTTCCTCCCACATTCCAAAGACATACAGGTTTGTAGGCTAATTGGGTTTTGTAAATTGTCCCGTGGGCTGAAGACACCAATCTCTAAAGTCTAAAGAAAGGAAACAACACTGGGGGATCTGAAAGTCAAGATCCATTAGGAAACATGAGCTCAAGAACAGGTGGTAGGTGGAAAGAGCACAGGAAATGGAGTGACTCTCTGATAACCATAACTTGCATGGATTCTTTGATGCTGTCGAGGCTACCTATGACTTAAGCACCCAAAACCTGAGGGGTGTAAGAAATATTTAACACTTTCTTGAGGTAAAAACCTCCCAAATATGACTCTTTCCTTCACAAAAAAGTATTTGACTCCATCCCTGAGCAACGTACCTGACCCTGCGTTGCCACCATCACCTACTGCAACACTGGAAGTGAAAAAGACTACATGGTAATTAAAGAAAAGCATTCTAAAATATGGCTGAGATGAACTTCAGTTAAAAATTCACAACTTCACCTCTGGGAAGGGAAGCACGTGACTTGGGACCTTGGTGAAGTCATAGTCATTTTCCCCAATCATTTTTTTTTCTGCAATGCTGCATCTCATTTCTCACAAGGTACCCACTGGAATGGATCTAAAATGGAAAGCCGCTTCTCTTATATCGTTCCCTTCCAAACATGGCCATTGAGCTGTATTAGACGAATGACTCTTGCCCATGTGCACCTTTGGAGTCTGAGCTCCAAGTCACGGTTGGGTTTGTATACTGAAGCATACAAGGGAATGAACCTTGCACAATATTTAAAAAAAACAAAGTCCTTTATCAACTTATCTCCACTGCGCAGGATTGCCCTTCAGCAATAAAGGTCCATGACAAGATCATAAAAAAAACATGGATCACTTGCCATATCTCAAATTGAAGACAGGTGTTGATGATTCAATAACAATTGCCTTCAGAGAGCTTTGTTGTTTGTTTTTGGCTGTCACAAAAGCCTCGCTGTCAAGAAAAAATAGGTTTTGAAATCAATATCATAAACTTAACACATGCTTGGTGGGAATATGAAAGTCCTTGATCACTCAAAAAAGAGCATTTGGGATGGCATTCAGGACATGGAGTCCCTTTGTTGGCACCTGCCAAAGCCCAGCATAAATATAAGTAGTGCACTACCTCAAACTACCCACCTGGTGACCTAGTAGACCACCTTTGGCAAAGGCCCAACCACTTCAGAACCCATATACACTGCCCTCCATTATGTTTGGGACATTTAATTGCCTCTGTACTCTACAGTTTGAGATTTGTAATAGGAAAAAAATCACATGTGGTTAAAGTGTATGTTGTCAGATTTTCATAAAGGCCATTTTTATACATTTTGGTTTCACCATGTAGAAGTTACAGCAGTGTTTGTACATAGTCCACCCATTTCAGGGCACCATAACGTTTGGGACACAGCAATGTTATGTAAATGAAGTCAAGTCAAGTGAGTCAAGTCAAGTGAGTTTATTGTCATGTGTCCCTGATAGAACAATGAAATTCTTGCTTTGCTTCAGCACAACAGAACATAGTAGGCATTGACTACAAGGCATTCTATAAATATATACACACATGAATCAATATACTGATAAAGTGCAAATAACAGTTAATTGGCTAATAAAGTTCAGTGTTTTGTCCGAGCCAGGTTAAATAGCCTGATGGCTGTGGGGAAGTAGCTATTCCTGAACCTGGTCGTTGCTGAAGGTAGTAGGGAGATGAGTGTGTGGCCAGGATGGTGTGGGTCCTTGACGATACTGCCAGCCTTTTTGAAGCAGCGACTGTGATAGATCCCCTCGATTGAAGGGAGGTCAGAGCCGATGATGGACTGGGCAGTGTTTACTACTTTTTGTAGTCTTTTCCTCTCCAGGGCGCTCAAGTTGCCGAACCAAGCCACGATGCAACCGGTCAGCATGCTCTCTACTGTGACAGGAAAGTAGTCAAGTTTAGTATTTTGTTGCATATCCTTTGCCTGCAATGACTGCTTGAAGTCTGCGATTCATGGGCATCACCAGTTTTCTGGTGATGCTCTGCCAGGCCTGTATTGCAGCTATCTTTAGCTTATGCTTGTTTTTGGGGCTAGTCCCCTTCAGTATCCTCTTCAGCATATAAAAGGCATGCTCAATTGGGTTCAGATCGGGTGATTGACTTGGCCACTCAAGAATTGACCATTTTTTAGCTTTGATAAACTCCTTTGTTGCTTTAGCAGTATGTTTGGAATCATTAGGTACACAAAAATGCTGGAGAAACTCAGCGGGTGCAGCAGCATCTATGGAGCGAAGGAAATAGGTAACGTTTCGGGCCGAAACCCTTCTTCAAGCAGTATGTTTGGAATCATTGTCTTGTTATAGAATGAACCGCCGGCCAATGAATTTTGAGGCATTTGTTTGAACTTGAGCCGACAGGATGTGTCTATACACTTCAGAATTTATTATGCTACTACCATCAGCAATTGTATCATCAATGAAGATAAGTGAGTCGGTATCTTCAGCAGCCATACATGCCCAGGCCATAACATCCTCACCACCATGTTTCAAAGATGAGGTGGTATGCTTTTGATCTTGGGCAGTTCCTTCTCTCCTCCGTACTTTGCTCTTGCCATCACTCTGGTATGTTAATCTTCGTCTCATCTGTCCACAAGACCTTTTTTCAGAACTGTGACCATCCTATTTTTGCGGCTATTTTGCATCTTGCCGTGTAACCTCTGTATTTCTGTTCACGAAGTCTTCAACGGACAGTGGTCATTGACAAATCCACACCTGACTCCTGAAGAGTGTTTCTGATCTGTCGGACAGGTGTTTGGGGGGTTCTTTATTATTTTAGAAAGAATGACTGTCATCAGCTGTGGAGGACTTTCTTGGCCTGCCTGTCCTTTTGCGATTAAGCTCACCAGTGCTCTCTTTCTTCTTAATGATGTTCCAAACAGTTGATTTTGGTAAGCCTAAGGTTTGGCTGATGTCTCTAACAGTTTTATTAGTAAGATTAAACGAGAACTTACCAGTTTGAAGTTTGATCTTTATTTTATGAGGAGTAACGTTGAGGGATTACGTGAAGAAGACCCCGTCCAGCCGCACACGCGTCAATCTTTCAAAGCAGCGGAGTGACAATCACAGACGATAATTACTGAAGTATGATAGTAAGATGCATAAAGACTTAGAACTACCAGCTTGATCCTTTTATGAGGGTGGGAGCGTAGGGCACGTAATCCCTCAACGTTACTCCTCATAAAATAAAGATCAAACTTCAAACTGGTAAGTTCTCGTTTAATCTTACTATTTTACTTCGGAGTCACGTGAGTGACTATGTGAAGATTTCAAAGCTCTGTGATTTCACACCGTGGATTCAAATCCAGGTGTTCACTGCATCGATTGACTCTATTTGAGTAAGCACAATCAACAATGCATAACCACAACATTTGAATGTAATCAGTTAATGGTTTTATTTATTTTAATAAAAGTAACAAAATTAGGCCCATTTATTATAATGGGGGATTTAATACTGTATCCAGCACGGCATCACCAAACCCTCTGAGATCTTTAATCTCCTTATGGTAATACTTGTGAAACATCTGTTCACTTGCCCATCCTGCGGCCGCGAGAATAAGGTCTATTGCACGTCTGAATCCCTGGCCGCTGATGTTGATGCCGCCCTGGTGGAATGAGATTTAATTTTATCAGTATCAATACCTGAATATCTCAACACCTGTTTCAACCATCGTGAAATTGTTAGTGTTGACACTTTCTTATGAGGCTTTTTATGACTAATAAAAAATGACAATTCAGTGCCTCTTAAAACTTTTGTTTTTTCTATGTAACATTTCACATATGTTATTACACACAGTCGTGGATCTGTAGGATATGCTAAAAATTCCAACTTGCATCCTGTGAACCCAGGTCTACTTTGCTTCAGTAAATCATAGACATAGAATGTCACGGCATTTGGCCCTACTTTCATTGTATCAATTCTGAGTTTCTGTAATGTTTGAACTCTAAGCTGAAACTAATGCCATGAGCATAACCAATTTCATGGTGATTTTGGATAATGACAGAGTTTCAACTGGATTCCAATTCCTTAGCAACGTCAGTACATCTTTTACATTCCAAATTTCTGTATACCTAGGTCTGGGAGGATTAGAGTTGAAAATTCCTTTCATAAACCTACAGACCCAAGGATGTGCTCCTATTGGAGTTTGTTCTGATTCACTGCTTAAATATGCAGAGAGTGCACTTCGTGCAGTATTAATTGCACTATAACTTAATTTTAATTCATAGTATAGAGTAGAAAGGAACTCTATTACATCTGAAATTTCTGCTGGGTTATATGCAATATGTTTCCCTGAACAAAACTCCTCCCATTTCTTTATATAGGAGATGTACTGCTTCTGGGTACTATTCCTCCAGGCTGCTGTCATAACATCCACCGTACGGTCTGATAATCCTTTCCAAGATATGGCCTTCTTACAATCTGCAAATCATCAAACCAATACGATCATGTAAAGGATGTGGTTCATCAGTCACAGGGTGTACAAGCAGTTTAATCTGCTTTGGAATAACCATAAGGGTTTTTTATTTTTTATTTTTTTATTTTTAACACCAGTGGGTACCATAGCTGTTTAGGCCAATCTGGTACTACCAAAATCCCTGAGGCTGAATCTTGTTTAATTTTCTGTATGCATCTGTGGATTAAACAAAATGGCGGAAATGCATACAGAAACATACCACCCCAATGTAGCGAGAAAGCATCCACCGCTACTGCTCCAGGATCAGGTTCCCATGACACATACTTAGGCAACTGGTGGTTCAATCTTGATGCAAACAGATCAATTTCTGGCATTCCAAATTGTGTGATAATTTGTGTGAATATTTTCCGATTTAACATCCATTCTGTATTATCATTAAATTTACGTGATCTTTTGTCTGCAATTGTATTAATTTTGACCTGGTAAATATATTGCTGACAGCCAAATTTTTCTGGCAATACCCCAGGTCCAAATTTCATTTGCCAATTTATCACATGATTCTGATTTTATACCACCCATGTGATTTATGTATGCTACAACTGTAGTATTGTCAACCTGTACCTGTACGTGCACATTTCCCATATCAGTGCAATAAGCTCTAAGGCCGTAAAATGCGCCTAATAGCTCTAGGTAATTGATTCCCAGATTTTCCAGCAAAGGTACTTCATTCACATTCCACCTACCTCCACAGCTGGAAATCATGTTAGTAGCGTCCCAACTCAGCGCACTTACATCAGTCTGTAGAGTGACGGAAGGTGTTTCTACCAGAACTTTTCTGGAAGCATTAGAAACATTGTTAATCCACCATTCTATTTCTGTAATGGATTGAATTGTTAATTTCATGGGCCTGTCAAAATGCCCTCTATTCATTTTTAATGCTTGTACCTTAGCTCTCTGTAAACATTGATAATGCAATGGTCCAAACGTGACCGCTGGAAACCCTGCAATTAATTTGCCTAGCAAGCTTGCCACTTCTCTAATTGAAGGTGTGTCCTCGTTAATGAGTTTTATGCAACCTTCAATTAACTGCAGCTTTTTATCTTTTGGCAAAGTGATTACCATGTGTTCGGAGTTAATTGTGACCCCTAGGTAATCAATCTTTTTGCTTGGTAACAATTTAGATTTTTGTAGGTGAATAATGAAACCTAATTTCTCAAAATGTATTTGACTCTGGATACTGACAATTTTGCAGCAGCCAAAGTGTGCCCTACAATGAGGATATCATCTAAATAAGCCATTAATACATGGCCCTCAGCTCTTAACAGAGCTAAAATTGGTTTGAGCAATTTAGTGAATAATCTTGGTGCTGAAGGCAGACTATTGGGCAATGCTTTAAATTGCCATAACTGACTCATCCATCTAAATTTCAAATATCTTTGATCATTACCATGCATTGCCATGGAATAATATGCATCTTGCAGATCTATGCTTGCCATGTAGCAATTTTCTGTGATTAGCTGAATTGCATTAGTAAATGTTTCCATTTTGAAATGTTTGTATTGTACATAAAGGTTAAGATTTGTCAGATCCAATATGATTCTACATCCACCATCCTTTTTTGTTCTTGGAAAAATATTTGATACAAACTGATGGTGTTGTTCTACTGACTTCTCTATTACCCCCTTTTTGGTTAAAGTTTCTAATTCTCCTTTGATCAACTTATTCTCTTCTTTTGAGAAAATTCGTGACCAGTTTGAATTTTCTTGCCTTGGAGGATCCAAATGTGGATAGAACTCAATTTTGAATCCTACAATGCTGTTTAGAATAAATAAATCATTTGTCTTCCTTACCAGACCAGGACCCCCTACCTCAGGGTTTGCCACCGGCCATTGTTGTCCCCTTCTGGTAGGCATATTGTAACCTCCACGTATCCCCGGTGCAACACGCCAACGTGTATACGAGAATGATCGACTTGTTCCTTCTCCAGCACCAGCATTCCGCCTGTAGAGATACTGCCTTCGCACTGCTCTGCTCAGCATTGGTGGTCGCATCATCATACCACTCAGGTTTTTTTTTTTTAATTTTTTTATTTTTAACTCTCCAAACAGCAGATTTAGGCATTTGTATGTTGGTTGGTTTGCAGAGCCCTGCATACTTAGGATGAATATTTGGTCTTATTGCATTTTTACGAATACAATTTATTTCAAAGTGCGCACCACACATCAGTGCTAAAGCATCTTGTTGTGAATCTGATACAAAATCATCATCCAATCCTCTGGCAAATGTCGTGATGCCTGACCCCAGCAATTTCAATTCATGTTGCAATTTCAATTCTTGTGAGCGTAAACCAATGCTCAAATAACCCCATATCAAGTTATTCACTGCTGGACTGTCAGCAATTCACAATTCTCCGAGGCTCATACTGTTTCATAGTCTCATCCATAGTTACTTCCTGGAGCTGATGGGAGAGTAGATAATTTATAGTCATTGCTATTTCATCCCTCAAAGGTTCCCCTTTTATTCTAGGAACAGCAAACTTTTGTGCTAGTCCAGGAACTTTCAGCTCTGATAATGGGCTCTCATCCTCATAGAATTCATCTTCTGAATCTAGATGTTCCTCTTCAGGTTGGGTAAATTCTGGCTCCCCTGTTTCAGGTAAGTCTATGCCAGATTCCCCCTGCACGGGCTCTCTTATAGGCCCACGGATAGGCAGCCCTGTTTCAGGTGCTGCTGGCGCTGGCTCAACTCTAGGCCAATGCTTCATATTTTTCCCTTTTAGGAACTTTCGGTGCTGGCACATAAGTACGTTTGTACTGTCTTTTTTGAGACGTTTCTGGTACTGGCTCTTCAGTAGGCCAGCACATATACTGCCTTTTTTCAGGCATTTCTGGCACTGGCTCTCCTGTAGGCCAACCACTGTAATAACTTTGCACAGTCATTTCTGATGGTTCTCCTGTAGGCCACCCTTGTGCCTGTCCCAACCAAGGCACACCCTGTGCTGTATCCTCCATTGGCCAACACCGACCTGATTCCTCCTGTGGGGTTCTTTGTAAATCATTCCCCATCAGGAGGTCTAAACTGGCGACCCTTGCAGCCATAACGTTTTCTGCTGCAGGAGGGTATACCTCCGGCTCTGACTCATCCAAGTCTACAGGTCGGACCGACTTTTGTCCTGCCTTGCGCCCCGCCACCAGCGGTTTAACGACACATTCGACCGTAACGGGAGTTGATGGCTTCGATGCCACTGCCTCCTCTTCCTGACGCCCGCTACCCTTAGCATCGGGGGTTTTACCTGCGGTGCGTCCCTGGCCTCTCCTTCCCCTGCACACTTTCTCCATTCTGAGTTTGTGTGGACCTCTGCCAACATGTCTGAGCGGGAAGAAAAGCGCCCTGTAAGTAAAAACGAAACCACTTACCTTGTCCGATTTTTACTTTAAATTTGCTTTACTCACCGCCTGGAGGAGCTGCTGCTCATCCACACACGGTCATGAACGCTATGTGTCTGATCGATAATGACGCGTGTGCGGCTGGACGGGGTCTTCTTCACGTAGTCACTCACGTGACTCCGAAATAAAATCTTGTTCCTCAGTCTCATAATGGCTTCTTTGACTTTCATTAGCACAACTTTGGTCCTCATGTTCATAAACAGCAATGGTGCCCTGAAATGGGGGAGCTATATATAAACAGAGCTTTAATTTCTACATGGTGAAACCAAAATGTATAAAAAGACCCTTTAACCACACGTGATTCTTTTAAAATGACAAATCTCAAATTGTGGAGTACAGAGGCAAATAAATAAATGACGGGTCTGTCCCAAACATTATGGAGGGCACTGTACATGGAATTCAAATAAGTTGCCTTTCATCCCAATGGACTCTACAAGAATGAAATGTGTAATTCAATTACCAAAGTTTGTTATCCTTTAATCTAAACTTATCATTTAAACTTAATTGAAATAATTGTGAGCAAAATGGTAACTGTTCATCTTCATGTTTAATATGTGTTTCTGTTTCAATAACAGTTAATGGTGCCATGTATTATAAGAGGAGAATATGATAGTTATGGTGTGTTAATCAAGTTATAATGTAACTGGTTATGTTCATTTCTTACGTGAAACCTTAAGATGAAAAGTCATTCTAGATTCTTAAGTATAAAATGCTTTAAGGCCATCTGCTAAAGGACATGTTTATCATGTGTGAAAATGTCGTGTCCTTGCATTTCTAATTAAATGTTTCAAAATTCAGCATTGTTATTCTTTTACAGATTACCTGCTATCTAATAATCACGTAAATTCTATTATTGTGCACAAGTTTGACTTCTCTGATGAGGAAATCATGGCATATTATATTTCTTTTTTGAAAACTCTTTCTCTTAAACTCAACAATCATACTGTGCACTTTTTTTACAATGAGGTAAGACAATATTCAATTTATTTATTTTGTTAAAAAAAAAGAGCTTTTATTTCAACCTTTAGGCATATGTAGGAACTCGGTGATTTCAGTCACAACTTAATTTTAATTTTTTATCTATGTCATTTTAATCTTACACATTTCTGTTACCAGAAATAATGCATATAGGCATAAACATTTGACCCTTGTGCCACCCTTGTCCAGTATTACATCCTGAAAGTTATTTTTCATCCAGAATCGGATGTTTACAATGGATTTATCTAAGGCTTAATTAAATGGCCTTTAGTAGGTCAATGAAATTGTGTTTGAGGGTTTTTTTCAATCGAAGAACGTCTAACCGTTTCAGTTGTAACACCTATATTATGTTAAATAAGATTCTGTACGATACCTCCATTCAGTGAGGAAAGACTGAAAAAGTTTATACAACTCTTTGTATTAGTAATGCAACCACTTCACAGGTGCATTATTAAAAGTGTAATATTGATACTGGGCAACATTATTTGGGTTGGTCACTGAAGGTCTAGTAAAAGGGGATAGCTTTACACAGGGCGGTGCAGGCCTATTCTCTGGATACTTTCAAGAGAGAGCTAGATAGGGCTCTTAAAGATAGCGGAGTCAGGGGATATGGGGAGAAGGCAGGAACAGGGTACTGATTGTGGATGATCAGCCATGATCACATTGAATGGTGGTGCTGGGTCGAAGGGCCGAATGGCATACTCCTGCACCTATTGTCTATTGTCTATTATGGAGAGCAGAGTGAGGGAGGCCTACCGATGATAACTCGGCATTTATGAAGGTTTCAGCAGCAGATCAACTGATGCAAGATGTAGTTGGGGATAATTCTAGAAATGGAAATGAGCAATTTTTAGAGATGGTGTGGTTGTGAGGTCAAGTATTGAAAGGGGATTGTGGGCAATCAGGTTCCTCTTCAGACCAGGAGAGGAATTAAAATCTGGGAAGCAGAATTTTGTGACTCGGACAACACTAACTTGGATCATCCCAACATTTCGATGGAAGCATTTTGAAGATATACAACAATAATGATCAATTATATAACTATAAAAATCTTCTTTTATTGGGAGGGGGGGGGGGGGATTTCTGAAACATTTTAAACAACATTTAAAAGACAAAAAATGTGAAGTTATAAAGCTTTTTTTTAACTATTTGCTCTTGTTGTCCTTTTCTCCTTCAATACTAATGAAAACTACAGATTGTTTTGCCTATTCTCTTGTATAGCGTGGATGTGGGTCACAAATTAGATCCAGCTGCTCTGCTATGTGTTGATCCTTGGGAACATCTTCTACCCAACTCATGTTCAAAATGCATTGCTTTGTTGCAAATTAATGGTGTAGATTTTATATGTCAGGCTGTTACATGAAGAGAAATTGAGATATGGAACCATTTCAAATGGTGTAAATAAGTAATGATTTGATTAACCACACAAGGAATATTCATTGATGGGCTATGGTTTTGTTATGCAGCCTGTCTTTATTTAGTCTGAAGTAAACCATGCCACCCAGCAGAGGTCGCCATAACACTGTTGAGAGAAATGAAACCTCCACTTAGAATGCTACAAAACTATTTTCAAATGCGCTGATTGCAGAGGCTAAGCGTGTTGGTTGGTTTAGATTATCATTTGTGTTCTTCCATAGATGCTGTTGGAACATTAAGGGAAGAATGAAAGAAATGGCTCGTTCTTTGCTTCTAGAGGAGAAACATTTTTTTAAGTTTGCACTCCATGATTTTGTTTCTTTCCATACTCAAATGTTTATACTTTCTAAATTTGCTTTTTTTTAAAACTCCTGTTATTCTGGGAACATTTAATACATTTCATGAGTCCCAGAGATTGAGTGTCATCGGTTCAAACTGCTTAATAATGGAAAACTAAATAAAATCATAGCAATATTTATTACTTTGTAGGTAATGTCTGGTTGACATGCTGGCTAAATTCTTATTGTCTCTCATAATTCTAGCACACTAATGACTTTGCCCTGTACACGGAGGCAATTAAATTTTTCAACCACCCAGAGAGCATGGTCAGAATTGCTGTCAGAACAATCACCCTTAATGTGTATAAAGGTGAGTACTGCACAATGCAGTCATAAATGATGCCTATTATTGCCATTGGTGAATGTTTGCAAGACTGATAGAAACCGTGTCATGGTAAGGTGAGAGAGATTTTGTTGTTTGAGGTTTGATCTTAGCATTGGTTAAGATGTTTGCTTTAAAACATTGAATATTTTTTAGTTAGATCCTACTCGTAGTCTAAATGATTTGCCATTCAAGAATGGAAGGTTGTTCTATTTGTAGAGAAAATGAATAATGTAATTGTAAAACTTTTAGAATCATAGAGTCACTGCCCTTTGGTCCACCATGTCTGTGCTAGTCAGCAATCAACTATCTATAGTCACCCCATTTTCCAGTACATGGCCTGGAACCATGCATTTGATGGTGCTGCACATGCTCATCAAAATACTTAAATGTTGTGAACGTTCTGCCTCCATTACTCTAGAAGGCATGGGTTCTTTGTTTCAATGGTCCTCTGTGTGGAAAAACGTTCTTCCTCAAATCCCTCTCATTCCACAAACCTCAATTTTGAACAAATATCTTCTGATCATAGGTAACTCTGCTAGGGTGAAATGTTTTTCACCCTACTTTCTCAGCCCTTCACAGGTTTGTACTCCTCTATCAGGTTGTGGAATACAGAATTATGAAGGGGGTGCACAGCGAGAAATCAACCTGTCAGCTTTCATTGACCCAAGGAAAACAAATGCAGCTTATCCAGTCCTTCTTGGGGCTGAAATGTTCCATCCCAGGCAACCCCCTGGTGAGCCTCCTCTGTATACTCCCTATTTTAAACACATCCTTCCTACCGCGTGGTAATGAGAACACCACGCTGTGACTTACTTATATTTTATATTGTTGTATCTCCCTGCTCTTAGACTCCATGCCCCTGAATGATGAAGGCAGGTATCCAATCTGCCTCTTTAATCACTTTACCTATCTGTGCTGCCGCCTTCAAGGATCCTTGTACATATACATCAAAGTTCTCAGTATTTCTTAACATTCAAGGTGTATATCCTACCTATATTAGTCCTCCCAAAGTGTAAAGCGTCATGTTTTTCAAGATACAGTGCCATCTGCTTCTTCAATGCCCATCTTCTCAACAGTTCAGAACCTGTTCAGGGACAGGGAATTTAATGGGATTTGAAGAACACTTTTTCCATACAAAGAATGGCTGAAACCAAGAACCCACTGCGCTCTATGGTGATGGAGGCATTTAAAATTAGTTTTAGTTAAGAAATACAGCGTAGAAACAGGGCCTTCTGCCCACTGAGTCCACGCCGACCATTGATCACCCATATACACTAGTTCCATGTACTATGTAGATGAGGAATTACCCAAGTTGAAGAACTCGCTCATGATGGGCCTGTAACCAAAATATAAATACATACAGAGCAGTGTTTTTAAAGGTGCATCTAAAGAGCTACAGTGAAATTTGTATAATCTGCCATACATCTATTTGGAAATCCTGATGGATTGGCATGTGGAACAGCGGTTGAAATTCATTCCGCTTCCTTTCCACTTAGCAAGGCCCATTGTTGCCTGCACTCTCTTTTTAACTACATGTTCTACAGAAAAAAAAATGTTAATACTATAGTTATAAATATTGGAGAGTGCTACATAAGTGAAGTTTAGCAGTGTGGTTGAGATATATGGAGACCTGTACATTTCATAAAATCTCCGGGTATATTTTTAGTCAGAACTGAGTGATGTAAATGCAAAATGTAGAATCAATTTTCCAGAATTAATGTTGCCCATTTTAGAAAGAACAAGTATACTTTCTTTGTTTCCCATCATCCCTTAAAAGTAAACAAAGGTTTGGTCCTTGGAATATTTATAGACACATTACTTGTTTTACCGTGGGCCCTTTTTTTTTAACACATTCCCTGTGGAAACTTTTTTTGCTGATCAGCTGTTGTAAAACTTCTGCTAACCTGCAATGTGTTTTAGTTCTGTGTGCTTCATGTTACAGCTAGGCTCTGTCTTCTAGAGGATGCCACGCTCTCCCGAGTTCTTGTCCTATTAACTGTTGTATTTTTGTCCTTTCTTCAATGATGATCCCAATGTTCCACACTCCAGTGTCATGTAAGTTGATTAACATATTCATCTTTTATCTGTTATCTGCTTCTAGGTGCGCAGTTTGTGAGAATCTTTGCCTATCTAATCATTAGGATTGTTGTCCTTTGCATCAGATAAGCTAATATTCTGAACTTTGTGATAAATAAACAGAGATAGATGTATTACAGGGAAATATGCCTGTGCTTTTCATTGGAGACTGACATACAGATACACTTAACAATTCGTTTTGTCAGGGACCTTTAATTAGAAAGAATGCATTTGGGAAATGGGGCCACTGAACATTTCATTAATATTGTTGCAAAAATGAATACCAATGCATGATTGTTTTTTTCATGTTTGGCAATGAGGGACAATTGTCCATTCTGATTCAGGAATGGTTTCTAAATTTGCCAAATATGATAGGTAAAAGTGTGGGTCTATCATCGATTTTCTCTTGGTTCTTAATACATGTCAAATAACGTATGAGACTGTCCATAATTTTTCCTTGACCTTGTCTAACTGTCAAATGTTCTTATAGTATAGAATAAAACTAATGGTCCGAAGACTATTTTCACCAGAAAGCTTACACTGACTTTTAAGGTGACATTGTGCTAAATTTTACTCTTTCAAAAACTCATCTACTTGAATTTTCCTGAGAAATGCTGGCAGACCCGGCTTTAATTATTAGAACTTGTGGAGTTCTGTTTTCAAAGTTCTTGCTGTGATGTTGAACTCCTCGAGTGCAGAATCAACCTCTTGTTCATTCCCAGTAGTTATACTGAGCAATCCACTTGCTAAACCTGCAGCAGATTTAACAATTCTGTCAATCTAAATGGAGAGGAATGGGTGTGAAGATTTTGGGTAAATTAGATTTTTTTTAAATTAACTGAATTAATTTGATTTTCTTAGCCAATTAAAATACTGAAATATTTATTTTAAAATATTTTAAAACAATATTTAGATATTTTTAAATGTCATGCACTCACAAATATTAAAGTAATTTGTCAGTCGGATCATCTCTTGGGCATTGTTGAACCGACTGTCAAAGCATTGCTGTGGGATTTATAATTTACCAATCCAATTGGACCCAATTTGGGAACCAAATTTCTGCTTAAAGATCTACACCAGTTAACTGCTGTCCCATTCGATCGAGGAGCAGTGACCAAGGGGATTCTAAACCTATGAATGAATGTTTATTGGTCAAGTATTCACACACAAGGAATTTGCCTTGGTGCTCTGCCCACAAGTGACAACATGACATACAGTGACAGTTAGGAATGATACATAAAATATTAAACATTAATAATAAAACATTATTGATTAGACATGTGAATTAAATAAAATACCAGGGCAAAAGGAGGCTACAGATTTTTGGTTATTGAGTAGAGCTACTACTCGTGGAGGAAAAAAACTCTTTATATCTGGCTGTGGCAGCTTTGAACCTTGAATGGTGACAAACCAGTGATGACACAGAAACATTTGTTCAGATGATACAGAAAATCTAAAATCCAATTTAAGACAAAAGTTCAAAAGATCATATTTTAATAACTGAGCGAGCTTTGTTCTATATTTTGAAATGTACTGTTATGTGGCTAGACTGGTTGTGGTTCTAATCAGTGACGATCCCAAGAATGTTATTGGTCAGGGAATTCAGCAACGATAATGCCATTACATGCTGGCTCGAAGGGCTGAATGGCCTACTCCTGCACCTATTGTCTATTGTCATGTCACGGGTTGGTGATTGGAATTTCTCTCGTTGGAATTAATCTGGCTGGCACTAGTCCAGAGTGAATGTAATTTGCCACTCACCAGCCCAAACCAGAATGTAATCCAGGTTATGCTTTGTATGAGTATCAGCTACAACATTACCTATGCTGCGCATGGAGGTCAAATTCAGCAATGAGCAGCCAACAGCTGCACTTCTTATGTTATGACAGAGGGAAAATCATTGATAAGGAAACTACAGATTTTGTACCTGGACAAGCACCTTGATCAAACCCTACAATCATGTTTTGAGACTAAGACTGAGTTGATTTGCATTCCACAACCACAGCCTTCTTCCTTTTTTTTGTTGAATATAGCTATAGTTAGTGAAAGATTCTACTCCAGGTTGTCACTTAAATCTTTTGTACTAGGGGTCCTTGATGCCACATTGAAAAGCTGCCATGATGTAAAGGCCACTCATTCTCTCCTCGTGGCTAGAATTCTTGCCATATAAATATTGTGGAAACAAGGAAAGATTTAAAGACCTTGTTGGAAGTAACGCATCTCATGACTTCCCAAATCTTTATAGCATCTGCATGCCTCAAACTGGAGCATAATAGAATTAAGTACAGATGCAACACCATTTGAATTACTTAGCCTTTGAAACAAAGTTGTCCACGCCATCATTGTTTACATTTGCTCCTTTCAGTGCAGCCACAATGGGTGCCATCTACTAAATACCACCAACAAAACACCAACACATCTGAACAGTATCTTCCAAATACACAAGCACTAGCATCTAAAAGGTAAAGGCAGCAGGTGGTTGTGAACAGGATTAACTCATAATTTATTCCTCCTATTTGCCACCAAGATTTGGGAAATACATTTCTTCATCCTTGTTAGATCTAAGCCCTACTGTGAAATTATGTACACCATAAGTGCTATCATGGTTCATGAAGGTAGACTCAAAATGCTGGAGTAACTCAACAGGAAAGGCAGCATCTCTGGATAGAAGGAACAGGTAACGTTTCTGGTTGAACCATTTCAACCAGTCTGAAGAAGGGTCACGACCACGGTCACGACCCATTCATTCTACCCAGAGATGCTGCCTGTCCTGTTGAGTTACTCCAGCATTTTGTGTCTATCTTTGGTGTAAACCATTATTTGCAGTTCCTTCCTAAACATAATGGTTCATGAGGTAGCTTGTTGCCTCGTCTGCAAATAGGGAAATAAAATCGCCTTTGCCATATCTTGCAAATGGAAAAAAAAAATGCACAGGCAGGAAATAAATGTGTAACCTCGTATGAATTAGGGACCACATAAATTGTTTGAATCCATTGTAATATTGAGGGCGATCTAAGCCAATTTTACAAATCAAAACTATCACTCGATACACATTTTTTATTAAACAACAGAAATTTAATTGCTGATGCAGGAAATCTATACATAAAAATAAAAGATATGCTGGAAATTTACAGCAGGTCAGGCATCTATTTGGGAAGAAAAAGAGTTTCCAGTCAAGATTGAAGGGTCTTTGTCTTGAAATTTTCCCACAGATGAGGCTTGACCTGATCAGTTCAATTTTTATTTTGCGTTGATATATTGCCTAATGCCTGCTATTTTGTTGTTGCATTAGTCTGTTCAAAATCCACATTTATAATCTCTTTTAATTTATAATTTACAATTACGATTTCAATCCTTATATTTTATCAATCTTGAGTAAAATGACAGCTTTAAAATTGATGATAAAAATCAAGTGATTACTACATTGTATTGCCAAATCAATTGTCAACTGTTAAATGTACAGTAAAGTGCTGCCAATCTATATAATCTAAATGATAAATAACTGCCTCCTGTTAGACAAATACAACTAAATGGTTTAAAACTTTCAAATGGTATTTCAATAAAGGCTTGAATAAAGTTTGCTCGATCAAAGTCCTGTTGTGAAATTATATACACTATTAGTACTGTGATAGCTCGGATATCATTTTACTACTTCAAGCTTTCAATGTACAATATTATTAAATGTTCCAGATGTTTGACAAGAATAAAGCTTCAGTTGTGCTTTCTCTAACCAGAAGTCATATTCTGCTTTTCATATGAACAGTGGATAACCAGCTTATGTTGCACTACATCAGGGACAAAACAGCAGTTCCCTATTTCTCCAATTTGGTTTGGTTTATTGGAAGCCATGTGATTGAATTGGACAACTGCGTACAAACAGATGAAGAGTAAGTTTCCAAACTTGGAATTCTTGGCAAAATGTTTTGCAAGCTTTGCCAACTGTATTGTGAAATATAGCTAATTGACATTATGCACATGCAAGCATGTTGTTTCTTAAGATGTGAAATTTTTATTGCCAAATTTATAATTTGCACTTGAAATATCAGTTTTTTTAAATCAGAACCATTTTTGAAAGCCAAACGTAGAACCCTCATGAGTTACACATAATGTATGTGTAAAATAAATATTGAGAAGGCAGTTTTAAACACTCAATAGATAGTGGTTTTAAGCTTCAGTCTCTGCCTTCTCTTACATTTATGATATCTAGAGATTGAATATATTAACAGAGGTTCTTCATTATATTAGGAAATCTTTTTCATTGAGGCTAAATACCCATTTCTATTCTGCTAGTAATCTATCATTTGAAATGTGTGCATATTTTATTTTATTAAAATTGCCATTTTTCATTGAATCTTAATTTTGCTGATTCTTTATATTTCCTTACAATTTAATATTATAACACAGTCCAAATTAATATAAAATGATGCTTAAAGCAGATGATTGCTGTCTTCTTTTATTCAGAATCATTCTATAGATTCTGTCATAATGATTTGTATTTATGACATTGTAAGTATGTTTTGTTAATCTACCGTGACAATCCTTATGTTTTGTTAATCTTCTATGACAACTCTAGCAGCAATACAAAAATCCATTGATTGATGTTATTTAGCTCTGCATTACTACATGTCTGTTTTATTACTGTACTAAAATAGTCTATGTTAAATATACATCAGTAAATGCAAATGAGCTAAGTATTCCATGAACATGAACAAGTTTGGCTTTTTGTTAGGACAATGGAATTTTTTTAATTTTGGGTTTCCAAAATGTGATGGTTGGATCACATTTAGAAATAACATTTATTTGTTAGAATAACAAATAAAGTCGTAGAGCCAAACATCATCCCTTGAAGTATGTTCTAGACTTTAATCACTCTTTCACTGGAAAAATTCTTCCACCATTCTCTAAATCTGCCTTTTACCATGAGCCTATGCCATCTAATTTTGGGCACCTCTTCTATGGGGAATAATTTCCTGCTGTTTACCCTATGCATGCCTCTCATAATTGTGTATACCTCAATCAGATCCCCTCACAGCCTCCTTTGCTCCAAGGGAAATCAAACCCAGCCTTTCCATTCTCTGCTCATATCCAAAATGATCTATCCTGGTGCATCTACTGTGTTCTCTCTTCAGTACAAATGTGTTCTTCCTAGAGTGTATCAACCAGAACCATAATTCAGCTGTTGCCTGAGCAATATTTTATAAAGCTGTACCATTACCTGCATTTATGTTATATGTCCCTGTTAATGAAAGCTGTGCACCTCACCACCTTACCTACCAGTGTAGACAATTTTAGGACCTGCAGCTTTACTGTTTGTTGTGTGTGTGTGTCCTTTTTGATCCTTCCAAGGTACATCATCTGCACTCATTAGTATTAAATTCCATCTTCTTTTGTTCTGCCCATTATACAAACTGTCAATATCATCCTGTAGCTCAAGACTGCCCTCGTTGCTCTCCACAACACAAGCAATCCATTTTAATTTGTGGTTTACACGTTATGTAGTGTGTTTCTTATAGTAATTTTTAACACTTGTTGTGATAGGCATAGGAATAGAGGCAAACTGAGTGACCTGGTCGCTGAACATTTGGACCACCTGCATTACCTGAATGATATCCTGACTATTAATTGTGAATTCCTGAATGAAGTGCTAACAGACCATCTATTAAACAGACTTTTCCTGCCATTATACGTCTACTCTCTGGTGACTCATGAACAGGTAAAACGATATTTGTAAATAATAATTACAGCAACTGAGCATTTTTTCTAGAATGTGAGCAAAATTAAAAAAATGGATCTTAAATGATTTATTATATTCCATTGTTAAGGTTCATGTGACAATGAAGTCCTATAAATAAAATTATCCTAGCTATATAAGGTAGAAGGTGGGAGTGCGCTTTTTTACAAAATATCCTCAGAAAGCACCCTCTGCAAATAGATAAATACAACTTTAGGAAGATGTGTAGTGTGGTAGGATTCCTTGGGATTCATTCGCAGGTTTCCATGCCCCTTTTGAACAAAGAGATTTTTTTTCTTCTTTTTTTAAATTTTGTTTTATATTTTTTATTTTATTAGAAGTATTGTACATTACAGTAATCTGCAATAACGTAAGTTTATACTTTTCTTGTACCACTTCTTATTTTAAACTTTAATAAGAGAAAAGGATAGAAAGAGTTAGTAAAGATAGTAAGTGAGTGATTGAAAGAGTGGTCCAGGAACACCCATATGGACCTAAACCACAAGAAATAGTTTAAAAAAAGAGAAAAACCAAAAGGAGGAAAAAGAAAAAAGAAAACATAAGATAAGGTTGGACAATATGAAACGGATGTAATTACTTCATATCTTTACTCGCCCCTCGCCAGGTCCTGAAACCATTTATTATCAACATTTTGTTGCACCCTATGTTTGTAATAAGTCGATAAATGGAGACCAAATCTTTTGGAATTGGTCTAGTTTGCCTGCTAAGAGAAATCTCATATCTTCTAGGTGTAACAATTCCGACATATTAGAAGTCCACATTTTTGTCGTTGGCGTGGGAGTGTTTTTCCAAAATTTCAGAATACGTTTTTTTGTCGTTATTAAGCCATAATTAAGAAAACTCCTTTGAAACGAAGTCAACTCCAAACTTGCTTCTATTGTTCCAAAAATAATCAGTTCTGCATTCGGTTTCAGTTTTATTTAAAATAATTTAGTGAAAATTTTAAAAATTTCATTCCAAAATTTTTGGATTTTTATACAAAAAACAAAAGAATGTGCTATAGTTGCTTCTTGGGTTAGGCATTTATCACAGATAGAAGAGGTATTAAGAGCATTTTTGAAGAGACAATGAAGTCCTATAAATAGAATTATCCTAGCTATATAAGGTAGAAGGTGGGAGTGCGCTTTTTTACAAAATATCCTCAGAAAGCACCCTCTGCAAATAGATAAATATAACTTTAGGAAGATGTGTACTGTGGTAGGATTCCTTGGGATTCATTCGCAGGTTTCCATGCCCCTTTTGAACAAAGAGCATATGCATTTAAATGCTATTTTTTGTTATACTATCTAAGCAGGTTTCTGCACTGTTGCTTATGTAGTGAATGGTCCCTTCATTATTTTAAACATCTTCATCATATTCTCTCTCAACATTCTCCCTTTCGCAAAGAACGACCCTGGGCTCTCCAATCTTTCAGCCCACTGAAAGCCGATTCTTTTAGAATATCCCAAAATATTTCACCACAGATGGTGAAGTCAGTTGCAATAAGAGAAACATTCTGTAGAGGGAGACATCCGAAACGTTTTTTTCATTTTTTTTAATTGGCATTCACAGAGAACGGCAGATGCTGACATTCTGAGCAAAATTCAAGGTGCTGGAGGAACTCAGTGGATCAAGCAGCATCTGTAGAGGGAATGGATGTTTCAGATCAGGGATGCTTCTTCAGATTGATTAGAGTATGTGGGAAGAAAGCAGGAAAAGAGTGAAGGGGCAGTTCAAAGCCTGGAAAATGATAGGTAGCGACTCGAGAAACTGCAGATACTGTAGCTCAAGAGGCTAGGCAGCATTGGTGGAAGGAATGGAAAGGTCCTGACCCGAAACATCATCTATCCTTTCCTTCTGCAATGTGAGAATAGAGAACTAGGTAGGAGGCTGAAAAGCAGGACTTCTGGGGTGGTTATTTCTGGTTTGCTTCCAGTACCTTGTGCTAGTGAGAGTAGGAACAGGGAGATGGGCGATCTGAATGTGTGGCAGAGAAGTTGGTGCAGGGGGCAGGGGTTTAGATTTCTATATTACTGGAATCTCTTCTGGGGCAGGGATGACCTGTACAAAATGGACGGGTTGCACCTTAAATGGAAGGGGACCAACATTCTGGCAGGCAGGTTTGCTAGTGCTACACGGGTGGGTTTAAACTAAAAAGTGCTGGAGTGAAGTCAACAACGTGGACGCATATCTGTGCAGCTAACGGGAAAGAGAGTGAAGGAAAGGTCACGTTTAAACTAATAGGGCAGGGGGATGGGAACCAATGCAAGGAGACAGAGGGCCATAAAAGGAGGACAGAAGTAAAAGGTAGAAGGGAGATAAGAAAAACGAACCTGAAAGCTTTGTGCTTTAATGCGAGGAGCACTCGAAATAAGGTGGATGAATTGAATGCGCAGTTAGTAAAGGGATATGATATAGTTGGAATTACGGAGACGTGGCTCCAGGGTGACCAAGGCTGGGAGCTAAACATGCAGGGGTATTCGATATTCAGGAAGGATAGACAGAAAGGAAGAGGAGGTGGGGTCGCATTGCTGGTTTGAGAGGAGATTAATGCAATAGCAAGGAGGGACATTAGCTTGGATGCTGTAGAATCGGTATGGGTAGAACTGCGAAATAGCCAAGGGCAGAAAACACAGACCACCAAATACCAGTAGGGAGGTTGGGGAGAGCATCAAGCAGGAAATTAGGAGTATTTCCTGGAATGTATACGAGATGGGTTTTTAAACCAATATGTAGAGCAACCGACTGGAGGGCAGGCCATCCTAGACTGGGTATTGTGTAATGAGGAAGGATTAGTTAGCGATCTTATTGTGACCATAATATGGTGGAATTCTGTATTAGGATGGAGAGTGACACGGTTAATTCAAAGACTAGGGTCCTGAACTTGAATAAAGGAGACTTTGAAGTTATGAGACGGGAATTGGCTGATAGACTGGCAAATTATACTTAAAGGGTTGACAGTGAAGATGCAATGGCGAAGATTTAAAGACGGCATGGATGAACCCCTGAAATTGTTCAAGCCTGTCTGGCGAAAAAATAAAACTGGGAAGGCGGCTCAACCGTGGCTGACGAGGGAAGTCGAGGATAGTGTTAAAGCCTAGGAAAAGGCATATAAATTGGCCAGATGAAGCAGCAAAGCATAGGACTGGGAGAAATTTCCAACTCAACAGAGGAGGACAAAGGAGTTAGATAAGAGGGGGAACAAAGAGCATGAAAGAAAGCTTACGGGAAATATAATAACTGACTGTAAAATTTTTGTTCGGTATGTAAAAAGGAAAAGATTAGTGAAGACAAATGTAGGTCCCTTACAGTCAGAGACAGGTGAATTTATAATGGGAAACAAGGAAATGGCAGAATAGTTAAACGAATACTTTGTTTTGTGTCTTCCTTAATGATGACAGAACCAATCTCCCGGATATACTAGGGGACTGAGGATCTAGTGGGAGGGAGGAGCTGAAGGGAATCCACGTTAGTCAGAAAATAGTGTTAGATAAACTGTTGGGACTGAAGGCAGATAAATCCCCAGGGCCAGATGGTCTGCATCCCGGAGTACTCAAGGAGGTGGCCCTAGAAATCGTGGAGGCATTGGTGATAATTTTCCCATATTCTCTCGACTCTGGATCAGTTCCTGTAGACTGGAGGGTAGCCAATGTAATTGAACTTTTTAAGAAAGGAGGGAGAGAGAAAACAGAATTATAGACCAGTTAGCCTTACATCATTAGTGGGGAAGATGTTGGAGTCGATTATTAAAGATGTTATAGCAGCACATTTGGAAAGCAGTGACAGGATCAGTCAAAGTCAGCATGGATTTATGAAGGGCAAATCATGCTTGATTAATCATTTGGAATTTTTTGAGGATGTAACAAAAAGAATGGATAAGGGAGAGCAAGTGGATGTGGTGTATCTGGACTTTCAAAAACCCTTTGACAAGGTCCCACATGAGATTAGTGTGCAAAATTAGAGCACATGGGAGTAGGGTATTGACATGGATAGAGAACTGGTTGGCAGTTAGGAAGCAAAGAGTAGGAATTAACGGGTCCTTTTCAGAATGGCAGGCAGTGACTAGTGGGGTGCCGCAAGGCTCGACCTGGGACCCCAGTTGCTTACAATATATATTAACGATTTAGATGAGGGAATTAAATGTAACGTCTCTAAGTTTGCAGATGACATAAAGCTGGGTGGCATTGTGAGCTGCGAGGAGGATGCTATGAGGCTGCAGGGTGCCTTGGGTAGGTTGGGTGAGTGGGCAGAAGCATGGCAGATGCAGTATAATGTGGATAAATGTGAGTTTATCCACTTTGGTGGCAAGAACAGGAAGGCAGATTATTATTTGAATGGTCAGATTAGGAGAAGGGGCGGTGCAACGAGACCTGGGTGTGCTTGTACATGAGTCGCTGAAAGTAAGCGTAGGTACAGCAGGTAGTGAAGAAAGCCAATTAATTGCGAGAGGATTTGAGTTTAGGAGCAAGGAGGTTTTATTGCAGTTGTACAGGGCCCTGGTGAGACCGCACCTGGAGTGTTGTGTGCAATTTTGGTCTAATTTGAGGAAGAACATTATTGCTATTGAAATGCAGTGTAGGTTCACCAGGTTAATTCCCGGGATGGCGGGACTGACGTATGATGAAATAATGGGTCGACTGGGCTTGTATTCGCTTTAATTTAGAAAGATGAGATCTTATAGAAACATATTAAATTCTTAGAGGATTGGACAGGGTAGATGCAGGAAAAATGTTACCGATGTTGGGGGAGTCCAGAACCAGGGGTCACAGTTTAAGAAT
Source organism: Malacoraja senta (assembly GCA_038087875.1). Taxonomy (NCBI): domain Eukaryota; kingdom Metazoa; phylum Chordata; class Chondrichthyes; order Rajiformes; family Rajidae; genus Malacoraja; species Malacoraja senta. The sequence goes on from CM075981.1 coordinate 52,842,056, forward strand.
AAGGGGTGGACCATTTAGGACAGAGATGAGGAAAAACCTTTTCACCCAGAGTTGTGAATTTGTGGAATTCTCTGCCACAGAGGCAGGGGAGACCAATTCACTTGATGTTTTCCAGAGAGAGTTAGATTTAGCTCTTATGGTTAGGGGAATCAAGGGATATGTGGAAAAAGCATGAACGGGGTACTGATTTTTGATGATCAGCCATGATCGTATTGAATGGCGATGCTGGCTCGAAGGGCCAAATGGCCTACTCCTGCACCTATTTTCTATGTTTCCACGGATGCTACCTAACCTGCTGAGTTACTCCGCACTATTATTTAAGTGATAGGTCGATATAAGTGAGTGGAGTGATTGGCAGGTGGGTGAAGTAAGTTGCAAAGTGAGGTGGTGAAAAGGAGACAAAAAGGTATCAAATATGAAGAGAACAGGAGGAGTGAAATGTAAAGCTGGAGGTCTACAAACCCACTGACTCCCACAGTTACCTTGCCTACACCTCCTCGAACCTTGCATCTTGCAACGATGCCATGTCTTACTCTCAATTTCTCTGATCTACTGCATCTGCTCCCAAGATGAGGCTTTCCATTCTAGTCCATCACCTTCAGTAAATGTGGTTTTCTCCCATGCCATTTTGGATAAAGCCCTCACCTGTGTCTCCTCTGTGTCACATAGTTTTGCTTTCACACCCCCTCCATTCAGAAAGAACAAGGATAGAGTTCCCTTTGTCCCCACCTTTCACCTCACCAGCCTACAACATATAGTTTTCCAACATTTCTGCTACCTTCAATGTGATCCCACCACCAGTCACATCTCCCAGTCCCCACTCCTTTCCACTTTCAAGAGCATTCCCTCTGGAACTCCTTAGTTTATTCATCCCCACCCATCCAACCTGCCCCTTCCCTGGTATCCTCGACAACCACAGGAGTTGTAACACCTGTCCCTACACCTCCTCCCCCACCTCCATTCGTAGGCCCCAGCAGCACTTGCAGGTGAGACAGGTTCATGTGTATCTCCAAACCAAGTCTACTGCATTCGATGCTCCCTGTGTTGCCTCCTTTGCATCGGTGAGACCAAGCATAGTGAAGGTAATGGGGGTAGCGACAGCGGCCGGGCTTCCGGTACAGAGACCGGCCCTGTTACTCAGAGGGGTAAGGAAAAGAAGAGGAGGGCAGTAGTAATAGGGGATTCTATAGTTAGGGGGTCAGACAGGCGATTCTGTGGACGCAGTCGGGACACCTGGATGGTAGTTTGCCTCCCTGGTGCCAGGGTCTGGGATGTGTCTGAACGTGTCCAAGATATCCTCAAATGGGAGGGAGAGGAGCCCGAGGTCATGGTACATATAGGTACCAATGACATAGGTAGAAAAAGGGAAGTGGTCCTGAAAGGAGAATTTAGGGAGTTAGGAAGAGAGTTAAAGAAATGGACCGCAAAGGTAACAATCTCAGGATTACTGCCTGTGCCACGCGACAGTGAGAGTAGGAATGGAGCGAGGTGGAGGATAAATGCGTGGCTGAAGGACTGGTGCAGTGGGCAGGGATTCAAGTTTCTGGATCATTGGAACCTCTTTTGGGGAAGGTGTGACCTGTACAAAAAGGACGGGTTGCACTTGAACCCGAGGGGGACCAATATCCTGGTGGGGAGATTTGCAAAGGCTACTGGGGAGACTTTAAACTAGAACGGTTGGGGGGAGGGACTCAAATAGAGAAAGCTTGTAGACGGTGTGTGAAGCAGGAGGCAGAGAAAGGAAGCACTCTGTAGAGGGGAAAGAAGAAAAAGATAATAAACAGAGAATAAGAGGTGGTGGGTTTCTTAAATGTGTGAGCAGAGAGACAGAGGGGTGTAAAATGGTAGAAGCAATAGGTAGCAAGGTGAAAAGTAAAAGTGGTAGGCAGACAAATCCAGGGCAAAAATCAAAAAGGGCCATTTTGCAACATAATTGTATAAGGGGTAAGAGTGTTGTAAAAACAAGCCTGAAGGCTTTGTGTCTCAATGCAAGGAGCATTCGTAGTAAGGTGGATGAGTTGAATGTGCAGATAGCTATTAATGACAATGATATAGTTGGGATCACGGAGACATGGCTCCAGGGTGACCAAGGCTGGGAGATGAACATCCAGGGATATTCAATATTCAGGAGGGATAGACAGAAAGGAAAAGGAGGTGGGGTAGCGTTGCTGGTTAGAGAGGAGATTAACGCAATAGAAAGGAAGGACATTAGCTTGGAGGATGTGGAATCGATATGGGTAGAGCTGCGAAACACTAAGGGGCAGAAAACGCTAGTGGGAGTTGTGTACAGGCCACCTAACAGTAGTAGTGGAGTTGGAGATGCCATCAAACAGGAAATTAGAAATGCGTGCAACAAAGGTAAAACAGTTATAATGGGTGACTTCAATCTACATATAGATTGGGTGAATCAAATTGGCAGGGGTGCTGAGAAAAAGGATTTCTTGGAATGTATGCGGGATAGTTTTCTAAATCAACATGTAGAGGAAACAACTAGAGAGCAGGCTATTCTAGACTGGGTATTGAGTAATGAGGAAGGGTTAGTTAGCAGTCTTGTTGTGCGTGGCCCCTTGGGCAAGAGTGACCATAATATGTTTGAGTTCTTCATTAGGATGGAGAGTGACATAATTAATTCAGAAACAAGGGTTCTGAACTTAAAGAAAGGTAACTTTGAGGGTATGTGACGTGAATTGGCCAAGATAGACTGGCAATTGATTCTTAAAGGGTTGACGGTGGATATGCAATGGAAGGCATTTAAAGGCTGCATGGATAAACTACAACAATTGTTCATCCCAGTTTGGCAAAAGAATAAATCAGGGAAGGTAGTGCATCCGTGGATAACAAGGGAAATCAGGGATCGTATCAAAACAAAAGATGAAGCATACAAATTAGCCAGAAAAAGCAGCCTACCAGAGGACTGGGAGAAATTCAGAGTCCAGCAGAGGAGGACAAAGGGTTTAATTAGGAAAGGGAAAATAGATTATGAAAGAAAACTGGCAGGGAACATAAAAACTGACTGCAAAAGTTTTTATAGATATGTGAAGAGAAAAAGATTAGTTAAAACAAATGTAGGTCCCTTGCAGTCAGAAACAGGTGAATTGATCATGGGGAACAAGGACATGGCAGACCAATTGAATAACTACTTTGGTTCCGTCTTCACTTAGGAAGACTTAATTAATCTGCCGGAAATAGCAGGGGACCGGGCGTCAAATGAGATGGAGGAACTGAGTGCAATCCAGGTTAGCCGGGATTGGTGTTAGGTAAATTGAATTGATTAAAGGCCGATAAATCCCCAGGGCCAGATAGGCTGCATCCCAGAGTACTTAAGGAAGTAGCCCCAGAAATAGTGGATGCATTAGTGATAATTTTTCAAAACTCTTTAGATTCTGGAGTAGTTCCTGAGGATTGGAGGGTAGCTAATGTAACCCCACTTTTTAAAAAGGGAGGGAGAGAGAAAACGGGGAATTACAGACCAGTTAGTCTAACATCGGTGGTGGGGAAACTGCTAGAGTCAGTTATTAAAGATGGGATAGCAGCACATTTGGAATATGGTGAAATCATTGGACAAAGTCAGCATGGATTTATGAAAGGTAAATCATGTCTGACGAATCTTATAGAATTTTTCGAGGATGTAAATAGTAGTGGATAAGGGAAAACCAGTGGATATGTTATATCTGGACTTTCAGAAGGCTTTCGACAAGGTCCCACATAAGAGATTAATATACAAACTTAAAGCACACGGTATAGGGGGTTCAGTATTGATGTGGATAGAGAACTGGCTGGCAGACAGGAAGCAAAGAGTAGGAGTAAACGGGTCCTTTTCAGAATGGCAGGCAGTAACTAGTGGGGTACCGCAAGGCTCAGTGCTGGGACCCCAGCTATTTACAATATATATTAATGATTTGTACGAGGGAATTGAATGCAACATCTCCAAGTTTGCGGATGACACAAAGCTGGGGGGCAGTGTTAGCTGTGAGGAGGGTGCTAGGAGGCTGCAAGATGACTTGGATAGGCTGGGTAAGTGGGCAAATGCATGGCAGATGCAGTATAATGTGGATAAATGTGAGGTTATCCACTTTGGTGGCAAAAACAGGAAAGTAGACTATTACCTGAATGGTGGCCGATTAGGAAAAGGGGAGATGCAACGAGACCTGGGTGTCATGGTACACCAGTCATTGAAAGTAGGCATGCAGGTGCAGCAGGCAGTGAAGAAAGCGAATGGTATGTTAGCATTCATAGCAAAAGGATTTGAGTATAGGAGCAGTTCTACTGCAGTTGTACAGGGTCTTGGTGAGACCACACCTGGAGTATTTCGTACAGTTTTGGTCTCCTAATCTGAGGAAGGACATTCTTGCCATTGAGGGAGTACAGAGAAAGTTCACCAGACTGATTCCTGGGATGTCAGGACTTTCATATGAAGAATGACTGGATAGACTCAGCTTGTACTCGCTAGAATTTAGAAGATTGGGGGGGGATCTTATAGAAACGTACAAAATTCTTAAGGGGTTGGACAGGCTAGATGGAGGAAGATTGTTCCCGATGTTGGGGAAGTCCAGAACAAGGGGTCACAGTTTAAGGATGAAGGGGAAATCTTTTAGGACTGAGATGAGAAAAACATTTTTTACACAGAGAGTGGTGAATCTCTGGAATTCTCTGCCACAGAATGTAGTTGAGGCCAGTTCATTGGCTATATTTAAGAGGGAGTTAGATGTGGCTAAAGGGATCAGGGGGTATGGAGAGAAAGCAGGTACAGGATACTGAGTTGGATGATCAGCCATGATCATATTGAATGGCGGTGCAGGCTCGAAGGGCCGAATGGCCTACTCCTGCACCTATTTTCTATGTTACTATGTTTCTATAATCACCAAGGCCTGTTGGATTTCACGGTTGTTAACCATTTTAACGGCCCTTCGCATTCCCATTCTGACCTTTCTGCTCTTTGCCTCCTCCATTGCTAGAGTGAGGTCACACACAAACGAGAGGAACAGCACCTCTTATTCCATGTGATTATTTTACATCCCAATAATACTGATGTTGAATTCTCCAATGTCAAGTCATACCACTGACTCCTGCCTGTACACATTTCTTACTCCAGCCTCCCCAGTCACCGTATTCCTTTCCCTCCTTCCCACATTCACTGATGATGTAGTGGTGCAGCTGTAGAGCTGCTGTCTCCCTGCATCTGAGACCAGGGTTCGATCCTCACCTCGGGTGCAATCTATAAGGAGTTGGCATGTTCGCCCTATGACTGCGTAGGTGTCTCCCGAGTGCGGTCGTTTCTTCCCTCATCCTAAAGATGAGTTACTAGATTAATTGGCTACTGTAAATTGTCCTTTGTGAGTGAGGGGTGAAATCTGAGGGAGAGTAAAGTGGGATTAATGTCAGATTACCGTAAAGGGAGGTTGATGGCTGGCGTGGTCTTGATGGGCTGAAGGGCCTGTTTCTGTCCTGTATGCCACAGACACTTGCGTCCCATCGCCGAATCTCCTATTTCCCTATTATTCACTCCTTTCCCCCCCCACCAACACTTCCATCCATATCCCTCTCTCTGACTTTACATGTTTCTCCTCCTTTTCTCTCCTTTATCTGGCATCCTTTTGTTTGCGTTTCACTTCTAGCCTTTGTCACTTGCTCCATCCATCTGCCAATCACCCCCTCACCTGTATCACAGCCAGTATTTGACCCGCCCCTGTCTTTCTTTTCAACCTTGCTTTCTTCCCCCCTCCCACCCCCCCTAGTCCAATCAGTTCTGACCTAAAATATCATATGTCCATTCCCTCCACAGATGTTCCTCCGCTGAGTTCCCGAACCACTGTGTTTTATGCCAAGCTCTGCTGTCTTCCCATGCATGATATTGCAGATCTTTCAGTTGTGTACGAGCTAAACTTGAGTAACATTTTGTTAGAAGATGGTGATTGGCAGAATATTTGATTGTTAAAGTTTGTTTCTGTAGCTAAACATGATGTCGGGGTTTGGATGCCAAGATATTATTTATCTCCATTGAAAAATGGTGTTTCTCCTTCAATGTATAATATTCATTTGTTCATACTACTGAAATCGTTGATTCTTTAATGCAGGCAATTTTGTCAAAACATTTATTCTTGACTTGTAAGAAATAGAATATGAGTTTGTGCAAGGAACTGAAGTGCAATTAAGTACCTACCAAAATGACCAGAATTATATTCATATAAATTATATGTTGCTGACAAGAAAATGTGTTCATATTTCAAAATGATAACTCAAAATGTATTGTTTTCCAGTGTGGTGATCGTCCAAAGATCAGCCGTCAAGCTTCATTATATCTCCTTTCACAGGTATGCAAATGTAATCTTTCATCCCAGAGTGTCTGGTTTTTAATGATACAGGATTTGTAGTCAGCAGCACTTGCTTGGTGTTGACATATTTCGAAGAAATCTAGAAACTATTCTTTCTGCAACAATATTGGGAAAAGACTTGAAGGATCATTTGTAGATTGGCTGTGGGATGAATATGAAAGAAACATAACATAATGTGTTCAAAGTTACTCGTATCAGCAAAGCAAAAGAGTGTCGGCTGAATCAAAGCCAACCCAAGCCTGAATGATTCTGAGAAATGTGAGCGCAGGAATTGATTAGTTAAGAAGAATGTGCAGACAAGTTTTCTGCTTTGAATTTGATGATTATTATATTTAAAGTTGAAATTATAAAGGAGAATGTTTTTGTCCAGTTTAAAGACAGCCTTTCGTATCTAATTTGCATTGCAGCCAAATCATGTGGCTTTTAGCTCCCTGTGTCTAGGTTCGTTTCTTAAAAAGCAGATAGCAACAAAAACTGTTCAAGGTAAACCGTGGCAATCTTTAATTGATTCGTCAGACGGGAGTGGCACAAACGTTGCTCAGTGCTTCTCGCGCTCCACTCACAGAACAAAGGAGAGTTAGCACAATTATACATTTTTCTTATCAGTAAAACACTCCTACCAAGTCTGAATATGGCATGACTGAAAGATTCTGTAGCCTTTCACAATATAGGAAAGCTGGGTCCAAATCAAGCTCATCCAATAACAAGTTATTACTTATCTCTGGAGTGTCAGCTATTTTTTTCAATCTTGGCTTCTTTATGTCTTTGAAAAGAAGTACATGTTAGTACTGCAGGCTGCCATCTTAATGTCTTTATTGAAAAGACAACCTGTTGTGTTCCATATTGTGTTCCATATAATTTTCAACGTCATTCAGACTTGGCACCAAGCCATTCTTTTGTTCTACTAGTCCATGCTTTTGTAGAAGAATGACTCCATTTTAGATTTGACTATACGATTTGACTATTAGCTCTTTCACCTGTATATCAGTAGTAGGTCTTGGTTATGCAGTACAGAGGAATGATTAACACTTGCAAGTATCATGATATTTAGAAAAAAGCCAATAGCCACAATGACTTATTTATGGAGGAATCCTTGTGGTTTCTGAGATAAGGCTAGAGGTTACATGATGATAAAAGTACAAAACTAAAGACTTTGTATCGGAATACATGTAGAATTTTAAATAAAGAAAACAAATTGAATTCAAATAGAAATAAATGGATTGTGTTACTGAGTTACTCTGCTGAGTTACTCCAACATTTTGTGTCGAACAGTAGAAATAAATGAATTGATGGCTGAGGTAGAGATGTGGCTATAGACACAAGGAACTGCAGATGCTGGAATCTTGTCTAGAACGCTAAGTACAGGAGTAACTCAGCGGGCCTCCATGTCCTCCAGGCAGCATCTCTGGAGGACATGGATAGTTGATGCTTTGGGTCAGGATGCTTCAGATTGGAAGGCTCTATACAGAGATGTGGCTACATGGATGGAAATATGTGTAATTTAGGAAGGACAGAAACCAATGAAAGTGTGGAAGAGCGCCTCTCAATGAATGATCTTTGTGCAATAGAGATGGATGTGTAAGTTAAGGAGACCAGGATGTAGAAGCAGATGGTAGATGAGAAAGCATGAACTCGCTTGTAAGAGTGGTGCCTATATAGCGAATCAGAATATCCTGGAGTTGACCTAAGTGTAGAGTATAGGTGACTCCTGCATTACTGGTGTTCACGTTCCAGAAAACGGTCTACATTGCCATTTTCTGTATTGTTAGGCTGTGTCATTTGCACATGTCAGGAAGTTTGAATTGAAAATTTTGTTTTATTTGTACTTAGGGGCGGCGAATGATGGCAGCCTCTGCCTACAGTCTGTCCGTTTTTCCATCTTTTTGTGATTTTTAGTCTTGTTTTAACAAAGTATGTTTCGGAGGTTTCTTAGTCTTTGTATGTGGGGGAGGTGGGGAGGGTAAGGGGGGAACCGTTTCTCAGTCATTTCCTGGCGAGGATGCGACTATTCTCCGAGTCGCATCTTTGCCCCCCCCCCCGCGGCCTACCAAGTGGATTGGCGCGGCCTTTCCTGCCGTAGACCAACCAGAGCTTCAGCGGCGGCGCAGCACTGGATTTTGCGGGCGATGCCTTACCTGGGATCGCGGTTTGAAGCTTCGGAGTGTTGGGCCTGCTGCTTCAACATCGTGGAGCTGTGGTTTGCAGAGCTTTCAGCCGCGGGCGGCGCTGATTTCAACATCGTGGAGTCCTGGGATCCCTTTGCCGAGGGCCGCCAGTGTGAATCTCCGCCCAGCTCGGCCTGTGGACTTCGGGAGCCGCAGTCTCCGGTAAGATGTGGCCGATTCGGAAGTTGAAGCCGCTGAGAATGTTCTTCCGTTCCGACGTCGGAGTTCCATCATCCCGGCGAGAGGGCCTGAACATCGGGCCGCCCGTAGCGGCGACTGCCCCGACCATGGGTGAACAACAAAGAGAAGGATGACTGAACTTTGGTGCCTTCCCTCACAGTGGGAAACTTTGATTCTGCTGTGTGGGGATGTTTATGTTAAAGTCTATCGTGCGCTTTCTTTTTTATTCGTATGGTATGGTAACCCAAATTTCACTGTACCAATTGGTGCATGTGACAATAAATGTAACTTGAACTTGAACCTATTTGCAAAATTGTGCGAAATTGTTTTTTTATTTGGCACTGCATTTGTTTTTGGAGATGTGTGAATTTTGTAAGTTGCTTAAGAAGGAACTGCAGATGCTGGAAAATCGAAGGTAGAGAAAAATGCTGGAGAAACTCAGTGGGTGAGGCAGCATCCATGGAGCGAAGGAAATAGGCAACGTTTCGGGTCGAGAAGCGTCGAGTGTGATCTCGACTCGAAACGTTGCCTATTTCCTTAGCTTCGTAGATGCTGCCTCACCCGCTGAGTTTCTCCAGTATTTTTGTCTACCTGTGAATTTTGTAAGTGAATTTCTGTTGCCTGAATTGCCATAACGCATGAGTCATCTACACACAAAACCTGGTATTTGCAATGAGCTAGGATTGATCAATTATTAGCATCCGAGGTTCAAAGGGATCTTTTAGGATACACTAAACACATGAAAAATTCCAAGAGAAAGTCCTGTTTTCTGTTCACTAGAAAGACAGTATCAAACTTAAAGTGTATAATTGTATAAGAAAAGAATGCTGGTCCAGAAAATTGGACAGAATACATGTTCCTAAAAATGTAAAGAATGACTATATATTTGTAAAACAAGCAAAGAATTACAAAGATTTAATAAGGATGTACAAATTGGAATAGGTCCGGAAATGTGTAAAGTGATAATAGTCTCCAAACTATTAATATTTTTTAAACTGCTTTTAACAAACTAACAAATCTAACATCCTTTATTCAAAAAGGGGAATAGAAGCACAGATGAAAATTATACGCAACTTACCTTCATGTCTATTGTCAGAAAATTGAGATGGTATAGCAGGGCAATAGAAAAATCAAGTCATCATGGTTTTATGAAACAGAGATCATATTTGACCAATAGATTGGAGTTCTTGGAAGAAGTAAAGGGGAACTCATGGATGTACTGTAATTGAATTTCCAGAAAGCATTTGAAAAAATGCCACATCAAAGATTATTGCTGAAAAGCTCATGATCTAAGAGGTGTCTTATTAGTGTGGGTAGAACATTGGCTAGCTAACAGGAAACCAAGAGCATGAATAAGTGGGTCTTTTTCTGGTTGGCAAAATGAAATGAGTGGTGTGCCGCAGGGGTCGGTGATGAGGCTCAGTGTCTTTGCAATTTGTGTAACTTTGATATAGGAACTGAATTGATATAGTTGATAAATTTGGCAATAAATCAAAATAGACAGGAAGGTAAGGTGAAGAATTCATGAGGTTATAAAGGGAAAAATATAGCTTGAGTGGACAAAGACCTTGGAAATGGAGTATAATGTGGGGAAATGTGGCATTTTGCCAGGAAAAAAACCCAGAGATTGCAAAGTTCATAGAAGTACCTAGGAGTACAAGTGTCTTGTTCCCTGAGAGTGGTGCACAGGTTGATAGGGTGGCAAAGAAGGCTTTTGGCCTGAAGGCTTTCGTCAGTCAGTATAGAGTATAGAAGTTGCACAAGGTGTCAGTGAGGCCACACTTGGAGCATTGTTCAGTTTTGGTCACCTTGCTATAGGAAAAATGCTATTAAGCTGGAAAGGGTATAGGAAATATTTACAAGGATGTTGCCAGGACTCGAGGGCCTGCGCTATAGGGAGAGGTTGGGCAGGCTTGGACCTTATTCCTTGGAGTGCAAGAAACTGGGTGGTGATCCTATAGAGGTGTGTAAAATCATGAGAGGGATAGGGTAAATATAGTTTTTTTTCCCAGGGTAAGGCAATCAAGAACCAGAGATGTGGGGAAAGATTTAATAGGAACGGCTTTTCACAGAGTGGTGGGTATGTAGAACAAACTTCCAGGGGAAGTAGTTGAGTCAGGTAAAATAACAACATTTAAAAGACACTTGGACAAGCCACATGGGATATGGGCATAACATAGGTAAATGGGACTGGCTTAAATGGGGCATCTTGGTTGGCATGGACAGCTCCGTGCTGTGTCACTTTGACTCCACTCTGCAGTGAGTAATTAGCGCTGCTACTGGATGTCATAATTTTCTTGGGGAATGCAGAAGGTTATGCATCATGGGACCTTGACAAGATCACATTGAACACTGTGTAATAGTTATTGTATTTAAGGAAGGATATTCACGTGTTGGAAGCAGTCCGGACAAAGTTTGCCAGATGATTCATGGAATTGGGAGATTGACTTGGGAGGAAAGGTTGGACAGGCTAGGTTTGTACCTGCTGGAGTTTAGAACTTGATTGAAACATAAAATCCTGTCATTTTCACAGTAAGGATATGGAGATAGTATTTCCCTTTGTGGGTGAATCTGGCATGCGTGATCACACATTTAACACAGAGATAAGGCTTTTCTTTCTCTTTGTGGGTACAAGTCTTCAGAGGGGGGGTCAAGGAAAGAGCGTTCACGTCGCGGTCCTGTTTTCACCAATCTTTCCACCACCAGGCAAAAGAAGCGCAAGACAGACACCATTGTACGCAGATGCCGAGAAGTGTGTTCAACTCTGGCTGAACAACTAATCTTGTGTGTGGACTCGATAAGAAGAAGAAGTCTTCAGAGAATGTGGAAGCAGATTTAGAATATTTTTAAGATGGCTAAATGGAATTTTGATAAACTAATATTGACTTGCAATCAGATCAGCCAGGACCGTATTGAGTGATGGAGCAGGTTTGGAGAATCGAGTAACCTATGTTTGTATTGGAAATTTGTGAGTTTCAAAGAAAGCCAATTGTCTGACACGTTAAATAATCTGATTGATGTGCAGCACTTTTGGCACATTGTAAGCTTCATGAGACCATAAATAAAGTGGGGATCTGCCTGGTTTTCCATCCCATGTCAGCCTTTTCTATTCATATTCATTGTGGTGGCTGTTACGCCTCAGCCTACCTTCCAGCTGATATTGAAATATACGTCATCTTTAACGCAGTAAGAATCCCTGAAGCATTTTGACACATGACAGGTTGAATTTGGTGCAGCTTCTGTTTTATTTAGATCCACAGCACTTTGTAGATTTGCACAGACAGATGAGCAAACTTCTGCAGAAATTTACAATAATTATGGGATTTTAAAACATGTTTTTATCAGTCTGAAATCAAGCTTTTATTTTATTCAAATTTTATTCTAAGAATAGCAATGACTGATTTCTATTTTCAGTATCCGCAACTCCTTAATCTCTTGTCTCCTACGACACTTGCATGTTTTAAGCTTAGCTACACTGGGACTTTAAAATAATAGTGACAGAGGTCAGGCAACAGAATTGGGTTTGGCTATTTTATAAAGACTGTTATCACATAAGGAAGAGAGATTCTTATTTGCTGGTCCATATCGGTGGATTTGATATTATATTCGTGTTTTTGATCGTCTTTGAATTTACTTCTAGTAATGAGATTTATATCACTGTAGCTTTGATTACAATTCTGAATTTTTTTTTGAGAAGCCAGCTGTATTTCATTGGTGAGGCAAGGTGAAATATGTTAAGTTCAGAGTTCCAGCAATTCTTAAATGACATTAGAGGAACAACTTTGAATTCTTTGCTATTTGGAAATGTTATTTGCTGCATGTTGGTAAGTTGAATTTGCAGCATGCATAATCTTACAGCAATTTGTTTAAAGTGGAGAATTGGGAACTGTAGAGGCATGCCTATTTTGCATCTATATCATACTAGTTGCATTTTAAAGTTTGAAAATCCCTGGTTAACACAGACAAATGTTCATATTGTAGTGAGACCAGGCAGGTTGAGCAAAATATTCTTTATTAACAAAAACGAATGCTCGAAACACCGCGTACCTAGTCTAGAACTAACGATTACAGCTCCTGTCAATGTGAGGAGCGCTAACTACTGATTACTCTCAGAAGCCCGTGAATGAACTCACCGGTCACGTGACAGTCCCGACCAATGAATACCCAGCCCCACCTCTAGGTGCCGCTACAAGACCCCCCCAGAACCTGAGGAAGGAAAACGAGCGGGAGTCCGAATTAGGCGGCCAGACCATGTGGAGACAGGATGAACAGGCACAACAGGGGCAACCGGCGAAAGCGGGATGGCCAGCGAACGACCTCTACGACGGGGTTGGGCCACCAACACTGGGCGGTCAACATCCAGGTGGGAGCTCACGGTCGAAGGCGCTGTAATTCCACTCAGGGGGGCGCAGGTGCAGGCTGAAAAAAGCAAGCGGCTGCCAGCGACCGTCGATAAACTGTTCAAGGACCCCTCCCCCCCCGACAGCGGTGTCAGAAGCGTCGACAGTGAGGGCGGTTGTGGCAGCTGCCCGCGGGTGTACGTGCATCGTGACATTCGCAAGCGCCTCCTTGGCCCCGTCAAAAGCGGCCGTAGTCTCTGCATCCCACACCAGGTCCCGCTGCTTGCCTGCCAGACACTGGAACAAAGGCCGCATGACCCGGGCCGCTGCTGGCACAAATTGATGATAAAAATGATCATGCCCACACATTCTTGGAGGCCTTTAACGGTGTCTGGCCGGGGAAACTGCCGAATCGCCTCCACCTTGGCAGGGAGCGGAGTTGCGCCTTTTTGGGTAACGCGGTGGCCGAGGAATGAGATGGAGTCGAGACCGAACTGGCATTTGGTGGGGTTAATGGCGAGGCCGTGGCCCTTGAGGCACTGGCACAACAACCGGAGGTGCGCGCAGTGCTCCTGGTGGGAGCAGCTGGCGACCAGAATGTCATCGAGGTAGATGAACACAAAGTTCAACCTCGGCCGACCATGTCAATAAGCGGCTGAAAGGCTTGTGCGGCATTTTTGAGGCCAAACGGCATCCGCAACCATTCAAATCGGCCAAAAGGGGTAATGATGGCGGTCTTAGGCACATAATCAGGGCGGACATGGATCTGGTGGCACCAGATCAACTTTAGAAAAAAATGTAGCCCCGTCTAAATGGGCCATGAATTCCTGTATGTGCGGGACGGGGTAGTTGTGGCGTTATTAAGACGGCGGTAGACCCCGCATGGTCTCCACCTGCCGGACGACTTGGGGACCATATGGAGTGGGGAAGCCCATGGGCAGTCGGAGCGCCGCACAATACCCATCTCCTCCATGCACTGGAACTCCTTAGCCAACCGCAGCTTGTCGGGCGGGAGCTTGCACGCTCATGCGTGGAGCGGAGGGCCGGTGGTGGGGATGTGGTGAACAACACCATGTTTAGGGGTGGCCGATTTAAACTGGGGGGGTCAGGATTTCAGGGAACTTGGCCAGAATTTGGGCATAGGCATCGTCCGTGTCAGACACTGAGCCGAGGTGTGGGCTGGAGGAGGCTGCGGCGATGCGTGCTGGAGGGTGTCGGGGTGAACGCTGGCCCTTGACATCGACCAGTGGGGAGTAGGCCCGTAGGAAATCGGCGTCTAGCAATGGTTGGGAGACGTTGGCAATGGTAAATGGCCATTTGAAATGGCGGGAGCCAAAAACGAGGGGAACAGTGCGAATGCCATAAGTTCGGATGGGGCTGCCGTTGACGGCGGTCAGGGTGGGGCCTCGCTTATCAGAACAGGTGCCGACCTCGGACGGGGGCAGTATGCTGATCTCGCCCCCGTGTCTACGTGGAATCTGAGCCCGGAATAGCAGCCCCAGACGTAGAGGCGATGTTTCTGCCCGACTGCGATAGCCTCTTCTGCCGATCGGCCGAAGTATTTCCTGGATGCGAGCAGGGAGAATGACATCGGCCGGTCTCCGCACCCCAGCATTGGCGGTAGTAACACCACAGGCGCTTTTTGGGATCCACCGCAGTCGGTCGTGGCATTGTCGGGCGAGGGTGGAACGGGCCATCGCAGAGCTGTAGACACTCGGCTGATGGAAGAGCCGTCCTGCTGCTTGGCGAGGCACAGATCGTCCGCCCGCTCGGCGAGTTGCAGGGGGTCGGTGAAGTCTCTACCGGCGAGGTGCAGGCAGATGTCGTCGAGCATCTGCTCGAGGAAAGCCTGCTCGAACAGGAGACAAGGCTGGTGACCGTCCAACAGCAAAAGCATTTAGCTCATCAGCACCAACGGCTTGCGGTTACCGAAGCCGTCTATGTGCAGGATCCGGGCAGCGCGATCGCGGTGGCTGAGCCTGAAAGTACGCAGCAGCAGCGTCTTGAGGCCCTCGTAATTGTTGTTGGCAGGTGGATTTTGGAGGTGAGGGAGCAATCGGGTGCTGGTTTCTTGGTTGAGCGCGCTGACCACGTAGAAGTATTTCGTGGAATCCGCGACGATTTGCCGAATTTGGAATTGTGCCTAAATGTGTTGGAACCACACATGAGGTTGGACTGCCCAGAAAACAGGCAGTTCAAGCGAAACCGCGTTCTACTGGGCGGGGTTGACGTCGAGGTTCTCGGCGGTGTTCATGATCGGACCCGAAAAATGTTCGGATCGTCGTGGTCACCAATGTAGTGAGACCAGGCAAGTTGAGCGAAATATTCTTTATTAACAAAAACAAATGCTCGAGACAGTCTAGAACTAACGATTACAGCTCCTGTCGATGCGAGGAGCGCTAACTACTGATTACTAGAGCCGGGATGTTTAGGCACTCTGATAGGCAGGCAAAAAGGCCTCATAAAATTACAAAAAAGGCACTAAAAAGGCATTTATTTCCACCACCAAAATATGGTTAAAAATGATAATATAGAAGTATACTACATTAAATGACCAAAGTTGCCTGGTTGCACATAATTACGAACATATTTTTCAAATCTGGTGTTAAACTATGCCGTCTGTCATGCAGAATATGCTTCAGTTGTGCAAAACTTCTTTCTACCTCAGCTGAGGTCACTGGTGCATACCCGAAACAAGCTACAGACTCTCTATTCATGTCGATATCTTGTGGCATTACAACTACCTTTGAGAACTTTAGCTATGTTTTCTATTTCTTTCAGATCTTTGTTAGCTAAAATCACTCTGTTAGCTAAAGTCACATTTTGCTTGTTTGTCTTTACCTACATCGCCAGAAACCTTACGAATATCGACAGTTACTTTGATGAAAACCTGTCAGTTATTCACTAATGTTTTGCCACGTTTCTCAAGGGAAGTGATAGCTTGTGGGAAGTTTGCAAAATTGGAAGCAGTAAACACAAGATCGCGGTGGAGGGACTTTTTCTGTTTGACTTCACTGACGATCCTGACTGCAGCAGATTCTTCTCCTTCAAAACAGTTGACGATTTATTTTATCTTTTCAAAATTTGCAGCCTAGGAGAGTACAGCAGAGAGCCATGTACCCCACCTAGTCAAAACAGGCTGAGGAGGTAGTGGAATCTCGGGTGCCATTTCCTTGAACAACTGCACACGTGACAGTGGTTTGAGGAAGATTTTCTTGACATTGGAAACTAGGCGATTGACATCTGGAAACAAGCTACGTATGTGCTTGGTAATTCTATGAAATCCTTGAGCTGAGCATGTCAAATGCAACATTTTGGGGAACAAAACTTTAAGTCACAAACAGAAGAACATTCTTGTGTTTTATACCTTCTGGCCAATGTACAGCAACTGAAGATGTAAACAACTGAGCAATAGTTGAGCTGTTTGACTTCTCCAATACTTCCGATGTCAACAAATACTCCTTTGATGGTTGACCTGCCTCCAGTGTACCGATGACCACATTGGCAACACATCTCCCCACAGCATCGGTTGTCTCGTCTATTGAGATCCATATTTTGTTGCATGCAACTTCATCTCTAATTTTCTGCAAAACAATGTTGAAGTTGCTGTCAACATTTTTTTCCGTAATGATGACTTGCTTGGTATATGTTCCTCTGTGTATTTCTCTAAAAAAAACTCAAGATTTGTTTTCCAATTTCCATGGTGGAATTCCAGCATCAATGAATGCCTTGCACAGATCACTCAAACTCAGATTTGCGACTGGAGCCAGCAGTAAATCTAGTGAGGAGACAAGCTTGGGTATATCGCTTGGGTAGTATACATCCCAGCAGTATCAACATTGACTTCTACAATCCTACAACTTTATGCTGCGCACGCCATACGCAAGAAGAAGTTTCTCCAGCATTTTTTGTCTACCTTCGATTTTTCGAGCTGCAATTCTTTTTAAAAAAGATCTTGGAGAAGACTGAACCAGCGGGCAGCGGCACGAACGAATGAACGACTGACGGTGGCGCCCCTGGTTTCGCTCCGTGGTGGAAATTTTCTTGTAAGTTATACTATGTTAACACGTTAATAATAACTTATTAATATTAACATAGAGAACATAATTGTAATCACAGTACAACTAGAGAAAATAGCACGACCTTTTAGCAAAATGGCAAAAAAAGGCTGATTTAGGCACTCGATCGTGAAAAAGGCATTATCCACAGATCATCAGGAAAGGCACATGGCATTCATGGCAAAATCCTGGCTCTACTGATTACTCTCAAAAGCCCGCGAACGAACGGTCACGTGACAGTCCCGACCAATGACGAGGGTTCTGAATACCCAGCCCCACCAATAGGTGCCGCTACAATATATCTGTTTATTGTTTGAAAAAAATTCATTCAGGCAATAGAAACTCATAATATCATGTTTAAGTAAAATGACTTGAGTAAAGTGACTAGCTAATTATGCTGTTACATTTTGAAAATTGAGATATAGCAGAAGGAAAAAAGGTGAAGAGATGATAAATTCCATGAATTTTATATTCGTGAGAATGAGTTGGCAGAGAGACTTTGAAGTGACTATTCATTGTAGTACTGATGTTGTAGAAAGTAGGCATTTTATGTAGGATGAAATGAACAAGAGTAGGAAGTTCAGAGCAGTGCTAACACCAGTTGTATCAGTAAGATGGAAAGAAAAAAGTTAGCAAAATTGGAAATTTGTGTGTTTGTGAGAGAGAATATTTGGCTTTAGGGAATCTGACATTGCTGACCGCCATCACACACATGAGAGCAGTATTTAAACCTTGGACAATTTTTGTTGAATTATTAGTTATAAGATTAGTTTAAGATGCTTTCTCATATGATCTATTGTGTAATTTCATTTAAGGTTAGTAAACATTTTAGTGAGACTGCATTTATCTATGGAAAGTCAACAATTATGTTTTGCACTTCCTGGTTAACAGAAAAACTTGTGGACATTCAATACACAGATTAGTGGCATCAAAATCAAAACTGATATTTTGCTGAATACTCTTCTTTTTGAGCAACATTCCGATCAACATCAGTAGGTGGGCTATTTGGTGCATTTTGCACAGGCAGTGCTTAACTTGTACACTATTTCTAACCTGATCTTTGCATTTGGCAACAAATGTGCAGTCCTTTTTATACATTTAAGGAGTCTAATGTTTATTACAAGCAAATGTCCCAAAAAATCAAAGTCCCTGTGGCATGTTGTGAAAGCTTGGTGTAGTTGAGTATTTTTGGGATATGGATTGAATTTTTATTTTAATACCCAGCATCTTTTTTTTTTTTTTGCGTGGCACTGTTGTGCAGATAGTAGAGTATCAATCTTGGAGCATCAGAGATCCAGGCCCAGTCCTGACCTCTGGTGCTGCCTGCTTGGAGATTGCAAGTTGTCCCTGTGATCATCTGAGTTTCTTCTAGGTACTCTAGTTTTCTCCCACATTCCAAAGATGGATGGGTTGGTAGGTTAATTGACTCTATATCATCCCTAATGTGAAGGTGGGGTGGTAGAATCTGGAGGGCGTTGAGAATATAAACAAAAAGTGGGAGTATTGTAAGATTGGTGTAAACTACTGTTTTGTCCAATTGAATATTGGAAATGCAGCATCCTTTTTCTTTGCTTCTCTGACCTTTCCAAACTTGCTTGGTAGCCTCCAATCTTCCATGATCTGCAATATTTAGCCTTATTTAATCTCTATCATTTATTATTTGCTCGTTGTGATGTCCAAACGTATTATCTATCACCAGTAATGTCCAGGAGCGAAAAAGACTACAAAAAGTTGTGACCACTGCCCAGTCCATCACCGGCTTTGCCCTCCCCACCGTCGAAGGGATCTATCGTAGTCGCTGCCTCAAAGGCAGCCAAAATCATCAAGGACCCACACCATCCTGGCCACACACTAAAGAAGGTACAGGAGCCTGAAGACTGTAACGTCCAGGTTCAGGAACAGCTACTTCCCCAGAGCCCAGGCTATTAAACGAATAAGCTCTGAGCTCTGAACTGCAAAAGACTATATTATTATTTGTTATTTGCACTATATTTGTTATTTATTGAACTTTTTCTTTTTTTCCCGTTATATACAATGTTCACATATTCACATATTCTGTTGTGCTGCAGCAAGTAAGAATTTCATTGTCCCGTCCGGGACCTATGACAATAAAACACTCTTGACTCTTTTGACTTGACTCTTGTTGCTGACCTATTTTGGCTCTGGTTTATCGGAGTCTCTGATTTAAAATTTGTTGTCTTGCGTTTTAGTTCTTCTATGTATTTGCACATCCAGATCTTTGTAATCTTTATAAAATTATTGACAAACGCAGTCAATCAACAGTAAACTAGTGTACTTTGATATACTGCAACATGGACTGGCACTGTACGTTTTAACACTCTCATCCTAGCAATCCATAGTTTCTTCAAATACAGAGTACAAACGTTCTGTGAAGTTTATTTATCTTATTATTGCATCTCATCAATCCACAGGTTTAAAAAATAGTGATGCTCTATAACAGGATCAAAATCTCTACTTGCACAAAATTAGGAACAAATTCCTGCAATAAAAAATTGAACAGTATGTTGACCACATAGACACAAGGAACTGAAGATGCCGGTTTACAAAAAAAGACAAAATGCTGGAGTAACTCAGCCGATCAGGCAGCATCTGTGGAGAACATGGGTATGTGACGTTGCAGGTCCGGATCCTTCCTCAGAATGACATGCTGCCTGACCCTCTGAGTTCCTCCAGGACTTTGTTTATCACTCAAGATTACAGCATCTGCAGTCCCTTGTGTCTCCATGTTGATCAAGAACATACTTCATTTTTGGATTTTCTAGTTTTTTAAATTTAATATTTAATGTATTTTGCATCGTGTGTAATATTGTGACAAAATCCAAATTGGTGAATATTAGCTAGCCCATAATCCTGGTTCTTTGAATATCTTTGCAACATAATCAATTCTATTTGGCTTGTTAATTGTCCACATTTTTGGCATGTGGATGTCACAGACAGGATCAGATTTATTGCTGTCTCAAATTGCCCATGAAAAGGTGCTTAAAGACCCATCTTTTTGAAGCACCAATTGTGATGAAAGTGTTGCCACAATACTGTTTCAGAATTAAATTATAATATTGAAAAATGGAAATACTTTCCAGATCACAGAAACCTGGAGGTGTGGTATTTCAATGAACCTTCTACCTTGTCCTTCCAGGTGGCAGAGGTTGCTATTGACTGATGCTATTGACTGATGCTATTGTGCTATTGACTGATGGGCCTTCCCACTTAGGCGACTTTTTAGGCGAGTGCAGGAGACTCTGCGCTTGCTACATGGTCGCCACATGTTCGCTGGTGGTCTTTGGTGAGTCTCCTTCATGGTCGCGAGGAGTTCTCGCATTCTGGGAACTAGTCGCGGTCTCAGTATGGTCGGCGCAAATTTTTCAACATGTTCAAAAAATTTCTGCGACCTAAAATTCGTCGCCATGGAGATAATCGATAATCCTGTAGTTGTAGGTGCAGTAGTAGTGGGGTCGCCATGTAGTTCTAGGTAGTCGAGGATAGTTTTAGTTAATCGCCTATGTTATTCATTTTCATTGGCTCATTAGGGAAAAAATACGTAAGCCGGAGTATTCTGAACCAAGGATAACCGACTGGCGAACATCAGTCTGCCGAACTTCACAGCTGTGTATCTCTGGCTTATTAAAAGTTGTGTGGCCTTACCACAAATTTTATACCTCCCAAAGAAGTTTAAAAAAAAAAACTGGATTCAGACATTACTAATTTTATATGGGACTATAAATCACATAGAATACAAAGAACACACTTGAACAAAGCTAAAGTATTAGGGGGCTTAGCACTCCCTAACTTCATGTATTATTATTGGTCAGTAAATATTAAAAATATGATTCAACTGATGGACAACTCTGCCCAGCAAGTGGACTGGATTGTAATGGAGAGAGAGGACTGCTCCTCTGGAAACATTGGAGCGATCCTCCTCTCACCAATGAAACTGAATAACATAAATTATAACAAAAACCCAATTATACATAGTGCAATCAGAACTTGGAAACAAATAAAACAAAATTTAAAATTAAGAAATCTATTGCTTTTATCTCCAATAGTTAATAACCCTTCGTTTAATCCCTCTATTACAGACAAATCTTTTATACAATGGGATAGACTAGGAATTAAAACGTTCGGTGACTTGTATGAAACTGGAAAATTACTATCATTCCAACAATTACAAATAAAATATAAACTGGGAAATAATCATTATTTTAAATATTTTCAAATATGTGACTATTTGAAAAAATATACAAAAGATCATTATAATAGCCCAGCAGATGTACTGGATGAAGCAATGCAGATAAAAGCTGAATCAGCAAACTTAATATCATATTTGTATAATATTATCTTAAATGTAGAAATACCATCTACGGAAGGTATTAGAAGAGACTGGGAACAAGAATTAGCTATTAAAATCTCAAAGGAAAGGTGGAATGAACATTTATTAAACGTGCATAAATGTTCGATTAATGTAAGACAGTTTAATACAATTTAAAATTTTACATAGATTATATTATTCCAAAACTAAAATTAATAAAATTTTCCCAAATGTATCATCCATTTGTGATAAATGTCAATCTCAAGAAGCTACTATAGCGCACTCATTTTGTTTTCTGTACAAAAATTCAAAAATTTTGGATTGAAATTTTTGAAATCTTTACAAAATTATTTAAAATAAAACTGATACCCAAAGCAGAATGGATTATCTTCGGAACAACGGAAGATAGTCCAGAACTAAATGTGTTCCAAAAGGAATTAATAGACTATGGGTTAATAACTGGAAAAAAGTTAATCCTAAAATTCTGGAAAAACGCTCCAATTCCAACTATAAACATGTGGATTTCAAATATGTTCGAAACATTACACCTAGAAGAGATAAGACTCCTCCTGGCAGGTAAACCAGATCACTTCCACCTGACGTGGTCTGCATTTATAGAATTATTACAAGTATAGGGTGCAAAAGTACTTTAAAATAAAACTGAGGTCAGGTAAGGGGGGATGAAAGCTGGAGAATTGGTATATCCCATTTGCGTGATGCTTACAACAAAGTATTTGTTTTTCTCTTTTCCCTCTTTCTCTTTTTTCTTATTTTTTAGGGTCTATTTCTTAATTCTTTTTTTATTTTTTTATTTCCGTCTTATAGGGTCTTTGTTCTTTTTTGTTGTCACGTTTTTTACACTTTCACTTTTTTCCTTCACTTTCTTCTTTCTCTCAATCTCATCCTTTCCCTTCATTAGTGTAAAAAATGACGGAGTACATTAATTGTAATAAGATATACGTGACGAGTACTAATGTAATTGGTTGTAATGTAATGTACTTCTAAAAAATAAAAAAAATAAAATAAAAAATAAAAATAAATAAAAAGTTGTGTGGCTTCTTAAAAGTTGTCTCCACTCCTTCTCCCCCCCTCTCCCCCCCTTTTTTAAAGGACTTACCGTACACTGTGCTTTAGCCGTCTTAATTACAGCGCCAACCTTCCTGTTCATCGCGGTGTGTGTCTGTATCACCTTGGCGTTGCACCTTGTGAATTTTTTAGACAGGGCAAGCGGGGGGAGCGCTCTCTGAACTGTGTGTGTGTTCCAGTCTGACAGTCGCCGTTCCAGTTGCCGGTTTTTCAGGCGACTGCCGGCAACTTGACAGTCGCCGGCAGTCCGCTGAAAAATTGCCTAAGTGGGACAGGCCCATGAAGGAACTAACAGTTGTGCAATTTGTACACGGTACAAACTGGCCTATGTTCATCCAGAGGTGGAGGGGATGAATGTGTAACATTGGAATGCCAATGAAATGGGGTGTTTTATTGTGAAGGGTGTCAAATTTCTTGATTATTGTTAGACTCATCCAGGTAAGTTGCATAATGTTTCATAATGCTCTTAAATTGTGTTGTGTGGATAGTGAAATTCCTTTGGGGTGTTGAGCTGAATTGCTTGCGTATTGCTTTGTGGGTGGTCCATTTTAGTTTCTGGTCCGAAGCTATCTCAAGGATGTTTAGCATGTTAATAGAGGGATGTTAGAAGTATAAATGCATTTAAGAATCAAGAGTAGGTGTTCCGACTCTTTCTTACTGTTTACGTTGTTGGTGTAACAAATGTTATGTGCAATTTTACTTTGCCAATTATGTTTTAAATTATGATTTTTATTTCGTCTTAAATTATGAAAATTGAAAAGACATTTATAAATCAGATGGACACAGTGCTGGAGTAACAGGCGGTCAGGAAGTATCTCTAGAGAAAATGGATGGTAGACGTTTCGGGTTGGGACCCTTCTTCAGACTAATTGTAGTAAGGAGCGGGGGAGGATTGGAAGCGAGGGGGAAAAAAACAGGATATTTTTTTCTCTTGCTTCCAGTCTTCTTTACCCCACTCTCCTTACTACAATTAGTCCGAAGATGGGTCCCCACCCGAAACGTCACCTATCCATTTTCCACAGGGATACTGCCTGATCTGCTGAGTTACTCCAGCACTTTGTGTGCATCTTTGGTATAAACCAGCATCTGCAGGTCCTTGCATTCATAAATCAGGATGTAAATAATTTTTGAGAACATAATCTAGTTATTTCAAGTACATGGCCTCAAAGAAGAGCAAATAGCAGCATCAAGGATGCTTCATGCTGTACTTTCATAATATTAGAGATTTACCTGTGCTCTACCTCCAGCTGTCATTGTTTCTGAGGCATTATTATTAACGATTTGTTAATAATTCTCTGAAATTTTAAAATTATCACGTAATGTTAACTTGCGTTTTCTCTTTTCAGGTGTTTTTAATTATACACTTTAGGCCTTTGGTGAATTCTTTGGCTGAAGTTATCTTGAATGGGGACCTTTCAATGTTCGGCTTTCATTCAGAGCAGGACGCTTTGAAACACTCAGTAAGTCTTTCTCCTTCCTGTTCAGTAGAGATGGCTATCTAATTCCTCATTGAATGGAGATTTTGTGTTCCGTATAATATCTAATCTTGTTACAAAATTCATGATTTACATGATTCTTGTTCTCAATGTTCACTTGATAGTCTTTACATTTAAATGACTAAGTTCATTTTAATGAAACATTTTTGATAAGTAGTACCTGTATCGGGAGAACGTTATATTGAACAATACTTGGAAAAAAGATGAACATTTAGAGACTGCAGAGTTTCTGCAAACATAACTGTAGAATAGGAGAGACTTTCCTTGAGGGAAAATCTGCAGATGTTTTTGTATACCAATTGCTAAGTGTTTACCATTTATTTTATGATTAGAAAATCAATTCTATCATTCTTAAATGTTTTGACAGCTGTTTGGAAGAGAGCAGTTTAAAAAAAATAGATTTTGCTTTGGCAAAATAATTTTTAAAATTATTTATAATAGTGAATATTAAAATGAAGTATATAAGATCATACACCATTCATGACCAGCTCTATCTGAGCATGAGGTAGTTTATCCTTAAATAGAATGCCAGAAATGGATTGTAGCGGACAGATGAGACTGCAGATGACTGTATCTAGAGCAAACTGTTGGGGAAACTCAACAGGTTAGGCTGCAACTGTAGAAGGAAATGGATTGTTAACTTTGTAGTCGAGACCCTTCATTTAGACAAGAGGAAAGTATAAAGAACTGAGGTGGAGGGGTAGGGATAAAAGGTGGATCCCGGTGAAGAGGGGTTAATTGGGAAATGGAGTTGGATAGGGGACAGAAGGATGGAGATGGCGACGGGCTGGGAGGTTATAAGGGGAGACAACAAAGGGCTGCAGATTATAGAATCGGATAAAAGTTGGAATATTGGTAAGCAAAGGGAAACGGTGAGACGGAATAGGGAACTTAGTGGGAGGAGTGTGTAGGTGATGGGCAGATGGAGTAGGTGGGCAGGGAGAAAGAAATTGGTTGATAGGGAGCTGATGGAGGTTTCCAATGAAGAGGGGTATGTAAGAGGACCTGGGTAGATCAGGAGAGAGAAAGGGACATAGAGTGTAATCTTTTCTTGATAATCACTGCCACTAACTCTAGTAGATTTTGGATTATGCTTGACATATTTGTTTACAGAAAGTGACAAACATTTTAATTTGTAAATTGTAACTATTCTGCTGTGACATTTGCACATTTTATTTTAGTTATTTTTAGCCAAATGCAGCATTTTCCTCCCCTTATTTGAATTTCTGTTGAACAGATTATGTTGGTCCCTGGAGTGGGATTGACTGCATGGCTAGAAATGTACAGTGCCCTCCATAATGTTTGGGACAAGGACCCATCATCTATTTATTTGCATCTGTACTCCACAATTTGAGATTTGTAATAGAAAAAATATCACATGTGGTTAAAGTACACAATGTCAGATTTTATTAAAGGGTATTTTTATACATTTTGGTTTCACCATGTAGAAATTACAGCAGTGTTTATACATAGTCCCCCCATTTCAGGACACAATAATGTTTGGGACACATGGCTTCACAGGTGTTTGTAATTGCTCAGGTGTGTTTAATTGCCTCCTTAATGCAGGTATAAGAGAGCTCTCAGCACCTAGTCTTTCCTCCAGTCTTTCCATCACCTTTGGAAACTTTTATTGCTGTTTATCAACATGAGGACTAAAGTTGTGCCAATGAAAGTCAAAGAAGCCATTATGAGACAGAGAAACAAGAATAAAACTGTTAGAGACATCAACCAAATCTTTGGTTTACCAAAATCAACTGTTTGGAACATCATTAAGAAGAAAGAGCACTGGTGAGCTTGCTAATCGCAAAGGGATTGGCAGGCCAAGGAAGACCTCCACAGCTGAAGACCTCCACAGAAGAATTCTCTCTTTAATAAAGAAAATCCCCAAACACCTGTCTGACAGATCAGAAACACTCTTCATGAGTCAGGTGTGGATTTGTCAATGACCACTTTCCACAGAAGACTTCATGAACAGAAATACAGTGGCTACACTGCAAGATGCAAACCACTGGTTAGCCACAAAAGTAGGATGGCCAGGTTACAGTTTGCCAAGAAGTACTCATCTGTGAAACACGGTGGTGGGGATGTTATGGCCTGGCATGCATGGCTGCTGAAGGTACTGGCTCACTTATCTTCATTGATGATACAACTGCTGATGGTAGAAGCATAATGACTTCTGAAGTGTATAGACACATCCTATCTGCTCAAGTTCGAACAAGTGCCTCAAAACTCATTGGCCGACAGTTCATTCTACAGCAAGACAATGATCCCAAACATACTGCTAAAGCAACAAAGGAGTTTTTCAAAGCTAAAAAATGGTCAATTCTTGAGTGGCCAAGTCAATCACCTGATCTGAACCCAATTGAGCATGCCTTTTATATGCTGAAGAGAAAACTGAAGGGGATTAGCCCCCAAAAAAAGCACAAGCTAAAGAAGGCTGCACTACTGGCCTAGCAGAGCATCACCAGAGAATACACCCAGCAACTGGTGATGTCCATGAATTGCAGACCTCAAGCAGTCATTACATGCAAAGGATATGCAACAAAATACTAAACATGACTACTTTCATTTACATGACATTGCTGTGTCCCAAACATTATGGTGCCCTGAAATGGGGGGAACTATGTATAAACACTGCTGTAATTTCTACATGGCAAAACCAAAATGTATAAAAATGGCCTTAATTAAAATCTGACAATGTGCACTTTAACCACGTGTGATTTTTTCCTATTACAAATCTCAATCTGCGGAGTCAATTGACTTGGGTTACTCTTTTTGTTTACCGGTTTTACAAATGATGTATAAAGCATTATGAGAGCAGGAATTTATTTAAGAAAGTCTTTTCAAATTCTGTTAACTGCTACCATGAAAGCATAAGGTAAGGACAAAGCAGGTTAATCATTATCTTCAAGAAAATATCATGACTCTCTTCATTCGTCAGAAACAGTCCACTGAGATTATCTATCTGGGAGCAACAATTAAATTGCAAACCCACTTTGTTATGCACTCAATTTTGAGGAATGTGGGAAATATCCACCTCCCAGTGGAACTCTGACAAAATCATCTTTCAGTTGAAATGTCCTAAGGGGAGTGGGAGGGGACCAAATTTCTCAGTAAAGTGTCATCAATAAAGTCCCATCAACTCTAATCTACTAATATTCTTCTTCTGCTTTCTTGCTTCTCTGACCCTCCCTCTGACGTAGCTTTTTCCAACTCCACTGACTAACTCTTCATCTGAAACGAAGGTCTGTATTATTTTTTGAATATTTATAACCATAATTCGTTTATTCAACAGGTTTTGGCATGAATTGATAAATGGCTTTTAAAGCCAAATGTTTTGTGTTTACGATTGTATTCCTGTTATTCAGTTACATGCTCAGTATATATCAACATGAACTCCGAGGTATTTTTTCCATGCTAATTTTAAATAAAATGAAGTAACAGAGGTAAAATAGTTTGTTTGCGAAAAGATAGACAGGATTTCAGATTTCAGTTTGAAGAAGGGTCTCGACCCGAAACGTCTCCCATTCCATCCCTCTAGAGATGCTGCCTGTCCCGCTGAGTTACTCCAGCTTTTTTGCGTCTATCTTCGGTTTAAACAAGCATCTGCAGTTCCTTTCCGGACAGGATTTATATGATGGAAATGGAAAAACAAAACATTGGACTCACCCGAGTTATTCTTGAAAGAAACAAGAATTAAATGGTAAAAGTTCCGTGGAAATAAATTAATATTTTTATAAATAGAACCATGTAAATCTAGCTTGGATATGTTAGGGTCATAGATTTGTACAGAAGGGAAACGCTATCTTCAGCCCAACTTGTCCATGACAACCAGGTTGCCTACCAGAACTTGTCCCATTTGGCCCGTGTCCCTCTCAACCTTTTCTATCGGTGTACTTGTTCAAATGTCTTTTAACCATAAATGTATTTGTAACAATTGACAACATTATCTTTATCGGGTTCTGTTGAAATGATGAGGGATGCAAGTTCAAAATTGTTGTCACACAGAGACCACTTCTGGCACAGATTGCTTTGTAATAATTCAGTCATCTTGGTGGATGTTATCAGTGTACATTTGGAGCAATGGCTGTTCCAGACCAATGAAAGGACAGGCATAGCTGGGTCCCATGCAAGTGCCTATGGCTACACCTTCAACTTGATGAAAGTGAGAGGAGTTGGAAGAGAAGTTGTTGAAGTTGAGGACAAGTTCCGTCAGGCGGAAGAGAACGTTATTGGAGGGAAACTGGTTGGGTCTCTGGTCAAGGAAGAACCAGAAGTCCTTGAGACCTTTCTAGTGGGGGATAGAGGTATAAAGAGACTGAACATCCTTGGTAAAGATGAGGCAATGGGGCCTAGGAATTGAATTCAAGAGTTGAATCAAGGTATTTGGAGATGAGTTCTGTTGGGTAGAAGCTGAGGAAACAATGGGACTGCTAGGGCAGTCCTATTTGTGTATTTTGGAAGGAAATAAAAGCGGGCAGAGTGGGGCTGGGGAACTACAAGGTTGGATGCTGCAGAGGGAAGATCGCCAGAGGTGATGAGATCAGTAATGATTAAGCCGTTTAACATTTGGAAAATACCACAGCCACAAACTGGAGAGTTTGAAACCGTTCTTGTTAATAAGATGTTTTAATAAGGCCATGGTAAAAGTAGGGTTGTTTTTTTGTGGAGGAGGGAGGTTATGGAGAGGAGGGAGATTCTTGAAGGAGAAGTGAATTATGAGTACATTGAGAGAAGTCAAATATTAAATGCTGTTCAGCATGACGTGATCATAACTACTCCCTGGTCTTAATATAATAATTGAATTTGTGGGAGATAGTCATGCTATGCAATATCATAACTTTTATTCCTGTTACTTGAACATGGATGCTCTACAGATTTCCATTGGATCTGTGCAATGCCTAATTTCATCCAGAAGCTATGCTTAGTACAGTTGTGATGTACTATAATTCATAAACTATAGGGTACAGTAAAAGCCCATGGTTATAGTACCACACATGAAATGAATAAATTGGTACATAAAGTTAACATTGGTTCAAAATATTTCAAGTGTCAATCAAAAATATTGTTTTGAAACCAGCGATTTAAAAATGAATCAATTTTTTTATTAAGAATGGAAAGTATCGATATGTTGCTTCAAAGTGCCATAATTTGGGTGAGATATACTGTAATTTCATTTTTGGTCTAGGTGTAAAATATTTGTGTAAGAATTTTTGACATGAATTGAATAATGAAAGTGGAACCTTGTACAAGAGCACTATGTATTCGTCGTGATGGATACTCAAAAATATCATGTTGTGAAAATCATATTCATTGTGTCATTAATTTTGAAGAAGCCCTTCAGGTGTGTTGACAAGAGAGAGTAGTTCCATTTGCCCATCATCCTCTTCCCATCTGGGGTTCTACCTTTTACCTCTATCCCACTTTTCCATGTACTGTTGCCATACACTGGCAATCTTTCCTGTTCCCTCAGGCCCGATGCGGGGTCACGACCGGAAACATCGACATATCGTTTTGCCTCCACAGATGCTGCTTGACCCACTGAGTTGTCCCAGTGTTCTATTTGTTTCCCCCGCTGTGTGTAGTTTAATACATTCATAGGATGTGGATGTTACTACCAAGGCCACATCTATTGCCTGTCTTTTACACTAATTGCCTATTACACTGGTCAGTTATAAGTGGGTGGGAGTCGTGCAAAGGGCAAACTGGGTAAGCATGGAAAGTTTCCTTCCCTGAAAGGCGTAGTGAACCTGATGGGTGTTTGTGACAACCTGTAAGTTTTGTGTTCTCTGATTCAACCTTTCCATTCCAAATCCATTTAATTATTCAGATTCAGATTCAACTTTATTGAATTGAAATTATAGATTGGAACAATATTTGGAATAAATATTTTCCTACTTTGGTTTCATCTTTAAAGATGCATTATTTATGAAGATATATTTCACTTAAAAGTTGATAAGTATGGTCAGCTGAAAAAAATTCTAATTTAACCCATATATTTTTACTTCTATGCATATAATGCCACAGGTATTAAATGGAAAAACTAGCTCATTGCATGCAACACATTTGTCTTGGTGACTGGAGTAAATTAATGGACAATACAAAAGGCAATGCTTACAAATGAGAATTTGGCTATGCAACCCCTATAATAATTCTTTCAAGATTTTTTTTCAATATAGCTACGTTTTTCAGCTTTAAGAAGCAATTTATTTTCAATTATTTTTCTTTGTAGAGATTAACGACCCACAGTTCACGGTACCATATATTTGGCTGTGTTTAATTAATAGTTCTGTGGATCTGTAAATGCTGATTTGCAGTATTTGGATCTGTTAGTCATAAATTGTTGTTGGTTATTAACAGATATTAAATGCTCTTTATAAAGAGTCTTGTGAGGTTTTGAGGAATCCGTGATAATTTAGATGCCATGATCTTGTGTGCTTGCATTAAAATCCATGGTTTGATATGTTGCAGCCTTTACTTTGGTTCATTACCTTTTAATTTGACTTTTACTCCATGATTTAAAAATTTGTTATTTCTGTCAAGGCAATTGCTCTTTTTTATTATGTGGATATTGTCATAGAGTGGTACAGCACACACATGGGCCTTTTGGCCTGCTATATCCATGCTGACAATTTCTGCCCATCTACACTAATCTGTTTTGCCTGAATTAGAACTGTATCATCTTGAACGTAGTAATTGTATTTGATTCCACCTCCTACTGTAGCAGTACTTTCCAGATATCAACCATTCAGTGTAAAACAAAACTAACCCTCGGATCCTCTTTAAAACTTTCACCTTCAACCTAGCCCTCTTGTTTTTGAAAATGTGATTATGGGACAGAGATTTTGACTATCCAATGTATGCCTCTCATAATGGTGTACATTTCTTTCTGATCACCCTCGGGGCCTTTTGCTCCAGGGAAAACAAGGCCAGCCTATGCAATAACTAAAAACTTCTGATCCAAGTGATATCCTGCTGAATCTTCTCTCTAGTCTCTCAATGAGATACGATTCTTTATAATGTGGTGGCCAAGGCTGCATACAGTACTTACATCTGTGGTCAAATGCGTGAGGGACCTAGGGGTACAGCTAAAATCAATCAATCAATCATTCAACCTTTATTGTCATCTTGCAAGCAACAGTTGTACAGTGCAAAATGAAAAGACGTTTCCCAGGGAATACCGGAGCATCGCACATGAAATTTAAAACATTTCACACATAATAACACTAAAAACAATCCAGTCCCTGATGGAACAGTATAAATAGTTAAAAAGTAGGTAAAACAACAACGTTAAAATACAGTAAAACCAATCATAAACATGTCCGGGGCAGCTGATTTGAGTGGCCAGTGCCAGTTATTGAAGTTCTCTAAAATTGGTGACACAGGTAGACAGGATGGTGAAGTAGATTTTGGCCTGCTTCCCTTCATTGTTTGGGGCACATATAGGAGTGGAATGTCATGTAGCAACTGTACAAGTCATTGGTGAGATCACACGAGGAGTATTGTGCGCAGTTCTAGTCACCCAGCCACAGGAAGGATGTCGTTAAGCTGATAAGGGTGCAAACAAAAAAATCACAAACATATTTCTGGCAGTTGAGGGTTTGAGTTGTAAAGAGAGAAGAGATAGGCTGGGACTTTTTCCTTGGAGCATAGGAGGTTTGAGTGTGGCTTCATAGAGGTATATTAAATTACGAGGGGCATGGAGTAGAGGGGCAACTTTTTCACACAGAGTGGGGTATATGGAACAAGCTGTCAGAGCAAGTTGTAGAGGCAGGTACAAGTACAATGTTTAAAAGACATTTGGACAGGTACATGGGATACCCCTGGCAATATGTGACCCCAAGCACAGTCACCTGAGGGGAGGCAGGTCTTCAGCTGATCAGCATTGCCCTGCACAATGGCTATACCTCTTGTAGCCCATGCAGAGCAATTCCTTGAATCGTTGTATCCCATCCTTATTTCCCTATGGCATTACAAATTATTCCCTTTCCCCATCAATCTCCTACCTATTTTTTTTAAAACCTTCTCTAAGTAATTTACAATAGCCAAATAACCTATGAGCGTGTCGTTGGTATATAGGAGGATACCAGACTGTGCCAAGGAAGGCATGTCATCTTGAATACAACATGAAAACTCCATGCAGGGTCAGGATTGAACCCATGTCACAGGAACTGTGAGCTGTGCAAACTGTGTACCATCCTGCCACCTTGTGCTCATCATTTCTGTTTGTAAGAAGTCAGTTCTGTCCCATGTTGCCAGGATTGGAGATGAAGCTTTCTCCCCTATTAATACTGACACCAGGCAAAGCATTCCTGCCTTTGCCCATTGTTCTTATCAATGGTCATTTGCGCATTGGTATTGATTTATTATTGTCATGTATGCCAAGATACAGTGGAAACCTTTATTTTAAGTGCCATCAGGCAAATCAAATCGTACACGAATACAACATGTAGTATAAAAAGAGG
The DNA here is from genome assembly GCA_038087875.1 of Malacoraja senta. NCBI lineage: Eukaryota > Metazoa > Chordata > Chondrichthyes > Rajiformes > Rajidae > Malacoraja > Malacoraja senta. The sequence continues at coordinate 52,874,505 of CM075981.1, forward strand.
AAGGAACAAAATAAAGTGTTACAGCTACAGAGAAAGTGCAGATAAAAATAAGTTCAAGGGTAGCCATGAGATAAATTGGGAGAACTGACATACTTATGAGAGATCCGTTCAAATCTAATAACACCGGGGAATATGCTGTTCTTGAATCTGGTGATACTGTTTTAAATCCTTTGTACCTTTTGACTGACAGGGTGGGGAGAAGCGAGAATGATCAGAGTGCGCGTGGTCTTTGTTTATGTTGGCTGCTTCCCTGAGGCAGCATGGTGTAGATGGGAAGAGTGGTTTGTGTAATGGACTGGGCTGCCTTCATAACTACAGTTTATTGTGGTCTTGAGCAGAGCAGTTGCCAAATCAAGCAGTGATGCTTTCTACAGGGCATCTATAGAAATTGGTAAGAGTCATTGGAGACATGCCAGATGTCCTTATGCCCCTTATGGCGGTGTAGCAGGAAGTTGGGACCGCGCGTGGACCGCCAGAGTGCGCATGGCCCGCGGGGTCAGTCCCACGCAGATCGCCGGAACCGTATGTAGTTGGTCCCGACACCGCACGGTGCTCAGAAAAACTGACACTGTCCAAAAATGTCGGCCTGCCGCCCATCCGCCGCCTGTACGCCGCGAGCACCGCCTGTACGCCGCGAGCCGTCTCGACGTCATCGCGTAGCGTTGCGCGATGACGTCATCACCCGACACCGCGCGACGTCCATTCGCAGTTGGCCCGTGGGACAGGCCGTGCGGTGATCACCCAGCATACGCGCGGCAACAGCTTCCGGTAAGGTTGAACTTGCCGCATGCTCGTGGGACGCATCCGCGCGGCGCTCCTGCGGCATACGCGCGGCGCTCCCGCGGTAGCCGCGTGGTCCCCGCTTCCGGGGATGCCGCGCTTCACCGCCAGTAACCGCCTGCCCATGGGACAGGCCATTAGTCTTCGGAGAAATCCGAGGTTTTGGTGCATTTTCTCCGCCATAGCCTCAATGTGGTTGGACCACAACTAATTGTTGGTGGTATTTATGTCCAGGAACTTGCAGTTCTCGACCATCTCCATTTCATCACCATTAATGCAAACCGGGGCATGGAGACCATGTGGTTTCCTCAAGCTCATGACAAGCTTTTTTCTTTTGCTGACATTGAGGGAGAGGTTGTCTTGACACCATGCTACTAAATTCCGAATCTCCTTCCCATACTCATTGTTCAACTTCTGCACATTAAGTTGGTGTCAACTACAAACTTGTAAAAGCAGTTGGTGAAGAATGAGGCACAGTAGTGTATAGGGAGTATAGTCGGTGGTTGAGAGTGCAGCTGTGGGGGGCACAGTTGTTGAGAGTTATTGTGGAGGCTATTTGGTCGCCTCTCCTTGGTGATTGTGGTCTGTGGGTTAGGAAGTCATGGATTCAGTCACAGAGGGTGTTGCTGAGTGCTAGTTCCAGGAGTTTGGGGATGAGTTTGGGTGGAATTATGTTGTAGGCTGAGCTTAATAGATAGTATTTTGACATGGCTGTTCTGAATATCTTGATGTTCCAAGGATGAGTGTTGGGCCTGCAAAATAGTGTCTGCTTGAACCTGTTCCATGCTGTTGTACCAGAGTTTGGCCTGATGCTTGGCACCTCTGCCGAAGGACTTGCACCAGTAAATTGCCCATCACTCACTGCAGAGCTGCTGCCTATGAGGACTGCTGTTGAGCAGGCTGGGATAAGCGTGGCAGCCAGTCAGCGCTTAGATATGGAGCTCCATGCTGAACCCTGGCTGGCATGGTAACCATGGACATTGCTGGGAATTGGCTTTTTTAAAAATAGACTGTCTGGATCTTACAAGCGCTCTAAACCTTTTCCAGGTGTATGATTGAAAGCAGCTTCTCTCCCTCTCTTTGCTTGGCTGCATAAGTGTCAGCAACCCTGCCCAAAGGTGTTAGGTGGCTATTGAAGCAATCACTGTGGACAAACTTCCATGCTTGGAGAAAGCAGTACAGCGTGCATTCACTGACTTAACCGAGCACTGCTTAGATTGCCACCAGCAGACGCTCTCCCTCAACATCTGGTTTGGAGATTCCACTGGGATACTGAGTTTCCATGCAGTGCAGTGTAACAGCAACGGCCAACTACCCACTCATCCACTCCTCCCTCCAGCACTCCTCCACCAGCACCATCGCATGTTGTACAGGAGGCTATCACATGGCGAATGAACAGTTGCTCAAGGTCAAATGTCCTGGAAGGCGATCAGAAGAAATGACCTATTGCACTATTTGGAATTTGTTGTGGTGGTTGTAAAACCAATTCCTCTATTTGTCAAAGTACTAATGTGCACTTGGTTGCGTGGAGTGTTCTTCAGATTTAACAATTGCTTTTTAAAAATATATATATGTTTAGGTTTGCCCAGGGAAATCACAGTACGAAAATGAAACTAATTGGTGCCAAATCTACGAACAACTTTAAAAAAAATGTAAATGCTAATTCACACTTATGAAGGCAAGCTCGCCGCCTAATAGTCATGTTTATCTTTCTTAGTTTGGTCTGGGCCACTCCTGTCCTCGATGTGTGGCTTCCTATTTACAAAGAAAGAAAACATTAGCCTTTGTTGACATTAACTTTCTGATGGTCATCTTCTTAATGTTAATAACATAAATAAGAACCCAAATATAGAAATGGGTGTAGGTTGCTTGACTCCTCAAGCCTGCTCCTTTGTTCAATATGATCACGATTGATCCGATGATTCCCACATAAACTGGTTATTTTATCTTGCTATTTAAAATCAGTTGATCCCTGCCTTGAAGATACTGTACAGAGTGAATGATCCATGGACCTTTTGAAGTAGAGAATTACAAAAATTTGAAACCTATACATAAAGAAATTTGAATCCTGAATGGCTAGTTCCTTGTATAGACTGTGCACAACCCCACTCACACTAGATGTTACACTCTCCAGCTAGAGAAAACCACCGTTTGGCATCTATTGCATCCGTTCTCTCATGATTAAAACCTAAATGATTTTGAATTGAAATTTGAATTGAAAACATAGGAGTTGTTTTTCACATATTCCAAAAATTTGTAGGAGCACTTTAGATTTTTAAAATTATACTAACTTTTGGTGGATGCTAGACCATTGCGTTTGTGTGACTATAAATTTGTTGTGGACAAATACGTTTTATTCTTCTGCAGTGTTTATAGGTTTATCTCTGAATATGACAGGAAAATTGAATTGAAAGTTTGTACTTCTAAATTAACATCTAACGTTGAGTCGAGAATTGTTTTAATGCAGAACCTGGAGACGTTTTGCAACAAAGCTGGTAGAGGTGTATTGTTTTATTTGGATTGCGATAGTTCAAGATACCGTAAGCCAGTACACCAGCTGCAAGCAAAAACAGAAATCTTATCTGCAAATTGATCGACTAAGCATCGCAGTTGCAGGACCATTCCAATGCATGATTCTTTGCTGCTTGTCTTTTATCTGAACCTCCACTGTGATTTGAAACATCAAGACCTCGTATTTTTTAACTTGTGAAAGAGTCGGGCAGTCTGATATTTAACAGTGCAAAGCAGGGCCATGGGTATGTGCACCGTTTTTTCACGTCCCAAATCCAGTTGAAACTGAACCATTTCCCACGTAGAAAATGCTGCTTTTTTTTAAAAACATGCTACTAAAGAGAGATTAAATTGGCAAGGAATACAATCCAGTGCAGGAGTCAGTGACAGCAGATAGACAGACAAGAGCACAGCAGGGTGCAAGGATAGGCAATTGGATTAAATTGCATTTATTTCAATGCTAGAGGCCTTTCAGGTAAAGTGGGTGTGGACAGACTGGGACATTATATCCATTATGGAAATCTAGCTAAGGGAGGGACAGCATCGGCAGCTCAATATTCGAGGGTTCAGGCCGTACCGTTGAGATAGAGGTGGGGATAAAAAATGGTGGGTGAATATTGGGGAACATCATGGCATATCGTCCGAGATAACATTACGAGTGGTTGTCCAATGAGGCTATATGGGTGGAGCTGAGAAAGAAAAGGGGGATGTTTAAGAAGGAACTGCAGATGCTGGAAAATTGAAGGTGGACAAAAATGCTGGAGAAACTCAGCGGGTGAGGTAGCATCTATGGAGCGAAGGAAAAAGGTGACGTTTCAGGTCGAGACCCTTCTTCAGACTGATGTGGGGGTGGGTGGGGGGGGGCGGGAAGAAGAAAGGAAGAGGCGGAGACCGTAGGCTGTGGGAGAGCTGGGAAGGGGAGGGGAAAGAGGGACGGCGGCACGCACACCCCCATCCACATTAACGGGACGGAGGTGGAACCCAGCTTCAGGTTCCTGGGGGTCAACATCTCCGATGACCTCTCTTGGACCCACAATACCTCAACTCTGGTCAAGAAGGCTCACCAGCATCTCTGCTTCCTGAGGAGACTAAAGAAGGTCCATCTGTCTCCTCAGATTCTGGTGAACTTCTACCGCTGCACCATCGAGAGCATCCTTACCAACTGTATCACAGTATGGTATGGCAGCTGCTCTGTCTCCGACCGGAAAGCACTGCAGAGGGTGGTGAAAATTGCCCAACGCGTCACCGGTTCCTCACTCCCCTCCATTGAGTCTGTCCAAAGCAAGCGTTGTCTGCGAAGGGCGCTCAGCATCGCCAAGGACTGCTCTCACCCCAACCACAGACTGTTTACCCTCCTACCATCCGGGAGGCGCTACGGTTCTCTCCGTTGCCGGACCAGCAGGTCCAGGAACAGCTTCTTCCCTGTGGCTGTTACACTACTCAACACTGTACCTCGGTGCTGCCAATCACCCCCCCCCCCCCCCCCCCGGACACTCCTCCCACCAGGAAAAATACTATGATTGTATGCACGTAAATAGATTTATTTATTGCTCATATTTATGTCGCTCTTCTAGGGAGATGCTAACTGCATTTCGTTGTCTCTGTACTGTACACTGCACATTGACAATAAAGTTGAATCAGAATCTGAGAAAGCAGGGACTACCTGAAATTGGAGCAGTCAATGTTCATACCGCTGGGGTGTAAACTACCCAAGCGAAATATGAGGTGCTGCTCATCCAATTTACGGTGGTCCTCACACTGGCCATGGAGGAGGCCCAGGACAGAAAGGTCGGATTCAGAATGGGAGGGGGAGTTGAAATGCTGAGCCACCGGGAGATCAGGTTGGTTATTGCGAACTGAGCGGAGGTGTTGTAGAGCAGCTGACACCTAGAGCAGCGGATGCAATAGATGAGGTTGGAGGGGGTGCAGGTGAACCTCTGCCGCACCTGGAAAGACTGCTTGGGTCCTTGGATGGAGTCAAGGGGGGAGGTAAAGCAACAAGTGTAGCATTCCTTGCAGTTGCAAAGGAAAGTACCAGGAGAGGGGGTGGTTTGGGTGGGAAGGGACAAATTGACCAGGGATTACGGAGGGGGCGGTCTCTGTGGAAAGCCGAAAGGAGGGAAGATGTGGCCAGTGGTGGGATCCCATTGGAGGTGGTGAAAATGTCAGAGGATTATCTGTTGTATGTGATGGCTGGTAGGGTGGAAGGTGAGGACAAGGGGGACTCTGCCCTTATTGCGAGTGGGGGGATGGGGAGTGAGAGCAGAGTTACGGGGTCTGGAAGAGACCCTCGTGAGAGCCTCATCTATAGTAGAAGAGGAGAACCCTCGTTCCCTAAAGAATGAGGACATCTCCGATGCCCTGGTTTGGAACACCACATCCTGGGTGCAGATGCGGCATAGACGGAGGAATTGGGAGTAGGGGATGGAGTCCTCACAGGAAGCTAGGTGGGAAGAAATGTAGTCCCAATAGCCATGGGAGTCAGTGGGTTTATAGTATAAGAAAAGGGGGATCACTTTGTTGGGATCATGCTGAATGTTGGCCCCTAAATAGTCGATAAAATTAAATAAATAAATATGACAGGAGATTGTTATCACTGCAATACTATTATGGTTGTCATTGTTGGGGATTTTATCTTTCCCAGTAGAGACTTAGATTGCCATAATGCCAAAACCATGGACGGGGTGGAATTTGTCAAGTGTGTTCAGGAAAATTTCCTCAACAATATGTCGAAGGCCCGACAAGGTATAGAGCATAGTCTAACCTACACTTAGAGAATTGGGCAGGGATTGAAGAGTCAGTCAGTGAGCAATTTGGGACTGGCAACCACATTTCTATTAGCTTTAAAATAATTTTGGATAAGGACAGAGCTAGGCCTGAAGTTCTAATTTGAGGCAAGGCCTACTTTGATTGTGTTAGACAGGAACTTTCAAAAGATAATTGGAGTAGTTTGTGGGTAAAAGAACTTTGAGAAAGTGGGATGCTTTTAAAAGTGTGATATTGAGAGTTTAAGGTATGCATGTTCTTGTTAGCATGAAGAGCAAGGAGAGAGAAACATAGGGTGGCTGATGGTGTTGACCGGAATGAATAAGTAGGGTGGAAAAATCAAGACAGTTAATAACTCACTGGCTGTTTGAGATGTATAGAACCAGAGAGGGAACGTGAACACTATAGAACAGGAACAGGCCCGTTGGCTCACATTGTCTGCATCAAATATAATGTTAAGATAAAGTAATCTCCTACCTGCATGTGATCCAAATCCCTTCATTCCCTGCATGTTCATGTGCCTATAAAAAATACTATTATCGTATTTGCTTCTACAAGCATCCTGGCAACACGTTCTAGGCATCCATCACTCTGTAGAAAAAAAACTTGCCCTTTAAGTTTTCCCCTCTCATCTAAAGCTAATGCCTTCTAGTCTTTGACATTTGTATCCTGGTTGGAAAAGGGGATTGACTGTCCCTGTCTATGCCTTTCATAATTTTATATATTTTCGTCAGGTCTCCCCTCGGCCTCCAACACTCCAGAGAAAACCTGGTGTTGGAGGCCGAGTGGAGACCTGACAGAAGCCCAACCTCTCCTTATAGCAAATGCCTTCTAATCCAAGCAGCATTCCGGTAAACCTCTTCCAGACCCTCTCCAAAACTTCCACATCCTTCCTCCAATGGGATGACCAAAACTGCACACAATACTCTAAATGTGGCCTGACCAAAGTCCTATAAAGCTGCAATGTAACTTTCTTACTCTTCTCCTCAATGTCCTGTGCAGTGAAGGCAAGCTTGCCATTCTGTACTTGTATAGCCCTTTTCAGGGAGTTGTTAACATGGACCACAAGATCCTTATGTAAATGAATGCTGTTAATGGTTTTGACATTAACTACATACTTTCCCCTTTCATTTAACTTCCTAAAGGGCATCATCTCACACTTGCTTGAATTAAACTTAATCTTCCATTTCTCTGCAAATTCTGCGACTGATCTATATCCGACTGTAAACTTTGGCAACAGTCCACACTGTTCTGCAACTCAATCAATTTTGGTGTCATCTGCAAATCTGTAACAAACAACAGAGGGCCAGCACCGATCACTACAGAACTCCACTGGTCACAGACCTCCAGCCAGAATCACACCCTTCCACCTCAAACCTCTGTCACTTATGAATAAACTAGTTCTGAATCAGAATAACAAAGTCACCGTGGATCCCACGCATTTTAATCCTCTGGATCAGCCTATCATGAGGCACTTCATCAAATGCCCTACTAAAATCCATGTAGACAACATCAACTGCCCTACCCACATTTATCAGCTTTGTCACTTCCTCCAAAAACGCAATCAAGTTCGTAAAACATGACCTGCCTTGAGCAAAACCATGTAGACTGTCCCCGATTAGCACTTTCTCTTCCAAGTTAGAGTAAATTCTTTTACGAAGAATCGTCTCCAACAGCTTCCCATTCATTAACGTGAGGCTCACCTGCCATAATTTGCCCGATTATCCCAACTTCCATTCTTAAACAATAGAACAACATGGGCAACTGTCCAGACTCCGGGACCTCACCTGTGGCTAGAATGACACAAAGCTGGGTGGCATTGTGAACTGTGAGGAGGATGCTATGAGAATGCAGGGTGACTTGGACAAGTTGGGGAAGTGGGCAGATGCATGGCAGATGAAGTTTAATGTGGATAAATGTGAGGTTATCCACTTTGGTATCAAAAACAGGAAGGCAGATTACCATCTAAATGGCTTCAATTTGAAAAAAGGGGAAGTAGAACGGGATCTGGGAGTCCTTGTTCATCAGTCTATGAAAGTAAGCATGCAGGTACAGCAGGCAGTGAAGAAAGTGAATGGCATGTTGGCCTTTATAACAAGAGGAGTCGAGTATAGGAGCAAAGAGGTCCTTCTGCAGTTGTACAGGGCCCTAGTGAGACCACACCTGGAGTATTGTGTGCAGTTTTGGTCCTCTAATTTGTGGAAGGACATTCTTGCTATTGAGGGAGTGCAGCATAGGTTTACA
>CM075981.1:52883005-52926208 GCA_038087875.1 Malacoraja senta
ACAACAAAGTAATAGTATAGATTTGAGGAGTAATTTTAAAATATAAATACAGAGGGTAATGCACTACCAGAAAAGGTGATAAATCGAATACACCTATTCTATTTGAGAGGGATTTAGACAGACCCTTAAATAAGCAAGGCAAAGTAGGATATTGTCCTAATGCAGGCAAATGGGATTACAGTAGATGGGCAAAAAGATAAGCATGTAATCAATTCTCTGCTATACAACTCTGATTTTGTAGAATGTCACTTAAATAAATCTGCATCTGAAATACAAATGTACTCATGGTAGACTGCTTCCCACAGCTGGGTAAAGCTTTTTTGGGAACTGTTCAGAATAAATACTTGAGACTTCTCTATCTTAGCTTTTATAAGTAGCTTTCTGATGTTTTTTTGTAGTCTTGGGTAAGCACAGCCTCCCATTTCCCGTTTTTATTGCCCATTTCTTGATTCCAAATTCTCAAAATTGGAGTTTAAAAAAAATTTAAAACTCACTTGTTCCAGATCTAGTTGAATAGATTGTGACAGGATGTGGTTTTGCATCTGTGATTCTCCACACAATTACTGCATCATCTCAGCCTGCTATTGAGGGTGGTTGCCGAGCAGAGGCCAGGTGCTCCAACACAGGAAGATGGGAGTTAGTCACTTAGACACATTTCCAGATATGAAGTGATGTTTAAATAATCCTGCCAGCAAACTGCCTGCGTTTTTGATATTGTGAGGCAAACGTGATCCTGGTAGTGTAGTACTCCCTAGTGTAAATGGCTTGGTACGAAGTCGATGAAAGTCATCACATTAATCTGGATAGAGGAGGAGGTGTAAAATTAATGGCTACTAAAATGCACAATTATATCAAATAATAATTGTGGGGCTGGGGGAGTTATGGCCTGGGCATGTATGGCTGCTGAAGGTACTGGCTCACTTATCTTCATTGATAATACAACTGATAGTAGTAGCATAATGAATTCTAAAGTGTATAGACACATCTTATCCTTTAAAAAATAACAATTCCTCCAGTTTGATGACCTCGAAAAGATCATCCACACATTCATCTCCTCCCGCCTAGATTACTGCAACTCCCTCTACACTGGCATCAGCCAATCTTCCCTGTCCCACCTGCAACTGGTCCAAAACGCCACAGCGAGACTCCTGACGGGCACCCGAAAAAGGGACCACATCACCCCGATCCTGGCCTCTCTCCACTGGCTCCCTGTGCGGTTCCGTATAAGCTTCAAGATCCTCCTCCATGTCTATAAAGCCCTCAATGGGCTTGCCCCCACCTACATAAAAAGTCTTCTCACCCACCACTCCACCTCCAGGCCCCTCAGATCGGCCGACGGGGTTGCTGAATATCCCACGATCTAGGCATAAGCTCAGGGGCGACCGCGCCTTTGCGGTTGCAGCCCCTAGACTGTGGGAACAGCATCCCCTTACCCATCAGAACTGCCCCCTCCATCGACTCTTTTAATTCAAGACTAAAAACTTATCTATACTCCCCAAGCCTTTCCTGAAGTCCTCTGAGTGAGGGCTACATGTATATTAGTATGTAGTTTGTTTTGTTTATGATATTCTTATAACAAATGTAAAGCACTTTGGCCAACAAGAGTTGTTTTTTAAATGTACTATATAAATAAAATGTGACTTCACTTGACTTGACTATCTGCACGTACAAACAAATGCCTCAAAACTCATTGGCCGGCGGTTCATTCTACAGCAAGACAATGATCTCAAATGTATTGCTAAAGCAATAAAGTTTTTCAAAGCTAAAAAATGGTCAATTCTTGAGTGGCCAAGTCAATCACCCGATCTGAACCCAATTGAGCATGCCTTTTATATGCTGAAGAGAAAACTGGGGGACTAGCCCCCAAAACAAGCATAAGCTGAAGATGGCTGCAATACAGGCCTGGCAGAGCATCACCAGAGCAGACACCCAGCAACTGGTGATGTCCATGAATCGCAGACTTCAAGCAGTCATTGCATGCAAAGGATATGCAACAAAATACTAAACATGACTACTTTGTATAAACACTTGTAATTTCTACATGGTGAAACCAAAATGTGTAAAAATGACCTTTATTAAAATCTGACAATGTCCACTTTTTCTATTACAAATCTCAAATTGTGGAGTACAGAGGCAAATAAATAAATGATGGGTCTTTGTCCCAAACATTATGGAGGCCACTGTACAATCATCAGGCTCACAAATTCAACAATACACCTAGAGCAGACATAGAAACATAAAAAATAGGTGCAGGAGGAGGCCCTTCGGCCCTTCAAGCCTGCACCCCCATTCATTGTGATCATGGCTGATCGTCCCCTATCAATAACCCGTGCCTGCCTTCTCCCCATATCCCTTGACTCCACTAGCCCCTAGAGCTCTATCTAACTCTCTCTTAAATTCATCCAGTGACTTGGCCTCCACTGCCCTCTGTGGCAGAGAATTCCATAAATTCACAACTCTCTGGGTGAAAACGTTTTTTCTCACCTCAGTCTTAAATGACCTCCCCTTTATTCTAAGACTGTGGCCCCTGGTTCTGGACACCCCCACATTGGGAACATTTTTCCTGCATCTAGCTTGTCCAGTCCTTTTATAATTTTATATGTTTCTATAGGATATCCCCTCATCCTTCTAAACTTCAGTGAATACAAGCCTAGTCTTTTCAATCTTTCCTCATATGACAGTCCCGCCATCCCAGGGATCAATCTCGTGAACCTACGCTGCACTGCCTCAATCACAAGGATGTCCTTCCTCAAATTAGGAGACCAAAACTGTACACAATACTCCATATGTGGTCTCACCAGAGCCCTAGACAACCTATGCGTGATGAATTCTGACCCAAAGCACAGTCTGCTAGTCTGAGAGCCACAGTAATGGCGGCCTGGATTCTGTGGTTTGGGCAGAGCCCAAGCTGTGACTGCTTGCAACAGGGAAATGCATTTTAATGGATCCAATAACTGGCTAGTCATACAGTGGTTTTACTGGTAATATTGGTATTGCTGAGCAAAATATTATTTTTTGGACTTTACTTTGTTTATTGTGGATTTTGGTTGCATCAATAGCCAAACATATCATATTAATGTGTCAATTTCTGTTCTTGTTAGCTCCTTGGTAATATCTTAACTTTTTGCCATTGCGTATTACATTTGGGGACACTACGAAATGTTTTCCTGTATAAATATGGATTTTTTAAAAATTGTTTCCTTAAATGAGAATTATATCCAGTTATTCCAAGATCAAACTAATTATGGTAAACTCTCAAAATCATAGTTAGAGATACTTCAGTATTTTAAAACTAAAAACAATAAATTGCAAGCTTCTGGCTTTTAACATAACTGCTCAGATTTTAACATTGTCACATTGTAGATTGTCACATTAATTAAATGGACAGTAACTATTATAAAAACTTGTTAACCATTCTTCATGCAATGTAACCATGAGTCCTGTATAGATTGTTATATTTTTGAACTTCATTGTTACTTTGTGCCAAAATACCAACGTTGATGTTAAAAATACCTTTGCCATGCCCATACAGTTTTTAGCAAACGACTAGTAAATTTGTGAGCATGTTTTTGTTTCATCTGGCATTTAAGAGCTTTCACCACATTTTTTGCTATTTTTGATTTATTCTTTATAGATGTCCGCAAGTATTCGATGTTTCACCAAACCAGTGGAATCGTTGGAAAGATCTCTTGAGATTAGTCGACACAAGGGGAGAAAGAGAGTGCAGAAAAGGCCAAACTATAAAAATGTGGGTGAAGAAGACGAAGAGGAGAAGGGGATAGAAGAGAAGGAAGATGACACTGAAAAGCTGAAAGGTACAGACTCTAGTGCAAAAGGCAACAAGACAAGTGGGGAGACTGAAGGTGAGTGTTGCATGAACAAAAAGACTGATGGTTCCCCTCACTTTCCTACAATCCAGTGATTATTCAATATATTTGCTGAAGTGTATAGAAATGTATAAAATCCAAAAATATTTTGAGAATTGTAATGTTTTTAATATCATGGTGAAGTGCACATTTTGAAGGGGTCAACAGATCTTTGCTGTTGTAGTTCAAGGAGAATAGGAGAAATTGTTGCCGGCATATCTATTTTTGAGCAGACGTGCACCTGTGGTTATAAAGAGGAAAAAAATAACGTACAGACATTTCGAGAATATTCTTTAAAGTTGCAAATGCCTAATTGCCAAAAAATGAGTTTGCCTTGGCCATAATATTCTTCCCTTCAAGTTAGGATCAGCCTTATTTTTACTTTGAGAATAGATTATTTTGTCCCACTGCAAGCATTTATATTTTATCTGCAGGACTGAAAAGTTTGGAGGTGTTCAAAGCGTATTTAGATATATTTATTTGATCTGTTTTGTTGTCTGCTGGGGCATCACTCGCTATTGGTCTTGCCATTCCGCTTTTGTATGTCTGCGAAGCTGATTTGTGCAATTTCTCTTTTGCTATGTGTGCCAATGAACAGTTGCTTTAATATTTGGTTCCTTTGATCTAAGTTGCATGTCTTTGACTGGTGCCTCTAATGCCATGATTTCTCTTGTCTAGTTATTTGTCAGAATCTGCCGTTTTCTGCCTCTTCTGGCTGACTTTAATATTATCCTTGTCCCTATATGACTGTACTGAATTCTGACAGGTGGGAGGGGAAAGACCAACAATGAATCTGAAAACTTGGAATTACCTCTCTCCCCACTCCCCATCATCTCTCCCCCCTCTCTACTCCTCTCTCCCCACCTCCTCTCTCCCCTCTACTCTCTCTTCCCCCATCCTCCCCTCCCCCCTCTCTCTCTCCCCCTCTTCCCTCCCTTTCCCCTCCTCTCCCTCCTCTCCCCCTCCCTCCCCTCTCCCCACCCCATCTCCCCCTATCCCCCTCTCACCCCCTCCCCCTCGGTGTGTGTGTGAATCCACAGCACACCTTCCCCCCCCCCCCTGCAACCGCGCGTTGGGGGAACAGACCCAGCGGGTCTGCACTTGGTCTAGTAAACTATTAAAATGTAGCCAAGAATTTCCAATCATCCAGCATTGCTTTTTTTCCTGGCTTTATAAATGTAGTACCCTTTCTGCCCATTAGTGCAGGTTTGTATATCCATAGCTAGTTATATATCCTAGCTAATTACATAGCACATATCATTCTCTAACTTTGAAAATAAAGTTATAATCACTTAAGATGTGGCGTTGTTTATACTGATCTTTTCAGGAACAGTGAGTCTTATTGTTTGTGTGTTTGTGTTTCTCTTTCCCTGCTACTCTGCATTTCTCTTTCGTTAATGTTTGTGCAATTTTCTGCTGAGCAATTCAACGCTCACCACATTTGCAATTTGCCATGATATTCTGTGTCAAGTCGACTTTAATGTTCTTCAAGCCAATTAAAACAAATCGTGCTTAAAATGCATTTGTGCACAACACAGAGAATAGAAACAAGCCCATGGTAGTGCAAGAGGTCATCCATACTGTTCTGTTGTCTAGGTACGATTAGGTTTAAACGTGTTGGTTCAAGAATCTGATAGTTGTAAGGACAGTAGCTGTTCCCCCTCCGAATAGTGTATGACTACAGGCTTCTGAATTTTGTCTCCAATGGTATGGTAGATTAAATTGAGAAGAGTTGAGAGTCAAGACAAGAGTGTTTAATTGTCATGCATACCGAAATAGAACAATTAAATTGGTACTTGCGGAGGGCATGGGCTGGATGGTAGATAATAGATGTTGTGTTCTTGAGCCAGTGCTTCAAGTAGGTGATTTTGTGCCTTTGATAGTCGGGACTATGTACTCTGCAGCCTCTTCTGTTCCAGGGCATTGGAATTTTTATACTAGGCCATGATATATCCAGTCAGGATACCCTCTTCAATAGAAGTTTGTTAAGAGTATTTGGTGACATGCCAAATTTATTTTTAAATTAAAAATAGTAGAAGTGCTGACACATCTTCTTGGTGATTACATCTACGTAAAGGCCTGTAACGTCATCAGATATGTTAATCCCTACAAATTTGAAGCGTTTAATTTTCTCCATCACCGACCCATCAATGAAAAGTCTCCTAACTTCCCCTTTCTGAAGTCAAGGAATAGTTCTGTGGTCTTGTTGACTTTGAGCAAGAGGTTGTTATTGTGGTACCACTTTCAGGTGTTCTATCTCCTGTACACTGACTCATTATCATTCGGTAACCAGCCAACCAGAGTAGTGTTGCTGATAAATTTATAGATGACATTGAAGCTGTGCTTAGCCACATAGTCATGGGTGTAAAACCCATAGAGCATGAGGCTAAGCACGCAGCCTTAATATATTTTTAGTTTAGTTTAGAGATACAGCGCGGAAACAGGCCCTTCGGCCCACCGAGTCTGCGCCGACTAGCAATCCCCGCATATTAACACTATCCTACACGCACTAGGGGCAATTTTTACATTTACCAAGCCAATTTTGGAAACCGAAGATCTCGGGGAAAACCCACGCAGGTCAAGGGGAGAATGCCCTAACTTCGTAAAGAGAGCACCCGTAGTCGGGATCGAACACGGGTCTCTGGCGCTGTAAGGCAGCATCTCTATAGCTGCGCCACCGTGCCGCCCTTCTGAATTATACTTTCCTTCTGAGTTTATCTTGTACTTTGACAATTTTACATTGATGACCACAGGTTGTCCTCGCTTTGAAGAGTAGCTTCCCTATAAACAATTTCAAAGCGAATCATTGATGTTCGAATAAATTGAAGTTCCAATAAATCACCAGTGGAAATCAATTGATGAATTCAGGATAAAATGATCATTTTTAAGATAATTTCCTTATATTTTGCCTCATTAGGCTAAATTGAAATATCAAGACACTATCTTAGCGCAGGATGCTTTTTCATTATAAGGTACTTAGGCTAGGCTGTCATCACTTTTGCACGTAGTATTATTATTATTGTTATAAACCTTAGCAGTAATAGTGAAATATATTTCTATATTTGGGTATATCGGATAGTTCAAAGATTTACCCCTCTTTTTTTTTTAAATTCACTTCTGAAACTGGTTAACACATCTTATATATGTAATTGTAGATTACATTTGATTTTGTTCATAACCAGGTTTTAATGTGTCTTTTTTTGTACTAATATCTACTTATCTTGATTTAAACTAAATTGCATTTACATTGTTATGATTTCTGGATGTTTTGGAGAGTGAGGGAGATTCAGTCTAGATTTGTAAGAAGGGTGTGGGGAGGGGATAGAAGTGGGGCAAAAGTTGGAGCAATTTCATCTTCAGCCTCTTCTGTTCAATTTTATTTTTGCTTTCAGCGTCCATTATCAACAATCAGTGAGGTGTAAATGCTCTTAGATCTTAATTCTTTTTTCCCCTTGATTTATCGATTCAACTGGTTCAAGATGGTCAAGTAAATCTGAAGGTACTGTAGATTAATCGATAATTATTTATTAGGCACGTAAGTATAGGTTTTCATGTGAAATCAGCAAAGTACCTGATAAATGGCAGTTGGTTTTCGAAAGATATCCCTTAGTCATTAATTTTTACATATTGTCTATTTATTGTAAAAAAAAAAAAACATTAGATAAGGATAACAAATTCAGCAGCTTTTATCATCAAGGGACCAAATCTGCTGCTACTTGTTATTCGCAGTTGATAAACTGAATTCATCATTTGCTCTGGACTCTCCTGCGCCTATTTACAAGGAGTTAAAAGCATTGAAAGCATATTTATACAGATTATATTCCTTCTGAGGAGAGATGATAATCTATTAAACCATCGAAATGAGACTGGTAACTTGCCACATGAATGATTGGTAGTTGTAACCCAATGACCATCCTTCATTGTTTTATTACAGGAAGCTTCTATGAAATACATACCTATGAATTAAACGAATAACACGTATAAAATTATATCAACTTCCTCCTTGCGGGTAAATGTAAAAAAATGCTTGATTTAATTTGGGATATTTTATGCAATAGTTTGAAGATTTTGATTTGCAAATTAGAGAACGTAGAGTTGATTAAAATCATTTCCAGTTTGCAGCTCATGTCATTGTCCAATATATTAGCCGATCTATATTTTGAAGACTATCAGCAAAAAAATTCTGTGAATTTTAATTAAGAAATTTAAAAAATATATCTGGTCAGGTTATTGTTTTCCATACTCAAGTACTTCCACATGTCTGATTGGGTAATCTTAGAAATGAGTCAAACATTGATTTAGTTATAGTCAACACTTCCGTCCATCTGTGTTCTAAATGAGTAGTTAGTAAAATATCTCAACATTTAAAAACATCCCTTTGGTAATTTTGCTTACTGGATAACTGGAATAATGAATCAGGCAAGGAATACGCACTCTTCCCAGAGATTCCCA
This sequence comes from Malacoraja senta, assembly GCA_038087875.1. NCBI lineage: Eukaryota > Metazoa > Chordata > Chondrichthyes > Rajiformes > Rajidae > Malacoraja > Malacoraja senta. The sequence continues at coordinate 52,891,324 of CM075981.1, forward strand.
TCAACTATTTGTCACTTTTATTTTTTAAAATGTGAATGTTGTGTATTATGGATATTACATTAAACAGTTGTAGCTACAGTGAACACCCTTGCTGCACTCTTCAATTTTCTGTTAATAATTTGATTCTTAGTTGGACTCTCACCAGTGGTTTTATTACCTTTTCTTTTGGAGGTTTGCTTCCAAATTTAGAAATGAACACCAGGTATTACATGAATGCACAAGCTTTGTAGAATTGATCATTAGTTAGCTGGCATAAATGGCAACTGGTAGACCAAGGAACTGTAGGTGCTGGAATTTTACATAGAATGCAAATGTGGGAGTGACTCACAAGGTCAGGCAGCATCTGTGGAGGACATGTATAGACGATGTTTTGGGTTGGAACCCTTCAAGGGCAACTGTTTATTTTGTGGGTCTGCTATTCCAAATGAACCATGTCATTTCAAAAGCATTTTAATTTAATTGTGGAATATCAAGCCAATGGATCTCCAGTGGAATTGCTTTTAGTGTTTGCGAATATGCCATCTTATACAAGTGTATCTTTGTGCCTTGCATGACTAGATGCATTAACTCATTAATTAATGCTGACATTATGTCACGTTCTACAATGTGTTGTGGTTTTCAGAGGGATTAATTTGAAAAAGTAAATTCCATGACTACTAATGTTACTATGCAGTCAAAGTCAATAATTTTGATTACTATTATATTCATAAACTACATAGCTGCATATGATTTTAAATGGGTTATAGGGAAACGATTTTATGAGTTCAGTAAATTGGAGAATGAAATACTGGAAACTGACTGGAGCTTTTCCAGCTTTGGCAAGAAGAAACAAACATACACGGACTTTTATTGTCACATGTGCAAGGTACAAAAATTATTTGTGGTAAGCCAGACCCCAGCCCCTCCCCTACCGGTCTTGTTACTCGCCTGTCGCATCCGTCACCATTGCCAGCTCTATCCTCACGGTTTCTGGTCTTCGAAGAAACTCCCAGGGTGCTGCGCATGGCAGCTGAAGCCCAGCAGACACTCCAAGTACAGTCAAAGTTTCAGGTCAACACCTTGCACCTGGTCTAGCTGAATGGTCTTGGCTATACAATCACTTCTCTACAACCTATTTTAAACCATATGCACCGTAGTTTATGGATATAATATAATTGGTCTTTAGTGTATGTGTTGGTCTTTAGTGCATGTTGGGTTTGATGGCACAGGTTGAATAGCGCGCAGTTTTGCAGACAGTCTGATACAATAGCTTGCGTGGGTGAAAGTAAGTTTTGAAGCTATGAAGCCAACAACAGCTGCTGGAGGAAATCAGTGGGTCGGGCAGCATCGGAGGGAAATGGGCAGTTGACGCTTTAGGCCAAGACCCTTCAGTTGATCCAGATGAAAGGTTTGAAGTAAAGACTCTCATGTTCATGTGTATATAAAAAGTTTCTTGTTGTTCAGCCACTTCTTTTATGCTGCTTGTCATGGAGTCATAGAGTGATACAGCCCAACATGCCCACACCAGCCAACAAGTGCGTTTGGTGCATATACATCCAAACCTGTCCTATCCATGTACCTGTCTAATTGTTTCTTAAACATTGGGATAGCCCCTGCCTTAACTACCTCCTCTGGCAGCTTGTTCCACACACCCACCTCCCTTTGTGTGAAAATGTTACTCCTCAGATTCTTGTTAAATCTTTTCCCCTTCACCTTAAATCTATGTCCTCTGGTCCTCTATTCACCTATTCTGGACAAGAGACTCTGTGCATCTACCCTATCAATTCCTCTCATGATTTTATACACGTCCTAGCCATTTCCCAATGTTCCAAATTTTACCCACCATTCCTTGTCTTTCCCTTCAATTTAATTTTCCTTCCTACTTGTCGGGTAAGTTTTCACTACCCACAGTATGATCCTGCCACTGTGCCAAGTGTGGATCCTTCAATTGTTGGAAAGACCCTGCAAGGACTCTGCAGAAGGACTCGGGCAGGTTAGGAGAGTGGGCAGAGTGGCAGATGATATTCAGTGTCGCAAAGTGCGACACTGAATATCATTTTGATAATCAGAATAAAGGCGTAGATTATTTTATAAATATGGAGAGAATCCAGAAATCGAAGGTGCAAAGGGACTTGGGTGCTGGTGTAGGACTCCCAAAAGGTTAATTTGCAAGTCGACTCGATAGTAAGGAAGGCAAATTTATATCAAGAGGACTGGAGTACAAAAGCAGAGATGTAATGTTGAGGTTCTATAAGGTGCTGGTCAGGCCTCATTTGATGTACTTTGGGCCCCGTATCTGAGGAAGGATGTGCTGGTTCTGGAGAGGGTCCAGAGGAGGTTTACAAAAATGATTCCAGGAATGAGTGGGTTAGCATATGATGAGCGTTTGACCATACTGGGCCTCCACTCGCTGGAGTTTAGAAGGTTGAGGGGGGACCTCATGGAAACTTACAGAATAATGAAAGGCATAGATAGAGTGGATGTGGAAAGGATATATCCGCTGGTGGGAGAGTCTAGGACCAGAGATCTTAGCCTCAGAATGAAAGGACGCTCTTTTAGAAAGGAGGTGAGGAGGAATTTCTTTAGTCGGTAGTTAATCTGTGGAACTCATTGCCACAGAGGGCTGTAGAGGCCGTCAGTGGATATTTTTAAGGCAGAGATAGACAAATTCTTGATTAGAACGGTGTCAAGGGTTATGGGGAGAAAGCAGGAAAATGGGATTAGGAGGCAGAGATCAGCCATTGTTCAATGGGCCGAAGGGCCTAATTCTACTAAACTTGTGAACTTGTGAACCATAACCTCATGGACACTTTACTTATTTCTCTAACCCTCCCCCCTTCTTTTCCCATCACATCCTTGAGCAATGGCAAAACCCACAGCTCCAGTAGCACTATCCACAGCTGCAAATAATATGTGAAACAGTTTATGTCCACTTCCTATAATCTTCTACACTGTGTTCATTTTAAGCTTTGGTTCCTTCTACAGTGGAAATCCCAAATGTAGATTGAGCAACTACTTTCCTCAAGAGACCCATGGAAGATGACTGCATACTGCAGTCTATCTTCTCTGCTTATGCATTATTACTATGCAGCCCTGAAGGAGCAATACTTTCTTATATATAATTATGGGGAAACCTTAAATGAACATGCTTTCAGCATGAAACACAAGAAACTACACATGCTAGAATCTGGAGCAAAAACAATCTACTGGAGGAATTCAGCTGTGTACACAGAGTGACTGATGGTGTTGAGCACTGAGCTACAGTTGATGAACCGCAGCCTGACGTGTATGCGTTCCGATTGCCCAAGAGGTCCAGCACAGTGTGGGGAGTTTGTGTGATTGCATCCACTGTCAATCTGTAGTGATGGTAGGCTAATTGAGGAGGGTCATTATTGAGGCAGGATTTGATTTGTGTCATTTACAATCTCTCGAAGCTTGTCATCATAGTGAACTTGAGTATCACCGGTTGGTAGTCGTTGAGACATTTCACCTTGCTCTTCCTGGATTATGGATGTCCTTTTAGAGCAGGTGGAGATCTTTGACGTAGTAATGAGAGGTTGAAGATGTCCACAAAAATTCTGGCCAGTTGGTCTGTGCTGATTTTAAGACCGTGGCTGGACGTGTTTCTGAGGCTTCACTCTCAAGAAGGATTATCTGATGTCGACCTTGAAAACAGCTGACAGGGTTGTCTGAACCTGGGATAAGATGTTTCTTTCTCAAGCTTCAGTTGGGTTTCATTGGATCAGAAATAATCAGAAAGTGACCAGAAATGTGGAGGTCGGAGTGTTTCTGACACAGACCGAAAATGACAAGTAGCTGGCAGCTCAGGGATATCCTTGTGGTCAGCCCATGTGATCCAGTACATGGGATCAAACTCTGGAAAACATTCAAGAAAAACTGGGTGTTCGGGGTAGAGAAAATCAGGATGAGTCTAGATAGTCCCTGGGAAACGTCTTTTCATTTTGCAATGTACAACTGTTGCTTGCAAGATGACAATAAAGGTTGATTTGATTTGATTTAATGCCAGAATGCCACCTGGATTAGAAGGTTTCAGCTTCAGGGAGAGGTTGGATAGACTTGGATTGCTTTCTCTGGAACGTCAGAGGTTGAGGGGGAGACTTGATAGAACTATATAAAATTATGAGAGGTATAGATGGAGTTCAACACTAGAGGGCATTGCTATGAGATATGGGGGGATGTTTAATGGAGATGTGCTTGGCAAGTATTTTGCTCAGAGGGTAGTGGGGGCCGGGTACACATTGCCAGGGGTGGTGGTGGAGCCAGATCCAATACTGGTGTTTAAGCTGCTTTTGGATAGGCACATATATATACATAGGCAGGGGATAGAGGGGTATGGATCATGTACAGGCAGATGAGATCTGGTTTCTTTGGCATCATGTTCAGCACAAACATTGTGGGCTGAAGAGCCCATTCCTGTGCTGTACTGTTCTATGTTTTGGAGGAATCTTTATCAAGTGCAATTGGGGAAAATCACTGGATAATTGCAAAGAGTTCATCCTCAACAATGTTGAGTTGTTTTTGTTCTAAACCATTGTTTTAATTGTTCAGAGTTGATTCTGTCAGGGATGTATCTTTTATGTGAAAGGTATTGTATTGCGAAGATGGAGTTGTTTTACTGAATCCTGAAGCCTTGTATTTGGAGTTTTTTTACACTGAGCATCTTACAAGAATTTATATGTAGCAGTCTTTGTACATGGTTATTTAATAAACTATTGGCAAAAAATCAAACTAATTACACTCTACCTTATAACAATGCAAATGAACAACTTCCTGGAAATTTGTAGTGGCAGGGAAATAATTGGCTAGCCAACAAACATTTCAATCCAATAAAATGTGATTACAATCTATTTATCAATATTTCCATTGTAAAAATGATGAATGATTATTGTAGCTGAGCTTTCATTAACAAATTTGTGTGTCTAATTTGTGTAACTACTGTTCTTTTCAATGGCGTTATTAATTTTAAATTTGTGTATTGTAATTGTACTTTTCATATTATTTGAAGAGAGAACACATTGGACCCGAAAAATTTAGATTTTGTTCTGGCACACAGTATTTAGTGTCAGTTTTAAAAAGCAAGTTTTGTTTCTCTTGTTTGAAGAAATTGAAATGGTTATTATGGAGCGATGCAAGATATCTGGCTCTCAGATTTCAGGCTTGATGGAACAGAATACCACAGATGAGGAGAAAACTGCTGCTGCTGCAAGGACTAACAATCCAAGAAGAAGGTAAGCTTAATTTTGTATTTGTGAAATGTAACGATTTTTTTCACCAGAGTGGGAAATTGAGTTTTCTTCTAAAAGGCATGGAACAGAGCCAAAGCAGAAATGATCTATAATATCTGAATGGCCCAATCTTCTCCATGTACTTGTCTGCCATTTTGGATATTTGAAAATAACTATTCAAAAATTTGTCAAATAATGTTGTTTCTTAACCAAGTAGTTAGTGAAGCTCCTGACTAGAGGTGCAGCCTGTACAGAGTTTGTATAGCGCCCTCCTTAATGTTTGGGACAAAGGCCCATCATTTATTTATTTGCCTCTGTACTTCGCAATTTGAGATTTGTAATATAAAAAATCACTTGTGGTTAAAGTGCACATTTTCAGATTTTAATAAAGGCCATTTTTATACATTTTGGTTTTACCATGTAGAAATTACAGCAGTGTTTATACATAGTTCCCCCATTTCAGGGCGCCATAAAGTTTGGGACACAGCAATGTCATGTAAATGAAAGTAGTCATGTATAGTATTTTGTTGCATATCCTTTGCATGCAATGACTGCTTGAAGTCTGCGATTCATGGGTATTACCAGTTACTGGATGTCTTCTCTGGTGATGCTCTGCCAGGCCTGTATTGCAGCCATCTTTAGCTTATGTTTGTTTTGGAGGCTAGTCCCCTTCAGTTTTCTCTTCAGCATATAAAAGGCATGCTCAATTGGGTTCAGATCGGGTGATTGACTTGGCCACTCAAGAATTTACCATTTTTTAGCTTTGAAAAACTCCTTTGTTGCTTTAGCAGTATGTTTGGGATCATCGTCTTGCTGTAGACTGAACTGCCGGCCAATGAGTTTTGAGGCATTTGTTTGAACTTGAGCAGATAGGATGTGTCTATACACTTCAGAATTCATTATGCTACTACCATCTGCAGTTGTATCATCAATGAAGATAAGTGAGCCAGTACCTTCAGCAGCCATACATGCCCAGGCCATAACACCCCCACCACCGTGTTTCACAGAACAAGTGGTATGCTTGTGATCTTAGGCAGTTCCTTCTCTCCTCCATACTTTGCTCTTGCCATCACTCTGATATAAGTTAATCTTCATCTAATCTGTCCACAAGACCTTTTTCCAGAACTGTGGTTGCTCTTTTAAGTACTTTTGGGAAACTGTAACTTGGCCATCCTATTTTTGCTCCTAACCAGTGGTTTGCATCTTGCAATGTAGCCTCTGTATTTCTGTTCATGAAGTTTTCTGCGGACAGTGGTCATTGACATATCCACACCAGATTCCTGAAGAGTGTTTCTGATCTGTCGGACAGGTGTTTGGGGATTTTTCTTTATTATAGAGCGAATTCTTCTGTCATCAGCTGTGGAGGTCTTCCTTGGCCTGCCAGTCCCTTTGCGATTAGTAAGCTCACCAGTGCTCTCTTTCTTTTTATGATGTTCCAAACAATTGATTTTGGTAAGCCTAAGGTTTGGCTGATGTCTCTAATAGTTTTATTCTTGTTTCTCAGTCTCATAATGGCTTCTTTGACTTTTATTGGCATAACATTGGTCCTCATGTTGATAAACATCAATAAAAGTTTCCAAAGGTGATTGAAAGACTGGAGGAAAGACTAGGTGTTGAGAGCTCTCTTATATACCTGCAATAAAGAGGTATTTAAACACACCTGAGCAATTACAACCGCCTGTGAAGCCATGTCCCAAACATTATGATGCCCTGAAATGGGGGGACTATGTATAAATACAACTGTAATTTCTACATGATGACTCCAAAATGTATAAAAATACCCTTTAATAAAATCTGACAACGTGCACTTTAACCACATTATTTTTTTCTATTACAAATCTCAAATTGTGGAGTACAGAGGCAAATAAATAAATGATGGGTCTTTGTCCCAAACATTATGGAGGGCACTGTGCGTTCTCCCCGTGACCACGTGGGTTTTCTCCGAGATCTTCTTTTTCCTCCCACACTCCAAAGATGTACAGTTATGTAGGTTAATTGGCTTGGTGTATGTGTAAAATTGTCCCAGTGTGTGTAGAGTAGTGTTAATGTGCGGGGATCGCTGGTCGGTGCGGACTTGATGGGACGAAGGGCCTATTTCCGCGCTGTATCACTAAAAAATATATATATTGTTTAAAAATAAAGCAAATGTATTATTGTCATAAATGTTAAGGAACAAAGTATTTGTTGATTTTTTAAAATGTAATTTTGTAGTGCTGAGTTTTGTCATGCCTGTTGGAGTATAGTAATATGGTTACCATTGGTCTGATTACATTAATGTTAAACTAGTGGGATATTGCTGAAGATACACCATATACATTTTTGAAATGTGTTATGCATGAATAAACAATGGCACAAATTTAAATTATTTGTGATGTTTTCCCTAAAATTCCCAATATATGTCCATTCTTTTCATCAGAGAAGGAATCATAGCAATGTTACTTTAAGGGCAGAATGGTGGTGCTGCAGTTAATGCTGTTCTGTCACTACTCCAGGGACCTGGATTCAGTGCTGACTAGCATGTTATCTCCATGACTATATGTGTTTCTGCCAAGGTTGCAAATCCCAACAATAGGTTGATGGATTATAGTGTAGGTAAGTGGCAAATGAAATCAAAATGGGATTTGTCAGGAGAAAATCTGCTGGGAAATAAAGAAAACAGGAAGAGGACTGAAGGAATTAGTCTGCCAATGTGGACCTGATTGTCCAAATTAAATCCTGTGTTTTCTTAAGTTAGTAAATAATTTGGCATATTACCAAGAGATGAAGTTTGTTATTGGGAAGCTGTTGCAGTAACAAAGCATGAGAAATTTAACAATGAAGTATTCTTTGATAAAGCAAGGTGTAAATTAATTGTATTAGAGGAACTTTAAATGGGGAGGTAATAATAAGAATATTTAGCCAAATAACAGTATGCTTTTCAGACTTCAGTTTTCTGTATATTTAGAATATAGTTATTTTATATTCCCATAAGCTGCCTTTGTACTCTCATGCTTTATTTTGCCTGTTCAAATTTACAGACCCTTCCTAGATCTGGTGTATAAAGCACTGGAGTGCTTTGAGGAAGATTATTATGCACTATTTGTGCTGTGTCTTCTCTTTGCAATATCTCACAACACAGGTTAGTTTTTGTCAATATTTGGTCTTGAAAAATTGCAATCATGAAAAGTTGTTCTCTAGTATTGGACAACTTTGACTACTTTTGATCGTAATGATGGTGCTACATACGTGTACCTTCTTTCAACCATGATGTATTAACTGCATGTGTGTCTGATTCAAGTCCTTGCTTTCTCCATGACCACTACAAAAAGTAACCTCTGCTATTTCCCACTTTTACAAAAAAAAATCTAGTTATCTTGGGATGGCTTGGCTAATAAAGTATTATTGTGATTGTGATTGATTGTTTTTTACTTGGGTGGAAGCTGCTATGGAATATTTTTCCAAAAATGTGTTTTTGTGCATTTCAAAACTTCAGGATCAGGAAGTCAAGTAAGATGTGCTTGAATGATGATCATTTTTTTACACTTGGGAGTTAAATTGAGCTGCATAGTGCTCATTTCACAGACTGGAATTCCTAGGACCTCAATGAAACTTCCAACCAAACATTTGACTCGCCATATCAGCAAAGATAAGAAAGCTATGTAATGATTCAAAACATTCAGTAATTTGATATTATTTAGGTGTAGACTCAGACCTGTTGGAAAAGATTCAAATTCCTCCAGAGAATGCCAAGGAGAAGAGCTCATATAGCCATGTGCTGGCAGAAAGACTCATTAAGATAATGAACCAATCAACACGTTCTGGTGAGTACATTTCCTCGTGTAATTGTTTTTTTAATTGTTTCTAGCTTCAATAGAAGGGAAAGCTAAAACCTCTGGAGTAAATCAGGTTCAGTCCTCGGCAGTTTGGAGGAAGCTGAAATTGAATTGACTTTTTTTGTGTGATATTAGTGTTTACATCTGCTTTAAGATGTTCATTATTATTGCAAGCCATGTCTTGCTTTTACTAATCTCATCTGTTTCTGAAGGTCATGTCTCTCTCCGGAGTTTGGAGTGCAAAATTCTCGGCTGACAGTGTCACAGTCTTGGAGGTGCAATGTTTTAGATGAGAGGTTTACCTGAGACCCCATTTGTTCTTGAAAGTCACTAAAATCAATATCACTAAAAATGATTTGTCCAATCATTGCTGATTGTAGGAGTTTGCAGTGCGAAAATTGGGTTACATCTTTCGTAAATAAAGTGGTGGTTACACGTCAAAAAGTGTTTAATTGGCTGTAAAAAACGTAGATGATGAATAAAATGCTAAAGGGCCTGTCCCACTTAGGCTATTTTTTAGGCGACTACAGGCGACTAGGCTGTCGCCACATGGTCGTGATGACACTATGACAGTCACCGGCAGTCGCCTAAAAATAGCCTAAGTGGGACAGGCCCTTAACTCGCATGTTCAAAAATAGCAAGTAGGAAAACTTAGTTGGTCCTTGGTACACTGCAATAAAATATATATAAATGAGTAGACGGTCTAGATTCTTTTCGGAAGATTATAGTGCCCTCCATAATGTTTGGCACAAAGACCCATCATTTATTTATTTGCCTCTGTACTCCACAATTTGAGATTTGTAATAGAAAAATTCACATGTGGTTAAAGTGCACGTTGTCAGATTTTAATAAAGGCCATTTTTATACATTTTGGTTTCACCATGTAGAAATGACAGTAGTGTTTATACATAGTCCCACCCATTTCAGGGCAGCATAATGTTTGGAGGTGCATGGGAATCTATCTTGCCTCAAGCGAGCTGTTTGGGGTTCCTTGGTGGTGGTGAATGAGGTGGTATGGGGACAGGTGTTACAACTCCTTTGCCACCAGGGGAAAGTGCCTGGGAGGGGGAAGGTTAGGTGGAGAGAGATGAGTATTTTATGTATTATGCCAAGCTAAATCATGGGAGTGGTGTCATAATATGTGTTTTCATTTGCTGATCAAAGGTATGCATGAGAATAAGCTGCCCTTTCAATTTAATTTGATACTCTATTCAATTCAATTCAATTCAATATAGAAAACCGGTTGCTTGAATATATGTTGCTAATACTGTAAATATTATAATTTTTCAGATGCAAAAATTCGCTTGGTGACGTTGGAACTTGCTTGTCTCTTACTAAGACAGCTTGTGCTTTCAGATGGTACCTGCATTATTAAAGATGTGCATCTTGCCTGTCATGAGGTAAAAATGTGCAACTTTTTAAAATTTGTTGTGCTGTGTGTGAAAGGGTAATTGTTACATAGCCAAAGTCTGGTATCTTTGCATGCAGAGTTCTTTTCTCAAAAAAATGAAAATAATGTCATTGCATTGTAGAAAAAGCTTGACTTAGAAAAGATAGACCGCCTAAACAGCTTTTATGTGAGTATTGACGTCTATTATCTAACTTAAGAATAAAGAGATTCTTTAAATTTAGACCAAATAGTATATTTAAAATTTGTTTAAGAAGCAAATTTAAAATTTGCTCAGGAGAGTAATGCTGAAAATCCAGAAATGATTGATAGAATTTAAGAAGGAATAATAATGCTTAAATTCAATCAGTCCTGCACCCTGTCGCGGTATTTTGTTGTGGCCTTACAACCAGTTCTCTTTCACGTCTATCAATCCACCTGATTTTTATTTGTGGCACATTAAAAGGTAATCTATTACAACAAATTAATTACCAGGCGTCTTTGGGATGGGGGAGGATACCTAGCTAAACATGTTCAATTTCCTGAAGATAGAATCAAGCCTGGGACTCTGGAGCTGTAAAGCAGTTGTGCTAACTGCTGCACTTGTTTATTCTTTGACAGAATAGGCTTGTCCTGCAATTTACCAATATATTCCTGAGGGAAGAAAGTAAGCTGTCAGTTATCAGGTCAGCACAGTGGGGCAGCTGGTAGAGCTGCTGCCTCACAACTCCAGAGACTCTGGTTTGATCCTGACCTTGCACCTGTGTGAATTTTGCACATTTTCCCTGTCACGGCATGGGTTTCCACCAACTGCTCTGGTTTCCTCTCTCATCCCAAAGAAGTGTGGGTTTGCAGGTTACTTGGCCACTGTAAATTGCTCCTAGTGTGTAGGGTGTGGATGCAAAGGTAGAATAACAGAACTGGTCTGAATGGGTGATCGAAGGCTGGTATACAGTCAGCCAAAGGGCCTGTATCCATGCTGTATTTTTCAATCAATCAACAGAATGTAGCAAAATTGACTTCTATGGCATCTTGAATGAATTTTGTTTATGCTCCCATTGGTTTCATGTTCGGAGAGGGGAGTAGCCAGCCTTAATATAATATGAACAGCATTAGCAATAAGTCCATATGTTTGTTCAAGACTGTTTCAGATTTCAATAGATAATTTAGGCAGCTGCTTCAGTGTTGATTATGGACTGCTCCATCGCTCTTCTTTTATTTCTCATATTTCTGTAAACAAACAGTGCCTTCCATAATGTTTGGGACAAAGACCCATCATTTATTTATTTGCCTCTGTACTCCACAATTTGAGATTTGTAATAGAACAAAACACATGTGGTTAAAGTGCACATTGTCAGATTTTATTAAAGGGTGTTTTTATACATTTTGGTTTCACCATGTAGAAATTACAGCAGTGTTTATACGTAGTCCCCCCATTTCAGGGCACCATAATGTTTGGGACACATGGCTTCACAGTGTTTGCAATTGCTCAGGTGTGTTTAATTTCCACCTTCATGCAGGTATAAGAGAGCTCTCAGCACCTCCGATCTTTCCATCACCTTTGGAAACTTTTATTGTAGTTTTATCAACATGAGGACCAAATGTGCCAATGAAAGTCAAAGAAGCCATTATGAAACAGAATAAAACTGTTAGAGACATCAGCCAAACCAAAATCAACTGTTTGGAACATCATTAAGAAGAAAGAGAGCACTGGTGAGCTTACTAATTGCAAAGGGACTGGCAGGCTAAGGAAGACTTCCACAGCTGATGACGGACGATGCTACACTGCAAGATGCAAACCACTGGTTAGTTGCAGAAATAGAACGGCCAGCATACGGTTTGCGAAGATGAACTTAAAAGAGCAACCACAGTTCTGGAAAAAAGGTCTTGTGGACAGATGTGATAAAGATGAGCTTATATCAGGGTGATGGCAAGAGCGAAGTATGGAGGAGAGAAGGAACTGCCCAAGATCCAAAGCATACCACCTCATCTGTGAAACACGGTGGTGGGGTTGTTATGGCCTGGGCATGTATGGCTGCTGAAGATACTGGCTCACTTCATTGATGATACAACTGCTGGTAGTAGTAGCATAATGAATTCTGAAGTGTATAGACACATCCTATCTGCTCAAGTTCAAACGAATACCTCAAAACCCATTGGTTGGCGTTTAATTCTACCGCAAGACAAGTGTCGATCGCCTGGATTGGGGTCGGAGAGGAATTTCCCGGATTTTTTTCCCGAATTGGACCTGGGTTTTTATCCGGTTTTTTGCCTCCCCCAGGAGATCACGCGGTTCTTGGGGTGGAGAGGGGTGATAGCGGTATAAAGGGGAGGGTAGTGTCTTGTGTTCTGTGTCTTGTGTCTACTGTTTGTGGGTAGGGGTGTTTGTTTGGTGTTCAGCCATGTGCGAATGGCGGTGCGGGCTCGATGGACCTGGTGGTCTGCTCTCGCACCTACTTTCTATGATTCTATAAGACAATGATCCCAAACATACCGCTAAAGCAACAAAGGTGTTTTTCAAAGCTAAAAAATGGTAAATTCTTGAGTGGTCAAGTCAATCACCCGGTCTGAACCCAATTGAGCATGCCTTTTATATGCTGATGAGAAAACTGAAGGGGACTAGCCCCCAAAACAAGCATAAGCTAAAGATGGCTGCAATACAGGCCTGGCAGAGCATCACCAGAGAAGACACCCGGCAACTGGTGTTGTCCATGAATCGCAGACTTCAAGCAGTCATTGCATGCAAAGGATATGCAACAAAATACTAAACATGACTACTTTCATTTACATGACATTGCTGTGTCCCAAACATTATTAAAATCTGACAATGTGCACTTTAACCACATGTTTTTTTTCTATAACAAATCTCAAATTGTGGAGTACAGAGGCAAATAAATAAATGATGGGTCTTTGTCCCAAACATTATGAAGGGCACTTTAGAAGGATGCTGTTCTGCTCATTGAATCCATGCTGACTCTCAGAGCAAGTCCATTCCCACCCTTATTCCCTATCAACCCTTCCTCTTGCATTGGTGTCACCACTGCCCTCATTCACCCACCTCTGTCAAAGGTGATATACAATATGAACCAACCTACCAACCAGGATACCTTTGTACGTGGGACGAAACTGGAGCATGTTGGTAAAACCAAAGCGGTAATAGGATAAATAGACAAACTTCACAAAATTAGTTCTAGAACTTTGGTTTGACCCCGGGTTGCTAAAACTGTAAAGCAATTACTTACTTTATCAACTGCGTCACTCTGCTCCCCCAGTGACCTGCCACGATTCCTGTCTTTGAGAAACATAGAAACATTGAAAATAGGTGGAGGAGTAGGCCATTCGGCCCTTCGCGTCAACACCGCCATTCAATATAATCATGGCTGATCATCCAAAATCCAAAATCAGTCCAAAATATATATATATATATATATATATATTATTATTAAAAGTCCCATCTTGACCACTTCCTGTTCTGTATATTGATTTTAGAAAAAACGCTGCCACTTATGGCTGTGATTTTTGGCCATCTTACTCAGAGTCCCCCTCCGCTGCGCAGGACGAGGATTTGTCCCCATTGATGAAAAATAAACGAGTTATTAGTGTTTAAAAAATGTTGAGATTCTCTCTCCTGAAGGCCATGCCCCTTCCGGAAAACCCAGAAGTGTTGAGTACCTCAGTCAGTCTCTGCAAGATGGGGGAGCGAGAGGGTCACGTCTCTCAGTCTGAGCTGTGAATAACGCTGAACACATGTCTACTAAACTATGAGTGGTTTTACTGACCTGTCAGTGCCCTTAATGTGGTTTGAAAATATAGTTTGGAAATGCTAAAGCTGTGTTGCCTTTGGTTTGGAAATGCTAAAGCTGTGTTGCCTTTGGTTTGGAAATGCTAAAGCTATGTTGCCTTCGGTTTGGAAATGCTACAGTCAAGTCAAGTTTTATTCGTCACTTGCACATAAAGTGCAAGTAATATGAATTTGCCAGCAGCGGTACAATAAAAAAAGAACAATAAAAATTTAACACAAACATCCACCACAGCATTCATCACTGTGGTGGAAGGCACAACAATTGGCCAGTCCTCCATTTTCTCCCGTGGTCGGGACCTTAACCCTTCGCAGTCGCAGCTGCGGGCGTCCAGATGTTCAGACAAGGTAAGTCCTGAATCGGTGCTTCCCGACCGGAGACCACGGCTTCAAGATGGTGTCGGCCGCAGGCCGGCGGTCGAAGATCTGAAGACCCTGCCGTGCTGCAGCAAGAAGCACTGCAGTACCGGCGGTCGGAGCTCCTCTCCAGGGATCCTCGGCGAGTGGCCGAGCTCTTCTCCCGGGTCCGGACACCACGGCTTCAGGCTGCCGTGGGCCAGAAAATGGAGCGCTCCCCTCTGGCGACCCCCGGCGAGGGCTCGCCCTCTCCACGACGAAAGAGTCCTTGCTGTGCGCGCTGCTGAAGCCCCGGGCGCGTCTTCGGGAAAGGCCGCACCGATCCTTGATGTTAGCCCACGGGGAAGGCGACATGGAAAAAGTCGCCTCTCCGTGGAGGAGACGATCAAAACGTTTCCCCCCCCACCCCACACCACCCCCCACACAAGACACACCGAGAGACATTAAAAACATACATTAAGACACACTAAAAAAAGAAAAAAAAAGTAGAAAAACAAACCCGCTGCTGGCAGGGCTGCCGGCTCGCAGCGCCCCCACCGAACTATTGAAAGCAGTGTTGCCTAATTAAAGTTGCCGTGCCTAATTAAAGTTGCCTTGCCTAATTAAAGTTGCCTTGCCTATATAATTAAAAGTCTAATCTTGACCACTTCCTGTTTGCACTTTATATTGATTTTAGAAAAAACGCTACCATGTACGGCTGTGATTTTTTGGCCATCTTACTCAGAGTCCCCCTCTGCTCATCAGGTGCCGAGGATTTTTCCCATCGATGAAAAATAATAGAATTATTAGTGTCTAAAAAATGTTGAGATTCTCTCTCCTGTCAATCACACCATGAAGGCCACGCCCCTTCTGGTGGGTTGGGGGGAGGGACTATAAAACCCAGAAGTGTGGATGGGGCTCAGTCTCTGCAAGATGGAGGAGGTAGAGGTCACAACTCGCTGTCTTTAGTGGCCTTGCGCCCTGCTTGAAATGGTATGAAACTGCACTTGAATTTGGTGGCCTTGCACCCTGCTTGAAGTGGTAAGAAACTGCACTTGAATTTGGTGGCCTTGCACCCTGCTTGAAATGGAATATCAAGGAATAGCCGTGAGTCAACTGCCAGCCCACCAGCCGTGAGCGAGTGAGCTGCCAGCACAACAGGCTTGAGTGACTGAGCCGCCAGCGCAAGAATCCATTAGGCCCACAATGTCTGTACTAGCTCTCTGAAAACCTGTCCCTTTAGCCCACAACACCCATACTAGCGCTCCAGAAAGCCCCCCCCCCCCCAAACTGGCCACTAGTACATTCATAAATTTTGGATGAAGCCTTTGAATAAGTTACCATATCAAGTGGGCATCAACTATTTCATCTCTCTGTTTAAAGAAGGGCAGCAGTGATGTCCTTGGGACCATTTATCTTTCAACTTACACCTCCATAATAGATTGTCTGAACGTTCATCATGTGCACTGTATTTTGCAGCTTTAAAGTATTGGCTACTCTTTAAATGTGTTTTAAAAGCTTGAAAGCCCACGCCACCAAATTCCAGAATAGCTGCTTCCTCTCTGTTATCAGGCTTCTGAACGGACCTTCCATAAGCTTAGGGTACCGTCCGATTCAGCTCTTTGCAGACATTGTCCTTGGAACTGATACATTACAATGCCGAGAACTATATTCTGCACTCTGTATCTTTACCTTCTTAACTATTGTACTTGAGATTGGCTTGATTATATTTATGTATAATATCTGATTAATACTATCAATATATTATAAGTAAGTCAAACAAAGCTTTTTACTGGACTTAAATATACGTAACAATAATAAACCTAAACCTACATTGACAGGGTTATTCCAAGATTGGGAAAGGTTAAAACTGTGACTTAATTCCTTTACTGTAAACTTGTGGGTAAAATACTTGATTAACCTTATATCCCATCTTTCTTTGTTGGTGAATATCAATATAAATGAGTTTATCACGTTTTAAAGTGCTTTTATTTAAATTTTTGTGGTAACAAAACATGTTAGAAGCAAATGGACAATGCATTTTTTTTTGTCTTTTGTATGCCACTAACTGCCTAAAAACAGAAAATTTTCCCTCTTCTACTATAGATGAGACTCTCACCAGGGTCTCTTCTATACCCCGAAACTCTGCTCTCACTCCCCATCCTCCCCACTCGTAACAACGGCAGAGTCCCCCTTGTCCCCACCTTGCACCCTACCAGCCGTCACATACAACAGATAATCCTCCAACATTTTCGCCACCTCCAATGGGATCCTACCACTGGCCACATCTTCCAATCTCCTCCCCTTTCGGCTTTCCGCAGAGACCGCTCCCTACGTAACTGGTCAATTTGTCCCTTCCCACCCAAACCACCCCCTCTCCTGGCACTTTCCCTTGCAACCGCAGGAAATGCTACACTTGTCGCTTTACCTCCCCTCTTGACTCCATCCAAGCAGTCTTTCCAGGTGCGGCAGAGGTTCACCTGTACCTTCTCCAACCTCATCTATTGCATCCACTGCTCTAGGTGTCAGCTGCTCTACATCGGTGAGACCAAGGGTAGGCTTGGCGATCGCTTCGCCCAATACCACCGCTAGGTTCTTTTTAAATTTTAAATTAGACTTTATTCAGGTAATAAATATATACAATACATGAACTGTGCAAAAAATTAATCTGACATTTTCGGAGGCTGTACAAAATATTCAATACAGCCTACAAACATTGCTCGAATTTCACAAATTTATCCCCCACCCTTGCCACTCATGTGGCCCACTGGTGTGGAATCCCTTCTCTTATTTAGAGTGGCGTCTCCACCACACCCTGCCCCCCAATGTCCAGCAGCGGAAGGAACCTAGTTTGTGGTCCTCCCCCACCGAGCCTTGACGTTGGCTGCACCGAGCTTCAGTGCGTTCCTCAGCACGTACTCCTGCAGTCTGCAGCGGACCAATCGGCAACATTCCCCGACGGACATCTTGCTCCGCTGGGTGGTGAACAACGCTCGGGCAGACCAAAGAGCGTCTTTCACTGAGTTGATGACCTTCCAGCAGCTCTCGATGTCAGTCTCTGAATGCGTCCCTGGGAACAGTCCGTAAATCACAGAGTTTTCTGTGACGGAGCTGTTTGGAATAAACCGTGACGGACCCTTGCAGACCTCTCCAGACACTCTTTGCGAATCCACACTCTGCAAAGAGGTGGGCAACCGTCTCCTCTCCATAGCAGCTGTCCCGAGGGCAGCGTGCGCTGGGAGTGAGGTTCCGACGGTGCAGGAAGGATCTGACTGGGAGGGCTCCCCTCACTGCCAGTCAAGCCAGGTCTTGGTGCTTGTTGGTGAGTTCTGGCGATGAGGCATTTTGCCAGACAAACTGGGCAGTCTGCTCTGGGAACCATGCCACAAGATCCATGGAGTCCTTTCCCTGCAGTGCCTGCAGGATGTTCCATGCTGGCCACTGCCCGATGGACTTGTGGTCACAGGTGCCGGTCCGGAGGAACTTTTCCACGGACGACAGATGGTGCGCCAATGTCCAGCTGCGCCCGGCCCATCCTTCGCAACACCGGGGACAGGTAGAACCTCAGCAGGTAGTGACACTTGGTGGCCACGTGCCGTGGCTCTATGCTCCGCATGATGCAGCCACACACAAAGGTGGCCATCAGGGTGAGGGCGACGTTGGGCACGCTCGGTTAGCAATAAACAACCTGATCTCCCGGTGGCTCAGCACTTTAACCCCCCCTCCCATTCCGAATCCGACCATTTTGTCCTGGCCTCTTCCATGGCCAGAGTGAGGCCCAACGTAAATTGGAGCAGCAGCACCTCATATTTTGCTTGGGTAGATTACACCCCAGCGGTATGAACATTGACTTCTCCAATTTTAGGTAGTCCCTGTTTCTCCTTCTTTCCACTCCCCTTCCCAGCTCTCCCACAGCCCACTGACTCCGCCTCTTCCTTTCTTTTTCCCACCCTCCCCACCCCCACATCAGTCTGAAGAAGGGTATTGACCCGAAACATCGCCTATTTCCATCGCTCCATAGATGCTGCCTCACCCGCTGAGTTTCTCCAGCATTTTTGTCTACCTCCGATTTTCCAGCATCTGCAGTTCCTTCTTAAACTGGAATTACAATATATCAGTCAGCATCTTGGATAGAGAAACGGAGAAATGTTTTAATGAAAGAAAAGTAATATCTTTGTTACTTTACGCTAGCTGAAATCTGTAAAAGTTGATGGTTCTTGTAAAAAGTTCATTTTGTGTATTCATATCTTTTAACAAACAAATTAGTTTGCTTGGTTGAAGTTATTCCATGGTGCTTTAGCCTGTTCTTTTGTTGTATATTTTTTTCCAATAACTTTTGTATGATTGTAGTGGCTGTTGTTTTGAGTTGAAATACCAAAGAGTTCACTGATTTCCATTGGTGAACAGAACTTGTCATCAGACAATAATTTCTAGTGGACTTGCATCATTTTGCATGTATATTTCTTAGGAGCTGTAGGAAATACAAAGGAAAGAAGTTGTTATGCCATTGCACTACCTGTTTTCCTGTCTCTAATTATAACTGTTATTTGGTAAAAGCAATAGAATGCAATATTCCGAGCTCTACTTCCCTCGAAATATAGGATGATTGTGATCTTGCCAGATTATCCCTGTTTGCTTCTTTGCAAATCGTTCCCGGTGGTCTGGCGGTAACAACGTGATTTATTATTTTCAAATTAACAGCAAATCATTTATTAGTTTTTACATTGTGTGGGTCTGCAGCTGGAAAGCAGACTCCGCAAGCAGAATTCTTCATAGTACCTTGAAACACTGGTCAGGTTCCACTAGGAAATCAGCCTGCTAGAAGTAGTAGTGTGGATTAGTACATTGCATTTGGCTTTACTTCAAATACAAATCTTCTTGTCTTTTTGTGCGTTGATCTATCATTGAAATGATCATAAAATTACTTATCACCGGGAATTCACCAACTTTTTGGCATTCTCTTGGCAAAACACAACAAATATGAAAAAATATCAACAGATTAATTTGAATAACACAAGGTTTGCAAATAGTCGCCACATACGGCGCTGACAAAGTTACAAAGTACCCGTGCCGGCCCCTCCTTTGTTCTCCCCCATCCCCTCCCCCTCCCTGGGTCCTCCATTGTTCGTTGTTCTTCCCCGTCCCTCAAGGCGGTTCCCCCACGCGGGGTCTTCCATTGTTCTTCCCCCTCCCCAACACCCCCCTCACGGATATGAACCTGGAGCAATGAAAAGTTCCTTGCTGCAGCTTCACTGTCAAATTAAATACAAAAAATACAATTCCAATGTCAGTTATCCGAAGTAAAGTAGATGGTGAAAAAAATAGTATGCAGTGTGACCTGTACACAGTGCAAAGTCCCTAGTGGTTTGCTTCAGAAGTAGGATTGTAGTTAGGGTTTTGCTGAGTGGATCGAGAACATGATCATTAATGGGAGAAGGCTGCTCTTAATCCTGGAGGTAATGGTTCTCAGGCTCCTGTCAGCAACGAGAAGAGATAGTGAAAATCAGATTATTATTTTGACATATTTTAAACCGTCACTGATTACATTTATTTCTACAGGAACCTCACTAATCTGTCACAGAAGCTAATTTCTTGTGGCATCTTAGTCTTTCAATGGTTTCACTCTACCACAGTTTAGCAGTTTCTATGAAGACAGAATTCTTGTAACTCTCAAGCTATTTATATCAAGACTGATTTCAGCACAATTTTCTTAGAATTCAGAAGAAGTACCTTTGGGTTATGACAATTTTTCTGCATTCTAATTCTGAACAGTATATGATACTTAAAACTTAGATTTATTTTATTTCATGCACTTTATGCAGGTGAAGCATTCTGTAGGGATTACACTTATTTACCTTGTATGGGTGACCATTCTTCAGTTCAGTTTATTGCATGAACCAAGGTCCAGCGAAAAGGTTTTTGTCGCATACTTTCCAGTCAAATAAAAGACCATACATGATTAGAGTCGCCTGGCTTCAGTGCCATCTTTTTACAGTGTGCGACATTACTAATCTTTCCCTGGCATTAGTTTGCATTTCTTCTGGGACACGTGGGAACCTTTATATTTAAATATTACAGATTGATTTGTTTTTATATTATGTTGTCAAAAAAGTCGAATTTACATTTTGGGCTTGGGCTGCACTGAAATTCTTCAATAGCTAATCTTTTAATTAGAAATTAAAGTCATGGTACCAAAACATTTTAAAAACTTGACAAGGTTGCCATTTATTAGCCAACCAAAATTGTCTTAAGAAAATAAAGATAGCCCTTCTTGAAATAATCAGAATCAGAATCACACTTTATTCACCAAGTATGTTTTGCAACATATGAGGAATTTCATTGGCCAGGTCAGTCATACAATTAAAAGCAACTAATCACTTAAACACATTTTAACCTGAACATCCACCACATCTACACATTCCTCACTGTGATGGAAGACAAAATAAAGTTTGTCCTTCCTTTTGTTCTTCCTCGGTCGTGAGCCTCGAGCCCCCGATGACGGGACGATCTTGACTCCCGTAGCCGACGGCGTTCGGGCCCTCCGCATCGAGGCGTTCAGCTCCTGCATCGGGGGAATGTCAGCTCCCCCGCGATCGAACCCCGCGTCGGGGCTGGTCGAGCCTTCCGCAGCTATGGATGTCTCCTGATATCCATAGCCTCTCCCGAGACTGCGAGCCCTGGATGGTAAGTCTGCAGGCTGCGGTGGGAGCGATCCCAGGCAAGGTATCTGCTCCGATGTTAAGTCCGCGCCCCGCTGTGGGGCTCAAGACAGTCCGAGGAGGCCTCCAGCTCCTGCGATGGTAGGCTGCAGAGCCCAGAGACTCTAATCCGAAAATTGATCACATCTCCGGGAAGGTAGGAACTTAAAATAATAAAAAAGTTTCCCCCGATCCCCTCACCCCTCCCCCCACATAAAACAAACCGAAGAACATTAAAACAAACTTTTAATGCACTAAAAAATAACAAAAGGAAAGAAAAAACGAACAGACTGCCGGCAGGGCTGCCATCTCCCTGGTGCCCCTGGTGGTCTTTTAAGATTAAGATTCAATAGCAGATTAAGATTAAGATTCAATCGCAGCTTATTGGACCACACCTAGGCTCTTGGTGGTGACAACCTTGATGTGGAGTTGGATTCAAATGTACCTCAGATGCATGTAAGACAGGTTTCCTTCTCAGTGAATTGCTTGGATTTTGATACAGCTTTATTGTCATTTTTAACAGCTGATGTTTTAAATGGAAATCATTGAACTGTCATAATGGTTTTTAAAATCTCTTAACTTAGATTTGTAAATAATTTATCCAGATGTTTCGATTTGGGTACTTTAGTGAAAATTCAATAGCCAAGTAATGAATTTGTCAGATTACAAATTACAGTAGGTTTGATTTCCGAGTCAGAGTAAAACAACACGGAAACGGGTCCTTCAGCCTAACTTGCTTATTGTGACCAGGATGTCGCTTCCCATCTACACTAGTCCCACCTGCCTGTGTTTTGTCCATATCCCTCTAAACCTTTCCTATCCGTGTACCTGTTCTCAATCAGAATGATTGGAGTATTGGGGGAGAAACCTGGAAAAAAGAGGTGGTGGGGGTGAGACAAAGCCTGTCAATGGAGATGGATACAGGTTGGGGGGGTGTTGATTCATAGACGGGTAAAGTAAGTGTCTTATGAGAGAAGAGAAAGAGTGAAATGTAAAGCCAGAGGAAGGGAAAGAGGTGGGAGAGTTAAGAGGGTGTATAACGGGGAAATGGAGGAATTGCACTATATATATATATATATATATATATATTTATATTTAAAATAAAGTTTAATAGCATCATCGTGTTGCATATGAGAGGCCTATTCAGAAATCTGAAGCTCTTGATCATCTCCACTTCAGTACCATTGATGCAGACTGAAGACTGT
Source organism: Malacoraja senta (assembly GCA_038087875.1). Taxonomy (NCBI): domain Eukaryota; kingdom Metazoa; phylum Chordata; class Chondrichthyes; order Rajiformes; family Rajidae; genus Malacoraja; species Malacoraja senta. Next base: position 52,913,786 of record CM075981.1, read on the forward strand.
ATTACACTCTGTTTCCTTATGTCTATCATCAGCTCCTTTGTCTTGCTGACATGAAGGAAGATGTTGCCCAACAACGTGCTACTAAGCTCTCTATCTCCTTCCTGTACTCTGATTGTTTGAGATCCGCACAGATACAGTAGAGTTGTTGGATTTGATAAATGTAACTCCATAATTCATTCTTCCTGGCTTTGACCCTTTGTGGAATATCAAAGGTTTCCCAAAGATTTATTTGGTTAAACTGTTACTGCACATTGGGTCCTGTTTGAAAAAAATAATATTGCCGGTCAGGTTTTGCACATTTTGCACATTCTGTCAATTGTCTGAAGACCAGCATGAGTTGGAAGAAAAATACTCACTTATATGTTATCAGGCAACAATGTGTCTCTGGAGTTCATAAGAACACAATACTAGAAGTAGATAACTACTTGATGAGAAATAAAATATATTTCCAAGGAGATAATGTTAATTTAAAAGCTGTATCAAAGGACTGGCACTGACATATGGATCAAATGGTCACCTATAGTGCTGCATTATTGAGAAATAAACTGCTGCTGGACAGCTTTGCTGCATAAAACAAAAAAAAGAAACACACTGGCTACAACTTGTTTAGAATAGAAAGTTGCTGTAAGAACTGTACTGTGTTACTTTTATAAAAGTGGCTGAATTACAAAAGAACTCGGTTGAATAATGCTTATTGAACAATGGACCATTTGCTAAAGGGTGCAGCACTATATTCATTGGTGTCTCTAATTCCCAGACCTGCTGTGCCAATGTCGTGCCACTGATGCAAACCCATGGGTTAAACTGGATACACATTTCAAATTCTGAGAGTTCTGATTACATGAAGAGTTTGAACAAAAAATGTAATCTCAAACTTTTTTAAATCTCCTTGTATTAGCCAGTTCTATGGAATGGTCATGTTGCATACTTCAAAAAGAAGAACATATTTAGCTATAAATATTAGTTATCAGAACTGAATATCTAAACTGACAAAGAGCAGCTAATTATAATCTTGCTATTCAGAATTAAGTAAATGTAGATTTGCTTTTGGAGAAGTCATGTTTTTTTTACTGATCAATGACACGTCCTGTGAGCCTGAATAAGCATGTTCTTTTTGAAGTATGCAACATGACTATTATGTGTCTGAATACATAGAGATTGCATTATTCTACATTGAGCGATAAGATTAATTTTGAATTTTCCATTCGAATAAACTATTTTAAAACAATTTATATTGTATCTTCAGTTTTGATAGCATACCAATGCAGATGGGAGTGAGAGAATGGATACCAAATGTAAGAGAATTAAGGTTTGTCAAAAATACAGGATTTAATAAATTCTGATGGTAAACGATCGAGGAAGAAGGGAATGGGTTTACAGAGAGATGTCAGGGACACAGCTGAAGTTTTTGTCCTACTTGTCCGACTATAAAACTGGCTAAAACAGAAAACTTGAGTCACAGGCCCAGACAGAGGTCCTTTCTCTTATCAAACCCCTTTGTAGGGGTTTTGTAGATCTCATTGCACAATGCTTTTGTGGATGTAGATACATTTCTAGGCCATTTTATTTCAGATTATTATTATTATTATTATTATTATTATTATTATCAGATTATTTCAACATGTGTCCAGATTATTTATGTGAGTATTGAACAATAGTAGGTTTAGGTTTATTATAGTCGCGTGTACCGAGGTACAGTGCGATGGTTTTGCATACCATCCAATCAAATCCGATAATACTACACAATATAATCAAGCCAAATTCAAGTGCAGTAGGTAGAGCGAGGGGAAGGATACAGAAGATAGTTCTCAGAATTGTCCAATATCTGCAATAACGAAGGGGAATCGGGCTTTACCGTAGCTAATGGAAGGACCGTTCAGAAGCCTGATAACAGAGGGGAAGAGTAATCACCGTAGTGAATCTTGTGGAACAATATGTCACTCTGTTGGGCTTTACTCTTGTTTTCTGTCAGTAGATGAACTATGGATTACTGTGGAATATTTTATTTAATGTTAATGGTATGGTTTGGCTTGCAGCACAAATGTGTATGTGCTTGTGTGACTGTTTCATTTACTATGTGCCAGAACTTTCTTCCAGAGGGCAATTGAAATTCCAGTTAAAATGCGAAACTGATAATAATTTAACAAAATTGGCTTGCCATTATGTGGTGAAAAGTTAAACGTTAATCAGGTCTACCACTGAGAATGATTCACATAAGTTAATAGCCATAAAAAAAAATCTTAAGTGGCCATTAAAGTTTGTTATCATTTCTCCTTTTGATGTATATTTGACTTGAAAACACTATTCTGAATTTTAACTATGCTGAGAAATTCAACTGCATATACACTTAAAACCATTTAACTGCAAATTAATATCCCCTGACCCCACACCCCATGGGAAGTGCAGTAATGGCCATTTCAGGATAATTTAGCATCAGCTTGGATGGTGTTTGCATTTGTATGGGTTTGCTTCCTTCTGAATGATGTGGGCATAATGACTGATTCAAGTCTCTTGTATTTCAATCTCTCTTTATGATAAATTGGCTGTGCTGTGTCAGGTTTTAAGGATTTTTGAAACCAGGTGATATAATCGCTGTATATTTGGGGAAAAAAAAGTAATATTTCCTTGGTAGATTGCTGTAATAAAGGTGGCTAATCTCTTGGACTTTACCACGTGTATCTTAGGATCATAGCAAGGGAGGAGATTGTTGGGTCCCTGGTAGAGATTTATATAAGACTAGACCAAGTGCAGACCCGTTGGGTCTGGACACTGAACGTGCGTTTGCGGGTGGGGGGGGGTGCTGTGGCGTCACAGTAACCACCCCCTTTGCTCCAAAGCACGGTTGCGGGGTGGGAATCTGGCACCCACGAACACACACACTCATAACAACCCTTGATATTATCTTAATTTTTTAATTTGCTTCTTTTATCCCATCTCCACCCTATCCACTGACGAATAGCCCTCACCTCTCAGGTGCGTCTAGAGGGGGGGGGGCAGAGAGTGAAAATTTATTGTTAGAATTAAAAAAATTTGAAGAGGGGGAGGAGGAGGGTGGAGAGGAAGGGGGGAGAGGAAGGGGGAGAGAGGAAGGGGTGCGAGGAAGGGTGATAGAGAGGAGGGTGTGGAGAGAGTAAGGAGAGGATGTTGGAGATAGGTGAAGGGGGGTGTTTTGAGCTGGTGTTCATGAGTTAAGCTGCGGGCTGCGAAGAGAGAAGGGCAGAGAGAGAGAGAGGGGAGAGACAGAGAGACTGGTACACCCAAAAAAGGTGGTGAAATTCAGCGGGTGCAGCAGCATCTATGGAGCGAAGGAAATAGGCAATGTTTGTGGCCGAAACCCATCTTCAGACGTGTTTTGTTATGAAACATTGCCTATTTCCTTCGATCCAAAGATGCTGCTGCACCCGCTGAGTTTTTACTTCATTTTTTTGTTTACCTTGCGTTTGGGGGGGGGGGGCTGCGGCTGCGGCATCACACTCACACTAACCACCCCCCAAACACACAGGCGGGGGGAGAGGGAGACGGGGTTGGGGAGAGGAGGGGAGGGGGAGAGAAGGAGACGGGGTGGGGAGAGAAGAGGGGAGGGAGGGGAGGGAGGGGAGGGAGGGGAGGGAAGAGGGGGATGGAGGGGAGAGGGGGAGGAGGAAAGGGGAGAGATTGGGGAGGGAGGAGATCAGGGTGGGTGAGAGGGAGGGTGAGGAGAGTTTGGAGTTGGAGGAGAGCGGGGAGGGCAGGAAGGGGGGAGAGGGGATGAGGGGAAGGGGAGAGGAGTAGGGGAAGAGAGGGAGAGAGGGAGGGTGGAGGGAGAGAGGTGGGGAGGGAGAGGGGAAGAGTGGGGAGTGCAGACCAAGTGCAGAGGGTCTGGACACCGAACGTGCGTTTGGGGCGGGGGGCTGTGACGTCACACTAACCACCCGTTGGGTCTGTACCTCCAAAGCAGGGTTGCGGGGTGTGAATCTGGCACCCACAAACACACACACTCATCACACCCCTTGATATTATATTAATATTTTAAAGACAGAGAGACTGTTGGCGGGCTGTTTTCACAATGCGCGTTTGCGGGAGGGGGGTGGGCTGCGGCATCACACTCACACTAACCACCCCCCAAACTCACACTAACCACCCCCAAATGGGGGGAGGGAGGGGGGAAGGAAGACGGGGTGGGTAGAGAAGAGGGGAGAGGGAGGCGGGGTGGGGAGAGAAGAGGAGAGGGGGAGGGAGGGTGGAGAGGAAAGGGGAGAGGAGAGGGGTGGAGAGAGGAACGAGAGGATGGGGAGAGAGGAGAGGGGTGGAGAGAGGATTGGGGAGAGAGGTAAAGGGGGGGGGGGTTGGAGCGTGCGTGCATGAGTCGAGCCGTGGGCTGTGAAGAGAGAAGGGCAGAGAGAGAGAGAGAGAGAGAGAGACTGGTACACAAAAAAAAGCTGGAGAAACACAGCGGGTGCAGCAGCATCTATGGAGCGAAGGAAATAGGCAACGCTTTGGGTCGAAGCCCATCCTCAGAATGGTTTTCTACCGAAACGTTGCATATTTTCTTTGATCCATAGATGCTGCTGAACCCGCTGATGATATACAGGTTTTTTTTGTGTACCTTCGATTTTCCAGCATCTGCAGTTCCGTCTTAAAGACAGAGAGACTGTTGGCGGGCTGTTTTCCCAACGCGCGTTTGCGGGAGGGGGGGGGCTGCGGCATCACTCTCACACTAACCACCCCCCAAACTCACACTAACCACCCCCAAACACATTCGGGGGGAGGGGGGGGAGGGGGGGGAGAGGAAGACGGGGTGGGGAGAGGGAGACGGGGTGGGGAGAGAAGAGGAGAGGGGGAGGGAGGGTGGAGACGAAGGGGGAGAGAGGAGAGAGGAAAGAGAGGATGGGGGAGAGAGGTTAAAGGGGGGGTTGGAGCGTGCGTGCATGAGTCGAGCCGCGGGCTGTGAAGAGAGAAGGGCAGAAAGAGAGAGAGAGAGCGAGAGAGAGAGAGATAGAGGTGAGAGACAGAGAGACTGGTACACCAAAGAAAGCTGGAGAAACACAGCGGGTGCAGCAGCATCTATGGAGCAAAGGAAATTTGCAACTCTTTTGGCCGAAACCCATCCTCAGACGGGTTTTGTTCCGAAACGTTTCCTATTTCCTTTGATCAATAGATGCTCCTGCACCCGCTGATATTATACAGGTATTTTTTGTGTACCTTTGATTTTCCAGCATATGCAGTTCCGTCTTAAAGACAGAGAGACTGTTGGCGGGCTGTTTTACCAACGCGCGTTTGCGGGAGGGGGGTGTGGGCTGCGGCATCACACTCACACTAACCACCCCCCAAACTCACACTAACCACCCCCAAACACACTCGGGGGGATGGGGTGAGGGGGGGAGAGGAATGGGGGAGGGGGGGAGAGGGCTGGGGATGGAGAGAGAGGTGTGGGGGAGGGATGGTGGAGGGAGGGGAGGAGGGAGATGGGTTAGGGGAGTGAGGGCGAAGAGTGTGGAGGGAGGGGGAGAGCGGTGGGGGGAGAGAGGGGAAATAGTGGGGAGGGAGAGTGGAAGGAGGAGGGGTAGGGACAGTCCATCTAGACCAAGTGCAGACCCGTTGGGTCTGTCTCCCCAACACGGTAAAATTTCAAAATGTTAAAAAAAAAACAGCTCTCAGTAATAGAATGTTAGTGAAGGTTCTGTTGTGTACCGATCTGGCTGTATTTTGGCAACTTCCTCTTGTCTCTTGTGCGGTTCTGCTCATTACTGCTTCTCAACATTACTGCTTCTCAACATTGTGTTGTTCCTTGAACATCCAGCAACTTGATTGCTCCCATTTCTTTGCATGATGTAAAAAAAAAGAGAAAGATATTTATCATGATGTAGATATTCATAAACTTGTAAAGGTAATTTCATCTATTGTAGACATTTATAAATTTCTAAAGACAATTATATATATAAATGCATTTACCAATAATTTAAAAAAAACATTACACAATTATGTACCATTTTGTATGTAATTTGGAAGCTTATTGTTGTGTCTCTTGTTCCATGCAAACGTCCATTAATTTTTGAAGATCCTCAAGAGGTTCAGTCCTTTCTTGTTATGTCTCTTGTTCACTTCTGCTCCATACTGCTTCTCAACATCTCTTTACAGCGTCCATTGACCATCTTGCAACGTGTTTGCTCCTGCTTCTGGACATGAATTTTAAAAAAGAAGATATTTATTACAATGTAGATATTTATAAACTTCTATCTGTCAATCCATCAACATACAAATAAAAAAGAGATTTGCTATCATATACCAATTTACGTGTTTGTTGAGCAGTCATTGCTCAACAAAGCATTTGTTTAATTACAACATTCCTGGTTGATGTCCCATCCTTCAGGAACACTTTTACTTGTTCCTTCACCTTTCCTCTGCTAAGAGCTACATATAGTTGGCCATGTTGAAATACTGGTTTCTCAAGGTATATCAAGACCTTCTCCATGGTTTGTCCTTGTGCCTTATGAATTGTCATCGCAAAACTCGACAGAATAGGGAATTGGCTCCGCCTAATGGGAATGTTTTCATCTTCTGACAAATTGATCTTCATCCTAGGAATGAGAACAATCTTTTCTTTGTAGGCCCCCATGTTGATTCTAGCAACGATGAGATTATTGTGTAGCTGTTCTACAATTAACCTTGTTCCACTGCATAGCTTTGGAGGTTGCAAGTTTCTGATTAAAACAATTGGAGATCCTTTCTTCAACTCCAATTTGTGTGGTGGTAATCCACAGATCTCGATTGAATCGAGGAATTCCGTTGGGAAGTGAGTTGAATTCGTTCCGTCAGTGACAGAATTGAAAGAATAGTACACCCTCATGGTTCCAGGGAAGCGTCTGACACACGTAGAATTGATTTTTCTCATCGTATCATTGTGAGGAACCAAGATACAATTGTTAGAGAATAATGTTGCAGGGTGGTCAAATGCTGGATAGATATAATCAATGCAGTCATCCAGTGTTCTTGCTGAAAGAACCATGTCTTCTGGAATGTTAATTTCATTGTCTTCATTCTTTGCAATGTTGTCCTCTCCTACATCCAACAAAAATTTTGAAAAATCATCCTCTCCTTCGGTCAATCGCATATTTCTCTTCAATTCAAACTTTGTGAAAGTCCGCCACAAGTACGATGTCTTGATGCAGGCATTTTGAACATCAATATAACTTCCCATCTTCACTACAGGAAGGAGTTGTCTAAAATCACCACAACAAATGGTAAGAATTCCGCCAAAATGATCCTTTTTGCGGCATACATCTTGAAGAGTTCTATCCACCGCTTCAAAGCACTCCCTCCTAATCATTGGACACTCATCCCAAACAATGAGCTTCACTCTCCTGAAGAAATCTCCCGTTTTAGAGTTGCTGTTGATGTTGCACGTTGAATCCTCCGTCACATGGATAGGTATCTTGAATCGAGAATGTGCAGTTCTTCCACCAGGCATTAATGTGGCTGCGATACCAGACGATGCTACAGCAATGGCAATTTGACCTTGAGCTCTAACTGTGGAAAGGATCAAATTTATGACAAATGTCTTTCCTGTTCCTCCTGGTGAGTCAATGAAAATCATTGAAGATAGATTCCTTTGCAAGCAGTCGCACACATGGTCATAAACTTCTCTCTGCTCAGCATTCAGCAGAGGCTCATTCTCATCAACAAATCACTGTTGTTCTGATCTATTGTAATTCAATTCATTAAGTAAATCAACATTTTCACCATCAATGTCCATCCTTTCATTTCTTGGTCGAGGCAAGGAAACATTTTCCAGTGTGGTGTTGCAATTCTCAAGCTTGTCCTGAATATAAAACAGAGCCTGATCATGATGTCTGTCATCAATTGTGATATTCCGATCACTTTTTCTTCTTCGCTCGCTTTCAAGGTAATCCTCAGACATGCAATTCTTGAAGGGATCCCATAACTGTAGAGGATCGTTGATGTCGGTATTTGTCAGCAGAACAACAAACAAATCCCTGATTGCCCTGGGGAGCCTTGTCATCTCAGCATCTTCCATTGTTTGTTGCCATTGGTCATCAGCTTCCAACAAACCTCTTTCTCTGCAGACGTCTTTGAAGGAAGGAAGAATTACTCCATTATGTGTCTTCAAAGACTCAAAAGACACTGGTCCTTTCACGTGATGCAGAAGCAGTCTCATGTAGAAGAGGTCTCCATGTTTTGGAGAAATGACATATATTCGTCCAATAACGTTGACTTCAAAGATATCTGGGAAGTTATCCACTCTCTTCCCAACCTTCCTTCTTTGCCATCTCTTGCTGCTCCATGTATAAAATCGAGGTACATCAACGTACAATAGTGTTCTTGCAAATGGATCTTCAGAACTCAATCGAACAAATTCAGTCAAAGTGGTTCTCGCCATTCCATCATTCATCCCTTGCTGAGCAGCATCAAAAAATACTTGTTGTTGGTCTGGTAGATGTACATCAAGTTGAATGACAGGGGGGTGTCTCTCATGAGTAAGGAATCCAAGGACTGATGCCGCTGCCTCTGAAGGACCAATGTATCTTCCATTCAGGTACTGTTTAATCTCGTCATTTACGTTAATTCCAAAAGCTGCCTGATCACACCCCTTCAAGGTGTACTTGATGACGTATTTGATTGACTGTACAGAGCAGCATATTTCGACGTTGAGGTGACATTGGAAAGCCTTCAATAGTTCTGCATTATAGGGCACAACCCAATTAGAAGTAATAGTTGGTAACGGACGTCTTGCTTGATGTCCCTGAAATCCTCCCATTGCTGGAGATCTTCTCCTGTACAGAGGATACGAATCATCTCCATACATTGCGCTTTCGACAAATGGCTTTGGGAATCTCTTGGTGCATCTTCCTTCCTTCCAACATCGAGATGTGGCCTTGCAGAACGGTCCATGGATCATGTGCTTGAGTACCAATTTATGCAGCTCAGGATCTGCTTGTGGGTCTGGAATTTCAGCTTGCACAAATCTTTCATAATGTTGAGGTCTTGGCTTACTCGCTTCATCAAGCCAAAGCAGACAATGGAAATGAGGCAGGCCTCTCTTCTGATATTCCATAGTCAAGATGAAAGCAATGCAGTTTCCAAAGAAGCCATCTGGTCCAGTTACGGTCTTCATGAATATTTTTCTTTACAGCTCGAATACTCTTGCTATTAATTCCGGTCTATCAGACGGCTGCTGATTTGGAAAGAGGCACTGTCGGATCTCGCTCCAATTTGGATTGCAGGTCATTGTAATGAAGAATGCAGCAGTACCATACTTCCGAACATACATCATTGCGTCCTGGCATCGTCCCATCATATATCTGGGACCACCGACAAATGTTGAAGAGAGGATTATGCGCCTTCCAATGTTTTGCAAGTCATCATCATCATGTAATGCATCCGTCAGTCCTTTGTATGTCGTTGACCTCAACGATACCTGATTCATGCGAATATAATTAAGTCTATCACCTTCCATTTTAGCCGCCATATCAACAAGATATTGTCGGAAGAGTCGTCCTCCTCTCAAAAGCTGGTTGAATTCATTGTCACGACTCATGATCCTATATGCATAATATCGCATTAGTGTCAATTTTCTGCCGGTACTCATTTGGAGTTGTGAATGCCACCCGTCATCACCAAGTGGAAAGAAAAGGATGTATTGAAAACTGTCATAAGACCTATGGGACTCTGAAATGATTTGCAGACCACCTTCTGCTCCTCTTCCTCTTCTTCTCAAGACAATGTGGCGTGATGTTGCCACAGGCTCATTACTGTTTGCTATAAGGACGGCAACTTCATTTGCAGTTTGCGTGTTAAACCTCCGTTCATGTTGGAAAGGTGGCCGATAATTGGGATCAATAATGATTGATGCCTCCGGTAAATCTCTAATTCTCTCCATCGCCATCACAAGTGAATGAATGTAAGGGTTGTTTAGTCTTATCATGTTTTCAAGAATTTCAACAGTGTCCCTTTGAATACCAGCATCTTGGAGTATACTCATTCGCAACTCAACGCTATCTTGCGGGTCCATGAAATAGATTTGTAAGAATTTACTTTGTTGATCTTGGTCAGGCATCAAAGAACCAATGAAATGATGAATCTGGCCTTGAATGATCACTGAAGGATTCCATCCATGTGACACCACTTCCTTTGCACCAAATGAAGTGAATTGAAAGAGGCAATTGTATTGTCTAATATTCTTTTGGAACTCATGTGCTTGTGGCGTGTCACCTGTATACAAATTAATGAGTGCATTTGGGAATGTTTTCAGAGGAGCAATGTTGACCTTACCCTTCATGCAGCAAAATTAGGTCGTTTCTCCTGAGTAGCGATTAGCTCGACAATGAACGCAAACATAGGTCATTTGACCAACATCAGCATTAATATTTCTCCTTGTAAGTCGTGCATTTCGTTGTTCATCCAGCCTTCTAATTCTTTCATCTCCCATCTCTGCATCCCTTCTCATTTGTATTCTTTCTTGATGTTCCTCAAGGTGTTGAGTTGTTTCTTGATGCATTTCTCGAGTCCTTCTCTCCTGTTCCGTCTCTCGTCTATTTCTGAGACGTTCACTTCTTTTTGGCTCTGTCTCTTGAGTCCCTTTCTCCTGCTCCCTCTCTCGTTTTTTTTGGAGACATTGACTTATTTTTTGCTCCGTTTCTCGAGTCATTCTCTCCTGCTCTCTCTCTCGTCGAGTTCTGAGACGTTTACTTCTTTCTGGCTCCTTCTCTTGAGTACTTCTCTCCTGCTCCATCTCTCTTTTTTTTTTTGAGACGTTGACTTCTTTTTGGCTCCGTTTCTCGAGTCATTCTCTCCTCTCTCTCTCTCGTTGAGTTCTGAGACATTGACTTCTTTCTGGCTCCATCTCTTGAGTCCTTATCTCCTGCTCCCTCTCTCGTTTTTTTTTTGAGACGTTGACTTCTTTGTGGCTCCGTTTCTCGAGTCATTCTCTCCTGCTCTCTCTCTCGTTGAGTTCTGATACGTTGACTTCTTTCTGGCTCCATCTCTTGAGTCCTTCTCTCCTGCTCCCTCTCTCGTTTTTTTTTGAGACGTTGCCTTCTTTTTTGCTCCGTTTCTCGAGTCATTCTCTCCTCCTCTCTCTCTCGTTGAGTTTTGAGACGTTGACTTCTTTCTGGCTCCATCTCTTGAGTCCTTATCTCCTGCTCTCTCTCTCGTTTTATTCTGAGATGTTGAGTTGTTTTTTGCTGCATATCATGTGCACTTCTCTTCCGCTGTCTACCCCGACTATCTTGTAGACACTGAGATGTTTCAGGCTGTGTCTCTTGTCCTCTTCTCTCCTGGTTCGTCTCATGTGCACTTCTCTCACGCTGTGTACCCCGACTATCTTGGAGACATTGAGATGTTTCTGGCTGTGTCTGTTGTGCCCTTCTCTCCTGGTTTATCTCCAGATTATCTTGGAGATGTTGTGTTCTTTCTTGCTGAGTCAGTTGTTCTTTTCTCCTCCTCATTACTTCTCAATGTCTCATTTTCTCATTACACGACCGTCCTGTATGTCTATTCCTTCCTCTTGGCATGATTTGAAAACAGAATCTCAGTTGGCAATGAAGACTGGATTTTATCATTGAAAAATGAATTTTTTAGATTTAAAAAAATCCCAAACACACTCTCAGTTATCAGATGAATATATTCCAAATGGTAGCTTTCAGATCAAATGAAATAAATCGCAATGAAAGTCAAACAGATTAATTTTTTGAAAATGGAGCCTTTCCTCTAGAATGAAATCAATCAAAATGAAATCTGTTATCAATTACAATGAATTTTAGTCTTAAATATGTGGTTAATTTTAAAGTCAATTATTAATCAAAAAAATGATTTATTTGAAATGAAATGTTTTATTTAAGAATTAATTGTTAAGAATTTTTAATTTTCAAAATTGTAAAGATGTAACAAACGTTGAAAATTTAATGTTTTAATTATTATTTTTTAATCTATATTTTAAAAAATATTTTAAAAAATTCAACGTTAACAAAGTGAAAAAGCAATGATTTAGAATCTAAGCTGTCAATGAAAAGACAGCAAATTTATATTTTAAAATGGTATTTGTAATTAAAAGTTAGTGTTAAAAAGTAATAATGTTAAGTGATAAATAATTCAATTCAATGTAAAACAAATAAAGAATTTAACAATGAAGTACAATCAAATGTTAATTTAAAAAAAAAAATCTTTGAATTGAAAAGCACTCTTCACTAAGCAAGCGCCCCCACAGATGAGAGCGTCTGTTTGAATGGAGATCGCGTGCCCGCCTCCGCAAAGTGACAGACACTAAGCACCCGCCACCACAAACTATCTTTATAAAACAACAACAAATTCAACGCTGACAAAGTGAATTAACAATTATTTTGACTCTAAACTGTCAATGAAAAGTATGCACATTTTTTTAAAGAAAGGTATTTGAAATGAAATGTTGTCTTTAAGAATTAAAGACAA
>CM075981.1:52926408-53129778 GCA_038087875.1 Malacoraja senta
CCCTTCCTAGATCTGGTGTATAAAGCACTGGAGTGCTTTGAGGAAGATTATTATGCACTATTTGTGCTGTGTCTTCTCTTTGCAATATCTCACAACACAGGTTAGTTTTTGTCAATATTTGGTCTTGAAAAATTGCAATCATGAAAAGTTGTTCTCTAGTATTGGACAACTTTGACTACTTTTGATCGTAATGATGGTGCTACATACGTGTACCTTCTTTCAACCATGATGTATTAACTGCATGTGTGTCTGATTCAAGTCCTTGCTTTCTCCATGACCACTACAAAAAGTAACCTCTGCTATTTCCCACTTTTACAAAAAAAAATCTAGTTATCTTGGGATGGCTTGGCTAATAAAGTATTATTGTGATTGTGATTGATTGTTTTTTACTTGGGTGGAAGCTGCTATGGAATATTTTTCCAAAAATGTGTTTTTGTGCATTTCAAAACTTCAGGATCAGGAAGTCAAGTAAGATGTGCTTGAATGATGATCATTTTTTTACACTTGGGAGTTAAATTGAGCTGCATAGTGCTCATTTCACAGACTGGAATTCCTAGGACCTCAATGAAACTTCCAACCAAACATTTGACTCGCCATATCAGCAAAGATAAGAAAGCTATGTAATGATTCAAAACATTCAGTAATTTGATATTATTTAGGTGTAGACTCAGACCTGTTGGAAAAGATTCAAATTCCTCCAGAGAATGCCAAGGAGAAGAGCTCATATAGCCATGTGCTGGCAGAAAGACTCATTAAGATAATGAACCAATCAACACGTTCTGGTGAGTACATTTCCTCGTGTAATTGTTTTTTTAATTGTTTCTAGCTTCAATAGAAGGGAAAGCTAAAACCTCTGGAGTAAATCAGGTTCAGTCCTCGGCAGTTTGGAGGAAGCTGAAATTGAATTGACTTTTTTTGTGTGATATTAGTGTTTACATCTGCTTTAAGATGTTCATTATTATTGCAAGCCATGTCTTGCTTTTACTAATCTCATCTGTTTCTGAAGGTCATGTCTCTCTCCGGAGTTTGGAGTGCAAAATTCTCGGCTGACAGTGTCACAGTCTTGGAGGTGCAATGTTTTAGATGAGAGGTTTACCTGAGACCCCATTTGTTCTTGAAAGTCACTAAAATCAATATCACTAAAAATGATTTGTCCAATCATTGCTGATTGTAGGAGTTTGCAGTGCGAAAATTGGGTTACATCTTTCGTAAATAAAGTGGTGGTTACACGTCAAAAAGTGTTTAATTGGCTGTAAAAAACGTAGATGATGAATAAAATGCTAAAGGGCCTGTCCCACTTAGGCTATTTTTTAGGCGACTACAGGCGACTAGGCTGTCGCCACATGGTCGTGATGACACTATGACAGTCACCGGCAGTCGCCTAAAAATAGCCTAAGTGGGACAGGCCCTTAACTCGCATGTTCAAAAATAGCAAGTAGGAAAACTTAGTTGGTCCTTGGTACACTGCAATAAAATATATATAAATGAGTAGACGGTCTAGATTCTTTTCGGAAGATTATAGTGCCCTCCATAATGTTTGGCACAAAGACCCATCATTTATTTATTTGCCTCTGTACTCCACAATTTGAGATTTGTAATAGAAAAATTCACATGTGGTTAAAGTGCACGTTGTCAGATTTTAATAAAGGCCATTTTTATACATTTTGGTTTCACCATGTAGAAATGACAGTAGTGTTTATACATAGTCCCACCCATTTCAGGGCAGCATAATGTTTGGAGGTGCATGGGAATCTATCTTGCCTCAAGCGAGCTGTTTGGGGTTCCTTGGTGGTGGTGAATGAGGTGGTATGGGGACAGGTGTTACAACTCCTTTGCCACCAGGGGAAAGTGCCTGGGAGGGGGAAGGTTAGGTGGAGAGAGATGAGTATTTTATGTATTATGCCAAGCTAAATCATGGGAGTGGTGTCATAATATGTGTTTTCATTTGCTGATCAAAGGTATGCATGAGAATAAGCTGCCCTTTCAATTTAATTTGATACTCTATTCAATTCAATTCAATTCAATATAGAAAACCGGTTGCTTGAATATATGTTGCTAATACTGTAAATATTATAATTTTTCAGATGCAAAAATTCGCTTGGTGACGTTGGAACTTGCTTGTCTCTTACTAAGACAGCTTGTGCTTTCAGATGGTACCTGCATTATTAAAGATGTGCATCTTGCCTGTCATGAGGTAAAAATGTGCAACTTTTTAAAATTTGTTGTGCTGTGTGTGAAAGGGTAATTGTTACATAGCCAAAGTCTGGTATCTTTGCATGCAGAGTTCTTTTCTCAAAAAAATGAAAATAATGTCATTGCATTGTAGAAAAAGCTTGACTTAGAAAAGATAGACCGCCTAAACAGCTTTTATGTGAGTATTGACGTCTATTATCTAACTTAAGAATAAAGAGATTCTTTAAATTTAGACCAAATAGTATATTTAAAATTTGTTTAAGAAGCAAATTTAAAATTTGCTCAGGAGAGTAATGCTGAAAATCCAGAAATGATTGATAGAATTTAAGAAGGAATAATAATGCTTAAATTCAATCAGTCCTGCACCCTGTCGCGGTATTTTGTTGTGGCCTTACAACCAGTTCTCTTTCACGTCTATCAATCCACCTGATTTTTATTTGTGGCACATTAAAAGGTAATCTATTACAACAAATTAATTACCAGGCGTCTTTGGGATGGGGGAGGATACCTAGCTAAACATGTTCAATTTCCTGAAGATAGAATCAAGCCTGGGACTCTGGAGCTGTAAAGCAGTTGTGCTAACTGCTGCACTTGTTTATTCTTTGACAGAATAGGCTTGTCCTGCAATTTACCAATATATTCCTGAGGGAAGAAAGTAAGCTGTCAGTTATCAGGTCAGCACAGTGGGGCAGCTGGTAGAGCTGCTGCCTCACAACTCCAGAGACTCTGGTTTGATCCTGACCTTGCACCTGTGTGAATTTTGCACATTTTCCCTGTCACGGCATGGGTTTCCACCAACTGCTCTGGTTTCCTCTCTCATCCCAAAGAAGTGTGGGTTTGCAGGTTACTTGGCCACTGTAAATTGCTCCTAGTGTGTAGGGTGTGGATGCAAAGGTAGAATAACAGAACTGGTCTGAATGGGTGATCGAAGGCTGGTATACAGTCAGCCAAAGGGCCTGTATCCATGCTGTATTTTTCAATCAATCAACAGAATGTAGCAAAATTGACTTCTATGGCATCTTGAATGAATTTTGTTTATGCTCCCATTGGTTTCATGTTCGGAGAGGGGAGTAGCCAGCCTTAATATAATATGAACAGCATTAGCAATAAGTCCATATGTTTGTTCAAGACTGTTTCAGATTTCAATAGATAATTTAGGCAGCTGCTTCAGTGTTGATTATGGACTGCTCCATCGCTCTTCTTTTATTTCTCATATTTCTGTAAACAAACAGTGCCTTCCATAATGTTTGGGACAAAGACCCATCATTTATTTATTTGCCTCTGTACTCCACAATTTGAGATTTGTAATAGAACAAAACACATGTGGTTAAAGTGCACATTGTCAGATTTTATTAAAGGGTGTTTTTATACATTTTGGTTTCACCATGTAGAAATTACAGCAGTGTTTATACGTAGTCCCCCCATTTCAGGGCACCATAATGTTTGGGACACATGGCTTCACAGTGTTTGCAATTGCTCAGGTGTGTTTAATTTCCACCTTCATGCAGGTATAAGAGAGCTCTCAGCACCTCCGATCTTTCCATCACCTTTGGAAACTTTTATTGTAGTTTTATCAACATGAGGACCAAATGTGCCAATGAAAGTCAAAGAAGCCATTATGAAACAGAATAAAACTGTTAGAGACATCAGCCAAACCAAAATCAACTGTTTGGAACATCATTAAGAAGAAAGAGAGCACTGGTGAGCTTACTAATTGCAAAGGGACTGGCAGGCTAAGGAAGACTTCCACAGCTGATGACGGACGATGCTACACTGCAAGATGCAAACCACTGGTTAGTTGCAGAAATAGAACGGCCAGCATACGGTTTGCGAAGATGAACTTAAAAGAGCAACCACAGTTCTGGAAAAAAGGTCTTGTGGACAGATGTGATAAAGATGAGCTTATATCAGGGTGATGGCAAGAGCGAAGTATGGAGGAGAGAAGGAACTGCCCAAGATCCAAAGCATACCACCTCATCTGTGAAACACGGTGGTGGGGTTGTTATGGCCTGGGCATGTATGGCTGCTGAAGATACTGGCTCACTTCATTGATGATACAACTGCTGGTAGTAGTAGCATAATGAATTCTGAAGTGTATAGACACATCCTATCTGCTCAAGTTCAAACGAATACCTCAAAACCCATTGGTTGGCGTTTAATTCTACCGCAAGACAAGTGTCGATCGCCTGGATTGGGGTCGGAGAGGAATTTCCCGGATTTTTTTCCCGAATTGGACCTGGGTTTTTATCCGTTTTTTTGCCTCCCCCAGGAGATCACGCGGTTCTTGGGGTGGAGAGGGGTGATAGCGGTATAAAGGGGAGGGTAGTGTCTTGTGTTCTGTGTCTTGTGTCTACTGTTTGTGGGTAGGGGTGTTTGTTTGGTGTTCAGCCATGTGCGAATGGTGGTGCGGGCTCGATGGACCTGGTGGTCTGCTCTCGCACCTACTTTCTATGATTCTATAAGACAATGATCCCAAACATACCGCTAAAGCAACAAAGGTGTTTTTCAAAGCTAAAAAATGGTAAATTCTTGAGTGGTCAAGTCAATCACCCGGTCTGAACCCAATTGAGCATGCCTTTTATATGCTGATGAGAAAACTGAAGGGGACTAGCCCCCAAAACAAGCATAAGCTAAAGATGGCTGCAATACAGGCCTGGCAGAGCATCACCAGAGAAGACACCCGGCAACTGGTGTTGTCCATGAATCGCAGACTTCAAGCAGTCATTGCATGCAAAGGATATGCAACAAAATACTAAACATGACTACTTTCATTTACATGACATTGCTGTGTCCCAAACATTATTAAAATCTGACAATGTGCACTTTAACCACATGTTTTTTTTCTATAACAAATCTCAAATTGTGGAGTACAGAGGCAAATAAATAAATGATGGGTCTTTGTCCCAAACATTATGAAGGGCACTTTAGAAGGATGCTGTTCTGCTCATTGAATCCATGCTGACTCTCAGAGCAAGTCCATTCCCACCCTTATTCCCTATCAACCCTTCCTCTTGCATTGGTGTCACCACTGCCCTCATTCACCCACCTCTGTCAAAGGTGATATACAATATGAACCAACCTACCAACCAGGATACCTTTGTACGTGGGACGAAACTGGAGCATGTTGGTAAAACCAAAGCGGTAATAGGATAAATAGACAAACTTCACAAAATTAGTTCTAGAACTTTGGTTTGACCCCGGGTTGCTAAAACTGTAAAGCAATTACTTACTTTATCAACTGCGTCACTCTGCTCCCCCAGTGACCTGCCACGATTCCTGTCTTTGAGAAACATAGAAACATTGAAAATAGGTGGAGGAGTAGGCCATTCGGCCCTTCGCGTCAACACCGCCATTCAATATAATCATGGCTGATCATCCAAAATCCAAAATCAGTCCAAAATATATATATATATATATATATATATATATTATTATTAAAAGTCCCATCTTGACCACTTCCTGTTCTGTATATTGATTTTAGAAAAAACGCTGCCACTTATGGCTGTGATTTTTGGCCATCTTACTCAGAGTCCCCCTCCGCTGCGCAGGACGAGGATTTGTCCCCATTGATGAAAAATAAACGAGTTATTAGTGTTTAAAAAATGTTGAGATTCTCTCTCCTGAAGGCCATGCCCCTTCCGGAAAACCCAGAAGTGTTGAGTACCTCAGTCAGTCTCTGCAAGATGGGGGAGCGAGAGGGTCACGTCTCTCAGTCTGAGCTGTGAATAACGCTGAACACATGTCTACTAAACTATGAGTGGTTTTACTGACCTGTCAGTGCCCTTAATGTGGTTTGAAAATATAGTTTGGAAATGCTAAAGCTGTGTTGCCTTTGGTTTGGAAATGCTAAAGCTGTGTTGCCTTTGGTTTGGAAATGCTAAAGCTATGTTGCCTTCGGTTTGGAAATGCTACAGTCAAGTCAAGTTTTATTCGTCACTTGCACATAAAGTGCAAGTAATATGAATTTGCCAGCAGCGGTACAATAAAAAAAGAACAATAAAAATTTAACACAAACATCCACCACAGCATTCATCACTGTGGTGGAAGGCACAACAATTGGCCAGTCCTCCATTTTCTCCCGTGGTCGGGACCTTAACCCTTCGCAGTCGCAGCTGCGGGCGTCCAGATGTTCAGACAAGGTAAGTCCTGAATCGGTGCTTCCCGACCGGAGACCACGGCTTCAAGATGGTGTCGGCCGCAGGCCGGCGGTCGAAGATCTGAAGACCCTGCCGTGCTGCAGCAAGAAGCACTGCAGTACCGGCGGTCGGAGCTCCTCTCCAGGGATCCTCGGCGAGTGGCCGAGCTCTTCTCCCGGGTCCGGACACCACGGCTTCAGGCTGCCGTGGGCCAGAAAATGGAGCGCTCCCCTCTGGCGACCCCCGGCGAGGGCTCGCCCTCTCCACGACGAAAGAGTCCTTGCTGTGCGCGCTGCTGAAGCCCCGGGCGCGTCTTCGGGAAAGGCCGCACCGATCCTTGATGTTAGCCCACGGGGAAGGCGACATGGAAAAAGTCGCCTCTCCGTGGAGGAGACGATCAAAACGTTTCCCCCCCCCCACCCCACACCACCCCCCACACAAGACACACCGAGAGACATTAAAAACATACATTAAGACACACTAAAAAAAGAAAAAAAAAGTAGAAAAACAAACCCGCTGCTGGCAGGGCTGCCGGCTCGCAGCGCCCCCACCGAACTATTGAAAGCAGTGTTGCCTAATTAAAGTTGCCGTGCCTAATTAAAGTTGCCTTGCCTAATTAAAGTTGCCTTGCCTATATAATTAAAAGTCTAATCTTGACCACTTCCTGTTTGCACTTTATATTGATTTTAGAAAAAACGCTACCATGTACGGCTGTGATTTTTTGGCCATCTTACTCAGAGTCCCCCTCTGCTCATCAGGTGCCGAGGATTTTTCCCATCGATGAAAAATAATAGAATTATTAGTGTCTAAAAAATGTTGAGATTCTCTCTCCTGTCAATCACACCATGAAGGCCACGCCCCTTCTGGTGGGTTGGGGGGAGGGACTATAAAACCCAGAAGTGTGGATGGGGCTCAGTCTCTGCAAGATGGAGGAGGTAGAGGTCACAACTCGCTGTCTTTAGTGGCCTTGCGCCCTGCTTGAAATGGTATGAAACTGCACTTGAATTTGGTGGCCTTGCACCCTGCTTGAAGTGGTAAGAAACTGCACTTGAATTTGGTGGCCTTGCACCCTGCTTGAAATGGAATATCAAGGAATAGCCGTGAGTCAACTGCCAGCCCACCAGCCGTGAGCGAGTGAGCTGCCAGCACAACAGGCTTGAGTGACTGAGCCGCCAGCGCAAGAATCCATTAGGCCCACAATGTCTGTACTAGCTCTCTGAAAACCTGTCCCTTTAGCCCACAACACCCATACTAGCGCTCCAGAAAGCCCCCCCCCCCCCCAAACTGGCCACTAGTACATTCATAAATTTTGGATGAAGCCTTTGAATAAGTTACCATATCAAGTGGGCATCAACTATTTCATCTCTCTGTTTAAAGAAGGGCAGCAGTGATGTCCTTGGGACCATTTATCTTTCAACTTACACCTCCATAATAGATTGTCTGAACGTTCATCATGTGCACTGTATTTTGCAGCTTTAAAGTATTGGCTACTCTTTAAATGTGTTTTAAAAGCTTGAAAGCCCACGCCACCAAATTCCAGAATAGCTGCTTCCTCTCTGTTATCAGGCTTCTGAACGGACCTTCCATAAGCTTAGGGTACCGTCCGATTCAGCTCTTTGCAGACATTGTCCTTGGAACTGATACATTACAATGCCGAGAACTATATTCTGCACTCTGTATCTTTACCTTCTTAACTATTGTACTTGAGATTGGCTTGATTATATTTATGTATAATATCTGATTAATACTATCAATATATTATAAGTAAGTCAAACAAAGCTTTTTACTGGACTTAAATATACGTAACAATAATAAACCTAAACCTACATTGACAGGGTTATTCCAAGATTGGGAAAGGTTAAAACTGTGACTTAATTCCTTTACTGTAAACTTGTGGGTAAAATACTTGATTAACCTTATATCCCATCTTTCTTTGTTGGTGAATATCAATATAAATGAGTTTATCACGTTTTAAAGTGCTTTTATTTAAATTTTTGTGGTAACAAAACATGTTAGAAGCAAATGGACAATGCATTTTTTTTTGTCTTTTGTATGCCACTAACTGCCTAAAAACAGAAAATTTTCCCTCTTCTACTATAGATGAGACTCTCACCAGGGTCTCTTCTATACCCCGAAACTCTGCTCTCACTCCCCATCCTCCCCACTCGTAACAACGGCAGAGTCCCCCTTGTCCCCACCTTGCACCCTACCAGCCATCACATACAACAGATAATCCTCCAACATTTTCGCCACCTCCAATGGGATCCTACCACTGGCCACATCTTCCAATCTCCTCCCCTTTCGGCTTTCCGCAGAGACCGCTCCCTACGTAACTGGTCAATTTGTCCCTTCCCACCCAAACCACCCCCTCTCCTGGCACTTTCCCTTGCAACCGCAGGAAATGCTACACTTGTCGCTTTACCTCCCCTCTTGACTCCATCCAAGCAGTCTTTCCAGGTGCGGCAGAGGTTCACCTGTACCTTCTCCAACCTCATCTATTGCATCCACTGCTCTAGGTGTCAGCTGCTCTACATCGGTGAGACCAAGGGTAGGCTTGGCGATCGCTTCGCCCAATACCACCGCTAGGTTCTTTTTAAATTTTAAATTAGACTTTATTCAGGTAATAAATATATACAATACATGAACTGTGCAAAAAATTAATCTGACATTTTCGGAGGCTGTACAAAATATTCAATACAGCCTACAAACATTGCTCGAATTTCACAAATTTATCCTCCACCCTTGCCACTCATGTGGCCCACTGGTGTGGAATCCCTTCTCTTATTTAGAGTGGCGTCTCCACCACACCCTGCCCCCCAATGTCCAGCAGCGGAAGGAACCTAGTTTGTGGTCCTCCCCCACCGAGCCTTGACGTTGGCTGCACCGAGCTTCAGTGCGTTCCTCAGCACGTACTCCTGCAGTCTGCAGCGGACCAATCGGCAACATTCCCCGACGGACATCTTGCTCCGCTGGGTGGTGAACAACGCTCGGGCAGACCAAAGAGCGTCTTTCACTGAGTTGATGACCTTCCAGCAGCTCTCGATGTCAGTCTCTGAATGCGTCCCTGGGAACAGTCCGTAAATCACAGAGTTTTCTGTGACGGAGCTGTTTGGAATAAACCGTGACGGACCCTTGCAGACCTCTCCAGACACTCTTTGCGAATCCACACTCTGCAAAGAGGTGGGCAACCGTCTCCTCTCCATAGCAGCTGTCCCGAGGGCAGCGTGCGCTGGGAGTGAGGTTCCGACGGTGCAGGAAGGATCTGACTGGGAGGGCTCCCCTCACTGCCAGTCAAGCCAGGTCTTGGTGCTTGTTGGTGAGTTCTGGCGATGAGGCATTTTGCCAGACAAACTGGGCAGTCTGCTCTGGGAACCATGCCACAAGATCCATGGAGTCCTTTCCCTGCAGTGCCTGCAGGATGTTCCATGCTGGCCACTGCCCGATGGACTTGTGGTCACAGGTGCTGGTCCGGAGGAACTTTTCCACGGACGACAGATGGTGCGCCAATGTCCAGCTGCGCCCGGCCCATCCTTCGCAACACCGGGGACAGGTAGAACCTCAGCAGGTAGTGACACTTGGTGGCCACGTGCCGTGGCTCTATGCTCCGCATGATGCAGCCACACACAAAGGTGGCCATCAGGGTGAGGGCGACGTTGGGCACGCTCGGTTAGCAATAAACAACCTGATCTCCCGGTGGCTCAGCACTTTAACCCCCCCTCCCATTCCGAATCCGACCATTTTGTCCTGGCCTCTTCCATGGCCAGAGTGAGGCCCAACGTAAATTGGAGCAGCAGCACCTCATATTTTGCTTGGGTAGATTACACCCCAGCGGTATGAACATTGACTTCTCCAATTTTAGGTAGTCCCTGTTTCTCCTTCTTTCCACTCCCCTTCCCAGCTCTCCCACAGCCCACTGACTCCGCCTCTTCCTTTCTTTTTCCCACCCTCCCCACCCCCACATCAGTCTGAAGAAGGGTATTGACCCGAAACATCGCCTATTTCCATCGCTCCATAGATGCTGCCTCACCCGCTGAGTTTCTCCAGCATTTTTGTCTACCTCCGATTTTCCAGCATCTGCAGTTCCTTCTTAAACTGGAATTACAATATATCAGTCAGCATCTTGGATAGAGAAACGGAGAAATGTTTTAATGAAAGAAAAGTAATATCTTTGTTACTTTACGCTAGCTGAAATCTGTAAAAGTTGATGGTTCTTGTAAAAAGTTCATTTTGTGTATTCATATCTTTTAACAAACAAATTAGTTTGCTTGGTTGAAGTTATTCCATGGTGCTTTAGCCTGTTCTTTTGTTGTATATTTTTTTCCAATAACTTTTGTATGATTGTAGTGGCTGTTGTTTTGAGTTGAAATACCAAAGAGTTCACTGATTTCCATTGGTGAACAGAACTTGTCATCAGACAATAATTTCTAGTGGACTTGCATCATTTTGCATGTATATTTCTTAGGAGCTGTAGGAAATACAAAGGAAAGAAGTTGTTATGCCATTGCACTACCTGTTTTCCTGTCTCTAATTATAACTGTTATTTGGTAAAAGCAATAGAATGCAATATTCCGAGCTCTACTTCCCTCGAAATATAGGATGATTGTGATCTTGCCAGATTATCCCTGTTTGCTTCTTTGCAAATCGTTCCCGGTGGTCTGGCGGTAACAACGTGATTTATTATTTTCAAATTAACAGCAAATCATTTATTAGTTTTTACATTGTGTGGGTCTGCAGCTGGAAAGCAGACTCCGCAAGCAGAATTCTTCATAGTACCTTGAAACACTGGTCAGGTTCCACTAGGAAATCAGCCTGCTAGAAGTAGTAGTGTGGATTAGTACATTGCATTTGGCTTTACTTCAAATACAAATCTTCTTGTCTTTTTGTGCGTTGATCTATCATTGAAATGATCATAAAATTACTTATCACCGGGAATTCACCAACTTTTTGGCATTCTCTTGGCAAAACACAACAAATATGAAAAAATATCAACAGATTAATTTGAATAACACAAGGTTTGCAAATAGTCGCCACATACGGCGCTGACAAAGTTACAAAGTACCCGTGCCGGCCCCTCCTTTGTTCTCCCCCATCCCCTCCCCCTCCCTGGGTCCTCCATTGTTCGTTGTTCTTCCCCGTCCCTCAAGGCGGTTCCCCCACGCGGGGTCTTCCATTGTTCTTCCCCCTCCCCAACACCCCCCTCACGGATATGAACCTGGAGCAATGAAAAGTTCCTTGCTGCAGCTTCACTGTCAAATTAAATACAAAAAATACAATTCCAATGTCAGTTATCCGAAGTAAAGTAGATGGTGAAAAAAATAGTATGCAGTGTGACCTGTACACAGTGCAAAGTCCCTAGTGGTTTGCTTCAGAAGTAGGATTGTAGTTAGGGTTTTGCTGAGTGGATCGAGAACATGATCATTAATGGGAGAAGGCTGCTCTTAATCCTGGAGGTAATGGTTCTCAGGCTCCTGTCAGCAACGAGAAGAGATAGTGAAAATCAGATTATTATTTTGACATATTTTAAACCGTCACTGATTACATTTATTTCTACAGGAACCTCACTAATCTGTCACAGAAGCTAATTTCTTGTGGCATCTTAGTCTTTCAATGGTTTCACTCTACCACAGTTTAGCAGTTTCTATGAAGACAGAATTCTTGTAACTCTCAAGCTATTTATATCAAGACTGATTTCAGCACAATTTTCTTAGAATTCAGAAGAAGTACCTTTGGGTTATGACAATTTTTCTGCATTCTAATTCTGAACAGTATATGATACTTAAAACTTAGATTTATTTTATTTCATGCACTTTATGCAGGTGAAGCATTCTGTAGGGATTACACTTATTTACCTTGTATGGGTGACCATTCTTCAGTTCAGTTTATTACATGAACCAAGGTCCAGCGAAAAGGTTTTTGTCGCATACTTTCCAGTCAAATAAAAGACCATACATGATTAGAGTCGCCTGGCTTCAGTGCCATCTTTTTCAGTGTGCGACATTACTAATCTTTCCCTGGCATTAGTTTGCATTTCTTCTGGGACACGTGGGAACCTTTATATTTAAATATTACAGATTGATTTGTTTTTATATTATGTTGTCAAAAAAGTCGAATTTACATTTTGGGCTTGGGCTGCACTGAAATTCTTCAATAGCTAATCTTTTAATTAGAAATTAAAGTCATGGTACCAAAACATTTTAAAAACTTGACAAGGTTGCCATTTATTAGCCAACCAAAATTGTCTTAAGAAAATAAAGATAGCCCTTCTTGAAATAATCAGAATCAGAATCACACTTTATTCACCAAGTATGTTTTGCAACATATGAGGAATTTCATTGGCCAGGTCAGTCATACAATTAAAAGCAACTAATCACTTAAACACATTTTAACCTGAACATCCACCACATCTACACATTCCTCACTGTGATGGAAGACAAAATAAAGTTTGTCCTTCCTTTTGTTCTTCCTCGGTCGTGAGCCTCGAGCCCCCGATGACGGGACGATCTTGACTCCCGTAGCCGACGGCGTTCGGGCCCTCCGCATCGAGGCGTTCAGCTCCTGCATCGGGGGAATGTCAGCTCCCCCGCGATCGAACCCCGCGTCGGGGGCTGGTCGAGCCTTCCGCAGCTATGGATGTCTCCTGATATCCATAGCCTCTCCCGAGACTGCGAGCCCTGGATGGTAAGTCTGCAGGCTGCGGTGGGAGCGATCCCAGGCAAGGTATCTGCTCCGATGTTAAGTCCGCGCCCCGCTGTGGGGCTCAAGACAGTCCGAGGAGGCCTCCAGCTCCTGCGATGGTAGGCTGCAGAGCCCAGAGACTCTAATCCGAAAATTGATCACATCTCCGGGAAGGTAGGAACTTAAAATAATAAAAAAGTTTCCCCCGATCCCCTCACCCCTCCCCCCACATAAAACAAACCGAAGAACATTAAAACAAACTTTTAATGCACTAAAAAATAACAAAAGGAAAGAAAAAACGAACAGACTGCCGGCAGGGCTGCCATCTCCCTGGTGCCCCTGGTGGTCTTTTAAGATTAAGATTCAATAGCAGATTAAGATTAAGATTCAATCGCAGCTTATTGGACCACACCTAGGCTCTTGGTGGTGACAACCTTGATGTGGAGTTGGATTCAAATGTACCTCAGATGCATGTAAGACAGGTTTCCTTCTCAGTGAATTGCTTGGATTTTGATACAGCTTTATTGTCATTTTTAACAGCTGATGTTTTAAATGGAAATCATTGAACTGTCATAATGGTTTTTAAAATCTCTTAACTTAGATTTGTAAATAATTTATCCAGATGTTTCGATTTGGGTACTTTAGTGAAAATTCAATAGCCAAGTAATGAATTTGTCAGATTACAAATTACAGTAGGTTTGATTTCCGAGTCAGAGTAAAACAACACGGAAACGGGTCCTTCAGCCTAACTTGCTTATTGTGACCAGGATGTCGCTTCCCATCTACACTAGTCCCACCTGCCTGTGTTTTGTCCATATCCCTCTAAACCTTTCCTATCCGTGTACCTGTTCTCAATCAGAATGATTGGAGTATTGGGGGAGAAACCTGGAAAAAAGAGGTGGTGGGGGTGAGACAAAGCCTGTCAATGGAGATGGATACAGGTTGGGGGGGTGTTGATTCATAGACGGGTAAAGTAAGTGTCTTATGAGAGAAGAGAAAGAGTGAAATGTAAAGCCAGAGGAAGGGAAAGAGGTGGGAGAGTTAAGAGGGTGTATAACGGGGAAATGGAGGAATTGCACTATATATATATATATATATATATATATATTTATATTTAAAATAAAGTTTAATAGCATCATCGTGTTGCATATGAGAGGCCTATTCAGAAATCTGAAGCTCTTGATCATCTCCACTTCAGTACCATTGATGCAGACTGAAGACTGTATTACACTCTGTTTCCTTATGTCTATCATCAGCTCCTTTGTCTTGCTGACATGAAGGAAGATGTTGCCCAACAACGTGCTACTAAGCTCTCTATCTCCTTCCTGTACTCTGATTGTTTGAGATCCGCACAGATACAGTAGAGTTGTTGGATTTGATAAATGTAACTCCATAATTCATTCTTCCTGGCTTTGACCCTTTGTGGAATATCAAAGGTTTCCCAAAGATTTATTTGGTTAAACTGTTACTGCACATTGGGTCCTGTTTGAAAAAAATAATATTGCCGGTCAGGTTTTGCACATTTTGCACATTCTGTCAATTGTCTGAAGACCAGCATGAGTTGGAAGAAAAATACTCACTTATATGTTATCAGGCAACAATGTGTCTCTGGAGTTCATAAGAACACAATACTAGAAGTAGATAACTACTTGATGAGAAATAAAATATATTTCCAAGGAGATAATGTTAATTTAAAAGCTGTATCAAAGGACTGGCACTGACATATGGATCAAATGGTCACCTATAGTGCTGCATTATTGAGAAATAAACTGCTGCTGGACAGCTTTGCTGCATAAAACAAAAAAAAGAAACACACTGGCTACAACTTGTTTAGAATAGAAAGTTGCTGTAAGAACTGTACTGTGTTACTTTTATAAAAGTGGCTGAATTACAAAAGAACTCGGTTGAATAATGCTTATTGAACAATGGACCATTTGCTAAAGGGTGCAGCACTATATTCATTGGTGTCTCTAATTCCCAGACCTGCTGTGCCAATGTCGTGCCACTGATGCAAACCCATGGGTTAAACTGGATACACATTTCAAATTCTGAGAGTTCTGATTACATGAAGAGTTTGAACAAAAAATGTAATCTCAAACTTTTTTAAATCTCCTTGTATTAGCCAGTTCTATGGAATGGTCATGTTGCATACTTCAAAAAGAAGAACATATTTAGCTATAAATATTAGTTATCAGAACTGAATATCTAAACTGACAAAGAGCAGCTAATTATAATCTTGCTATTCAGAATTAAGTAAATGTAGATTTGCTTTTGGAGAAGTCATGTTTTTTTTACTGATCAATGACACGTCCTGTGAGCCTGAATAAGCATGTTCTTTTTGAAGTATGCAACATGACTATTATGTGTCTGAATACATAGAGATTGCATTATTCTACATTGAGCGATAAGATTAATTTTGAATTTTCCATTCGAATAAACTATTTTAAAACAATTTATATTGTATCTTCAGTTTTGATAGCATACCAATGCAGATGGGAGTGAGAGAATGGATACCAAATGTAAGAGAATTAAGGTTTGTCAAAAATACAGGATTTAATAAATTCTGATGGTAAACGATCGAGGAAGAAGGGAATGGGTTTACAGAGAGATGTCAGGGACACAGCTGAAGTTTTTGTCCTACTTGTCCGACTATAAAACTGGCTAAAACAGAAAACTTGAGTCACAGGCCCAGACAGAGGTCCTTTCTCTTATCAAACCCCTTTGTAGGGGTTTTGTAGATCTCATTGCACAATGCTTTTGTGGATGTAGATACATTTCTAGGCCATTTTATTTCAGATTATTATTATTATTATTATTATTATTATTATTATCAGATTATTTCAACATGTGTCCAGATTATTTATGTGAGTATTGAACAATAGTAGGTTTAGGTTTATTATAGTCGCGTGTACCGAGGTACAGTGCGATGGTTTTGCATACCATCCAATCAAATCCGATAATACTACACAATATAATCAAGCCAAATTCAAGTGCAGTAGGTAGAGCGAGGGGAAGGATACAGAAGATAGTTCTCAGAATTGTCCAATATCTGCAATAACGAAGGGGAATCGGGCTTTACCGTAGCTAATGGAAGGACCGTTCAGAAGCCTGATAACAGAGGGGAAGAGTAATCACCGTAGTGAATCTTGTGGAACAATATGTCACTCTGTTGGGCTTTACTCTTGTTTTCTGTCAGTAGATGAACTATGGATTACTGTGGAATATTTTATTTAATGTTAATGGTATGGTTTGGCTTGCAGCACAAATGTGTATGTGCTTGTGTGACTGTTTCATTTACTATGTGCCAGAACTTTCTTCCAGAGGGCAATTGAAATTCCAGTTAAAATGCGAAACTGATAATAATTTAACAAAATTGGCTTGCCATTATGTGGTGAAAAGTTAAACGTTAATCAGGTCTACCACTGAGAATGATTCACATAAGTTAATAGCCATAAAAAAAAATCTTAAGTGGCCATTAAAGTTTGTTATCATTTCTCCTTTTGATGTATATTTGACTTGAAAACACTATTCTGAATTTTAACTATGCTGAGAAATTCAACTGCATATACACTTAAAACCATTTAACTGCAAATTAATATCCCCTGACCCCACACCCCATGGGAAGTGCAGTAATGGCCATTTCAGGATAATTTAGCATCAGCTTGGATGGTGTTTGCATTTGTATGGGTTTGCTTCCTTCTGAATGATGTGGGCATAATGACTGATTCAAGTCTCTTGTATTTCAATCTCTCTTTATGATAAATTGGCTGTGCTGTGTCAGGTTTTAAGGATTTTTGAAACCAGGTGATATAATCGCTGTATATTTGGGGAAAAAAAAGTAATATTTCCTTGGTAGATTGCTGTAATAAAGGTGGCTAATCTCTTGGACTTTACCACGTGTATCTTAGGATCATAGCAAGGGAGGAGATTGTTGGGTCCCTGGTAGAGATTTATATAAGACTAGACCAAGTGCAGACCCGTTGGGTCTGGACACTGAACGTGCGTTTGCGGGTGGGGGGGGGTGCTGTGGCGTCACAGTAACCACCCCCTTTGCTCCAAAGCACGGTTGCGGGGTGGGAATCTGGCACCCACGAACACACACACTCATAACAACCCTTGATATTATCTTAATTTTTTAATTTGCTTCTTTTATCCCATCTCCACCCTATCCACTGACGAATAGCCCTCACCTCTCAGGTGCGTCTAGAGGGGGGGGGGGCAGAGAGTGAAAATTTATTGTTAGAATTAAAAAAATTTGAAGAGGGGGAGGAGGAGGGTGGAGAGGAAGGGGGAGAGGAAGGGGTGCGAGGAAGGGTGATAGAGAGGAGGGTGTGGAGAGAGTAAGGAGAGGATGTTGGAGATAGGTGAAGGGGGGTGTTTTGAGCTGGTGTTCATGAGTTAAGCTGCGGGCTGCGAAGAGAGAAGGGCAGAGAGAGAGAGAGGGAGAGACAGAGAGACTGGTACACCCAAAAAAGGTGGTGAAATTCAGCGGGTGCAGCAGCATCTATGGAGCGAAGGAAATAGGCAATGTTTGTGGCCGAAACCCATCTTCAGACGTGTTTTGTTATGAAACATTGCCTATTTCCTTCGATCCAAAGATGCTGCTGCACCCGCTGAGTTTTTACTTCATTTTTTTGTTTACCTTGCGTTTGGGGGGGGGGGGCTGCGGCTGCGGCATCACACTCACACTAACCACCCCCCAAACACACAGGCGGGGGGAGAGGGAGACGGGGTTGGGGAGAGGAGGGGAGGGGGAGAGAAGGAGACGGGGTGGGGAGAGAAGAGGGGAGGGAGGGGAGGGAGGGGAGGGAGGGGAGGGAAGAGGGGGATGGAGGGGAGAGGGGGAGGAGGAAAGGGGAGAGATTGGGGA
This sequence comes from Malacoraja senta, assembly GCA_038087875.1. NCBI lineage: Eukaryota > Metazoa > Chordata > Chondrichthyes > Rajiformes > Rajidae > Malacoraja > Malacoraja senta. The sequence continues at coordinate 52,944,283 of CM075981.1, forward strand.
GGAGAGGAGATCAGGGTGGGTGAGAGGGAGGGTGAGGAGAGTTTGGAGTTGGAGGAGAGCGGGGAGGGCAGGAAGGGGGGAGAGGGGATGAGGGGAAGGGGAGAGGAGTAGGGGGAAGAGAGGGAGAGAGGGAGGGTGGAGGGAGAGAGGTGGGGAGGGAGAGGGGAAGAGTGGGGAGTGCAGACCAAGTGCAGAGGGTCTGGACACCGAACGTGCGTTTGGGGCGGGGGGCTGTGACGTCACACTAACCACCCGTTGGGTCTGTACCTCCAAAGCAGGGTTGCGGGGTGTGAATCTGGCACCCACAAACACACACACTCATCACACCCCTTGATATTATATTAATATTTTAAAGACAGAGAGACTGTTGGCGGGCTGTTTTCACAATGCGCGTTTGCGGGAGGGGGGTGGGCTGCGGCATCACACTCACACTAACCACCCCCCAAACTCACACTAACCACCCCCAAATGGGGGGAGGGAGGGGGGAAGGAAGACGGGGTGGGTAGAGAAGAGGGGAGAGGGAGGCGGGGTGGGGAGAGAAGAGGAGAGGGGGAGGGAGGGTGGAGAGGAAAGGGGAGAGGAGAGGGGTGGAGAGAGGAACGAGAGGATGGGGAGAGAGGAGAGGGGTGGAGAGAGGATTGGGGAGAGAGGTAAAGGGGGGGGGGGTTGGAGCGTGCGTGCATGAGTCGAGCCGTGGGCTGTGAAGAGAGAAGGGCAGAGAGAGAGAGAGAGAGAGAGAGACTGGTACACAAAAAAAAGCTGGAGAAACACAGCGGGTGCAGCAGCATCTATGGAGCGAAGGAAATAGGCAACGCTTTGGGTCGAAGCCCATCCTCAGAATGGTTTTCTACCGAAACGTTGCATATTTTCTTTGATCCATAGATGCTGCTGAACCCGCTGATGATATACAGGTTTTTTTTGTGTACCTTCGATTTTCCAGCATCTGCAGTTCCGTCTTAAAGACAGAGAGACTGTTGGCGGGCTGTTTTCCCAACGCGCGTTTGCGGGAGGGGGGGGGCTGCGGCATCACTCTCACACTAACCACCCCCCAAACTCACACTAACCACCCCCAAACACATTCGGGGGGAGGGGGGGGAGGGGGGGGGAGAGGAAGACGGGGTGGGGAGAGGGAGACGGGGTGGGGAGAGAAGAGGAGAGGGGGAGGGAGGGTGGAGAGGAAGGGGGAGAGAGGAGAGAGGAAAGAGAGGATGGGGGAGAGAGGTTAAAGGGGGGGTTGGAGCGTGCGTGCATGAGTCGAGCCGCGGGCTGTGAAGAGAGAAGGGCAGAAAGAGAGAGAGAGAGCGAGAGAGAGAGAGATAGAGGTGAGAGACAGAGAGACTGGTACACCAAAGAAAGCTGGAGAAACACAGCGGGTGCAGCAGCATCTATGGAGCAAAGGAAATTTGCAACTCTTTTGGCCGAAACCCATCCTCAGACGGGTTTTGTTCCGAAACGTTTCCTATTTCCTTTGATCAATAGATGCTCCTGCACCCGCTGATATTATACAGGTATTTTTTGTGTACCTTTGATTTTCCAGCATATGCAGTTCCGTCTTAAAGACAGAGAGACTGTTGGCGGGCTGTTTTACCAACGCGCGTTTGCGGGAGGGGGGTGTGGGCTGCGGCATCACACTCACACTAACCACCCCCCAAACTCACACTAACCACCCCCAAACACACTCGGGGGGATGGGGTGAGGGGGGGAGAGGAATGGGGGAGGGGGGGAGAGGGCTGGGGATGGAGAGAGAGGTGTGGGGGAGGGATGGTGGAGGGAGGGGAGGAGGGAGATGGGTTAGGGGAGTGAGGGCGAAGAGTGTGGAGGGAGGGGGAGAGCGGTGGGGGGAGAGAGGGGAAATAGTGGGGAGGGAGAGTGGAAGGAGGAGGGGTAGGGACAGTCCATCTAGACCAAGTGCAGACCCGTTGGGTCTGTCTCCCCAACACGGTAAAATTTCAAAATGTTAAAAAAAAAACAGCTCTCAGTAATAGAATGTTAGTGAAGGTTCTGTTGTGTACCGATCTGGCTGTATTTTGGCAACTTCCTCTTGTCTCTTGTGCGGTTCTGCTCATTACTGCTTCTCAACATTACTGCTTCTCAACATTGTGTTGTTCCTTGAACATCCAGCAACTTGATTGCTCCCATTTCTTTGCATGATGTAAAAAAAAAGAGAAAGATATTTATCATGATGTAGATATTCATAAACTTGTAAAGGTAATTTCATCTATTGTAGACATTTATAAATTTCTAAAGACAATTATATATATAAATGCATTTACCAATAATTTAAAAAAAACATTACACAATTATGTACCATTTTGTATGTAATTTGGAAGCTTATTGTTGTGTCTCTTGTTCCATGCAAACGTCCATTAATTTTTGAAGATCCTCAAGAGGTTCAGTCCTTTCTTGTTATGTCTCTTGTTCACTTCTGCTCCATACTGCTTCTCACATCTCTTTACAGCGTCCATTGACCATCTTGCAACGTGTTTGCTCCTGCTTCTGGACATGAATTTTAAAAAGAAGATATTTATTACAATGTAGATATTTATAAACTTCTATCTGTCAATCCATCAACATACAAATAAAAAAGAGATTTGCTATCATATACCAATTTACGTGTTTGTTGAGCAGTCATTGCTCAACAAAGCATTTGTTTAATTACAACATTCCTGGTTGATGTCCCATCCTTCAGGAACACTTTTACTTGTTCCTTCACCTTTCCTCTGCTAAGAGCTACATATAGTTGGCCATGTTGAAATACTGGTTTCTCAAGGTATATCAAGACCTTCTCCATGGTTTGTCCTTGTGCCTTATGAATTGTCATCGCAAAACTCGACAGAATAGGGAATTGGCTCCGCCTAATGGGAATGTTTCATCTTCTGACAAATTGATCTTCATCCTAGGAATGAGAACAATCTTTTCTTTGTAGGCCCCCATGTTGATTCTAGCAACGATGAGATTATTGTGTAGCTGTTCTACAATTAACCTTGTTCCACTGCATAGCTTTGGAGGTTGCAAGTTTCTGATTAAAACAATTGGAGATCCTTTCTTCAACTCCAATTTGTGTGGTGGTAATCCACAGATCTCGATTGAATCGAGGAATTCCGTTGGGAAGTGAGTTGAATTCGTTCCGTCAGTGACAGAATTGAAAGAATAGTACACCCTCATGGTTCCAGGGAAGCGTCTGACACACGTAGAATTGATTTTTCTCATCGTATCATTGTGAGGAACCAAGATACAATTGTTAGAGAATAATGTTGCAGGGTGGTCAAATGCTGGATAGATATAATCAATGCAGTCATCCAGTGTTCTTGCTGAAAGAACCATGTCTTCTGGAATGTTAATTTCATTGTCTTCATTCTTTGCAATGTTGTCCTCTCCTACATCCAACAAAAATTTTGAAAAATCATCCTCTCCTTCGGTCAATCGCATATTTCTCTTCAATTCAAACTTTGTGAAAGTCCGCCACAAGTACGATGTCTTGATGCAGGCATTTTGAACATCAATATAACTTCCCATCTTCACTACAGGAAGGAGTTGTCTAAAATCACCACAACAAATGGTAAGAATTCCGCCAAAATGATCCTTTTTGCGGCATACATCTTGAAGAGTTCTATCCACCGCTTCAAAGCACTCCCTCCTAATCATTGGACACTCATCCCAAACAATGAGCTTCACTCTCCTGAAGAAATCTCCCGTTTTAGAGTTGCTGTTGATGTTGCACGTTGAATCCTCCGTCACATGGATAGGTATCTTGAATCGAGAATGTGCAGTTCTTCCACCAGGCATTAATGTGGCTGCGATACCAGACGATGCTACAGCAATGGCAATTTGACCTTGAGCTCTAACTGTGGAAAGGATCAAATTTATGACAAATGTCTTTCCTGTTCCTCCTGGTGAGTCAATGAAAATCATTGAAGATAGATTCCTTTGCAAGCAGTCGCACACATGGTCATAAACTTCTCTCTGCTCAGCATTCAGCAGAGGCTCATTCTCATCAACAAATCACTGTTGTTCTGATCTATTGTAATTCAATTCATTAAGTAAATCAACATTTTCACCATCAATGTCCATCCTTTCATTTCTTGGTCGAGGCAAGGAAACATTTTCCAGTGTGGTGTTGCAATTCTCAAGCTTGTCCTGAATATAAAACAGAGCCTGATCATGATGTCTGTCATCAATTGTGATATTCCGATCACTTTTTCTTCTTCGCTCGCTTTCAAGGTAATCCTCAGACATGCAATTCTTGAAGGGATCCCATAACTGTAGAGGATCGTTGATGTCGGTATTTGTCAGCAGAACAACAAACAAATCCCTGATTGCCCTGGGGAGCCTTGTCATCTCAGCATCTTCCATTGTTTGTTGCCATTGGTCATCAGCTTCCAACAAACCTCTTTCTCTGCAGACGTCTTTGAAGGAAGGAAGAATTACTCCATTATGTGTCTTCAAAGACTCAAAAGACACTGGTCCTTTCACGTGATGCAGAAGCAGTCTCATGTAGAAGAGGTCTCCATGTTTTGGAGAAATGACATATATTCGTCCAATAACGTTGACTTCAAAGATATCTGGGAAGTTATCCACTCTCTTCCCAACCTTCCTTCTTTGCCATCTCTTGCTGCTCCATGTATAAAATCGAGGTACATCAACGTACAATAGTGTTCTTGCAAATGGATCTTCAGAACTCAATCGAACAAATTCAGTCAAAGTGGTTCTCGCCATTCCATCATTCATCCCTTGCTGAGCAGCATCAAAAAATACTTGTTGTTGGTCTGGTAGATGTACATCAAGTTGAATGACAGGGGGGTGTCTCTCATGAGTAAGGAATCCAAGGACTGATGCCGCTGCCTCTGAAGGACCAATGTATCTTCCATTCAGGTACTGTTTAATCTCGTCATTTACGTTAATTCCAAAAGCTGCCTGATCACACCCCTTCAAGGTGTACTTGATGACGTATTTGATTGACTGTACAGAGCAGCATATTTCGACGTTGAGGTGACATTGGAAAGCCTTCAATAGTTCTGCATTATAGGGCACAACCCAATTAGAAGTAATAGTTGGTAACGGACGTCTTGCTTGATGTCCCTGAAATCCTCCCATTGCTGGAGATCTTCTCCTGTACAGAGGATACGAATCATCTCCATACATTGCGCTTTCGACAAATGGCTTTGGGAATCTCTTGGTGCATCTTCCTTCCTTCCAACATCGAGATGTGGCCTTGCAGAACGGTCCATGGATCATGTGCTTGAGTACCAATTTATGCAGCTCAGGATCTGCTTGTGGGTCTGGAATTTCAGCTTGCACAAATCTTTCATAATGTTGAGGTCTTGGCTTACTCGCTTCATCAAGCCAAAGCAGACAATGGAAATGAGGCAGGCCTCTCTTCTGATATTCCATAGTCAAGATGAAAGCAATGCAGTTTCCAAAGAAGCCATCTGGTCCAGTTACGGTCTTCATGAATATTTTTCTTTACAGCTCGAATACTCTTGCTATTAATTCCGGTCTATCAGACGGCTGCTGATTTGGAAAGAGGCACTGTCGGATCTCGCTCCAATTTGGATTGCAGGTCATTGTAATGAAGAATGCAGCAGTACCATACTTCCGAACATACATCATTGCGTCCTGGCATCGTCCCATCATATATCTGGGACCACCGACAAATGTTGAAGAGAGGATTATGCGCCTTCCAATGTTTTGCAAGTCATCATCATCATGTAATGCATCCGTCAGTCCTTTGTATGTCGTTGACCTCAACGATACCTGATTCATGCGAATATAATTAAGTCTATCACCTTCCATTTTAGCCGCCATATCAACAAGATATTGTCGGAAGAGTCGTCCTCCTCTCAAAAGCTGGTTGAATTCATTGTCACGACTCATGATCCTATATGCATAATATCGCATTAGTGTCAATTTTCTGCCGGTACTCATTTGGAGTTGTGAATGCCACCCGTCATCACCAAGTGGAAAGAAAAGGATGTATTGAAAACTGTCATAAGACCTATGGGACTCTGAAATGATTTGCAGACCACCTTCTGCTCCTCTTCCTCTTCTTCTCAAGACAATGTGGCGTGATGTTGCCACAGGCTCATTACTGTTTGCTATAAGGACGGCAACTTCATTTGCAGTTTGCGTGTTAAACCTCCGTTCATGTTGGAAAGGTGGCCGATAATTGGGATCAATAATGATTGATGCCTCCGGTAAATCTCTAATTCTCTCCATCGCCATCACAAGTGAATGAATGTAAGGGTTGTTTAGTCTTATCATGTTTTCAAGAATTTCAACAGTGTCCCTTTGAATACCAGCATCTTGGAGTATACTCATTCGCAACTCAACGCTATCTTGCGGGTCCATGAAATAGATTTGTAAGAATTTACTTTGTTGATCTTGGTCAGGCATCAAAGAACCAATGAAATGATGAATCTGGCCTTGAATGATCACTGAAGGATTCCATCCATGTGACACCACTTCCTTTGCACCAAATGAAGTGAATTGAAAGAGGCAATTGTATTGTCTAATATTCTTTTGGAACTCATGTGCTTGTGGCGTGTCACCTGTATACAAATTAATGAGTGCATTTGGGAATGTTTTCAGAGGAGCAATGTTGACCTTACCCTTCATGCAGCAAAATTAGGTCGTTTCTCCTGAGTAGCGATTAGCTCGACAATGAACGCAAACATAGGTCATTTGACCAACATCAGCATTAATATTTCTCCTTGTAAGTCGTGCATTTCGTTGTTCATCCAGCCTTCTAATTCTTTCATCTCCCATCTCTGCATCCCTTCTCATTTGTATTCTTTCTTGATGTTCCTCAAGGTGTTGAGTTGTTTCTTGATGCATTTCTCGAGTCCTTCTCTCCTGTTCAGTCTCTCGTCTATTTCTGAGACGTTCACTTCTTTTTGGCTCTGTCTCTTGAGTCCCTTTCTCCTGCTCCCTCTCTCGTTTTTTTTGGAGACATTGACTTATTTTTTGCTCCGTTTCTCGAGTCATTCTCTCCTGCTCTCTCTCTCGTCGAGTTCTGAGACGTTTACTTCTTTCTGGCTCCTTCTCTTGAGTACTTCTCTCCTGCTCCATCTCTCTTTTTTTTTTTGAGACGTTGACTTCTTTTTGGCTCCGTTTCTCGAGTCATTCTCTCCTCTCTCTCTCTCGTTGAGTTCTGAGACATTGACTTCTTTCTGGCTCCATCTCTTGAGTCCTTATCTCCTGCTCCCTCTCTCGTTTTTTTTTGAGACGTTGACTTCTTTGTGGCTCCGTTTCTCGAGTCATTCTCTCCTGCTCTCTCTCTCGTTGAGTTCTGATACGTTGACTTCTTTCTGGCTCCATCTCTTGAGTCCTTCTCTCCTGCTCCCTCTCTCGTTTTTTTTTGAGACGTTGCCTTCTTTTTTGCTCCGTTTCTCGAGTCATTCTCTCCTCCTCTCTCTCTCGTTGAGTTTTGAGACGTTGACTTCTTTCTGGCTCCATCTCTTGAGTCCTTATCTCCTGCTCTCTCTCTCGTTTTATTCTGAGATGTTGAGTTGTTTTTTGCTGCATATCATGTGCACTTCTCTTCCGCTGTCTACCCCGACTATCTTGTAGACACTGAGATGTTTCAGGCTGTGTCTCTTGTCCTCTTCTCTCCTGGTTCGTCTCATGTGCACTTCTCTCACGCTGTGTACCCCGACTATCTTGGAGACATTGAGATGTTTCTGGCTGTGTCTGTTGTGCCCTTCTCTCCTGGTTTATCTCCAGATTATCTTGGAGATGTTGTGTTCTTTCTTGCTGAGTCAGTTGTTCTTTCTCCTCATTACTTCTCAATGTCTCATTTTCTCATTACACGACCGTCCTGTATGTCTATTCCTTCCTCTTGGCATGATTTGAAAACAGAATCTCAGTTGGCAATGAAGACTGGATTTTATCATTGAAAAATGAATTTTTTAGATTTAAAAAAATCCCAAACACACTCTCAGTTATCAGATGAATATATTCCAAATGGTAGCTTTCAGATCAAATGAAATAAATCGCAATGAAAGTCAAACAGATTAATTTTTTGAAAATGGAGCCTTTCCTCTAGAATGAAATCAATCAAAATGAAATCTGTTATCAATTACAATGAATTTTAGTCTTAAATATGTGGTTAATTTTAAAGTCAATTATTAATCAAAAAAATGATTTATTTGAAATGAAATGTTTTATTTAAGAATTAATTGTTAAGAATTTTTAATTTTCAAAATTGTAAAGATGTAACAAACGTTGAAAATTTAATGTTTTAATTATTATTTTTTAATCTATATTTTAAAAAATATTTTAAAAAATTCAACGTTAACAAAGTGAAAAAGCAATGATTTAGAATCTAAGCTGTCAATGAAAAGACAGCAAATTTATATTTTAAAATGGTATTTGTAATTAAAAGTTAGTGTTAAAAAGTAATAATGTTAAGTGATAAATAATTCAATTCAATGTAAAACAAATAAAGAATTTAACAATGAAGTACAATCAAATGTTAATTTAAAAAAAAAAATCTTTGAATTGAAAAGCACTCTTCACTAAGCAAGCGCCCCCACAGATGAGAGCGTCTGTTTGAATGGAGATCGCGTGCCCGCCTCCGCAAAGTGACAGACACTAAGCACCCGCCACCACAAACTATCTTTATAAAACAACAACAAATTCAACGCTGACAAAGTGAATTAACAATTATTTTGACTCTAAACTGTCAATGAAAAGTATGCACATTTTTTTTAAAGAAAGGTATTTGAAATGAAATGTTGTCTTTAAGAATTAAAGACAATCGTTAGTAATTTCGAAATTTCAAAATGGTAAAGAGGGAACAAACGTTGAAAATATAATGTTAGAAAAAAGTTTTTTGAGAGGACGGGGAGGAAGAGGGGGGCGAGGAATGGGGAGAGGAACAGAGGAGAGGAAGGGGGAGAGGAAGGGAGGGGTTTTGAAATTAAAAGTTAGTGTTAAAAAGTAGTAACGTTAAGTGTGAAATAATTCAATTCAATGGAAAACAAATAAAGAATTTAACAATGAAATCCAATAAAATGTTAATTTAAACAATGAAATGCACTTGAAGATTTATAATTTACAGGTAATTGAGAAAATTCGATGTAATAAAAATAAAGAAATTAACAAAGAAATTCAATCAAATGTTAATATTTAATAATTAATTTGTTAAATTAAATGCACTCTTTAAGATTTATAATAATGATCAGGTAAATTAGAAACAAATAAATTCAATCCACTAAAAATAAAGCTGATTCTTATCGTCAGATCGTCACCCATTTCTTATCGTCACCCGTTTAGATTATTTTTCTTTTTTTGTGTACCTTTGATTTTGCAGCATCTGCAGTTTCTTCTTAAAGACATAGAGACTGTTTGCGGGCTGTTTCCCCAACGCGTGTTGGGGGGGGGGGGTGGGGCTGCGGCATCACACTCACACTAACCACCCCCCAAACACAGGCGGGTGGCGGAGGGGAGAGGGAGACGGGGTGGGGAGAGAAGAGGGGAGAGGGAGGGGGGAGGGAGAGGGGAAGAGGGGAGTGAGGGGCAGAGGGGTAGCGGGGGAGTGGTGCAAGAGAGAGGGGTAGGGGGAGATGGGGGTGAAGAGGGGTGGTGGAGGGGGAAGAGAGGGTGTGGGAGGGGAGGGAGGGTAGAGGAGAGAGGGGGAAGAGTGTGGAGGGAGAGTCGGTATCAAAGGCGGCACAGGTCAAGCAGAACGTTGGACGTACAGACGTACAGACGGACGACAGCCAGAGAGTTTTATATAATAGATAGAATAGAAGATAGATAGATAGATAGATAGAAGATAGATCTATAGATAGATAGATAGATAGATAGATAGATAGATAGATAGATAGATAGAATAGATAGACCAAGTGCAGACCCGTTGGGTCTGGACACCGAACGTGCGTTTGCGGGTGGGGGGGGGGTGCTGTGGCGTCACACTAACCACCCCCTTTCCTCCAAAGCACGGTTGCGGGGTGGGAATGTGGCACCCACAAACACACACTCATCACAACCCTTTATATTATCTTAATTTTTTAATTTGCTTCTTTTATCCCATCTCCACCCTATCCACTGACGAATAGCCCTCACCGCTCGGGTGCGTCTAGAGAGGGGGGGCAGAGAGAGAAAATTTAATGTTAGAAATAAAAAAATTTGAAGAGTGGGAGGAGGAGGGTGGAGAGGAGGGGGAGGAGGAAGGGGGGAGAGGAAGGGGGAGAGAGAGGAGGGTGTGGAAAGAGGAAGGAGAGGTTGTGGGAGATAGGTGAAGGGGGGGATTTTGAGCGGGTGTTCATGAGTTGAGCTGCGGGCTGTGAAGAGAGAAGGGCAGAGAGAGAGAGAGAGAGAGGGGAGAGACAGAGAGACTGGTACACCAAGAGAAGGTGGTGGAACTCAGCGGGTGCAGCAGCATCTATGGAGCAAAGGAAATAGGCAATTTTTGTGGCCGAAACCCATCTTTAGACGTGTTTTGTTATGAAACATTGCCTATTTCCTTCGATTCAAAGATGCTGCTGCACCTGCTGAGTTAGGGGAAGGGGAGAGGAGAGTGGGGAGTGGGAGGAGAGCGGGGAGGGCAGGAAGGGGGAGAGGGGGGGAGGGGATGAGGGGAAGGGGAGAGGAGTAGGGGAAGAGAGGGAGAGAGGGAGGGTGGAGGGAGAGAAGTGGGGAGGGAGAGGGGAAGAGTGGAGAGTGAGGGGCAGAGGGGTAGCGGGGAGTGGTGCAAGAGAGAGGGGAAGGGGGGTGGGGGGAGATGTGGGTGAAGAGGGGTGGTGGAGGGGGAAGAGAGGGTGTGGGAGGGGAGGGAGGGGGAGAGGAGAGTGGGGAGGGAGAGTGGAAGTAGGAGGGGTAGGGACAGTCCATCTGTTCCCCATTCCCTATCACCCCCAATTATCTTTCTCTATTCCCACACAAGTGACGACGCCCTTCGACACAGGCTGCGGGGGTTGGGGGGGAGGGGCTGGCGCTGAGGCTGTGGCTGCTGCAAAGTCATATGTAAATGGATACATTCCGATTTGGGCATTGTGAGATCACAAAACGGAACCTTCATTAACATTCTATTGCTGAGAGCTGTTTTTTTTAACATTTTGAAATTTCCCCATTCCCTATCACCCCCAATTATCTTTCTCTATTCCCACACACGTGGTGACGCCCTGCGACACAGGCTGCGGGGTTGGGGGGAGGGGCTTGGGCTGTGGCTGCTGCCATGACATATGTAAATGGATCCATTCCGATTGGACATCTGTGACCATTGTGCATTGTGACATCACACAACGGAATCTTTACTAACATTCTACGGCTGAGCTGTTTTATTAAACATTTTGAAATGTTTGGTTTGGGGTGGGGGAGAGGTATTTTATTTTAAAAAGCGTACATAAACACGACCAAATTTAATCAGGATCGTCTATTCGTAAAGATAAACGTAACCTCTTTAGAAACGGTAAAAAACTTTGGCGTTTCTTCTTAAAGACATAGAGACTGTTTGCGGGCTGTTTCCCCAACGCGCGTTTGGGGAGGGGGGGTGGGGCTGCGGCATCACACTCACACTAACCACCCCCCAAACACAGGCGGGTGGAGGAGGGGAGAGGGAGACGGGGTGGGGAGAGAAGAGGGGAGAGGGAGGGGGGAGGGAGAGAGGAAGAGTGGAGTGAGGGGCAGAGGGGTAGCGGGGAGTGGTGCAAGAGAGAGGAGAAGGGGGTAGGGGGGAGATGGGGTGAAGAGGGGTGGTGGAGGGGGAAGAGAGGGTGTGGGAGGGGAGGGAGGGGTAGAGGAGAGAGGGGGAAGAGTGTGGAGGGAGAGTTGAAGTAGGAGGGGTAGGGACAGTCCATCTGTTCCCCATTCCCTATCACCCCCAATCCTCTTTCTCTATTCACACACACGTGACGACGCCCTTCGACACAGGCTGCGGGGGTGGGGGGAGGGGCTGTGGCTGCTGCAAAGGCATATGTAAATGGATCCATTTCGATTGGACATCTTTGAGCATTGGGCATTGTGACATCACAAAACGGAACCATTAACATTCTATTGCTGAGAGCTGTTTTTTTAAACATTTTGAAATTTCCCCCTCTCTATCACTCCCACACACGTGGCGACGCCCTTCGACACAGGCTGCGGGGTTGGGGGGGAGGGGCTGGGGCTGTGGCTGCTGCAAAGGCATATGTAAACGGATCCATTTCGATTTGTCACACGTGTCGCAGGGCGTCGCCACGTGTGTGGGGGTGATAGGGAATGTGGAAATTTAAAAATGTTAAACAAACAGCTCTCAGCAATAGAATGTAAATGAAGGTTCCGTTTTGTGATGCCACAATGTACAATGCTGCAGGGGTTGGGGGGGAGGGGCTGTGGCTGCTGCAACGGCATATGTAAACGGATCCATTTCGATTTGTCACACGTGTCGCAGGGCGTCGCCACGTGTGTGGGGGTGATAGGGAATGTGGAAATTTAAAAATGTTAAACAAACAGCTCTCAGCAATAGAATGTAAATGAAGGTTCCGTTTTGTGATGTCACAATGTACAATGCTGCAGGGGTTGGGGGGGAGGGGCCGGGGCCGGGGCTGCTGCAAAGGCATATGTAAACGGATCCATTCCGATTGGACATCTGTGACCATTGTGCATTGTGACATCACACAACGGAATCTTTACTAACATTCTATGGCTGAGCTGTTTTTTTAAACATTTTGAAATGTTTGGTTTGGGGGGGGGAATGGTAATTTATTTTAAAAAGCGTACATAAACACGACCAAATTTAATCGGGATCGTCTATTCGTAAAGATAAACGTAACCTCTTTAGAAACGGTAAAAATATTCGGCGTTCCGCGCGCCGCGCGGGCGCGGGTCAGTATCAAAGGCGGCACAGGTCAAGCAGAACGTTGGACGTACAGACGTACAGACGGACGACAGCCAGAGAGTTTTATATAATAGACTAGACCAAGTGCAGACCCGTTGGGTCTGGACACCGAACGTGCGTTTGTGGGGGGGGGAAGGCTGTGGCGTTACACTAATCACCCCCTTTCCTCCAAAGTACGTAATCCGGCACCCACAAACACACAAACTCATCAACCCCTTGATATTATTTTAATTTTTTAATTTGCTTCTTTTATCCCAACTCCACCCTATCCACTGACGAATAGCCCTCACCTCTCAGATGCGTCTAGAGGTGTTGGGGCACAGGGAAAATTTAATGTTAGAAAAAAAAAATTTGAAGAGGGGGAGGAGGAGGGTCGAGAGGAAGGGGGAGAGAGGAGGGGGGTGGAGAGAGGAAAGAGAGGATGGGGAGAGAGGTGAAGGGGGGGGTTGGAGCATGCGTGCATGAGTCGAGCCGCGGGCTGTGAAGAGAGAAGGGCAGAGAGAGAGAGAGAGAGACTGGTACACAAAAAAAAGCTTGAGAAACACAGCGGGTGCAGCAGCATCTATTGAGCGAAGGAAATAGGCAACGCTTTGGGCCGAAGCCCATCCTCAGACTGGTTTTCTACCAAAACGTTGCCTATTTACTTCGATCCATAGATGCTGCTGCACCCGCTGATGATATACAGGTTTTTTTTGTGTACCTTCGATTTTCCAGCATCTGTAGTTCCGTCTTAAAGACAGAGAGACTGTTAGCGAGCTGTTTTCCCAACGCGCGTTTGCGGGAGGGGGGGTGGGCTGCGGCATCACACTCACACTAACCACCCCCCAAACTCACACTAACCACCCCCAAACACACTCGGGGGGATGGGGTGAGGGGGAGAGGAAGACGGGGTGGGGAGAGAAGAGGGGAGAGGAAGACGGGGTGGGGAGAGAAGATGAGAGGGGGAAGGAGGGTGGAGAGGAAGGGGGAGAGAGGAGAGGGGTGGAGAGAGGAAAGAGAGGATGGGGGGAGAGAGGTGAAGTGGGGGGTTGGAGCGGGCGTGCATGAGTTGAGCCGCGGGCTGTGAAGAGAGAAGGGCAGAGAGAGAGAGAAAGAGAGAGACTGGTACACAAAAAAAACCTGGAGAAACACAGCGGGTGCAGCAGCATCTATGGAGCGAAGGACATAGGCAACGCTTTGGGTCGAAGCCCATCCTCAGAATGGTTTTCTACCGAAACGTTGCATATTTTCTTCGATCCATAGATGCTGCTGAACCCGCTGATGATATACAGTTTTTTTTTGTGTACCTTCAATTTTCCAGCATCTGCAGTTCCGTCTTAAAGACAGAGAGACTGTTGGCGAGCTGTTTTCCCAACGCGCGTTTGCGGGAGGGGGGGGGGCTGCGGCATCACACTCACACTAACCACCCCCCAAACTCACACTAACCACCCCCAAACACACTCGGGGGGAGGGGGGAGGGGGGGGGAGAGGAAGACGGGGTGGGGAGAGAAGAGGGGAGAGGGGGAGGGAGGGGAGAGGGGGAAGAGGAAAGGGGAGAGATTGGGGAGGGAGAGGAGATCAGGGTGGTTGAGAGGGAGGGGGAGGAGAGTTTGGAGCGGGGAGTGGTGCAAGAGAGAGGTGAAGGGGGTGGGAGGGAGATGGGGGTGAAGAGGGGTGGTGGAGGGGGAAGAGAGGGGGTGGGAGGGGAGGGAGGGGGAGAGGAGAGAGGGGGAAGAGTGGGGAGGGAGAGTTGAAGTAGGAGGGGTAGGGACAGTCCATCTGTTTCCCATTCCCTATCACCCCCAATCCTCTTTATTGCCACAAACGTGACGACGCCCTTTGACACAGGCTGCGGTGGTGGGGGGGGGGGAGGGGCTGGGGCTGTGGCTGCTGCAAAGGCATATGTAAACGGATTCATTCCGATTGGACATCTGTGAGCATTGTGCATTGTGACATCACACAACGGAATCTTTACTAACATTCTATGGCTGAGCTGTTTTTTTTTACATTTTGAAATGTTTGGTTAGGGGGGGGAGAGGTATTTTATTTTATTTAAAAAAGTGTACATAAACACGACCAAATTTAATCAGGATTGTCTATTCGTAAAGATAAACGTAATCTCTTTAGAAACGGTAAAAAATATCGGCGTTTCTGCGTGCCGTGTGGGCCTAGAGCGGTATCAAAGGGGATTTGTGACACGTCAGGCGGATGGCAGACACAAGTCAGGCAGACCAAGTGCAGACCCGTTGGGTCTGGACACCGAACGTGCGTTTGGGGCGGGGGGCTGTGACGTCACACTAACCACCCGTTGGGTCTGTACCTCCAAAGCAGGGTTGCGGGGTGTGAATCTGGCACCCACAAACACACACACTCATCACACCCCTTGATATTATATTAATATTTTAATTTTCTTCTTTTATTCCATCTCCACCCTATCCACTGACGAATAGCCATCACCTCTCAGGTGCGTCTCGAGGGGGGGGTGGTGCAGAGAGAGAAAATTTAATGTTAGAAAAAAAAAATTGTGAGGTGGGGGAGGAGGAGGGTTGAGAGGAAGGGGGGTGAGGAAGGTGGGGAGAGAGGAGGGTGAGAGAGGAGAGGGGTGGAGAGAGGAAGAAGAGGATGGGGGAGAGAGGTGAAGGGGGTGGGTTGGAGCAGGCGTGCATGAGTTGAGCCGCAGGCTGTGAAGAGAGAAGGGCAGAGAGAGAGAGAGAGGGGACAGACAGATAGACTGGTACACACAATAAAGCTCGAGAAACACTGCGGGTGCAGCAGCATCTATGGAGTGAAGGAAATAGGCAATGCTTTTGGCGGAAACCCATCCTCAGACGGGTTTTTTCACGAAACGTTGTCTATTTCTTTTGATATAGATGCTGCTGCACCCGCTGAGGTTATGAAGCATTTTTTTGTGTACCTTTGATTTTCAAGCATCTGCAGTTCTGTCTTAAAGACAGAGAGACTGTTGGCGGGCTGTTTTCCCAACGCGCGTTTGCGGGAGGGGGGGTGCTGTGGCATCACACTCACACTAACCACCCCCCAAACACAGGCGGGGTAGGGGTGGAGAGGAAGACGTGGTGGGGAGAGAAGAGGGGAGAGGGAGACGGGTGGGGAGAGAAGAGGGGAGGGAGGGGAGAGGGGGAAGAGGAAAGGGGAGAGATTGGGGAGGGAGAGGAGATCAGGTTGGGTGAGAGGGAGGGGGAGGAGAGTGGGGAGTGGGAGGAGAGCGGGGAGGGCAGGAAGGGGGGAGAGGGGGAGGGGATGAGGGGAAGGGGAGAGGAGTAGGGGGAAGAGAGGGAGAGAGGGAGGGGGAGGGAGAGAGGTGGGGGAGGGAGAGGGGAACAGTGGGGATTGAGGGGCAGAGGGGTAACGGGGAGTGGTGCAAGAGAGAGGTGAAGGGGGTGGGTGGGAGATGGGGGTGAAGAGGGGTGGTGGAGGGGGAAGAGAGGGTGTGGGAGGGGAGGGAGGGGGAGAGGAGAGAGGGGGAAGAGTGGGAAGGGAGAGTTGAAGTAGGAGGGGTAGGGACAGTCCATCTGTTACCCATTCCCTATCACCCCCAATCCTCTTTCTCTATTGCCACACACGTGATGACGCCCTTCGACACAGGCTGCGGTGGTGGGGGGGGAGGGGCTGGGGCTGTGGCTGCTGCAAAGGCATATGTAAACGGATTCATTCCGATTGGACATCTGTGAGCATTGTGCATTGTGACATCACACAACGGAATCTTTACTAACATTCTATGGCTGAGCTGTTTTTTTTTACATTTTGAAATGTTTGGTTTGGGGGGGGAGAGGTATTCTATTTTATTTAAAAAAGTGTACATAAACACGACCAAATTTAATCAGGATTGTCTATTCGTAAAGATAAACGTAATCTCTTTAGAAACGGTAAAAAATATCGGCGTTTCCGCGTGCTGTGTGGGCCTAGAGCGGTATCAAAGGGGATTTGTGACACGTCAGGCGGATGGCAGACACAAGTCAGGCAGACCAAGTGCAGACCCGTTGGGTCTGGACACCGAACGTGCGTTTGGGGCGGGGGGCTGTGACGTCACACTAACCACCCGTTGGGTCTGCACCTCCAAAGCAGGGTTGCGGGGTGTGAATCTGGCACCCACAAACACACACACTCATCACACCCCTTGATATTATATTAATATTTTAATTTTCTTCTTTTATTCCATCTCCACCCTATCCACTGACGAATAGCCATCACCTCTCAGGTGCGTCTCGAGGGGGGGGTGGTGCAGAGAGAGAAAATTTAATGTTAGAAAAAAAAAATTGTGAGGTGGGGGAGGAGGAGGGTTGAGAGGAAGGGGGGTGAGGAAGGTGGGGAGAGAGGAGGGTGAGAGAGGAGAGGGGTGGAGAGAGGAAGAAGAGGATGGGGAGAGAGGTGAAGGGGGTGGGTTGGAGCAGGCGTGCATGAGTTGAGCCGCAGGCTGTGAAGAGAGAAGGGCAGAGAGAGAGAGAGAGGGGACAGACAGATAGACTGGTACACACAATAAAACTCGAGAAACACTGCGGGTGCAGCAGCATCTATGGAGTGAAGGAAATAGGCAATGCTTTTGGCGGAAACCCATCCTCAGACGGGTTTTTTCACGAAACGTTGTCTATTTCTTTTGATATAGATGCTGCTGCACCCGCTGAGGTTATGAAGCATTTTTTTGTGTACCTTTGATTTTCAAGCATCTGCAGTTCTGTCTTAAAGACAGAGAGACTGTTGGCGGGCTGTTTTCCCAACGTGCGTTTGCGGGAGGGGGGGGTGCTGCGGCATCACACTCACACTAACCACCCCCCAAACACAGGCGGGGGAAGGGTGGAGAGGAAGACGTGGTGGGGAGAGAAGAGGGGAGAGGGAGACGGGTGCGGAGAGAAGAGGGGAGGGAGGGGAGAGGGGGAAGAGGAAAGGGGAGAGATTGGGGAGGGAGAGGAGATCAGGTTGGGTGAGAGGGAGGGGGAGGAGAGTGGGGAGGGGGAGGAGAGCGGGGAGGGCAGGAAGGGGGAGAGGGGGGGAGGGGATGAGGGGAAGGGGAGAGGAGTAGGGGGAAGAGAGGGAGAGAGGGAGGGGGAGGGAGAGAGGTGGGGGAGGGAGAGGGGAACAGTGGGGAGTGAGGGGCAGAGGGGTAACGGGGAGTGGTGCAAGAGAGAGGTGAAGGGGGTGGGTGGGAGATGGGGGTGAAGAGGGGTGGTGGAGGGGGAAGAGAGGGTGTGGGAGGGGAGGGAGGGGGAGAGGAGAGAGGGGGAAGAGTGGGAAGGGAAAGTTGAAGTAGGAGGGGTAGGGACAGTCCATCTGTTACCCATTCCCTATCACCCCCAATCCTCTTTCTCTATGGCCACACACGTGACGACGCCCTTCGACACAGGCTGTGGGGGTGGGGGGGAGGGGCTGGGGCTGTGGCTGCTGCAAAGGCATATGTAAATTGGTCCATTTCGATTGGACATCTTTGAGCATTGGGCATTGTGACATCACAAAACGGAACCTTCATTAACATTTTATTGCTGAGAGCTGTTTTTTTTAAACATTTTGAAATTTCCCCATTCCCTATCACCCCACACACGTGGCGACGCCCTTCGACACAGGCTGCGGGGTTGGGGGGGAGGGGCTTGGGCTGTGGGTGCTGCAAAGACATATGTAAACGGATTCATTTCGATTTGTCACACGTGTCGCAGGGCGTCGCCACGTGTGTGGGGGTGATAGGGAATGGGGAAATTTCAAAATGTTAAACAAACAGCTCTCAGCAATAGAATGTAAATGAAGGTTCCGTTTTGTGATGTCACAATGCCCAATGCTGCGGGGGTTGGGGGGAGGGGCTGGGGCTGGAGCCGCTGCAAAGGCATATGTAAATGGATCCATTCCGATTGGACATCTGTGACCATTGTGCATTGTGACATCACACAACGGAATCTTTACTAACATTCTACGGCTGAGCTGTTTTTTTTAAACATTTTGAAATGTTTGGTTTGGGGGGGGGAGAGGTATTTTATTTTAAAAAGCGTACATAAACACGACCAAATTTAATCAGGATTGTCTATTCGTAAAGATAAACGTAACCTCTTTAGAAACGGTAAAAAATATCGGCATTTCCGCGCACTGCGCGGGCGCGGCGCGGTATCAAAGGCGGGACAAGTCAAGCAGAACGTTGGACGTACAGACGTACAGACGTACAGACGGACGACAGCCAGAGAGTTTTATATAATAGATAGATAGATAGAATAGAAGATAGATAGATAGATAGATAGATAGATAGATAGATAGATAGATAGATAGATAGATAGATAGATAGATAGATAGATAGATAGATAGAATAGATAGACCAAGTGCAGACCCGTTGGGTCTGGACACCGAACGTGCGTTTGCGGGTGGGGGGGGGTGCTGTGGCGTCACACTAACCACCCCCTTTCCTCCAAAGCACGGTTGCGGGGTGGGAATCTGGCACCCACAAACACACACTCATCACAACCCTTTATATTATCTTAATTTTTTAATTTGCTTCTTTTATCCCATCTCCACCCTATCCACTGACGAATAGCCCTCACCGCTCACGTGCGTCTAGAGGGGGGGGGGGGGGCAGAGAGAGAAAATTTAATGTTAGAATTAAAAAAATTTGAAGAGGGGGAGGAGGAGGGTGGAGAGGAGGGGGAGAGAGGAAGGGGGGAGAGGAAGGGGGAGAGAGAGGAGGGTGTGGAGAGAGGAAGGAGAGGTTGTGGGAGATAGGTGAAGGGGGGATTTTGAGCGGGTGTTCATGAGTTGAGCTGCGGGCTGTGAAGAGAGAAGGGCAGAGAGAGAGAGAGAGAGAGGGGAGAGACAGAGAGACTGGTACACCAAAGAAAGCTGGTGAAACTCAGCGGGTGCAGCAGCATCTATGGAGCGAAGGAAATAGGCAATTTTTGTGGCCGAAACCCATCTTTAGACGTGTTTTGTTATGAAACATTGCCTATTTCCTTCGATTCAAAGATGCTGCTGCACCTGCTGAGTTAGGGGAAGGGGAGAGGAGAGTGGGGAGTGGGAGGAGAGCGGGGAGGGTAGGAAGGGGGGAGAGGGGGGGAGGGGATGAGGGGAAGGGGAGAGGAGTAGGGGAAGAGAGGGAGAGAGGGAGGGTGGAGGGAGAGAAGTGGGGAGGGAGAGGGGAAGAGTGGAGAGTGAGGGGCAGAGGGGTAGCGGGGAGTGGTGCAAGAGAGAGGGGAAGGGGGGTGGGGGGAGATGTGGGTGAAGAGGGGTGGTGGAGGGGGAAGAGAGGGTGTGGGAGGGGAGGGAGGGGAGAGGAGAGAGGGTGAAGAGTGGGGAGGGAGAGTGGAAGTAGGAGGGGTAGGGACAGTCCATCTGTTCCCCAATCCCTATCACCCCCAATTATCTTTCTCTATTCCCACACATCGTTTTGTGATGTCACAATGCCCAATGCTGCGGGGGTTGGGGGGGAGGGGCCGGGGCTGGGGCCGCTGCAAAGGCATATGTAAATGGATCCATTCCGATTGGACATCTGTGACCATTGTGCATTGTGACATCACACAACGGAATCTTTACTAACATTCTACGGCTGAGCTGTTTTTTAAAACATTTTGAAATGTTTGGTTTGGTGGGGGGGAGAGGTATTTGATTTTAAAAAGCGTACATAAACATGACCAAATTTAATCAGGATCGTCTATTCGTAAAGATAAACGTAACCTCTTTAGAAACGGTAAAAAACTTTGGCGTTTCCGCGCGCTGCGCGGGCGCGGGTTGGTATCAAAGGCGGCACAGGTCAAGCAGAACGTTGGACGTACAGACGTACAGACGTACAGACGGACGACAGCCAGAGAGTTTTATATAATAGATAGATAGATAGATAGATAGATAGATAGATAGATAGATAGATAGATAGATAGATAGATAGATGGGGTCACACGGAACTGCAGATGCTGGCTTACAAAAAAAGGCACAAAGTGCTGGAGTAATGTCAGGCAATGTCTCTGGAGAACATGAAACTCTGCAGAGAATTAACTGATTGTTGACGTTGGAAGAGGAAGGCCGAGGATCTACAAACCTATCTTCATCGACAGGATGGTGGTGGAGAGAGTCAAAAAATTCAAATTCCTGGGCATACATATCTGTGAAGATCTGTCCTGGACCCAGCACATTAATGCAATCATAAAGAAAGCCCATCAATGCCTCTACTTCTGTAGAAGAATTAGGAGATTCGGTATGTCAACGAATATACTCTTGAACTTCTACAGGTATACAGTAGAGAGCATATTGACTGGTTGCATCATGGCCTGGTTTAGCAACTTGAACGCCCAGGAACAAAGAAGATTGCAAGAAGTAGTGACAACTGCCGAGTCCATCACAGGTATTGACTTCCTCACCATCGAAGGGATCTACAAGAGTCGCTGCCTCAAAAAGGCAGCCAGCATCATAAGGGACCCACACCACTCTGAACAGGCTCTCATTTCACTCCTGCTGTCGGGAAGAAGGTATAGGAGGCTGAAAACTGTAACATCCACGTTCAAGGGCAGCTTCTTCTCAACAACCTAGGCTATTAAACACTACAACCTCCAAATAAACTTTGTCTTGGGGGGATTGTTTTTGTCCTTGCATTATTATTGTTTTTATATATAGTACTCTGTAAACAAGTGATGCTTTTTGGGAAATGTAACCATATAGGGACATACACAGTGATTGGCAGGGCCCTGGGAAGTGTTGTTGAACAGAGGGGCATGGGGTGGAACCATATTGTAGAACAGGCCCTTCGAGAGGGCGTGTGGTATGCTTGCTTTCAATGACTGAGGTATTGAGTACAAGGGAACGTCATGTTACCGTTGTACAAAACATGGCTAAGCCACACAAAGTATTGTGTACAGTTTTGGTCTCGACACTGCAGGCAAGATGTGACTGTGCCAGAGAGGATGCAGAAAAGATTCACAACGGTGTTGCCTGGGCAGAGAGTTTATGTGATGAAGAGAGAATGGATAAGCTAGTTCGTTATCCATGGAGTAACAAAAACTGAGAGTTATGCGTTATAGAGGTACGTGCAATTAAAAGGGGGATAGACAGCCAGTGTCTTTTATCAATAGGGGAGATGTCTAAAACTAGAGGTTTTAGGTTTAAAGTGAGGTTTAAAAAGGATCCGAGGGAAATATGGAATTAATGTTGACAAATGGATTAGTATAGTTTGGCACGATGGTTGGCATCGACCCTGTGGGCCGAAGGGCCTGTTCTATAATGGGCAACAAAGACAGTCTTTGTTCAAAAAGGCCTTGAGGGAAATCCAAAGACAATAGCAAACAGGTTTATTTAGTTCATCTTGATTGAGTGCAGGAATGTGTATAAAGAAATGGTGTTGATATTTCTGATTGAAAACCTTTTGTCACAACTAGTCAAAGGTAGAAAATAAACATGTCAAGTTGCAAAGGAGGGGATGACAGTGAACATAGGAAAGTTTGTGACACAGTGGAGACAAAAAGAAACTGAATGCCTCATTGTTGTTAGATCCTTCTGTAGAGGAAAGTTACATAAACAGAATGCACATGTTTTCCAAGATAACTTTGTTTTGCTAAGTATCTGTAAATAAATCAGCATTGACGTTTGCACGATGGAAAGAGAATAAGTACTAAGTTCCTCCGTTTGCAAGAGCAATTTTATTTTTCACCACTTCTGACACTGAAATTGTTGGCTGAGACCATGCTTGAGAAGTGCCAACAGTGCTATCTTGACCACTCTCTGCTTTCAGAGCAACAATTAGCAACTGCAGTGAAGAATTCTCAAGTTTGAGATTTTTTTTCATTATTGGAATACTTAGCTGATTTCATTCACATGTATGAGTGGGTTGTAAACAATTTTTGAACTTATTTTCTCCATTCATTAAGTTATTAACGCATAGTGTGTTTCATTCCTATTTCTCCAATATTTTTCTTTCTATTCTTCAGGGTGCAAGGGAAGAAAGTGTTCACTTGTTGCGACGTTTCTACAAGGTGAGGCTGGAGTTTTATGAAATGTTCATGATTTTTTTGTGGCTGGATTTTTAGTCCATTATATCCAAGTCCTGACGAATGTTTAAAAAATAAGTCAAAATTTTAATCAGTTTAAAGTGAAAACACGTATTGTTAACATTTCCCTGCATTAAGCAGGGTAAAGTATTTTTTCAACATGATGTTTATTTTTAAAATCAGAGACTTACATTCAAGGTTTCAAGGTCAGTTTATTGTCACATGTACCAGTTAAGGTCACATTTAAAGAACAAATATTGAGTAAATGATGCTTCAAAGGAGAATGAGGAGATTGAATAGCTTCAATGCAAATTGATAATTAAGTTGGGATTTGGGGTGATTGTTGATCCCCACTAAAGTACAAAAGAGACAATTAAAAATCCAGTTCGGGAGAAATGATGGACTATCTGTAGAGAAATTTTAGGAAATAATTGATTTAAAATAGTATGGAACGGGAAAGTTTGCCAGTAGGGTAGTGCATTTGAATGGAGGTAACCTATGTTTATTCAGCCACAATCCAGATCCAGTTCTACCCTGACAGATTTTGATTCTTTCACACAAGATCCCTATTCTGATTCCATTATTCTAGTTTTTGGCTAATGTTATCGACTGCTGAAACATTTCTAGTATCTATATCGGTCCATTTATCACTTGAGTCCTGATGAAGAATAATTAATATAACACGTTGACTTTGTTTCACTAACCACTGATCTGTTGAGTGCAACGATTGTTTTCTATTTTTGTTGCATGTCTATTTTGATCTGTCTTATTATCTCTTTGGTCATTAAATCTGCCATCAAGTTACTTCTCCCATCAACCTTTTTCTATTCTTTACCAACACTAATTTTCTGGATCTGCTGGCGCTCAGAAATCTTCTGTCTAGTATCTTCCAGTTCCTATTTTAGCACATTGACTTGAAACGTTATTTCTCCTTGTCTGATTTTCTGTGTGCTTCAGGCATTTTCCATGCC
The DNA here is from genome assembly GCA_038087875.1 of Malacoraja senta. Classification (NCBI taxonomy): domain Eukaryota; kingdom Metazoa; phylum Chordata; class Chondrichthyes; order Rajiformes; family Rajidae; genus Malacoraja; species Malacoraja senta. The sequence goes on from CM075981.1 coordinate 52,968,006, forward strand.
ACTAGTGTTCTAACATACAGGTTTCTAACATACAGGTTTTTTCTTTTTCTTATACAAAATCTGTTTGGGAAAATTCCTGTTTGGGAAAATTCATATTCAGTTTTCTCGGGTTTTTTTTAATTTCGTTGGCGTAGTTTGTAAGATTTCCTTTCTCTACTTTGTCTAGCCTGTAGTTTGAATCTAAATGTGAATTTATTCTGCAAAATAATAGCATTAGATTACAATCCTGAAGCCTAGACCTTTGGTTATTAAAATGACACTAATTCAGAATGTTTTGTGTATTATCTAGATTTGTAATAATTTTATTTATTCATGGCAGACAAAACTTTGTTTAAATTCAAACCACCCACTACACTGGTCCACCCAAACCACCCCTTCCCCAGATACTATCCCCTGCCATTGCAGGTGATTAACACCTGTCCCTATATCTAATCCCTTGCATCCATTCAGCAACCCAGCAGTCCTTCCAGGTGAGACAGAATGGCACATGCAACTCTTCTATCCTCCTGTACTCCTGTTCCCAATATGGCCTCCTTTACATCGGCGACTGTTTTACCAAACACTTGCACTCAGTTCACCAAGGCCTGCTGGATCTCCAAGATGCTAACAATTTTAACTCCCCTTCCCATTCCCATACTGACTTTTATGTCCTGGGCTGTCTCCAGTGCCAGAGAGGGGATTCACGCAAACCGGAGAAACAGCACCTCATATTCTGCTGGGGTATTTTCCACCATAATGAAAAGAAGGTTCAAAGGTCAGTTTATTGTCATGTGTATCAATTAAGATACAGTGAATCTCGAATTACATGAAAAGAACATTGAATTCTCCAGTTTTAGGTAACTAACCAACAATTCTATTCCCCGCCTTCTCCCCTTTCCCCTTATCACTCACCAGGCTTTGTCCTGCCCTTTCTTGATTCAAGCTTTCTTTCCCCCCTCCCCTTTCAGTCTGAAGAAGGGTCCCAACTCTCAATGCCATCTATCTATGTTCTCCAGAGATGCTGCCTGATGTGCTGAGTTAATCCAGCACTTTGTGTCTTTTTTTGTAAACTAGGTACTGCAGTTCCTTGTTTCTCTCTTCTCTTTATTTAAACTCACTCCGGTTACTTCAATAATGCAACCCAAGCCCACACATTTACCACCAAGAAGTTACACAAAAATGCTGGAGAAACTCAGCGGGTGCAGCAGCATCTATGGAGCGAAGGAGATAGGCAACGTTTTGGGCCAAAACCCTTCTTCAGACTCTCCATTCGCTCCATAGATGCTGCTGCACCCGCTGAGTTTCTCCAGCATTTTTGTGTACCTTCGATTTTCCAGCATCTGCAGTTCCTTCTTTAACTATTTACCACCAAGAAGGACATGGGAAAAACACAATTTGCATGATCCCCTCTAAGCCCCACACAGGTTTAGCTTTAAAGTATATCACCACTGCTTCATCGTCACTTGGTGTGAAATTCTGAAACTTTCTACCTAGGATTTCTGTGGGATTAACTTTTATAAAAGGACTGTTGGGTCTCAAGAAGATGGCTCCTGTCACAATCTTAAAGATAGTTATGACCAGCACAATAATTCTGGCCCGGCTAGAAATGCCAGCATGCAAAATAAAAAGATTTTTAACAAAGAAAAAAGGAAAGAATTTGCGGGGCACTGGAATAGAGGGAGCTTAATTGGATTTGTCTAACATAGAGCCACTACAAATTTGACAGATGAAAGAGTCTGCTTAGTGTCAACATTATTTGATCATGTGATGAGCACACAGATTAAGCACGCTCAGTTTAAGTGCTCAGGAAAAGATGGTGAATATGTGAAACAGAACATGCATCAGAACTTTTAAGAAATAAATGGGTATTCTGTAGACAAAGGACAAGCCTGGAGATGAAAATAATAATAAAATCCTGAATTCACTCAAGTAGATTTTCTTGTATATTAACATATCAGAAATTGACATCCTTGCCAACGTGCAGCATTTGGCTCATAAACTGAGCAAATTCTGTTTGTTGCTTGTGAGCTTTCAGTTCCTTCCTACACATTGGTTATTCATGTTCTGATCAACATGTATCTCAAATGTTGCTTGACCAGCTATACAACAGTGACTGTTTCATACTTCATTGGTTGTAAAAGATTTTGGAAAATAATCTGAAAATGTGAAAGATGCTAAGTAATGTGAGTTGTTACTTTACCATATTAAATTATAGGTTTACCAAAGAAGCTGAGCAAGTTCAGGACATTTAGAAGGGCCTTAAGTAATAGTTCATATTTACAATGGGTGACCTAACAAAGGAAGGGAAAAACAGGTACAGAATTCTCTTTTGCAAGACAAACATAAGGCAGAGTAGAGAAAGGCCCATTTAGAGCGTATTTACACCCAGACGGGATTCAGCTTGCAATATATGTAGCAGTCACCACAGGTATTCGAGCATTCCAGACTTTGGGTAAGATCTGTCTACAATGTGAGGTCAATATTATTTTCACTTGAATCAAAGAATTTCTTAATGTAACAGAGCCATATAGATAGACTTGATCAGTACTGTAAGCCAATCTCCCAGATCGAACTGCCATTATAAATATGAACTATTGCTTAAAGGCCTGTTAAATTGGTAGTAAATAGAGTGTAGTGGGGAAAAGTATTCGATTAAGACAAACAGTGAACCTATGGCAGATAGATTTCTATGCTTATATTAAGCTTTGAGAGGGTTGTGAAATTTGGCAATATTTGTTGTCAAGGTTATTCAAGGGTGGTTTGACAAAGGCAACAAGTAAACCGATGCCAGCCAGTTACCAAAGCCCCACTGTTATCGAGGTGCGATAAGTTTCAGTTGGAGAAGCCAAAACAATTAGCATCCTGGAGTGATTGCTCCTTAATGGGTGTGAAAACTAGTGGAGCAGCCGTGTGGAGCGTGAATGCAAAGTTTTGGCTTGAGAAGCTTTAGTGAACAGGATGACAGCGGGATATGGTACAGTCTTGTGGGTTTTTTTCCGTAAACTTTCCTTGGTCTGGTGCAGTAAAGATGGTGGTAAGGGCCGTTGTATACTCCTCCTGTAGGATGTGGGATGTGGGAAGTCGGGGTGATTTCCATTGTCCCGGACGACTGCATCTGTGGGAAGTGCGTTCAGTTGCAGCTTCTTACAGAGCGCGTTAGGGAATTGGAGTAACAGCTGAACAACCTCAGGATCTTCCGAGAAGTCATAGATAGTGAGCTAGTCACACCTAAAGTATGGGCAGAAAGTCGATGGGAAACCATCAGGAAAAGGAGTAGGCCTAGAGAGCTCTATCCAATTTGATCTCGCCACAAAGGACATTTCTTTTATTCCACGACTCAATCTTGTGAATCTTTTACCGTCCTGTATAAAAAGCATGCATCTCCTTCTTTTCGTATATAAACTTATATAACAAATTGTAAATCTAAAGTAGCTTTACATTCCCCCTTCACAATTACACCGTCTATTTTCTTCTTGTATTCCACCCCCTTGCAGTTAAACCCAGCATATCACTTGCCATTCATGTTTCCTGCTGTACCTGAAAGGTGTATTTCAATATCCTGTGCAAGATTTGTCATCGAGGAGAGTGTACTTTTAAAGCAAACCTATATGTTGAGTGGGGCGTTTAATTGACGTGAATGAATTAAACGTACATATTAATTAAAACATAACATGTTACAAAGAAAATAACTTCCTTCACTTGCCAAGACTGTAAATCCTATTCAGGTGCCAATTTGTATAAATCAAATGAATGAAGCTTCACTGGGATATGCAAGTTGTGGCTGGTATAATGCTGATGGGTTAGATCTGAAGCATATCTAATACTCAATAGCTCAATACATTATGAAATGTCCCTGGATTAATTGTTAAGTTTGGGGATGGAGCAAGAAAACTGCACACACTTAATCTGTAGTTGTGTATAACAATTGAGGCATTTTCTATAAAATACAATTTGAGAACATTAATGCTAAATACTGAAGAAATGAAAACCAGAACAATTGATATGAAGCCAAATTGCAGCTTGCGACAGAGATAATTAAATGAAAGACAAGATCTACAGACAAAACAAAACCTAATTTCCTGGAACTTTCAAATTGTAATCATTGTGTCAAACTGGATGTGAGACATGCTATAGCAAAATAGTTTTACTTTGAAAAACAACCACAACGCACATTCCAAAAATGCACTACTTTATTCTGATTTCAAATGTCTTTTTGCAAAATGATATTCTAATTCCCTTTCAGATATACATCAATAATTTCTAAGAATATCATATTATTTGTAACCACCTATAAACTGATGGTATTTCTGCCATCTCTGCTTTGGAACATCTTTTTGAGCAGGGTTGAGCCATATGCCTCTTCAGGCTTACTCTGCCATTAAATGAAATTGTTGCTCATTCGAACTTGACCTCAGCTCTGCTTTCCTGACCGGTTACCCTCACCACCTTGGTGGATCCATACTTGTTCTGCCTTGGGCTTGAATGGCAGAATGGGGTTAAGTGGGAGAAATATATCTGCCATGTTCTGAATGTGGAGCAGACTTGATGGGTAGAATGGCCTTATTCTGCTTATGATCTCCATTATAGACAGCACAGTGGTAGAGATGCTGCCTTATAGTGCCAGAGACCCGGGTTTGATCCTGACCACGAGTGCTGTCTGTACGTTGTTTGTAGTTTCTCCATGTGACCGTGTGGGTTTTCTCCGGGTGCTCTGGTTTCCTCCCACACTCCAAAGACGTACAGATTTGTAGGTGAATTGGCTTCGGTAAGTTGTAAAATTGTGCCTAGTGCGTAGGATAGTATTAGTGTACAAGATGATTGCTGGTCGGCGTAGACAGGGGGGGCTGAAGGCGATGGGTAACCATCAGGAAAGGGAGAAGGCATAGAGAGCTCTATCCAATTTGAAGGTAGACCAAAATGCTGGAGAAACTCAGCGGGTGAGGCAGCATCTATGGAACGAAGGAAATAGGCAACGTTTCGGGTCGAGACCCTTCTTCAGATCCAATTCTATCCAAATTGATCTCGCCTGTATCTCTAAAGTTTAAAGTGAATCCAAAGACTCATGACATGAGCATCTCATCATAATTGTTGTTTATCCAATTTCTATAAATTGGTCAGACTCAAATTTTGATTTGTTCTTGTTTATTTTGTTGTGAATTGATATTTCTCCGTGCTTCTGTCTAAAAGTAATACATATTAGGGAGGTCAGTAAACAAAAAGAATATTAGAAGTATTCAGCATCTCAAACTGCAGCTTTGAGGAGGAAAATAAAATTACATTTTTTAGGGTCGGTGATCTATCTTTGGAACTCTTCTAAAGTAAACTTGGCCAATCTCAACTGATTCAGAACAAGCCCATGGAAAATGTGACCACCTGGTACAGAAGTGGAATGGTACAAATTATGAATGTGGTCTATCAAATCAAATCAAACCATTACTCACATGCTGAACTAACTACCCTGCTCTTCAAAATGGTGCTTTTTTGACGGTGAAGCAGGCTTGATGGGCTAATTAGCCCAATTATGCTCCTACGTCTTATGGTCTATGGACATGGACCTTAAGATCCCTCTGCACATCAATGCTGTTAAGGGTGTATATTGTTAGCCAACATATCTAAAGACTTGTCTCACTCAGATCGCTCCTTCTCCCTGTTCCCGTCCAGCATAAGGTACAGAAGCTTGAAAGTACGCAACATCAGACTTGGGAACAGCTTCTTCTATTTGACTTGATTGTATTTATGTAGAGTTTATCTGGTCTGTTTGGATAGCATGAAAAACAAAGCATATCTCTGTTCCTTGGTACATGTGACAATAATAAATCAAAACCTATCCCTTGCATTCACTCACTCAGAGCGTAACGCCTCTACCTTTCTCAGATTAAACTCCAGCTGCCATATTTCTGCCCATCTCTGTGACTGATCTAAATCCTGCTGGATCCCTTCCGTATCATTTGCAACTCCACCAACTATATATATAAATATCCCAGCACAAATCACCGCGGAACATCACTGATTACACGCCTCCAGCCAGGATACCAGCTGTCCGCCGTTGCCCACTATCCTATCTGGGTAAGCCAGTTGTGAATTCGAACTACCAAGGCACCGTGAATCCCATGTATCTTAAGCTTCTAAGTAGATAGGGCAATATATTGCCCAAAAGACTGGACTGGACTAGACTCGAGTCTTTTGTATATTGAACTCCAACCTGAAGCAAAAGTAATATTCCATGAATCATGTTTGGAGAACATGGAAAGGCAACGTTTTGGGTCGAGACCCTTCTTCAGTCAGTAGAAGTGTCCCCACCTGAAAGCTCATCTATCCATGTTCTCCAGTGATGCTACCGACCCACTGAGTTACTCTAGTACTTTGTGTCTTTTTTTTACTATCAGCATCTGCAGTTCCCTGTGTCTACATCCTGTGATTCATGCCTAATTGCCTTAATTTTTTCAAGGGAGAAGACATTTTTCTTGATATGTTTGAGGATGAATATAGAGTCATGATGGTAAGTGACCAGTTTAGTTACCGCAGTATATGATATAAGTAGCTGAATTCTAATACAGTTCTGCTTTGCATATTTATGGTAGAACACTAAAAATTATTCACATGTTTTCACCATGAATTTGTGCCAGTCTTGCACTGGCGAAAGTATACAATAATTATTTAGTACTACTCAGCAGTTTTTTTAAGGGTAACCATCAGCAGAGCTGCCAAGTAGTACGGATTTACGTATTTTGTACGGAAATACGATAAGAATACGGATGTACGATTTTGCATTGTTAAATACAGTTGTTTTTTTTTAATCGGCCCGACTTCCTGTTTCATCTTGCTGCTTAAAAAATACAAGGATATTAAAAGTCAGAGTCGTACCTCTGAAAATTATAGCAGATTAAATCTATTAGTATTTTAAATTTCAAGATCTGGATGATTATTTTGGTAAGCTTTGATCTGCCTGTCCCGCTCCAGGTTTAAACAGCGCTGTCAGTTTAGCGCGTGGGAATTTAAACAAAGAGCTGTCCGCTCTATGGGTTCTAAATATAGCGCTACCGGCTGTAGCGCTATGGGCTTTACACATAGCGCTATGGGTCAGACTGTTTGGGGAGGGAGAGAGTGAGAAGGAGGGAGGGAGAGGGAGTGAGAGGGAGGGAGGGAGAAAAAAAGGAAGGAGGGAGGGTGGGAGGGAAAGAGGGGGGGAGAGAGGGAGGGAGAGAGGGAGAGGGAGTGAAAGAGGAAGGAGGGAGAGAGCGAGGGAGGAAGAGGGAGGCTTTTAAAACGGCTTCTACATCATCATCTGGTGCTAAAAGCAGGAAGCAGCCGTTCAGACAGCAGTATACAAAGAGGTGGCAATGAATGCACTGTCAAGTAAGGTGTGTAGAAGACATGTCAATTGGTAGCAAAGTTATGCATTCTTGTACTCTTACATGGGTATGACCGCACATTAAAAAAAAAAAAAATCAGCAAAATGGCTTCGCGTAAAAATACTGAATTCCTCAGCAAAATACTGATTTTAGGGTACTAGAATACTGAAATGCTCTGACAAAACTTGGCAGCTCTGCATCAGGTAAATCTGTTGCATGACTTGCAACCTACTAATTCCACAAACATTGTGGGCCAGAGGGAGAGTTCCTGTGCTATTTTCAACTATTCTGGTATCTTTACTATGCATGCAAATGATAGCTATGCATGCAAATTATAGCGAGTCAGGGAAAAAATTGCCTCAAATTGTTTAAATCATATGATCCTTTCGGGTTGTTAACTCGTCTTAGATGACGTTACCAAATTGCTAACTGAACTAACTGAACTAAGTGGCTCTACCCAATGAGGCAAAAACCTTTGCTGAAAATTTGTCAACAAGAATGGGAATGGTGTTCACTGCATTTGGTTAAATATGTATTATAACTGCTTATCCAATTTTAGATTTTTTTTTAAATAGCCCCCTTTGGTCAGGTACTGGTGAGCAATGACATACTGTCGTTGTGTCCTTGGGCAAGACACTTCACCCACCTTTGCCTGTGTGTGAATGTGTGTGAGTGATTGGTGGTGGTCAGAGGGGCCGTAGGCGCAAATTAGCAGCCACGCTTCCGTCAGTCTGCCCCAGGGCAGCTGTGGCTACAGAAGTAGCTTACCACCACCGAGTGTGACTGAGGAGTGAATGAATAATGCGATGTAAAGCGCCTTGAGTATTAGAAAGGCGCGATATAAATCCCATCCATTATTATTATTATTATTATTATTATTATAGGGAACAAAAACATTAGGAGAACTGATTTTTTTGAAAACATTAGATTCTCTACGATCATGTTGAGAACCCCAACATGATCGTTTTTACAAAAGATTTGATTGCTGACGTTTGGGCTCTATCCCACCAGGAATTACATACCCATTACATTTCATAGCTCTGATGTCCCAATTACATTATATTTAACAGATCAATGGCAGTAGATAATACACTAACCTCAACAATTTATTTATTAATAATGAGTGTTTAAATGTTCTAGATTGTTTTTTTTGCTTTTATTCCCTCAAGAGTAAACCCCTGAATGTTGAGTATTTGATGATGGATGCATCTATCCTGTTGCCTCCCACTGGAACCCCACTAACTGGTATAGACTTTGTGAAGAGGTTGCCATGTGGTGATGTGGAGAGAACAAGACGGGTAAGGAACAGAATGATCAGAACTAATCAACTCAATTAGATTTGACAGTGATTTGCATTTGCACAGTGCTACAAACTAAAAATATAATCATGAAATGAAATGTGTAGTCTTTGACTATCCTTTCGAGTTCACTTAAATATTTTAGTTACGTTGAGGTCCGGAAAAACTTCTGTAGGTTATTTTAGAGATACAGCGCGGAAACAGGCCCTTCGGCCCACCGAGTCCCCACCGGCCAGCAATACCTGCACATTAACACTATCCTACACACAATAGGGACAATTTACACTTACACCAAGCCAATTAACCTACAAACTTGTACGTCTTTGGAATGTGGGAGGAAACCGAAGATCTCGGAGAAAACCCACGCGGTCACCGGGAGAATGTACAAACTCCATTGAGACAGCACCCGTAGTCAGGATCGAACCCAGGTCTCTGGCGCTGCAAGCACTGTAAGGCAGCAACTCTACCGCTGCACCACCATGCCGCTCTTGTTCTTGAGTCTGTAGTTTTTAGATTTGAGCCATATGACTTTACAAGTTCTAACTTCCCTCTTGGATACATGCGTTTAACATCTGCAATGGCATATGACATTTTCTCTTTAAATTAATGGAATTATGTGAATAGTTAGCAAATAAATGAATTGCTACAAACTTTTAACTTGTCTCCAAGCTGAACAAACACTTTTTATTTTTCTTTAATTTAGGCTATTCGAGTTTTCTTAATGCTTCGTTCTTTATCCCTACAACTCCAAGGTGAGCCAGAGACACAACTGCCTCTGACACGGGAGGAGGATCTGATTAAAACAGATGACGTATTAGATCTAAGTAAGTAATTTCAGTCCATTGGTATTGCTGGTTCTGTTATTATATTTCTTGCTGTAAGCCATAGGGCTGCTTATATTTATTTAATTTTTAGTAAAAGGCATTTGCAACCTGGAATCAGGTTTCCTTATTCCAGATTGTAGAGTTAAAGGCTTTGTTTATTTTCAGAGAATTAATGAGAAAATACATGAAAGAATAACGTAATCAAATCTTCTTGATCTTTGAGTAGATTAACATTAATGAAATGCATTATTTTAAGAGCAACTTTATGTTTGAGATTCTTTCAGGGAATCTTGCAACTTTGAGGAATGTGCATTATTTGTTTTTTAAACTAGACCCAACAAGGTATTTGATCAAAGTTATGCTGATTGACTTGGAATTTGGCTGTATACCATCTCTTTTGATTTGTAATCCATGCATCGAGCACAAAACATTTCTTGTGAATCAGTTATACAGTTAATACCAGTGAAATTACCTTGGCTTCAGATCAGATGAAAGCTACTATACCAGTGGCATGTATGTTCAGATCCCCTATAAGATGTATAGGAAAGAAAAGCAAGGGGAATGATGAACCCGTTCTGATAGAATAGAGAGAAAAAAATATGTTTTGCTGGTAACAGGTTTATGACAGGGAGCATTAAAAAGCAGCATTATTCAGGAGAGAGGTTAAGAAATATTCCTTCAAGCAAAGGGAGACAGAATTGAGAAATTTGGATGGAAAGAAGATATAAATAACATGGAGAAACACAGCTAAATCTCTATAGTGAGACATCATCTTACTTCACATTTTTCTCAATCTAACTTCATTTTATTCATGTAAACCAAGGATTTCCCAACTAGCAAATGTCTGCTAATGGCTACATTGAAATTGGAAGAGGCCATAGCCACTAGTATCTATTGACTTTTGGCTGAGTTTACATAATCTTACATAAACATCTTACGTAAAGGACTTTTGAAGATGTCAAGGTGGTATTTATTTTTCTAGTATGCCAAACAAGGGCAATTCTAATCACAGAAGTTATAGAGGTTTTAATGTAAGACTGATGGAATAGAGGTAGATGAAAGGAATCTTTTCACCTGGAGAATGGTGGGTCTGAAACAAGCTGGCTGAAGGAATGAATGGTAGAGGCAAATATGCTCACTGCATTTAAAAATTATTTTAAAATGTGCCTGAAGAGCTGTAATCTTCACAAAGAGGGAGGAATTGCTCCTGCATCATAGATTTTCCAATGATTTTACGATGTCAAGTCAACTAACTACATAGAACCATAGAAAATAGGTGGCAGGCGTAGGCCATTCAGCCCTTTGAGCCATTCAATATCATTATGGCTGATCATCCAAAATCAGAACGCTGTTCCTGCTTTCTCCCCATATCACTTGATTCCGTTAGCCTCAAGAGCTACATCTAATTCTCTCTTGAAATTATCCAGTGAATTGGCCTCCACTGCCTTCTGTACCAGAGAATTCCACAGATTCACAACTCTGGGTGAAAAGGTTTTTCCTCATCTCAGTCCTAAATGGCCTACCCCTTATTCATAAACTGTGACCCATAGTACTGGACTCCCCCAACATCGGGAACATTTTTCCTGCATCTAGCCCGTCCAATCCCTTAAGAACTTTATATGTTTCTATAAGATCCTACAGGTAGATGGGCTCTACATTGATGTTGCTGATTTGCATTGAAAATACTTGCTCGGTTTCCTTGGTTTCCAATCAGGTATTAACACTTGAAATTGTTGTCCAACGAAGATGTAATAGTATGTTTTCCTGTAGTACTGCCCAAACCAAATTGATTCGTATTAGAACTAGAACTTACCATATCGACCCATCGGCAGCTTTGAGCTTTGTTCAACTATGCAATTAAAAAAGTTAATTTTCTTGCAATAGTGACTATTATGGAGACCTAATGTGGGGAGAGTGGGTTTTGAGTGTGTTGTGACAAAGATGCAGTGGGCAAGAAAGTTGTCACATGCAACAACAGGTAGACTTAGTGGCCAAAGTAAAATGTATTTAAGATAATCGTCTGTGAGGTGTCAATTATTTTTCATTTGAAGACTTGAACCTGTTTCCTCTGTTCTTAGAGCGCAAACATTTCTGTAAATGTAGGATCTGGCCAAATAAATAATTAATGTAATTGAGAATGCTGAAGAACTGTAGATATTGAATCTCTGGGGGAAGCAAAAATGGGAATCTATTAATTCTGTGAAATATTGCTCCTGTTTTGCATGGGTCTGCATTCTTTTTCTAACTACTCAGGCAATGGTTGGTTAAGCCTGTGGTTCTTGATATGTCATCTAAAAGAAAATATATATATTTGATGTAGGGCCTTGAATCCACTTTATTAACTTGTCTGTGTACCATGCTTATAAATATCATGTAACAAGCTACACTTGTTACGACTGCCATTAAGTGCCGCTACTTTGGTTACTGCCAACAATTGCACAATTGTGGGATCTCAATTAATGCAAATCATTGGAGATAATCGGGCATTTTGTAACATGTCAATAAATAGGCAGCATTCTAAGAAAGATATTCTTGCATCTTCCATTTTCTGCTGGTGAGGGTGTATCTGAGTAGATTTTTCTAATCATGTTAGGACAGCTAACTCAGTGTCGCATAGATTCATCAGTGTTGTTAATGCTTGGGTATTTAAAATTGTAAAACATCCAGAAGAGAAAGGTTTCACCTGTGGTATTTAGAGCTTGCGAAAAGTTACATTTTTTTTTGTCATTATTCAGTCATTTAGTTCAATTGCCATTTTTATGTTACTGGGAATGTAGTACGATCATCTTTAGCGGACACATTCTGTATGTAATCGCTGCTTGCGTGAACTTTGAATTTGAAAATGATACCAGTAGTTTTACTTCTATATTAAAAGCTGCCATTTTAATTGGATGCATGGTAATGTAAAAATATGATTCCTCTCCCTTTAATCAAAAGCAGTTAATCATTAAGAAATGTACCCACCCATCACAAGGTAACTTTACATTTTAAAATAGATTCCATTCTATAATGAGTTTTTATATGGAACAGGGAAAAAAAGGTGTGATGAATGGTACCAAAATAATTTGACTTTATTAATTTTGAGGCAAGGTAAAATCTGAAAAGGAAAAACATACTTTTGTCACAAATAGTTATATTCATCGTGGAAGTGGGTTGCCAGAGTTTCAATTTACTCATTGTGTTAATGTATATAATCCACAGCAGTTGACCATTTTACAAGGTTTAATGCACATTTGCCATCTGAAAATAAAGATTATAGATTCAGATTTTATGGTAAATTGTGAAATTATGATGCTATTTTCTCTGGAGCAGTACAACAAAATTGTATGAACATTTGTTCTGTAACATGCCACTCTGGAAAAAAGTTAAATAAAGATGAATGCTGTCATCCTTTAAGTGAAAAGGATGTGCTAGCATTGAGATCATTAAGGGACAAAATGAAGCCAATGTGGTCAACACTCAAATTGATTCAAATGTTGACTTCATTGCATTCGTTGTGTTCTAAAGTAATGTGGTGTGCACGGCAGCAATCCTCAACTTGTCCCAATGATTCTCTGCAAGCTATTGCTCTTTCATCAGTTTCCTTCTCATCTTGCAAGATAAGTTTATTGTCCCATAGTACTTCCATTGACACATCATGACCAACTACGTTGATAATGCTAACAAACTGGAGCATTGCCTTGAGTAAAGGCCAATGATTAAGAAAATGCTGGGGAGCAACTAAAATCCCTCCATTAAACTTCAGGATTTTATTTATTTGCCAGAGCTTTGGGTCATGGTCTGCAATGTGGTTTGAAATAAAAGCAGAACATTCCAAAAACAATCAGCAGGCCAAGCAACTTATGGTTAATGCTTTAGGTGCAAGACATTTTGCCAGGACTGGAAAAGAGAACAAATAACCTAGTTTTCAGTAGCAAACATGATGAGGGAAGGATGGGTAAACAAAGGGAATATCTTTTATAGGGTGAAACCATTCTAAGAAATAGAATTAGAATGATTCTAAATATAGTAGTCATTCATTATTATTATATTCTAATAGTTAGAACTACTTGGTATAAAATAGTACTAAATACTATTAATAATATTAAGAAATAATATTACTTTTTTAGAATAGTAGTGTGAAACACATTATGCTTTTCATCTGTGGTTTAATGATTTTGGTCAATTTCTTTTACCTTTTTTGTATTAATTTATCTCTTCATTTTTAATATAATGATGGTGCACAACTTTTTTTTCAGCGGGTAGGTAGAATTACAATTAAGGCCATGTCTAAGAAATTTCTTTTGGCCAAACCATTCAAAAATACATGAAAGTTAAGTGTTTTATTTTAAAATGTATTTTCTTCATTCCTTCCTCTTGGGGGATTTGGAACGGCTTGTGTTGCGTTACAGGAGCTTGACATGTTTTCTCCCTGAAGATAAACAAAAAATGCTGGAATAATTCAGTGGGACAGGCAGCATCTCTGGATAAAAGGAATGGGTGACGGTTTAGGTTGAGATCCTTCTTCAGACTAAGTGTCAGGGGAGAGGGAGACACAGAGATATGGAAGGGTAAGGTGTAAAAACGAGAGATCAAAGGGGACGAAGTTCAAGGAAAATGGATCATTGTTAGCTAGGGAAAAGTGAAAACAAAACGTCACCCATTCTTTCTATTCAGAGATGCTGCCCGTCCCACTGAGTTACTCCAGCATTCTGAATATATCTTCGGTGTAAACCAGCATATGCAGTTCCCTCCAACACATGTTTTCTCCCTGTCTGCCCTCAAATACCACTGCACCTCAAGTTTGGGTGTCTTTCTCTGATGAGAGTAGAATGTGAGAAGGAGGCAGGAGCAAGGATTATTCGTAATCTTACGGCCATTGTGGCTGCTCTAGCTCTGCAGAAGACTGTTTTGAATTTGAATTTAAACTGGCAAGACACCCCTGTCCCTACCAGTATTGTACATTAGTGTTAAGAATAACTGACATCGCAATTAAATTTAGACGTAGGCTTAGATCAGAGGATTGGGCCAAACTTGATGGTGCGGGCTAACAAACACCTGCCATTCTGTCCTTGTGTTTGGCATTTACTTGTCCTTAGCCTTTTGCCTGTTGAAGTCATTTACTGCTTCTTTTAAGGAGTTGGCACCATGCTACAACTTGTGGTAACCTGGTAGCTGTGTCAGCTAGCATGGCAGGTAGTCAGGTATGTCTGAAGCAGGACAGCAAGGGTAAGACGTGCTCAAGGGCCAGACAGACCCATCCAGGCTACATGCCATGTTTGTAGTTTGCTCTTTTCATTTCATATATGGCACCGTTTGTATAGTATGCTTATTTGTCTTTGCCATGTACTTATCTATCCCAACTGTGTACTTGAATACTGTCACCTTCTTGACCAAAACCTTTCCAACTGCATAAGCCAATGTATGCCATCAAATTATTTAAATTTATTTTTAATTCTCTTACATTTTATTGTTCCAAATCTAGAGAGTGCTTTGTGGTAGTTTATACTAGTTCCCAACAAATGCAGTTTGCCAGGTCTAATTGGAAGCAATTGCTGTTGTGCTATTATTACAGTACATTATGTCTCTGAAATATTTTAAACTCCCAACTGGTGAAAGATTATTAGTGAGAAAGTGCTTGTAGTATAGGAAGAGCATACGATTTTAAAATTACACAAGGATTACCTAAACAAAATAATAAGAAATTAATATTTTTTAAAGAGACATGGATACATGCTTATACCAATATATTTGGTGTGGCAGGGACTATATTTTATCAAATAATAATTTAAATCAATAGGTGACGTATGTTTGAGTTTGTAACTTAAGTTTTAAAACAGTTGTGAACTTTAATTAGATTAATCAATGACCACTCTTCAGCAAGGCTGTGGGCAGACACATACCAATAGGCATTGGCCTGCAATTAAAGGTAGACAAAAATGCTGGAGAAACTCAGCGGGTGAGGCAGCATCTATGGAGAGAAGGAATAGGCGACGTTTCGGGTCGAGACCCTTCTTCAGACTGCATTTAAATATCAGTAATTACTTTGGTAATTCCTAACATTTTCCCATGTATCTGACTGCAATTTTCATATTTACATGCAAAACGCAAAAATCCCAAAATTTGCTATCGATCATTTGTGGTATATTTCAAGAATGTGCTCTATAATATGCTCTGTGATTTTGAGGCAATAAGGTAAGTTTTGGATAATTTACCATCTTAATCACATTAAAATGAGTATAAAATAAGTTATAACCATATTTTTTAATAATTCAAAAAATTAAAATATTCTTTAGTTCAAACACCGATAGTAATGGACAGTATCTTCACTGGCCATCAAAATATTTATTTGTAGTTATTTTGTGGATTCTGCTTATTCTGTATGTGATAGTATTTATGCACTCGAGCCTGCTGCCTTGTAAGACCTTACCTTTGGCAATCAGACCAATTTATAACACTGGCATATATTCTGGAATCTGTGCTGATGGCTCGCCATTAACTGCAGCAAGTGACGTTTTGTTTGGAAAATGTTGTTAGCCATTGTATTCACCACAAATAAAGTACCAGAAACGTTCCAGTGCAAATCCGTGCCTTCCATTTTTAGAATTTCCATTTTTCTACTTCAGCACAAGTGACAATAATTGAGCCCATTTCCAGTTAGTTCTATTCTGACATTCTAATTATAGCCTTTTCTATTTTATGTCAGCCCACTCTGTGGGTGGATGGCAAACACCAGTGTTACATGAATGTGCAGAAATTAAACTCAATTTGTAATAAGCCCTCAAAGCATTGCCAGTAGAGCAAAACTTCCTTATGTCTTTGTGAGTTATATCTCGCTTCCTATCTGCCAGGACAAGTTTCATAACTTAGTTTCATAATTGTTTGATTTCGTTCTGGAAAAATAATTTAGGTACTGTACAGTCCCATAAAAGGAGTTTAGAAAGTTGATGCATGTATCACCTATGAAACTATAATTATTTCCCGAGCTTCTGTCAAGAAACTACCTGTGTTAAAATCAAGTTGGACTTCAACTGATTCTTCATGGGCTATATTTGACCACACAAATGATTTGTGATGTCTCGAACATCCGCTGGGTGAAAACATTTATTTCCATCAGCACCCAGAATGACTGATCACATATTTTAACACCCTACCCCCTTCTGCAAAATCTGCAAAAAATCGTGAATGTTTTCAATGAGATGATCTCTCACTTTTCTAGTATCAGAGCAAATGTCCAAGCTGCATAATCTGTTCTCATAGGACAAGTTCTCCACATCTCAGAAATCCATCTGGTCAGCCTTTGTTGCACTCCTCTCTATCAAGAATATGTATTTAGATGAGGAAACACAATATTACAGCTGTTGTTAAGGGCGTATATAATTGCAGCAAGCTAACTTTACTCTTGTACTCCAAATCCTCTGTGCAATAAAAACCAACATAATGTTTACCTTTCGTAATTGGTTAGGAATTTGCTGTTTGGTGTTCCATGTCCAAGGATTCTTAATTCCACTGTATCAACTTTTCTGAATCTCTTGCCATTCAGAAAAATATTATTTTTGTTCAATTAAGTTAGAATATGCGTACATTCCAATTTTAATATTCTCGTCCATCTGCCTGAAACTATTCTGCACTCTCCTCACAATCCATACTGTTATGTATTGTATTGTGAACAAACTTGTATATAAAGTGCCCTCCATTATGTTTGGGACAAAGACTTATCATTTATTTATTTGCCTCTGTACTCCACAATTTGAGATTTGTAATAGAAAAAATCACATGTGGTTAAAGTGCGCATTGTCAGATTTTATTAAAGGGTATTTTTATACATTTTGGTTTCACCATGTATAAATTACAGCTGTCCTTATACATAGTCCCCCCCATTTCAGGGCACCATAATGTTTGGGACACATGGCTTCACGGTGTTTGTAATTGCGCTGGTGTGTTTTATTGCCTCCTTCATGCAGGTATAAGAGAGCTCTCAGCATCTAGTCTTTCCTCCAGTCTTTCCATCACCTTTGGAACTTTTATTGCTGTTTATCAACATGAGGACCAAAGTTGTGCCATTGAAAGTCAAATGAGCCATTATGGGACTGAGAAACAAGAATAAAACTGTTAGAGACATCAGCCAAACCTTAGGCTTACCAAAATCAACTGTTTGGAACATCATTAAGAAGAAAGAGAGTACGGGTGAGCTTACTAATCGCAAAGGGACTGGCAGGCCAAGGAAGACCTCCGCAGCTGATGACAGAAGAATTCTCTCTATAATAAAGAAAAATCCCCAAACACCTGTCCGACAGATCAGAAACACTCTTCAGGTGTGGATTTATCAATGACCACTGCCGCAGAAGACTTCATGAACAGAAATACAGAGGCTACACTGCAAGATGCAAACCACTGGTTAGCCGCAAAAATAGGATGGCCAGGTTACAGTTTGCCAAGAAGTACTTATAAGAGCAACCACAGTTCTAGAAAAAAGGTCTTGTGGACAGATGAGACAAAGATTAACTTATATCAGAGTGATGGCAAGAGAAGAGTATGGAGGAGAGAAGGAACTGCCCAAGATCCAAAGCATACCACCACATCTGTGAAACACAGTGGTGGGGGTGTTAAGGCCTGGGCATGTATCGCTGCTGAAGGTACTGGATCACTTATCTTCATTGATGATGCAACTGCTGATGGTAGTAGCATAATGAATTCTAAAGTGTATAGACACATCCTATCTGCTCAAGTTCAAACAAATGCCTCAAAACTCATTGGCAGGCGGTTCATTCTACAGCAAGACAATTATCCCAAACATACTGCAAAAGCAACAAAGTAGTTTTTCAAAGCTAAAAAATGGTCAATTCTTAAGTGGCCAAGTCAATCACCTGATCTGAACCCAATTGAGCATGCCTTTTATATGCTGAAGAGAAAACTGAAGGGGACTAGCCCCCAAAATAAGCATAAGCTAAAGATGGCTGCAATACAGGCCTGGCAGAGCATCACCAGAGAAGACACCCAACAACTGGTGATGTCACAGACTTCAAGCAGTCATTGCATGCAAAGGATATACTAATCAAAATAATAAACATGACTACTTTCATTTACATGACATTGCTGCATCCCAAACACTATAGTGCCCTGAAATGGGGGTACTATGTATAAACGCTGTTGTAATTTCTACATGGTGAAACCAAAATGTATAAAAATGGCCTTTATTAAAATCTAACAATGTGCACTCTAACCACATGTGATTTTTTTCTATTACAAATCTCAAATTGTGGAGTACAGAGGCAAATAAATAAATGATGGGTCTTTGTCCCAAACATTATGGAGGGCACTGTATTGTACATGCTCCAATCGTATAAATCATTAACAGTCTTGTCTCCTGCACCAAACCCTGCGACACCTGACAAGTCACAGGTTCCTATTCAAGCCTTGTTGTTTTATCTGTTCATTTACTGGCGTGGACTGATTACTGATTATCCCAGTCCCATGTGCTCTAACCTCTCATATGGCACTCTATTGAAGGTTTGCTGAAGGACCAAATACAACAGTTCTTCCTCCTTATCTATTCTAGTTAAGATTAAAAAATGCTAGTTGATTTGTCAAACATTAATTTCCTTTTACTATTATCACTATTTTGAAAATTGCCCCACTAGCACTTTTGCAATGGGTATTGGATTTTCTCTCCACTGATATCAGTCTAATTGATATGCACATTTACTGTATAGTTTTCTCTTCCACCTCTCAAGTTGTGGAATTACATTTGCTTTCTTTTCAATCTGTGGGAACGGCTCTGGAGTCTATGGAATTTTATAAGATGACAACCCATGCATCCATTGTCTCCTCAGCCATTACTTTGCAAACCTTGGAATACTGGTCAACAGGTCCTGAAGGTTCTGTTGGCTTTCAGTCCCATTATTTTCTTTTTGCTTTCATGATGTTCATTTCTTACTGCCCCTCATACATTCAAGAAGTGTTCATTTCTGCTTTTTCTTGTAGGCCTTTTGTGAAATATTTATGTCTCTAGATACTTTCTCCTATCTAAGACTGCACGGGGCATTAATTTTGCCTGATTTTCTTTTTACATATCTATAGAAACTTTACAAATCTGTTTTGCGATCCTTGCTAGATTACTTTCGTATTCCATTTTCCCTTTTTGCTTGTCATGGCCTTGATCCTTCTTTAGGGATGACAGTATATGCCAGATCCCTAAAATGAATGGGAAAAGGCTGACGGGGAAAACAATATCTGACACATACTTTGAATTTATCCTCTGCACAATTACAGTTTATTTGATTTCCCTAGTCTACCTAAATTAAGGTATTATTTGATTGCTGCAAGGCCTTGTTATGAGTCTGGGGGCCAGTTGATAAATCTTCGCTCTTGTCTTCGCTCTTTCTTAGTTGCTCAACAGATTTCACTTCACAGGTGGGTGGCTCTACTGATTAAGTATAAATTGAGCCAATTTCCTGCTCAGTACTCATGGTGCAGTTATAACTTGGCTTAATCATTATGAAAATCGATAAACAGGT
The DNA here is from genome assembly GCA_038087875.1 of Malacoraja senta. Classification (NCBI taxonomy): domain Eukaryota; kingdom Metazoa; phylum Chordata; class Chondrichthyes; order Rajiformes; family Rajidae; genus Malacoraja; species Malacoraja senta. The sequence continues at coordinate 52,987,955 of CM075981.1, forward strand.
GTAAAATCTCTGATGAAGGCCTGAAATGTTGAACCCCAAACACCGGCCACCGAATGGTGAACGAGGTCTGATTGACCTGGACGATGACACGTTGGCCTGGCTCGCCTCAACGGAGCTGCAGGTCTAAAAGACACACGACAGAAGAAGAAGATCTTTTCTCTTCTTGTCGTCTGGCTAACTCTCTATTTTTTAGATATTTTTTTATTTTGCTAGCTGTTATTATGCCAAGTAATTTGAAACATTTCAAAGTGTGTTCAATTATTTTTGAAAAATGTGCAGTTTATTTCAAATATGTCACACACTGTACATGGAAAATTCTATTTTATATACATCATTCTGAAATGACAAAATACTGTTCCATTTTTAACCTCAATGTGATAGAAGTTGACAAGCTTGTAACACTTACCTATGTTTCATTGGGAAAATGCTGTATATTTTGGGGGTTTTGAATCGATCATAAATCCATTTTGTGTTTAGTATTCTCACTTTGTGTTAAGTATTCTCTCAGATTTTTTTTCACATAAGATAAATTGTACATGTAAGGATTTTGGCCATGTTGAAGTTTGGCCCCTTGATTGGGATGCTGTTACGGGTCTGTTAGTAAGTGGCTAGTTTTAGTTTTAGAGATACAGTGTGGAAACAGGCCCTTTAGCCCACTGAATCCCCGCGGATCACCGATACACTAGTTCTATCCTACCAGCTAGGGACAATTTATAGAAACCAGTTAACCTACAAACTTGCATGTCTTTGGAATGTGGGAGGAAACCGGAGCACCTGGAGAAAACCCACACAATCACAGGGAGAACATACAAACTCCGTACAGACGGCACCTGTAGTTAGGATCAAACCTGGATCTCTGGCACTGAGGACGCAACTCTACCACTGCACCTCTGTGCCACTAGTATTACATCAATCTGAAGCAGTCTGAAGAAGGATCCTGACCCTAATCGTCACCTGTCCATGCTCACCAAGAAGAACATAATTTAAGGTTTCCATTAAGGCCTCTCGGATAAGGATTTTTTATTTTCCCTTAAGTGGGCAAATCAGATCCAGCACACACCAGCACATTTGCATTCATTACCTAAATCGGCACGTATTGCAGCTGTGTGAATCCCAGAATCCCTGGATTCTGTCCTCCTTTGCCCTTCCAAATAACACCTTTGATAGTTTATGCATTGGTGCTGTGCATCCTGAATTAAAACTATTGTGCTTCAAACTGAACTGGTTGGTTTTCAAAAACAGATCGGTGTGATTAAATCGTTGCATTTGTGCAATGTTAATTAATCTATTTTGAAACTTTTTTAGGATTTAGGAGGATCTATGTTTTGAATTTCAATACAGTTCCGAAATTGCTTTCATTTGAACTTGGCAATTTTCGCATCCCATGTCTATTTTGCATTCCTAGCAGAGTTTGCTTCTCTCAACTGATATTTTTTTTTTCATACTTGCTCTTGTCCTCTGTCTCATCTGCCATCTACTTACTACCAACTCTGGATTTCTACGTTCTTTAAATGAGAGGATAATGTTTTCTCTCTAATGTCACAATTTTCCTAAAAGTCTGGCATTGCTGTACCCCACAGTTGAGCACCAGGCCATTATCTCCAGGACCATCTCTGATTTCATCATCTCTGGCGATCTGCTTCCAACCTCATCATTCCCCAGCCCAGCAGGGCCTGCTTCTACCTCTTCCCAGAAATCCAAAAGTAGAACTGCTGGCAGACCCATTGTTTCTGCCTGCTCCTGCCCCACTGAGTTCATCTTCACAGACCTCGATTTTATCCTATCCCCCCCCCCCCACCAGGCCCCCGTTCACTCATCTTTACCATGCACGTTCAATCCCTTGACACCTCCATCCCCCACCAGGAGGACCTTAAGGCCCTTCATTTCTTCCTCAAACAAAGGGCCAACCAATTTCCCTCTATTAACACTCTCCACCATTGCCAGACTGAGGCAACATCAAACTGGAGGAGCAGCACCTCATATTTTGCCTGGGTAGCTTACAACCCAGAAGTATAAACATTGAATTATCTAATTTTAAATATCTTCTATCTGCGCTCCCCTCCCCCCCCCCCTTGTCCCCTTCCTCCACCCTAGTAGTTTTACCAGTTCCACAGTTCTCCACATTGTTTCCCTCTTGAGATCACATCTTCCCCAGCCAACAATGGGTTTACCAGGCACCGCCCTGCCTGAGGTCATTTGTGGTCCACTCTGATTGATCCAGATCTTTTCTCGCTTCCAGCTCTGCACCTCCCCCCCCCGCCCCCCCCCCCGCGACACACACTTTCCACCTGAAGAAGGGTCCCCACCCGAAACGTCACCCATCCTTTTTCTCCAGTGATGCTGCCTGACCCGCTGAATTTTCTGTCTATCTTTGGTATACACCAGCATCTGCAGTTCTTTCTTTTTACTGTATTATAAACCTCTTAATAGAGAAATTAATGCCTGGTAAATTACAGCATTATGTACCTTAATAATCTACACTAATCATTTTGTGAAATGCACATATGAAATTTATCAGTTATTGATTTGTATTCTGGCAAATTTTGCAACCAGATCTAAAGTGCATTTGGATTCATACTGTAGTGTATTACATAATTCAACCAGTCCAATAGCATAAAACACTGTTAAACATCCCAGATTATCTTTTGGATCAAACAATTCTCTGGAGAAAATTACTGATTGGTAAGCGCGTAATTTATTTCTGGTCTTTTTCATTTGAAATCTATCTAGTTGTTGCTACATCTCAGGTGCAATACTAGTATGATGTCATAAATATGGAAATAGCAAAAGCAATCTATCCATGACCATAATTTATGCTACATTGTGGTAGGAATCTAAAGAAGAATGACCAGTTTTACTAATTTAACCATTGTGTTCCGGTAACTCTCCAGAAGAAGAAACGTTTTAATTACTCATTTTGCTTAACGATGAATCATCAGAGCCTTTTGTAGACTTAAAATAACTCAAAGCTAAAATAAAATCTGTTAATACGAGCTGTGGGGCATTCAATGAGATATGTAATGATTTTTATTATTGGGCTTTAGTCTTTGTTAAGATGTTATTTATTCAGAAGTATATTTGAATGCCCTTGCCTGTGAGTTGGCACAAATACATTATGAAATCCTAATGGATTTCTTTTGGCCTTCCCAACGTAAATCATTGATCTATATGTTCATAAGTGATAGAAGCAGAATTAGGCCATTCGGCCCATCAAGTCTACTCCGCCATTCAATCATGGCTGATATATTTCTCCTAACACCATTCTCCTGCCTTCTCCCCACAGCCCATAACACCTGCACCAATCAAGAATCTATGCCGTAAAAATGTCCATTGACGGCATCCACAGCCTTCTATGGCAATGAATTCCACAGATTCACGATCCTTTGACTAAATAAATCTCTCCTCGTCTCCTTCCTAAAGGAATGTCCTTTAATTCTGAGGTTATGACCTATAGTCCTAGACTGTCCCACTAGTGGAAATGTCCTCCCTCCATTCACTCTATCCAGGACTTTCACTATTCAGTATATCTGCTAGTTGAGAAAGTTTACTGGATAACCATTTTAATCCATCATAATTATTTATCAGATGACATGCCAGAAAGACTAGTATCCTTTCCAAACTTCAGGACTTGGAAAAAAAAACTTGTGGTCAAAGAAGTAGTTTAGAAACATTGTCACTCCTCTAATGTATAGGATACATTATGGGAATTCAATACAAAACTAGGATGATTATTTTTCTATGTAAGACTGCATCTGGAGTATAGTGTACAGTATTGGTCTCTGTTTTTATGGAAGGGTATTATTGCGTTGAAAGCAGTTCAGAGAAGAAGAGTCTGAAGAAGGGTCTTGACCTGAAACGTCACCCATTCCTTCTCTCCAGAGGTGCTGCCTGTCCCGCTGAGTTACTCTTGCATTTTGTGTCTATCTCAGAGAGGATTTACTAAACTGATTAATGTAAAATAATGGAAACATTAGGCAAGCTAAGCTTGCCTCCACTGGAGTTCAGTAAAGCAAGAGGGGACTTGATTGAAACATGTAAGACCCAGAGGGCTCGTTGACAGGGTGCGTGTAAATATGTTTTCCCTTGTAGGAGAATCTAGATCAAGAGGCTGCTCATTTAAGACAGATTTTTTCTTTCTCTCAGGGGGCCATGAGCTTTGCCAATTCTTCTCCTCTTGGTGGAGGCAGAATCTTAGAGAATTATTTTAATAGAGAGAGAGAGACTGCATTTCAATAAGCAAGGAGCTGAACGGTTATCACAAAGAATTGTAAAGTGGAGGATACAGTCAGTTCAGCCACAATCTTGTTAACATAAAGGAGCTGACGAGGGATTGAATGGCTTACACCTGCACCTATTTTTTTTGTGTTTACAACACAGCATCTAATCTCCAAGAATGTTCAGTAGATTGCAATATACGAATGAATAGATAATCTGCTTTTTTGATTGATATATCTGTGCGTAAAGTGACACGTCTGGAACATGCTGGCGTGCGACGTCTACTTTCTTAAATGTACATTTTATGATTTAAAGGAAACAAGAATCAGATACATTCATATTTACTTAGGGAATGGTTTTAACCCGAGATTGGAGAGTCATTTGCCTTGAAAGTTGATTTCATATTTTGGTGTACTTGCTTTGGTATTTCCCCCACAAATATTTAAAGAAATGCCATATCTTTGCAAACAATACTGTACACTAAATCAGAAGCTGTAGAATTGTGAAAAGAAACATGCAGAATTCAAAGTTGCTACTTCATTGCTACACTGATGGCAATGCTTTTTAAAAAAAAACTCCCCACTTCTGTCACAATCCAAGAGCAGAAAGATAGCCGATGAGGTGGGAGAAACTGGATTATTGGGGAAACTGCTTTGTGAACCTCACTTATACAATCATCTAACCCAAGCCAAAAAGAGATGTGGGTTGAACAAGGACTGGTTGCAGCATAGAGCACAACATTAATTGGCACAGCAACTACGATCAATCAAAGGCAGCACCACTGACTAAAGGAAAGCTAATCCAGTCAAAACAGGCCAATATATACCGGGAGCAAGATATCAGTATTACAGTGAATAACTTTCAATTGTCTCCTCAATTCCTTACCCCATGCATTGGGTTCTTAGTTATATTGAGTGAACAGCTAGGGTTCACTTTCTGCCAGCAGTGGAGGAAACGTACAGTGGGCGCAGGCAAAGCTTGACTGGGACAAGGTGAATTATGCCTCGGAGCACCGGCCCAATTTCACAATGTGTGCCTTTCACCCAGACATATTAATTAATGCAAAGTATCCAGTAAAAACTGCATTGCTAATATAGAAAACGTATTACTTAAAAGGATCCACATTTTATGTTGATGTTCAAAAATGTGTCCAAATATAATACATCTTACACTGAATGTTGTACACTTTATCCATTATCTGTGCACTGTGGGTGGCTTGATTCGATACATTTATATGCATTAATTCTTCTTTGACAGATAACACGCAAAGAAAAGATTTGCACTATTCCTCAGAACATGTGACAATAAGAAACTAAACAAAAAAATCATTGTAGAGGAATAGTTGCAAATCTGAATATTTATATTTAAAAATTGGCTTTCACCCATTTTTGGCTGCTAAATAGATGCTGTGTTTCGGCTGCATTTCGCAGTCCCTCAGGATCAAGATGATCAGTTTCCACTCATGTTTAGTGGGTTCTGAGACTAATGTGGGAATGCAAATTCTTCCACAACTGTTGTGTTTGATATCTGATGGCTGAGTCTGTGGGCTGTTGAACAACTTCTACCCTTTTACAGAGAGGTTCTGACTGACCCTTCTGTGTTATTTTTGTAATATAAAAATGGAGAGAAGGGAAGTGTAGGGAACAAGCCAATATATCATGATGTCTGGTAATTCCCTATTTTTCTGCTCTCTTCCACACCCACAAGTCCATTCCATTCCTTTTAAAATCATATTGTAAGATGACGTGAGATCATATTGTAAGCACAATGCTAATCTCTAATGTGAAAAGGTGCTGTCAGTCCTAAATAACACCAAACTAAATCTGGGCAAGTAGATCAGTCACACAGGCTTAGCATGGGAGCAAAGCACTGAATATCCTACTTTGAAGGGTCATTGGCATCTTAATGGGGAGTTTACTCCTTTTTTAACTGAGTGGATTGTACTGTAAAAATGAGCCTGTGCTAAGGAATTGGGCACAAAATTGTTCAATTTAATTTTTCAGTGGGTGGTATATTGATAAAGCATGCAATAATGAATAATCTTGGTCAAATCAGTTATATGTGTTTTTAAGCATAAGTGGGTGCAAATTCAGTTTCTTGGCATAGTGTTTTTGCAGTCGACATTTGTTTGTTCAAAATTGGAGCAAATTGTTCAAAATTGGAAATTGTTCAAAATTGTTCAAAACTCAAAATTTCACAAATTCATCATTTTAGTTTTATGGTAAACTGAAAAGCAAAGAGTTCATTATAAGTGTGAACTATGTGCATTGATAAATATCAGAATATATCAATAATGATATTTGTTATTTTGATTTATTGTAATGTATTATTTAGATATTTTATTTTGAAATGTAATTTCTGTTTGCTCCTCATGAACTGATCAGCTATTTTTTGTTTCCATTTTCTCATTTTAGATAACAGTGATCTAATTGCTTGCACTGTTGTTATGAAAGACATCGGTCAAGTACATCGGTTCTTGGCTGTAGATGTTTATCAAATGAGCCTGGTGGAGCCTGAAAACAAACGGCTTGGATGGGGAGTGGTAAAATTTGCAGGTTTGCTTCAGGTAAAGGGGATAAATGAGGAAGAAGAATGTTTGACCAATTCATTGCATATTTTTTCAAGCGAATCTGACCTCTGCCGCTATTATTTTGGCAAATCAGGCATCAATTATTAGCTGCTTGGGTCTCAACACGCCTTGAATTTCCGCTCGTATGTTAGTAAGCCACAGGGCATGTCCTGGGCTCAGCACATTGTTGGAATTGCAAGGAAAGGTTTGCAAATTTGAAAGGTGCATAATGAAAGAGGCTGCAGAAAATGGTGTGCAATATCCCGGCCCAACACGGGCACTGACCTCCCCACGATCAAAGGGATCTACAGGAGACAATGCCTCAAGAAAGCAACTAATACCAAAGTCACGCACACACACACACACTGGTCACCCTCTCTTATCACTGCCATCATGGGGCATGGGGAAGAAGATACAGGAGCCTGATAACTGTTACTTCCAGGTTCAAAAACTGTTTCTTCCCGTCAACCATCAGCATTTAGAACTTTGTTTTTGCACTATCATGGTCTTGTTTGCTTAGAATAACTGACTTTATTGACTTTATAGTTGTTGCATCAAGTTAGAATTTCATTGTTCCAGTTAATTTCCAATGTATATGACAAAAAAATGATCTTAAAGCTCTGGTTTGGTAGGTCTGTTTTGAATTTGCGTCAAACTTCGAGAGAACCATTGAGAAAAATGGCAGATATAAAGAAACAGTAACACCCATTTCAGATTCAGATTCAGATTCAGATTCAACTTTATTGTCATTGTGCAGTGTACAGTACAGAGACAACGAAATGCAGTTAGCATCTCCCTAGAAGAGCGACATAAATATGAGCAGTAAATAAATAAATCTAATAAATCCTGGTGGGAGGAGTGTCCGGGGGGGGGGTGTGATTGGCAGTCACCGAGGTACAGTGTTGAGTAGTGTAACCGCCGCAGGGAAGAAGCTGTTCCTGGACCTGCTGGTCCGGCAACGGAGAGACCTGTAGCGCCTCCCGGATGGTAGGAGGGTAAACAGTCTGTGGTTGGGGTGAGAGCAGTCCTTGGCGATGCTGAGCGCCCTTCGCAGACAACGCTTGCTTTGGACAGACTCAATGGTGGGGAGTGAGGAACCGGTGATGCGTTGGGCAGTTTTCACCACCCTCTGCAGTGCTTTCCGGTCGGAGACAGAGCAGTTGCCATACCATACTGTGATGCAGTTGGTAAGGATGCTCTCGATGGTGCAGCGGTAGAAGTTCACCAGAATCCGAGGAGACAGATGGACCTTCTTTAGTCTCCTCAGGAAGAAGAGACGCTGGTGAGCCTTCTTGACCAGAGTTGAGGTATTGTTGGTCCAAGAGAGGTCATCGGAGATGTTGACCCCCAGGAACCTGAAGCTGGAAACACGTTCCACCTCCCTCCCGTTAATGTGGATGGGGGTGTGCATGCCGCCCCTAGACTTCCTGAAGTCTACAATGAGCTCCTTGGTCTTCTTGGAGTTAAGGGCCAGGTTGTTGTCAGCGCACCATGCTGCTAGGAGCTGGACCTCCTCCCTATAGGCCGACTCATCGTTGTTGCTGATGAGGCCAATCACCGTTGTATCATCTGCGTACTTGATGATGGTGTTAGTACCATGTACAGGTGTGCAGTCGTAGGTGAAGAGGGAGTAGAGGAGGGGGCTCAGCACACAGCCCTGTGGAACGCCGGTGTTCAGGGTGAGGGTTGAAGAGGTGTGCTTGTCTAACCTAACAGACTGGGGTCTGTTGGTTAGAAAGTCCAGTATCCAGTTGCAGAGGGAGGGGTCGATGCCCAGGTCACCGAGTTTGGTGATCAGTTTAGAGGGTATGATGGTGTTGAATGCTGAGCTGTAATCGATGAACAGCATTCTTACGTAAGTGTCTCTGTTGTCGAGGTGGGAGAGGGCGGAGTGAAGTGCCGTTGAGATGGCATCCTCCGTACTCCTGTTCTTGCGGTAGGCAAACTGATAGGGATCCAACGTGGGGGGTAGGCAGCCTTTGAGGTGTGCCAGGACCAGCCTCTCGAAGCACTTGGCGATGATGGGAGTAAGTGCAACTGGGCGGAAGTCGTTGAGGCTTGCCGCAGTGGAGTGTTTTGGCACCGGCACGATGGAGATTTCCGTGGCCACATTATGTTGAAAAAGAAAACTTTTGCATTACAGTTGAATTACAATATTAAACTCATTTTTAACTCCTGTTTTTCTTTTGTAGGATATGCAGGTGATGGGAGTTGAAGATGACAGCAGGGCTTTAAACATAATCATCCATAAGCCTGCATCCAACCCTCATGCAAGACCCTTCCCGATTCTCCAGGCAACGTTTATCTTTGCTGATCATATCCGCTGTATCATCGCAAAGCAGCGATTAGCAAAGGGGCGCATTCAAGCGCGACGTATGAAGATGCAACGAATAGCAGGTTAGGATCTTTTTCTAAGCATGCTTGGGCAATCGAATGTATGGCTAGTTACCAGGGAAAGTTCAACAAGTTTAAAATTTATTGTTTTGATACCTCCATTTTGCTTGATACATATCACCTTCAGTTTGTTTATTGAGTTTGCCAGTTAATTTGTCCTTTTAATGCTAAACTTGCTCTTCCTTTTATTGCAATGATTTTTTACACTGTGCTATTGTTATTGTGTTACCATAAAATGTTACCAGTCTAAATGCAACAAAAGGAAAAGCAAAGATATGCATTTATTATTGAATGTCATTGGAGCATCGCAAAGTTTATTTTTAAGTCATTTACTTGACATTAATTGGGAACTATGCAGCAAGACTTTGATAATTTCTCCTTTGGGCTGGCGAAAGTGAGAGTTGTTGCACTGTAACACAATGCGCTTAAATCTGGGGAGAACGAATGACTGAGTACAATGAGTAATAAAAGCTGTCAATAGAGCTGCAATGTTTCTTGTTGGTAATTATCAATGCAGTGGGCCTAAAACTTGCTGCATTCTGTAGAAAATAATTGTTTAACTAATTCTGGTTATTCTTATGACAAAACAAACATTAATCAGGGGAATATGTGGAGTTTGAACCTGTCATTGAAGTGGTTTATCATTTTAAAGGATAATTTGGCATATAACACAAACATAAAAAAAATTGCACAATCAGATTGAATACAATTTTACAATTCACTTTGCTGTAAACCAAAAAATGGCAAGTCAATTGCAGATGGATTTATTACAGCTGTTGATTTCTTCACTTAAAAATGACAACTTATACCACTTATACAATTAATAAGTTCTGTTTAAGCATTACAATTATTTTTATGTTTATTCATTTTCTAACTATTCAATACATTTATTATATTCTAGTACTATTGGATCTTCCTGTGCAAACATCCTCAGAAGTTATGGGTTTTGGACATGGGTCACCTTCTTCAGCCCATCATCTTCCTTTTAGGTTCTATGACCAGTCTCGCCGAGGTGTCAGTGATCCTACAGTTCAACGCTCAGTTTTTGCATCAGTTGATAAGGTTCCAGGTAACGTTGAATAATTTTCTCCTAGACTAAACACATTGTGCAAAATTATCGTGTAACTATAATCACACTTATCGTGTAATTATTGTGTAACTAACAGGTTTGCAGTACTTGAACAAGAAGTACTATGTGAGACTAATATTTTGTTTTGTTTTTAATATAAATATCTACCTGAGTAATATGGAATATTGTATCTTCAATGTCCAAGGGCACATGTCCATATCAGTGAATAAATACAATTAAAAATAAAGAAAGGTATAAAATTCCCATCTATGACGACATCAAACTAGAAATAATTTGTTTTGGTGACATCAGTCTGTTGTATGTAAACTTCTAATTAATTCTCCAGCCATGTTAGAGCTACACAATGCTTTTATATTTGTGATAATCTGAGCATTTTGAGGGTAAACATAAAAATTAATTTTGTTATTGGTAAACTTTGAATATTTGATTTAGATGTTTAAATCATTGACACCAGCATTGACGCTTTAAATCATTGACACCAGCAGTACATTTATTGTTTAACATCCAAAGGTTCCAGGGACTTGTCAAGTACAAATTTCATTTTAATGATGTTGCCTTGCTATACTCTTGTTATTACTTTGGGGATAACATTACCAAACCACATTAATATAATTTCTCTCAAATATAGGTCTGTACACCTATAATTCATATTGCTGTGGGATGTTTCCAGTAGTTATTGTAACATGCTTTAATCTCCCCCTACCTACCCAAACTAAATTGTTCTCGCAATCAGTTCCTCCTCCTACTGCCCTTGATCCTTGCGAGCTTTGGCCTTTATATCTGAAGGAGTATCTCAGCCAATGTATCTTGTATAAACTCGATTGACTTCAACATGGCTTTTGAGGCTCATTGTAGATCCTGCCCTGTGTACATTTCTCTTTCTATTTCTACTTCTGTGACAGATCTTAACAATGAAGATTTTAAATGTTCTAATGTTCTAATTAGTAGTGCAAGTAATATTATTGATATAGTTAGAAGCCATTTCAATTCTCGACAAAGCACTTTTGTTGATTGAGTGTAATATTTACATTTCAAAAATTTAACGTTAATTGAAAATTACTCTCACAGCTTCTTGGTCCTTCAAAAGTTTAATACAAGATTGTTTCAGTGTTTCTATCAGAGTGTTTAATGTTTTAATGGACTTTATTGTTGGCTTCCATTGTTCCATGCTCTGAAACATTATTGTAACTCATGCCATAATGTGCACAGTTCCATTCTCCCATCTCCTCTTTGCTGGACCGTAGTCACTCTTACTTTCAGGAATATGTGAATTTTAAAAATGTTTACCCTTGCGTTTAATCTCGCCATGGCAATGCCTGACCAATCGCCCTCCAGGTTTCTCTAAAGAATGTCAGTGCTCCTCCTATTCTGCCCTCTAGGTCTTATCCAATTTAAGTGCAGTACAATGACTCAGTTGCCTTTTGGCAAATTTTGGGTTTAGCTGTTTGGTTGCACTGTTCCCAGATTCTTATACTATTCCAAGGTCCAGTAAGGAGTTAAATCCTGTTTCCACGATCCATCCTCCTCGCATCACTACTATCCAATGCGACTGTTCCACATTGTCAATCTAGTCCAGATCTAAACTATTTCCGACATTTATGTACCATTTCAGCTGGACTATTGATTGCCATGGCATCGCCTTCCATTAACAATATATAGCATTTTGGTTATGAATACTGATGCTATCCAATATAGACGATAGACACAAAAAGCTGGAGCAACTCCGTGGGACAGGCAGCATCTCTGGAGAGAAGGAATAGGTAACATTTTGGGTCGAGACTTTTCTTCAGACCAATATAGAGGAGTGTTGGAATGATTATTACAGATGGTTCATACAAGCACTCCATTTTCCCTGAGGGTCTTATGATCTCATGACCAGGCATCATCAATTAAAAAAATATCTGACTTAGGCCAGGCCGTTGATTTTCTCAATTACAATAGGAACTGCCCATAGAGCTATTGAGGCCTTGGTTTGTACTAGGGATATCTTCAGAGTAAATATATTACTCATAAACCTTGTTATAGATTGTATGGACTGGCACCAGGTATTCAGTTCTGATTAACACAAGTAATTATTTAAAGAAGTTCATAATTCATAGTCCTGTTATCAATCAGTATCAAACACCCCTGCCCTTTCCCTTTTGAGTTTGTTATCAGTCTTCTGACTTGTGACCCTTTCCATTCACAGAAATATTCACAGACTATTAACCATCTCTATATGTGGCTATCTCTAGATGTCAGTTGAGAAAAACACACACTACATTATTCTATTCGTTGACAGTCTTTTTAACCCTTTGACTACCACACACTCAGAAGCTATTGCCCACTCTATCTTTTCTCAACTTCTTACGCACTCTTCCTTTGACCCCTTTTTTAAAAGTAATCCTCCCTGTCTCTGAAGCCTTTCACATAATTTCCATCTTCCTCCACCCTCCAGTTCCACCACACAACCTTTATCATTTACCCCCCCGCCTTTGGGCAAATGTGTACTCACTCAGCTGTGCTTTGGCCTCCGCACCTGATCCCAGCCAGGCTTCAACCTCCCAGCCTGGCCCTGTTCCCATTTCTGACCATGCTCTGGCAGCATTCTAGAGCCGTTCTCCAACACACTTAAGTCATGCATCTGGCACCATTCCTCACAACATGCTCTCTAAATATCTGACCACGTTCCTGGCCATGCTGAACGCGACACAACACTGCAACAATTTCTCAACCGATTCTGCGAAGTAATCTTCCTGACTTTCCAAAACCTTCCCAATCTTACAGCACCACCAATTCACTCCTCTGTAACCCTCATCAAACTCTATTTTCACCTTACTCAAGAACCACATGGCAGCACCTGTTGCACACGTAGTTCTCTTCTAGAAGGAAATTAAGCCTCCCATCTTTATGCACAACCTAAGTCTTTGGATGTTGAATAGTAAGAAAATGAGTATATGGAATAGCTACAGAGATACATTGTTAATTAGTAAACGAGCGGGAGACAGGAAGATAATTTAAGTGCATAACAGAAAAAATGAAGATGTAACTTAAAGATAAATAAAGCAATGACTACACGAGACAGAACAAAGGCAATCTTTAAAAAAAAAAGGAATTAAAGACAAATCAAGTTGAATGGGGTGATGTCAAAAGAGAACTTTTTGTCGATGAGTATGAACAGGAAAACATTTGGATCCATTGTGAGGTATAATTATCTACTATTATAAAAAACAAATTCTCTGAATCAGTTCTAAGAAAGATCTTGATTATTTGATTATTAAAAAGAAATTGTGTGCAGTGCTACAGCTCATTCATGGGGCGTTGTTTGGTTTTCGTGTCACCAGAGTGACTCATAGATGATAATGTTCACTCAGCCATGCAGTTTCTTGGTAATACGTATGCAGATGTACAATGCACATTGCTCTGCCTTAAACCCATACATTTTGGTTATGTTTGTATCCTGAAGAGAGCATCCCAATCTTGTTGCAGGATATGAACACAACACAACTAAAGCAATTGTGGAGAGACTTTTCCCAAGCTAACAATTATCTATTATACATTTTCCTTGATCTCCATCTCTTTTGATCTCTTACACTTACTTATCTGTGTAATGGGCCTGTCCCACCAGCATGCGATAGCATGCGTCTAGTGCAACCAAATGTGGTGGCTTGAGGCGTACGGCCTCGCGGGGCCGGTCCCAATTCGAACTGCGGAGGCGTATGGAGTTGTGCGGGGCTGGTCCCGACATCATACTCACCAATCAGCTGGGCAGGAGGTGGGCCAACTGAATTTGGACGTCGCACGGCGTCGGGCGGTGACGTCATCGCGCAACACCACGCGCTAGGCGTACGGCGTCAAGACGCTGCGTACGCCCGTCGAGGCGCTGCGTACAGCCTCAATGCGACTGCGGGCCTACGGGCCATTGTCGCGCAGGATTTTCGGACAGTGCAAGATTACTGGAGCCCCGCGCGATGTCGGGACCAGCCCCCGCACAACTCCGTACGCCTCTGCCGATCGAAGTGGGACCGGCCCCGCGAGGCCGTATGCCTCAAGCGACCACGTTTGGTCGCGCTAGATGCATGCAATCGCATGCTGGTGGGACAGGTCCTTAACTCCCTCTCACCCGACGCTCAGTCTGAAGGAGGGTCTCAACCCTAAACGTCACCCATTCCTTCTATCCAGAGATGCTGCCTGTCCCGCTGAGTTACTCCAGCATTTGGTGTCTATCTTCCATAGAAAAGTACTGCACAGGATCAGGCCCTTCAGCTTAATGTGTGTGCCAAACATAATACCAACGTAATCTCCTCTGCTTGCACATGATCCATATCCCTTTAATCCTTGCCTATGAATGTGTCTAGCAAAAACTGCTTAACACCACTGTTGTATTTGCTTCCACCACCATGCATTCCAAGCATCCACTGCTCAATGTTATATAAAAAAAAGAATCTTACCTGCACATCTTTAAACTTTGCCCTTCTGATCTTAAAGATATGCCCTCCAGTACCTAACATTTCCACCCTGGGCTAAAAGGTTCTGACTGTCCACCCTATCTATGCCTCTCATAACTTTATATACTTCAATCATGTCTCTCCTCAAACTCAAAACACTAAAGAGAAATTAATCCAACTTTATCCAGAGTCTCCTTATAGCTAATACCCTTTAAATCAGGCAGCATTCTGCTAAACTTCCTCTGCAAACTGAATCCCATATGGAGGGACATTTCCATTGCTTAATAAGCAGATTACCTAAGTCTGTTATTAACCACCTGCATCATGAAGATGGATGTCATGGCTTTGGGCCTGCCATCATATCACCTTCCATTAACATTGATAAGGTGTAACTAACAGTCATAGATAGCTTCACATATCTCGGATCCACAATTCTGTTCCTCAGTTAACATATGCAACTTCTGTGATACGATATGAATTTCAGGATCATGTCCAAGCTGAGTAAGAGCACCCTGATGAAAGACACTTGTGAATGCATTCTATGTAGACTCTTCCATGTATAATAGCTAAGCTCCTGCAAATACAATGTCAGTAAATTTGAGTTTGTTAAGACCATACAGCATATATTCACAATTAAACCAACATTCGCAGTGGATTAGCCATGTGCATGGAATGCATTGAATTGGCCATTGGATATGACTTGCAGGATACCAATGCTTCTACAACTGTAAAAACAAAAGTGATGGACAGCTGAGAAATAGTTACTGGTGGTCAGGATTTCTTGGGCCTAGCTCTTCATGAGGGCATTGGAAACGACGAAGAGAAACAAAAAGCTCAGAACCAGGGGCCACAGTTTAAGAATGAGGAGTAAGCCATTTAGAACGGAGACGAGGAAACACTTTTTCTCACAGAGAGTGGTGAGTCTGTGGAATTCTCTGCCTCAGAGGGTGGTGGAGGCAGGTTCTCTGGATGCTTTCAAGAGAGAACTAGATAGAGCTCTTAAAAATAGCGGAGTCAGGGGATATGGGGAGAAGGCAAGAACGGGGTACTGATTGGGGATGATCAGCCATGATCACATTGAATGGCGGTGTTCTGGCTCAAAGGGCCGAATGGCGTTCTCCTGCACCTATTGTCTATTGTCCAATGGAAAACACGATCCATAGAAAAGAGGCCAGCAAATTTTGCACCATTTGACACACTAGCATCAGACAATATTCAACATGGGTTTGATTATACAAAGCATTATCGAACACAACCAAATGATGCTGATGATGAATCCATCAGCATGAGAAATTGTATTGCAATAAAGTCAGTTGTCCATTTTTTGATGCATAAAGGAGTGTGGAAAATCATGTTTGCTTAGTGACATTGAGGCCTTGGTCTGTAAACACTCTTCCTTGTGGCAAATTTTTATCATTGCTTCATACCCTGGGAGTGGGTTCTGAGGTATGCTGACGTGGATCTCAATTATTCATTGGGCATTACAATGTAGTGTTTACAGGTTATCAACATTTGTCTTCCGCATGTCCAGTGTAATGTCTATTTCTATACTTTTTCAATATGGGGCTCAACAGAATTTGGGGTTCAGCCTGAATATGCACATAAGCAAGTGCTCTCTGCATGCTGAAATGGTGACTTTGGTTGGTATGTTTTTTGGTTCTCGAATTGAAATAATGATGAAGTTTAAGTTTTGATGTTGAGGGTAAGATTGAACCGGGGTCACTGGAGGTGTGCCTGGAGGTCTCATGTAATGAACAAATTCTGAATTTAATTGTGAGAGCATTGATTAGTTTGTTCATATTAAACAAACGTATCCTGGTCTTCAGAGTTAATTGTTGAAAAAAAAAACCTGAAGCTTCTGTAAATCAATTGAGATATTCCTTGCTGAAGAGGGGAGGAAGCATTCAAGTGAACACAATTAATTTTCAGATGAAATACATTGAGTGACACACACCACAATTGAAGTAACCTGGTGTATAGTGTGTTTTAATAGGAAGTGGGTAATCATTAAATTATTGAAATTAGATGTAGAAAGATCCTGGATGATGGCATAAGGGAAATGGAAATTACTAGATTTTCACAAAACTCCTGTCAGTGTTCATGTCGACAATGATCTGGGTTTAGAACAGCTTGGCAAAAAGATTGGTTAAAAAATACAAAATAGTTATTGTGAATTAATTGGCCTATATTAACCTTTTGTATGCTGTGGCTAAAAAGAAACAACCAAAGAACTAATCTTGATGGCAAAAAATGATGTATAACTAATTTGCAGATATCATGCAAAATGTATAGAAATGTGGTTAGTGATAGCAACTTAAACATTTATGCAACAGGTTTAATTCCAGGAAATGTAGGAGCTTGTTCACAAATAAATGATGCATTGTTTGCCAGGACCTGATATTTTTTTTATCAGATTTCATGTGGCAACAACAAAGAAGCTGCTCTTAGCCAGAACTCTGTGGCTTTTTAAAGATAGTGTAGAATACCACTCAATCCATGCGAGAAGGCATACAAACACAGAACCAATCACATGAATTCACGGTTGTCTGGAGCTTCCTATCTTATTCAGGCCTGCAGCATCTTGTGATACTGCCTTATTGAAAGATCAGGATGATGTACCTTGTGGGAAGAAGTTGATAGAGCGTCATTTAGCAGAAAACTTTATGAACTGAGTTGTTTGTTTATGATGGTCAGCAGTTGTTATAAAGTTTCCAGAATTTTTGAGACATAAGTATAAATGTGCATTTTTAGATAACATGATGGAATCTTCTGGGCCCAATTGAACAGTTAGGAAGGGCTCTCCACACCTGAAACATGGCATGTCCAATAATGTACCATTCCCCTAACATTGAAGCATTGCCCAAGGTAGTGTTCAAATGCTGAACAAGGCTGGTGTCCATAATTTTATGATTTAATTCCAGAGCTGTTATTGTCACTGAGATGATCTTTCTGAATGTTCTCACCATGAGCTGCTACCGCACAAAGTCTTGATATTCAAAGTTATACAATATCTTGAACTCTAAACGGCCATAGTATGAAAGGAAGGACATTACCTTATTAAAGGGTATGTAGTCCTCCAGGTCGCCATTTTTGGAGGGAAAGTGACAGAATGGAAAAGATAAAAATAAATTATCAAAAGCTCAGTAACAATTTCAGATATCTTCTGGCCACTAAACTTCTTTCAAATTGCTACTGATCATCTCGTATCCTGCACTAAATTCCACCCACCCATCATCTCTGTCCGAACAAACCTATCTACTGCTTAATAGCCTCCCTTGCTTTGTTTCTGCATGTTCTCCAGCTTCTTCCTATTCCAAAATTACTGAATCATTGGTGATTCCTTAGTATTGCTGTTCCCAAAACGTACATTGGCCTCATTCTGCTTGTGTTTTCAGATGATCCTCAGTGGTTAATTAGAACTGAATAAATGAGACTTTAATGTTCTGAGACTATATTATGAGCTCTGAGTACAACAACAGTTTGCATTTATTCTCCTTTGACTATTCCTCATTTCTTAATATAGGTCTTTGATAATATGGGTCTTTGTCCCAAACATTATGGAGGGCACTGTATCTGTCCATTGCCATAACCGTTTAATGTTGTATCCCAATCTGTCAGTGTCTAGCTGCTCCTTGTATCCTAACCATCTCCTTTACTTAGATTGAAAACACTAGTTTCAGAATGAACCTAATGAGCTTCTGAGCCTAATGTAAAAATCTCTCATTTTATGGTCAATCTTTCCTAGGACCCCTTTACATTAACATTCTTATCTTTTCTTGTTGCACAATACTGGATCTAAAATAACATATTCCCTTGTTTGTTGAACATATTGATTGAGAATCCACTTCATGCTCATTTCAGAAATCAATCTCCTACATTGTTAGAACTAATTTGATTCTCCAGTCCATAGGCACATTAAAGCATCCATGATCACTGTATTATCCTCATTATGTTCACCTTTAATTTCCACACATATGGCATTCCGGCAATGTAAATACTATAAAGAGAAATACCAATAACACATCAATTTCTCTTGTGCTACTCACCGCCGCCCCCCTCTCCCCCCCCCCCCAACCCCCATCATCTTAGTTAACCCATATAAATCGTAATTCTATACCATGAACTGCAAAGTCAAGATTTAGTCTGATAAAATACTGATGTTATCCCTTGCAGCACTACTGCAGTCTCCTTTTTGGCTGTCCTGGTTAAATGCTGTATACCCCAGAATATTCAGTTTTCAACTTTGGCCATCTTAAAGACACGTTTCTGTGTTGGATCATCCTCCTGTATGACTATGTATTTAATTAATTTAGAATATTAGAGTTATACAGCACAGAAACAGGCTTTTCGGCCCAACTATTCCATGCTGATTAAGGTACCTCCCTGAGCCATTTCCATTTGTCTGCATTTGGCCAATAATCCCTCTAAACCTTTCCTATCCATGTTCATGTGTGAATGCTTTTTAAACAGAAGTGTACGCACCTCTACCATTTCCTGTGGCCGCTTGTTCCATAAACCCACCACCCTCTGCGTGGGGAGAAACCTGCCCCTCGGGTCCCTTTTTAGATCTTTTCCCTCTCACCTTAAACCTATGCCCTCTTTTAGAACTAACCTTGGAAAGGATCTGTGCCCAGCCACCTTGAATATGCTCCTCATGATTTTATAAAATTGTAACGTCACTCCTCGGCCTGCTCCATGCCAGGGATCCACTTCCAGCCTATTGCACTCTCCTTATAATTCAAGCCCTTCGGTTCTGGCAACATCCATATGTATCTTTTCTACAACCTCTCAAGCCTAATCACAGTCTTCCTATAGCATGGCGACCAGACCTGCACACAATATTCCAGCTTTCTCACTGTATCTCAATACGCTTAACAATAATAAAATAATGCCAAAACCTAGCACGGATCTCATCAACGTCTTGTAGAGCAGTAACATGACATCCCAACTCATGTCCTCAATACCCCGACAAGGAACGCAAGCATATTTTTACATGCCTTATATCTTCAGCCCATGCCATACACCTTCTTCACTATCTGTATCGCCACTTTCAGGAACTGTGCACTTGTACCCGAGACCTCTCTTCTACCACACTCCCAAGCACATGACCATTCACTGTGTATGTCCTACCCTGATTTAACTTTCCAAAATGCATCAATTATCTGAGTTAAATTTCATCTATCATTCCTTTGTCCACCACCTCAGTTGATCTCGATCCTGTTGTAACCCAAGACAACCTTCTATACTGTCCAGCACACTACAGGGTTTGGCTTAATTGTCTACATAGGCCATATAAAGGACCTAACATCAATTCATGCAGTACACTACTGGTTGCAACACCTGCCCCCCCCCCCCCTCCACTACCACCTTTAGATTACTACCACCGTCAATTTTGTCTCTAATTGGCTAGTTCACTGTGGATCGCAAGTGATCTTTTGGTTTAAGTTTATTTTTGTCAGGTGTACCAAAGCACAATAAAAAGCTTTGTATTGTATGCTATCCAATCAAAACAGATAATACTATACATAAATATAATCACGTCAAGCTGAAATAGGTAAAGTGAAAGGAAAGATACAGAGTGCAGGATATAGTTCTCAGCATTATTGCGCAACTGTTCCAAAGTAAAAGTCCAATCTTCTTCTTCTTGCGTATGGCGTGCACACCCTAAAGTTGTAGGACAACTTGTTCTATTTGATCTTATTTGATTGTGCACGCCGGGTTGATTGCATTCGTCGAAACAGGGCGGACCACGTGACGGTTGCAATCTCCCACCCCTAAAAGTCCAATGTCCGCAATGAGGTGGAGAAGAGTTGGATTACATCCTAGCTTATGGAAGGATGTTTCAGAAGCCTGATAACAAAGGGGAAGAAACTGTTTCTGACTCTAATGGTGCATGGGAGAAGATGGAATTATGGGTGGGAAAGGACTTGGACTATGTTGACTGCTTTCCTGAGGCAGCACGAAGTGTAGATGGAGTCGATGATGGGGAGTCTGGGCTGTGTGATGGACCGTGCTATATCCACAACTCTCTGCAATTTCTTGCTATCTTGGGTAGACCTGTTCCCAAACCAAACTGTGATGCCACCTCACAGTATGCTTTAACTGGTTCATCTACAAAGGTTTGTAAGAGTCATTGGAGACATGCCAAATTTCCTCAGTCTCCTGAGAAAGTAGTGGCATCGGTGTTCTGCCTTGACTTTCACTTCAATGTGGTAGGTCCATGACAGTTCTTTGGTAATATTTATGCCAGGGAATTTGGAGCTCTCAACCATTTCAACCCCTCTAACCTTCTTGACCAGCCTACCATGTATACTTTGTCAAAGACCTTGCCAACGACCATGCAGATAATGTCCACCACCCTGCACTTGTTAATCCTGTTGGCCAATTCTTCAAATAATTCGATCAAATTTGTGAGACATGATTTTCCACACACACAGCCATACTGACTACTCTGGTCCGTCCTTGCCTTTCCAAATGCAGGTAAATCCTCCATCTCAGACTCCCTTACAGTAACTTTACCACTACTGATGTTATTCCTCCATCTTATTGATGACGCAGCATATATTTTGAAGAAGGTTTCCACCTATCCATGTTTTCCAAAGATGCTGCCTGACCTACTGAGTTACTTCAGTACGTTGTGTCTACATTTAGATATAGTGCTTTTAAATGTGCTCTTAATTATTTTTCTGTACTCTGACCCAATGCCTCTTGTTTTTTTTCTACTGTGTGCTTATTTTGCTTAACACATTTCTAACTTTTATCTTCTAGCTTTGTTTCTTTCCCTCTGGGCACTTCTAGATTGCAGTTCCCCAAGATAGTTTTAACCTTCCCCTGGAGGATTAACAAATATTACTGTGAGGCATATTAGTCCCAGTCCTGTTGAAATACAGACCTACATATCTCAGGGAGGGTCTCAAAGTCTCAGACATGTAAAAACCTCGCACCACTAGTGTCTCTCCACCCAGACACTCATTTGATCTATCCTTCTATTTCTGCGTGTGTTAGCAAATGACATAAGAAATAATTCTGAGATTTCTACTATTTCGTAAAATCTTTCAAAACTTAATCTTTTCAATGATTGTGTCATTGGTATTAATATGGACCACAATATCTGTTTCCCCATCTTTAGTATGCTGTGCAGCCACTCCAGTGACACCTTCACCAGTTATTTGAAAGTCAGTGGATCCAAAGAATATTTTGAACTCAGACATCACACTTTTAAAGCAAAGTCATGTTGAGTTGCTCCTAACTCTCAATTTCCCATCCATTAGTCCAATAGCTATGCTTGAATTTAAACACCAAGCACCACTGGCAGAGTTCCATGACTTCAATTGATTGTATCTGTTAGTCTCAGTACCCAGTTATATGATTGCCTGATTATATGGTTGCTTGCTTGCTTACTGCATGGAAACAACCCCAAATCAAGTAATCATAAAGCTCTATAATGGTTTTACCATAGTTAATAAATCTTGACCAAAATAATAAAATTAGATTGACATCTAAGAAAGATGTCAATCTCAGGGGTAATTCTTTAAAATCCAATGCCAAGATATATCACGTGGGATTTTCTTTTGTGATTTTGAATAAATTCCTCTGCAGAGCGAAGTAGCAATTTGGGGAAATAATATAATTAGTTATAGTGAATTACAGGCAAGCCTTTTCTCTACAGCATAAACCAAAAAATATTGGTAATTCAAATAATTGTAAATAAATTTAGTTGATCTGAACCTCACAGCAAACCCTAATGTGTCTTTGGCACCAATTGGAATTCATTTATTGAAAGTCAACAGTAAACTCACATAAGCAGTGACCTAATTCTAATCGAATTTTAGCCAGTTTTGGGTCAGTGTCATGATTTTAAAGGGGATGTGTCTTCATCAGAATTACCCGTTTTATGAAGACTGGAGGTTTTTAATTTATTTTAATTTTGCCTACATTGTGAAGATTGTGTAGAAGTTGAACAGTATTGTCGACAATACTATTCAATACAGGTTTAGAAACGTTATTGTGCAAGTCGTTATGATAGAATTTTATCAATGCCTGACCTTGATGAAATCATTAACCTGTGGTTTAATGTAAACACTTAAATTTCCATCCATCTGGCTCTGTTGTCAATGTAAACAAGACAGGTTGCAGGCAAGTTCCAGGAAACAAAAAATTCACAGGCGCAAAAGTTTCACATGGATAAAATCACCTGTTTCAGAAATGTAAACACAGGAAGGAAGCAGTTCAAAATCCTGCTCAATATCTGCAAGTCATGCCAAATTTTAAAAAAAAGTGCAAGATAAATAAAAATAGATAACATAAAAAATTATGAAAAGTAATTCTAATTCTTAATCCATTAATTTTAAAATGTGGTTGGGGGGTGTGGTAGAATCCAACTTGACATGGGCACAAACTGGAATCAACAATCTTGCATTCGGGGACATGAAATAAAAGATCTAAACATTTACTGGAATCTACACTGAAATCAACGATGTTTCAAATCCTGTACAAAGCCAGACCTGGCATGGTGATCCCTTACCCGTGTCTCCTCTGTGTCCAGTAGTTCTGTTCTTGCTACCCCTCTCCACAGATGGAAAAAAGATAGAGCTCCTTTGGTCCTTGCCTTTCGCCCATCATTCTGCCACTTTCAACGTGATCCCACCATTAGTCACATCCCTTTGCAACTATGCCCTTTACAAATGTGTTTGACATTTCCACCCTGGGACAAAGATTCTGAGTGTTCACCTTATCTATGCCTTTCATATTTTTATTAACTTCTGTCAAGCTTTCCTCAGCTTCGACACTCAAGAGAAAACAATCCATTCCTTATAGACAATGCCCTCTAATAGAGGCAGCATCCTGACATGCTTCCTCTGCACCCTCTCCAAAACCTCCACATCCTTCCTGTAATGGGGCGACCAGAACTGCACGTAACACTTCAAATGCGGATTGACTAAATTTTTGTATAAAGCCGTCGCATGGTTTCCGGACTCTCATTGAAACATACAGAATAGTGAAAAGCTTGGATAGAGTGAATGTGAAGAGGATGTTTCCACTAGTGGGAGAGTCTAGATGAGAGGTCATAGCCTCAGAATTAAAGGACGTTCTTTTAGGAAGGAGATGAGGAAGAATTTCTTTAATCAGAGAGTGGTGAATCTGTGGAATTCTTTGCCACAGAAAGCTGCAGAGGCCAAGTCAGTGGATATATTTAAGGCTGAGATAGATAGATTCTTAATTAGTACGGGTGTCAGAGGTTATGGGGAGAAGGCAGGAGAATTGGGTTAGGAGGGAGAGACAGATCAGCCTTGATTGAATGGCAGCGGGAACTTGATGGGCCGTAAGGCCTAATTCTGCTCCTATCTCTTATGATCTTATACTCGATGCCCAGACTGAAGGCAAGCATACCATACACCCACTTTATCACTTCATCTACTTGTGTTGCTACTTTCAGGAAGTTAAGTACTTGGACACAAGATCACTCTGTACAGTAAAGTTGTTAAGGGTCCTGCCATTAACTGTATACCTTCACCCTTACATTTGACCTCCCAAAGTCCACTCTCTTGCACTTTTTCAGATTAAACTTTTTGTGCGCATACCCATGTCTGCCTATAACTGAACTATATCCTGATGTATTATTTGGCAACCTTTTTCACTGTCTGCAACTCCATCATTTATTGTCATCTGCAAACATACGAACTAACCCACCTATATTCTCGTACAAGTCATTTATTTATATCTGAAAATTCAATAGTACATTGTTTTTTTCCCAGCCTTAGACAACTAAAAGCAGATTTTTGGGGGTTTGTTTTTCCCTATGAGTGAAACATCATAATAATCAATTCTATGTTGATTTTTACTTTAAAATTCAACTGGACACTTTTGTCATTAGACACCTGTGTGAGTCCAGTGCATCTTCCACATCCAGGCCACAAAGAATTTCACCATTCCCTTTTGAGCATTGCAGAGGGATCTGGATCAGGTTGTTCAAAGTGTGTTTGGCTACTACCAGAACATCTAGGTCCAACTCCCCACAGTGCAAGACTGAGAGATCTTCAGATAAGTTAATTAATTAAATTCACTCCCTCCTGCTGCATTAAGACGGCCCACTCAATCTCCAGATGTCCCTCGGATTCTCTGGTTAGCCTTTGATCCACAGTCTCCTTTTGTATCATTGAAACCTCCTTTCCCACAACCCCCCACTGAACAATATTGTCAGTTTGTACTTTCCTTTTCTACCCTAAGAAGTTGTTGATTCCAGTCATCTCTCCTCAAGAAAAGGAAGATAAAGCAGCATGTGTTTAATGCAAAAGCATGCAATGCTTGGTTTGTGGCAACTAAGAACTTTGGCCTAGCTACAGCTGAATTTTGATGAGGTAGCCCCATGATCAAAATGATTAGTCCATAGGATCGGTCATTTTAACCTTTTGGTGCTCTTGAAATTCTGGGTACTAGTTTATACAGAGGATTTGCTGCAGGTAAAGACTTAACAATTTATTGAATTCATACCCGGCCTTCGGCTGTGCTGTAAGTAACATAGACAAGTGTAAATAACTGCAAGTTCTATCCCTGAGGTATCTATGCATCTCTGCATGTAAAGGGTTAAACTTCAAAAAATTGTCATATTGAAGCTTTAAATGTGTATTTCACAAATGTACAGCATTTTGTTTTCAAATCATGTGCAATTGTATATTGCATTTCTTTAAAATATTTATTTTTTAAATGAAATTTAAAAAAATGGGATCCTGCACAGCGGTAGAGTTACTTCCTTACAGCGCCAGGGACCCAGGTTCGATCCTGACTACTGATGCTCTCTGTATGGAGTTTGCACGTTCTCCCTGTGACCTCAAGGATTTTATCCGGGTACTCCAGTTTCCTCCCACACTCCAAAGACGTAAAGGTTTGTAGGTTAATTGCCTTCTGTAAATTGTAAATTATCCCCAGTGTGTAGGATAGTGCTAGTGTGGTGATTGCTGGTCGGCATGGACACTGTGGGCCAAAGGGCCTTTTTCCACGCTGCACCTCTAAAGTTTAAAGTGCAGACTAAAAGGTTGATGATGCATTTAATTTGCTTGGGGGAAGTAAAACTAATGATATTTAGAAAAGGAGGAATCCCGTACCCTGAATTATTTTAATTTAAAATTAGTCAAAGAGCCAAGAAATTTAAAAAACGTTTTTTTCTTGAACTCTTTCTAGGGTTTGCAGTGGCACAGCACATAAACCAGCAGAGTCCCTCTCCAGCTTCATCCCCTTCCCCACCCTCTAGTGGCACCATAACAACAAGCACTGGCTACAGCGATACCATCACCACCAGTGTAGCTTCCACTCCCTCAGCAACTCAGAGCCCCACAGGTAATTCTACTGCAGATTTTATCTATTGATTGTGTTAAAGTGATAAAATAACACTATAATCCAACAAAAATCTGCCTTTTCCCTTGTTTAAAATATAGAAGAGTGTCACATTTTGTCAGACAGTTTCTCCCTCAAATGTAATGCAATTTGATATTTATTGGGGTGCATTCACGAGGAAGCTCACTAAAGCTGAATTTATTTCTGCTTCCCAGTGAAATATGGTCAGAGTTAACAGCATAAAACTACAAAAGTTATTTGCCAGCAGTATATTTCTGCATTGTATATCAATCTGTATGTTAAATTAATTTTCAGAAACCAGAATGAAAATCTTGCAAGGACATGGTTACATAATGTTTATTGACGTCGTTACCAAATCTCAAGTTAATTGAAAGTTGTGAATGTTTAAATGTATGTGATGATATAATGTAAAATTGAAATGTTAATGCAAAAATACTGGTAAAGATGCTTTCTTTGATAATCCAATAGTTTATCTCTGCAGCAGATTTACAGTGGATTTAACCAGCTGATAGAACAGGTGTATTTTTGTTTTAATGGTTTCTTGGGCTTTAGTAACCAACTTATAAGTAGCTACTTTTAAGAGAGCTTATTTGTTATTGTAGCTTTAGTGGGAATTTTTGAGGAAAAAACACCTACGCATTTTTGAGAATTAGGTGCTTTTCCTCAATGCTCAAATAACAGTTACATTCTAATATTAATACTTTCCATAATTCTTACAGATGCCAAGGTTAAAGCATGCATTGGAAAATCAGTATGATTTCTATCCATTTCTTGTCCTACTTGTCTCTACCCATGAAACCTCAAATCTTGATCATTCTGTAGCTCGTTACAGTGTTGAAAGTGGGGGAATGTAGGAAAGCAACCAAATTGATTTTCTGTTGGTGGGAAACGCAGTTGCAATTGAGTGCAGTGAATCAGACAGATAATCCCTTCATCCCTTTTCCATGTGACACTGAATCTCAGCCGTTCCATTACCTAGCCTCATGTACCTTCTTGTAGTGCTGATGAAGTTCAGCTCAATGCCATTAATTATATTTAAAATAAATATGCCACCTATTTTTGGTTAACCTTTGTTCTGGTTAACACCCTTATTCAATTTGTAATGTTAAAGAAATAAAATGCTAGTTTGCCCAATTTCTCCCGACAGCTCAGGCCCGTGAATTCTGGCAACATCCTCGTAAATCTTCTCTGCACTCTTTCTAGCTTAATGACATCTTTCCTATAACAGCATGCTAAACACAAACTTCAAATGTGACCTCACCAACGATTATACAACCGTAACAGAACGTCCCAACTTCGGTAAACAATACCTTGACCACTGAAGACAAATGTACCAAAAGCTGCCTTTGCCATCCCATCTACCTGCGATTCCACTGTCAGTGAGCTGGGCTCCTAGATCTATCTGTTCTACAACACTACCCAGGGTCCTACCATTCACTCGAAAGGTCCTGCCCTGGTTTGACTTCCCAATAATGCAACACCTCACAATTATCAGCATTGAACTCCGATCAGCCATTGTACATTTGACTTGTCCAGCTAGTCAAGATCCTGCTCTAATTTTTGATAACACTCTTCACTGTCTATGATACCACCTTTTTGTGTTATTAAAAAACGTAATAATCATGCCTTGCACATTCTCATCTAAATTATAGATATTACCCACAAACAACAATGAACCCTGCAATGATCCCAGAAACACACCACTAGTCAAAGGGTTGCAGTCCGAAAAACAATCTTCCACCATTACCGCCAACTGCTTCCTTCTTTGAAGCCAATTCTGTATCCAGGTAACTCGCTCTCCCTGGATGCCACGAGATCTAACCTTCCAGAGTAGCCTTCAGTGCGGAATCTTATCAAAAGCCTTACTGAAATCCAGACGGACTATGTCTACAGTCTTGACCTCATCATCCTTCTTGGTTACTTCAACAAATCTGTGAGACATGATCTTCCATGTACAAAACCACGTTGACTATCCCTAAATAGCCTTTAACTATTCAAATGCATATATCTTATCCCTCAGAATGCTCTCCAGTAATTTACCTTCCACCGATGTTATGCTCACTGGTCTATAGTTGCCAAGCTTATCCTTGCAACCCTTGTTAAATAGAGGCACAACATTAGTCACCAGTCATCCGGCACCTCATCAGTGTCTAATGATGATTCATGTATATATAGTGCCCTCCATAATGTTTGGGACAAAGACCCATCATTTATTATTTGCCTCTGTACTCCACAATTTCAGATTTGTAACAGAAAAAATCACATGTGGTTAAAGTGCACATTGTCAGATTTTAATAAATGCCATTTTTATACATTTTGGTTTCACCATGTAGAAATTACAGCAGTGTTTATACATAGTCCCCACATTTCAGGGCACCATAATGTTTGGGACACAGCAATGTCATGTAAATGAAAGTATTCACGTTTAGTATTTTGTTGCATATTCTTTGCATGCAATGACTGCTTGAAGTCTGCAATTCATGGACATCACCGGTTGTTGGGTGTCTTCTCTGGTGATGCTCTGCCAGGCCTGTATTGCAGCCATCTTTAACTTATGCTTGTTTTGGGGGATAGTCCCCTTCAGTTTTCTCTTCAGCATATAAAAGGCCTGCTCAATTGGGTTCAGATCGGGTGATTGACTTGGCCACTGAGGAATTTACCATTTTTTAGCTATGAAAAACTCCTTTGTTGCTTTAGCAGTATGTATGGGATCATTGTCTTGCTGTAGAGTGAACCGCCGGCCAATGAGTTTTGAGGCATTTGTTTGAACTTGAGCAGATAGGATGTGTCTATACACTTCAGAATTCATTATGCCACTACATTCAACAGTTGTATCATCAATGAAGATAAGTGAGCCAGTACCTTCATGCCATACATGCCCAGGCCATAACACCCCCACCACCTTGTTTCACAGATGAGGTGGTATGTTTTGGATCTTGGGCAGTTCCTTCTCCATAATTTGTTCTTGCCATCACTCTGATATAAGTTAATCTTCGTCTCATCTGTCCACAAGACATTTTTCCAGAACTGTGGTTGCTCTTTTAAGTACTTCTTGGCAAACTGTAACCCAGCCATCCTATTTTTGCAGCTAAACAGTGGTTTGCAGCTTGCAGTGTAGCCTCTGTATTTCTGTTCATGAAATGTTCTGCGGACATTGGTCATCGACAAATCCACACCTGACTCCTGAAGAATGTTTCTGATCTGTCAAACAGGTGTTTGGGAATTTTTCTTTATTATAGAGAGAATTCTTCTGTCATCAGCTGTGAGGTCTCCCTTGGCCTGCCAGTCCCTTTGTGATTAGTAAGCACACCAGTGCTCTCTTTCTTCTTAATGATGTTCCAAACAATTGATTTTGGTAAGCGTAAGGTTTGGCTGATGTCTCTAACAGTTTACTCTTGTTTCTCAGTCTCATAATGGCTTCTTTGACTTTCATTGGCACAACTTTGGTCCTCGTGTTGATAAACAGCAATAAAAGTTTCCAAAGGTGGTGGAAAGACTGGAGGAAAGACTAAGTGCTGAGAGCTCTCTTATACCTGCATGAAGGAGGCAATTAAACACACCTGAGCAATTACAAACACCGTGAAGCCATGTTTCCCAAACATTATGGTGCCCTGTAATGGGGGGGACTATGTATAAACACAGCTGTAATTTCTACATGATGAAACCAAAATGTATAAAAATGGCCTTTATTAAAATCTGACAATGTGCACTTTAACCACATTTTTTTTTTCCTATTACAAATCTGAAATTGTGGAGTACAGAGGCAAATAAATAAATGTCTTTGACCCAAATATTATGGAAGGAACTGTATGTCAAGGCTCCTATAATTTCTTCTCTAGCTCCATGTAGTGTACTTGGGTATATCTGATCAAGCCCAAGAGATTTTTCTACCTTTTCACACCTTGGGATATTCTCCTCAATTGTAACGCAGACTGTCCTCAAGACATCGCCATTAACATTCCACGTTCCCCATGTCTGTCTTCATAACAAAAAGAGGAGAAATACTCATTGAAGACCTTGCTCTTCTGTGGCTCCTCACCTAGATGTTTCTGGGGGACATTATTCCCTCTCTTGTTACCCTCTTTCCGACAATATGTGTAAAATCCCTTTGGATTCTTGAAAACACAAGGTTTTTCTTTGGAATATCAGAGGATGAGGGAAAACCTGACGGAAGCATATACAAATATGAGAAGCATAGATAGGGTAGAATTATTTTCACTGGGTGTAATAGTCAAATATAAGAGGGCATAGCTTTAAGATCCGAGGGGAAAAGTAAACAGGACAAGTTTTTTTAACACAGAGTGTTTGGTGCCTGGAACACGCTGCCAGGAATGGTAGAAGCAAATATGATCGTATTCAAGAGGCTTTTAGATTGGCATGTGAATACGCAGGGATGGGAGGGGTATGAATCACGTGCAGCAGAGGAGATTGGATTTAGATTGGCATTATGTTCAGCACAGACATTCTAGTGCTGTACTGTTCTATGAAAATGTGGAATCAGCAAAAGATATTGGTGGGACTTGTTCACAGACCTCTGAACAATAGTAGTAATGCAGAGAATGACATCAAACCGGAACTTAAATATGCATGGAGCAAAAATACTTCAGTAATAGCGAGTAACTTCAATCTACATATGAACTGGACAAACCAAATACGCAATAATACTGTGGAGGTGGAATTCCTGGATCGCTTCCAGGATGATTTTGACGGCCAAAGTGTCAAGCAACTAACCAAAGTACAAGCTTTCTCAGATTGTGTAATCTGTAAAAATTTGGCCCTGGAATGTGGTGACATTTTGCCAGCAGCTGGGCAAGATAATTTATTTATACTAATTTTAGACTCCTAATGCAAAAATCAACCCCACAAATCGGTGCTGTGACTAACAAGCTTGCTTTGCCAAAGTGACATGGGGGAATCTGTATACTCTGTTTCACAGCGACATGGCTTACTCCCAGCTCCTCAGGCTTGGCCCTCCAACCCGTTATTTCTCAATCCATTTCATGGGCTGGAGGGCATCATGGGAAAAAAAGGAGACGATGCGGCATGGCAAACGCTTTGTGGTGTTTGAACATGGCGGTCTCGTCATCTGCAGCTCCCCTCACCGGAAACATCAAGCAATGAAGTGCTGTCCCTTCTAACTCCCATGGGAATCCATCCATCATCATGACTGCAGTCTATATCCCACTCTAGGCTGACATTCAGCTAGCACTTGAACTATATGCACGCCATGATCAGCAAATACCAGACGGTGTACCTCTTCTCCATCGTTGCTGGGGACTTCAACAAGGCTAACTTGAAAAAGACATTTCTAAACTACCATCAGCATGTCTCCTACAGCACCAGGAATTGAATACTCTCGAATACTGCTACTTCACCATCAGAGATACCGATTACCGATTCCCTGTCTGTATTCCTTGCATATAGGTAGTGATTGAAAAGCACAGCTCCTGTGGAGACTATTTTACAGACCTGGTCAGGGGAGGGAGACAAAGGAATGATGTTGCCACTGTCCATTCAGTAGATTGGGCAATGTTCAAGGACTGAGAAATGGACCTGAACAAATGCCTCATGGTTGTTACTGGCTTTATAAGGAAATATGTGGAGACTGTGTTCCTGCTAAGACCATCTGAGTGTCCCTAACCTGAAGCCTTGAATGAACCAAAATATCTGCATTCTACTGGGGACCAGATACAGTGCAATCAATAATGTTTGGGACAAAGACCCATCATTTATTTATTTGCCTCTGTACTCCACAGTTTGAGATTTGTAATAGAAAAATTCACGTGGTTAAAGTGCACAGTGTCAGATTTTAATAAAGGCCATTTTTATACATTTTGGTTTCACCATGATGAAATTACAGCAGTGTTTATACATAGTCCCCCCCCCATTTCAGAGCACCATAATGTTTTGCAACACAGCAATGTCATGTAAATGAAAGTAGTCATGTTTAGTATTTTGTTGCATATCCTTTGCATACAATGACTGCTTGAAGTCTGCGATTCATGGACATCACCGGTTGCTGGGTGTTTTCTCTGGTGATGCTCTGCCAGGCCTGTATTGCAGCCACCTTTAGCTTATGCTTGTTTTGGGGGATAGTCCCCTTCAGCTTTCTCTTCAGCATATAAAAGGCACACTCAATTGGGTTCAGATCAGGTGATTGACTTGGCCACTCAAGAATTTACCATTTATTAGCTTTAAAAAACTCCTTTGTTGCTTTAGAAGTATGTTTGGGATCATAGTCTTGCCATAGAATGAACCGCCGGCCAATGAGTTTTGAGGCATTTGTTTGAACAAGCAGATAGGATGTGTCTATACACTTCAGAATTCATTATGCTACTACCATCAGCAGTTGTATCATCAATGAGGATAAGTGAGCCAGTACCTTCAGCAGCCATACATGCCCAGGCCATAACACCACCACCATCATATTTCACAGATGAGGTGGTATGCTTTGGATCTTGGACAGTTCCTTCTCTCCTCCATACTTTGCTCTTACCATCACTCTGATATGTTAATCTTCATCTCATCTCTCTGCAAGACCTTTTTCCAGAACTGTGGTTGGTCTTTTAAGTACTTCTTGGCAAACTTTAAACTGGCCATCCTATTTTTGCAGCTAACCAGTGGTTTGCATCTTGCAGTGTAGCCTCTGTATTTCTGTTCATGAAGTCCTCTGCGGACAGTGGTCATTGACAAATCCACACCGGATCCTGAAGAGTGTTTCTGATCTGTCGGACAGGTGTTTGGGGATTTTTCTTTATTATAGAGAGAATTCTTCTGCCATCAGATGTGGAGGTCGTCCTTGGCCTGCCAGTCCATTTGCGATGAGTAAGCTCACCAGCTCTTTCTTCTTAATGATGTTCCAAACAGTAGATTTTGGTAAGCCTAAGGTTTGGCTGATGTCTCTCACAGTTTTATTCTTGTTTCTCAGTGAAGCCATGTGTCCCAAAACATTATGGTGCCCTGAAATGGGGGGTCCATGTATAAACACAGCTGTAATTTCTACATGGTGAAACCAAAATGTATAAAAATACCATTTAATAAAATCTGACAACGTGCACTTTAACCACATGTGATTTTTTTCTATTACAAATCTCAAATTGTGGAGTACAGAGGCAAACAAATAAAAGATGGGTCTTTGTCCCAAACATTATGGAGAGCACTGTATATGGCATTCAAGTCAAACACTCCAGTCATAGTCCAGGTGCAACCTCCAGAAGGCCATCATGGAGGCTCAGACAGATGTGCTACAACTATGGTAGGGCTGGCATACCATTACTTCCTTCAAGATGAAACTGAATAACTCGAGTAGCAGTGACGCATCACATCTGGACAAGCTCAGTGCTTTCTATGCTTGCTTTGACAGGATGAAAAATGATGTATCTTCATGGGCCCCCAACAGTTTATGACAACCCTGTGATCTCAGACCCAGAGGTCAATGGCAGAAGATCCTTCACAAGGGTGAACCCTCAGAAAGAGCCACCTCTCGTGTTGGTATGTGACCGTGTTCTCAAAACCTGCGTGGACCAGGTTGATAGAGTTTTTGCAGACATCTTCAAATTCTCACTGCTATTGATCGAGGTTCCCACCTGCTTTAAAAAGATATCCACAATACCGGTTCCCAAGATCGGCAAAGTGACATGCCTCAACAAATACTGGCCGGTGGCACAATCCATTGTGATGAAGTGCTTCGAAAGGTTGAATATGATGCAAATCAACTCCTGCCTCAGTATTGACCTGAACCCATGTCAATTCCCCTATCACCACAAAAGATCGATTGCAGGTGAGATCTCGCTGGCTCATCGCTCTGTGATGTACTAATTGGACAACAAGAACATATACATCAGACTGTTGTTCATTGATTACAGCTCATCATTCAACACCATCATCCCTTCCAAACTCATCCTTAAGCCCAGGAAACTGATCCGTATGCAACTGGAACCTTGACTTCCTCAACGACAGACCCCAATCAGTATGGATTGGCGACATCCTCACTCACAATCAGCAGAGGCATCTCGGGGCTGCTTCCTCAGTCCCTTGCTCTCTATTCTTTCTACATTCCAGACTGTGTATCCAGAAAACAGTCCTCACGCCATCTTTTAATTTTGCTGTTGATACCACGGTCTTTGGATACGTAACTGGTAATGATGAGTCAAAGTAATGGAAAAAATTTGCTAATCGGGTTCAGTGGTGCCAACCTTGCTTTCAATATTAGCAAGACCATGGAGCTAATTGTTGACTTAAGGAGGGGAAATCCAAGGGACCTTGCACCTGTCTTCATCTGCAGGACAGCAGTGGAAAGAGTTAACAGCTTCAACTTCCTGGGTGTGTACTTCTCTGATTATTTGTTCCGGGCCTCGACTTCCTGAGGTTTGTGAAGATTTGGCCTGTCGCCTAGTACTTCTACAGGTGTACAGTTGAGAGCTTCTGACTGGTTTCAACATGGACTAGTTCAAAAATTTGAAAGCTCAAGAACAAAAAAGGTTATAGAAAGTGATGGAAATAGCCTGGTTCATCCTTAAGACCAGGAAACTGGTCCGTATGCAACTGGAACCTTGACTTCCTCAACGACAGACCCCAATCAGTATGGATTGGCAACATCCTCACTCACAATCAGCAGAGGCATCTACTGAAGGGATCTACAGGATGTGCTGTCTCAAGAACGCAGTTAACATAATCAAAGAACCACCCCCGACAAGCTCTCTTTTTTGCTGGTAACTTCGGGTAGAAGGTTAGCGTCAAGAACCGATTCCTCCTAGCAATAAGAAAGTTCTTGAACCACCCTGCACAAACCTAACCACAAACCTACCTCAGCATTGAATTATTATGGGCTTTGCACCTCAATGGTTGCATTATGTAATTTGGGTTTTTGCATCCTGGTCTGGATTACTCAGAATAACTGATCATTTTTGTTGTTGTTGTTGCATCTAAAGCTGCAGCAAATAGGACTTTCATTGTTCCTGTTCATATCTGGTCCATGTGACAAATAAACACTCCTGAAATTCTTGAATATAGTAAAGGTTAGTTTTATTATTTTGTTCAGCAGTGACCTGAATAGAAAGGTAACATAATGATAACAATAAAGGTAACATAATGGAAATCTTCATTAATATGAAATTTGTGAACCACTTTAATCTAAAACCTACATCACAAATTTAAACAAAAGAAACAGTAGGTATGAAGGTTGAATTGAAATGATAGATTGGAGAACCTCATCATGGTGGCCACTTAAAAAACAAATACAGGAACAACTGCTGTACATGCAAAGGTGATCCAACAATGGCCAACTCAAGACGTTATGGATGCTATTACGTACAAGAATCATAAAAGTCACCAAAGAAAGTTACAAACTTGCAGATTGGGAGCAATTTAGATTTTGGCAAGAAATTAATTAAAAACAAAATTAACTACAAAAATAAGCTTGCAAAAATCTAAGTTGGCTGCAAAAGCTTCTAAAAATATATAAATGAAAAAGATTATCCGGGGCAGATTTACTGCAGTCAGAGCTAAAGTCATAAAGGGAAACAGGAAAATGGCAGAGCAATTAAACAAAATCTTTTGTTTCAGCCTTCACAGAACAGATATTAAGGAACTAAAAACCTAATGAGTGCAAGGAACCAAAGGAAATCAGTATTAAAAAAATATATAACCCTGGAGAAATCAATGTCACTGAAAGCTGATAAATCCTAAGGACCTGGAAGTCTGCATTCCAACACTAAAAAAAGATGGCCATGGAAAAAGTAGATTGCTTATCATTTTCCATTATTCTGCCTATTTAGTAGTTTCTGCAGATTGGAAAATGACAACCGTACCCCCCACCCCCCACATTTAATGAAGGAGAGTTAGAGAAAATGAAATACTCAGACTAATTAGCTTAACCAACATTAGTAATGGGGAAATTATTAGAGGTTATTACAGAAGTTACCAAAATAATACACGTGGAAAATACCAGGGAGATTAGACAAACTCAACATGGATGTTTGGTAGTGAAGTTGTGTTTGGCCAGAGGTTCTTTTTGAGGATGCAACTGATGGAACAGGTGGAAAAGCCAATCGGTTTAATGTACTTGATTAGAAATACACTAAATCTGTTGATAGAGTCATTGAGTGATACAGTGTGGAAACAAGCTCTTTGGCCCAACTTGCCCACACCGGCCAACATGTCCCAGGTACACTAGTCTCACCTGCCTGTGTTTGGTCCATATCCTTACAAATCTGTCCTATCCATGTACCTGTCGAACTGTTTCTCAAAGGTTGGGATAGCCCCAGCCTCATCTACCTCATCTGGCAACTTGTTCCCTACACCCACCACCCTTTGTGTGGAAAAACTTACCCCTCCGATTCCTATTAAATCTTTTCCCCTTCACCTTGAACCTATGTCCTCTGGTCCTCGATTCCCCAACTCTGGGCAAAAGACTCTATGCATCTACCCGATCTATTCCTCTCATGATTTTATAAACCTCTATAAGATCATCGCTCATCCTCCTGCGCTCCAAGGAATGGAGACCCAGCCTACTCAACCTCTCCCTATAGCTCAGACCCTATAGTCCTGGCAACATCCTCGTAAATCTTCTCTGAACCCTTTCAAACTTGGCAATATCTTTCCTATGACATGGTGCCCAGAACTGAACACAATATTCTAAATGCGGTCTCACCAACATCTTACACAACTGCAACATGATCCCCCAACTTCTATACTCAATACTATGACTGATGGAGGCCAATGTGCCCAAAGCCTTTTTATCTGTGACTCAACCTTCAAGGAACCATGCACCCGCATTCCTAGATCCCTCTGCTCTACAACACTCCTCAGAGCCCTACCATTCACTGTGTAAGTCCTGCCCTTGTTAGACATCCCAAAATGCAACACCTCACATTACTCTGTATTAAATTCCATCAACCATTCCTCATCCCACCTGGCCAATGGATCCTGATCCTGCTGCAATCTTTCACAACCATCTTCACTATTTGTAAAATCACCCACTTTTGTATCATCAGCAAACTTGCTAATCTTGCCCTGTATGTTCTCATCCAAATCATTGATGTAGATGATAAACAGTAACGGGCCCAGCACCAAACCCTGAGGCACACAACTAGTCATAGCCCACCAGTCCGAGAAGCAACCCTCCACCATCACCCTCTGCTTCCTTCCATGGGGCCAATTTGCTATCCATTCAGCTATCTCTCCTTGGATCCCATGCGATCTAACTTTCCAGAGCAGCCTACCACGTGGAACCTTGTCGAATGCCTTACTGAAATCCATGTACACAACATCTTCAGCTCTGCCCTCATCGACTATTTTGATCACGTCTTCAAAAAAATCAATCAGATTTGTGAGACACACCCTCCCACGTACAAAACCATGCTGACCATCCTGAATCAGCCCTTACCCATCCAAATGCCTGTATAGCCTATCCCTCAGAATACTCTCTAGTAACTTTCCAACTACAGATGTTAAGTTCACCGGCCTATAGTTCCCAGCATTTTCCCTGCAGCCTTTCTTGAAAATAGGCACAACATTTGCCACCCTCCAGTCTTCCGGCACCTCTCCTGTATTTAAGGACGACTCGTAAATTTCAACCAGGGCTCCCGCAATTTCCTCTCTGGTTTCCCACATTGTCCTCCAGGTCCTGGAGATTTGTCTACGTTCACACACAATAGTACCTTCAGTACTTCTTCGACGGTAACACTGACTGTTCTCAAGACACTTCCATTGACTGCCCCAAGTTCTTCCGTTGTACTATCTTTTTCCTCAGTAAATACAGAGGAGAAATACTCATTGAGGACTTTACCCATCTCCTGTGGCTCCACACAGAGATGACCGCTTTGATTCCTGAGAGATCCCACTCTCTCTCTAGTTACCCTTTACCCCTTATGTATTTATAAAATCTTTTGGGATTGTCTTTAATGTTACCCACCAGAGCTATCTTCTGGCCCCTTTTTGCCCTTCAGATCTTTTTCATTTTACTCCTTAGTTCCCGAAACTCCTCCAGGGATGCACGATCCCAGCTGCCTACACTTGTACCATGCATCCTTCTTGTTTTTGACCAATGCCTCAATTTCCCTTGTCAGCCAAGCATCCTTACGTTTGCCTGCTTTGCCCTTCACTCTAATGGGGACGTACATATCCTGAGCTTTTGTCAGCACACTTTTAAAAACATCCCCCTTGGCTGATGTTCCTTTCCCCTCAAATAACCTGCTCCAGTCAACTTGAGTGAGACCTTCTCTCATACCCTCAAAGTTGGCCTTACCCCAGTTGAGCATTTTAACACATGGGCCCTCTCTGTCCCTATCCATAACTATCTTAAACCTAATCGAACTGTGGTCACTGGTCCCAAAAGGCTCCTCCTCAAATACTTCATTAACTTGCCCTTCCCAATTTCCCAATACTAGATGCAGTATTACCCTCTCACGTGTGGGGGCCTTTACATACTGCTTGAGAAAACTCTCCTGAACACTTTTGAGTAATTGCACCCCATTTAAACCCTTCACACTATGATTTTCCCAGTCAATATTGGGAAAGTTAAAATCCCCTACTACAACAACCTTATTTGACCTGCAGCTGTCTGCAATCTCCTGGCATATTTGTTCCTCTAATGGGGGGTCTGTAGTACACCCCCAACAAGGTGATCATCCCTTTCTTGTTCCTCAGCTCCACCCATATAGCCTCACTAGACTAACCGTCCGTAATGTCACCTCTGACCACTGCCGTGACATCCTCCTTAACCAATAATGCAACCCCCCTCCTGTACCCTGGAACATTGAGCTGCCAGTCCTGCCCCTCCCTTTCAGTCATGGCTACAACATCCCAGTCGCTCGTATCTATCCATCCACTAAGCTCATCTGCCTTATCCGTCAGGCCCCTTGCATTAAAATACATGCAGTTTAAACCAACCGTCCATCCTCGCTCTCTGCCTTTCACCTGCCTATTCTGTCCACTAACCTTTCCCTCACCACCCTCCATACCAACTTCTAACCTCTCACGTGCCTCTATCCTGTATGAGATCTGGTTTAAACCCACCCGTGTAGCATTTGCAAACCTGCCCACCAGAATGTTGGTACCCCTCCAGTTAAGGTGCAACCAGTCCCTTTTGTACAGGGCACCCCTGCCTCACAAGAGATCCCAATGATCCAGAAATCTGAATCCCTGCCCCCTGCACCAACTCCTCAGCCACACATTTATTTCCCCTATTTTCTCGGTCTTAGCTTCACTAGCACGAGGTACTGGAAGCAATCCTGAGATCACTATCCTGGAGGTCCTGCTTTTCAGTCTTTTACCCAATTCCCTAAATTTGTGTTGCAGAACCTCCTTCCTCTTCCTACCTATATCATTTGTGCCAACATGCACAACAACCTCCGGTTGCTCCCCCTCACTCTCGAGGATGCCGTGCAGCCGCTCCGAGATGTCCTGAACCTTGGCACCAGGGAGGCTGCATCCTGGAGTCTCGACAATTGCCGCAGAATCTCCTGTCCGCACCTCTGACTATCGAGTCGCCCACCACTATGGCTCTGCCTGATGTCACTCTTCACCGTTGAGCCTCAGCACCTAGGTTGGAATCACAGCCCTGGTTGCTACTCAAACTTGACATGTTGTACGCCCCGACAGCTCCCAAGAGGGTGTACCTGTTTACAATAGGTACAGCCACCGGGGTATCCTGCACTCCATGCTTACTTCCATAACCTTGAAGGTAGAAGCTTAAAGTTAAATTCAAATTGCATGTTTTGAGGGTGATAAATTGACATGAATTATAGTCAGAGAAATGTCAGTAGGAATATCTTTATGGTGTAGCTGGCAGTAACAAATGGGAATTACAGGGATCAGTATTTGTGCTTCAGCTATTGATAATGTTTCAGATGAGGGAACTCGATGTATCATTTCAAAATTTGTCCGTGCCACTGTAGTGGCTGGGATTGAGAATTGAGCGGATGATTCAAAGACGTTTTGAGGCAAATTTGACAGACAGTAACTGATCAAAAACATGGCAGATGCAGTATAATGTGGATAAATGTGATTTTCCATTTCAGCAGGAAAAATAAGTTGCATTTTATTTAAGTGAGGCTTATATTGGGGAGTTTTGTTATGCAAAGAGACTTTTGTGTTCTTGTACATAAGTTACTGAAGGCAAACACTTGGAATGTTGTGTGATGTTTTGGTCACCTTATCAAAGAATGCAACAAAAAATTTACCAGAATAATTTCTGGGATGACAGGACTTCCTTATGAGGAATTTTATCAGAACTTGCAGGAGTTGCTGAACTGGACAGATTGGATGCAGAGGGAATTCTTCCATGGCCTGCGGTTTCTAGAATTGGGCATCACCATACCAGCTAATAGGAACAGAGATTTAGGGCCCAGATGAGGAAAAAATGTGTGATTCTGTGTTGATTGTGCTTCTCATTAGCGACGCAGTGGTGCTAATTTTTTTTCTCATGATGCACGTTATTCGACCAATTTCGCACACTTATGGCAGAAAAATCTATTACCCGGTGATAAGGAGGTAAGCCTCAGTGATAGAATGTTAGCTGCTCTATACTCGTTGGAGTAACTGCAGTTAGCCTCAATATGTGTGGACGAGATGTGGGGGAAAATAAGTATGTTCTAACTTTTGATCACTGATTCTTTAAGAATACTAAACAATGAGATTTTCGGTAGTCATGGAAGTCAGTAACCTTGAAGAAAAAGATAAAAAGATAGTTTCAAAATATTTTCAAGTTCCCCTCAGTTGTGTGGCAGGAATGTCAATAGGAGCTCGTAGAAATGTTCTCTATCTTGATACATCTGATTGGATGTTGATGTAAATCGAGTGTGTTAATTGGGGTAAATGCCAAACATCCTGTTGAAATTTTATTTGTAGTATATTTACTCTGAACATTTATCAAGTATTAAAATGCTTGATAATTGTTCGAGGTCAATATACTAAATATTATTTAGCTACATATTAATTACTTTTAATTTCACTACAGGATTTCCATGCAAATAATAAGTTCTGCAATGGATATTTAACCAATTCCCTTAAACGTCTCCAGAGGAAAAATCTTGGATAAAATAGGACTGCTGTTCATAAACACAAAGCTCAGAAGTAGGAGATGAGCAATATTCAGTGATGAAAAGAAAATCACAACTTTGCAAGATCTTATTATTCCTAAACACTACAAATATCTAATGACTGAGATTTTATTCAATAATTTAAAAAAAAAAACAGATTCTGGAATTCTATTCCAGCATTTTCTGTTTTTATTTGAGATTTTGATATAGCGCATTGTATTCTGAAGAAAATTAATCTTGGGATAATTTATTTATGAATTATAACTAAAACATTTGATGTCATTGCTGCATAAGGAATTCTACGAAGTAAAGCATTTAGATTTGGTATTACATAGGTTTCCTGAAATGTTAGCACTTTATTACTAGGTGGTGGTGAAAAAGATAAATTATAGTGAATCTATATTTTTTTAAACTTTTTTAAAAATACTACACTAAAAACATCAGTTTAAATCAATGGATTCTTATCTGATACTTGACTAAATTCATGGGTATGAACAGGTAGCTTGAAAACGTGTTTATAAACGGTCTATTAATACTGTTTATCTTTCAGCTTACAGATAGAGATTTTTAAAACAATGAAATGCTTTATTTTTTAATCTCGTGCTTGCTATTTTGTGTGCATATTGTTGTATTGTGTAAACTTGTGTCTGTAGCTCTTAACTACTAGTTCTATGAAAGCCAAGTGAAACCGCCAGTGGCTTATAGATACCAATGGCTAAGAGCTTTGAATCATTGTTGTGTTTTAAAATGCTGTGTCATTGTTTGCAAACTAAACTTTAAGTAACTGTATTGTCTGTTAGCTGCTGAAATGTACCCATGAGCAAATCCACTTCTTTCTCTCCATTGTCGTACTTTCCCTATGATCTATCCCTGTGTTCTGCTCCTTTCAGTAAGGTCTGGCAGGAGAGGAAGACGGCGAGTATTTAGTCTTTCAGAGGCTGAGAGTCGTGGCGGACACTGGGTTTAGGCCTCCAGGCAACAGCTCACACAGTGCAAACACAGGCAGGTTTATGTTACATTCCCCCAGCCTCTCATCATTTAGTTTATTCATCAATATCCTTATAGTCTATTTAATTGATCCCACACCAAGTAACCTTTTAATGGCATGCAAGAATATGCGTATCATTGTAACCATAATTCTCAGAATTGCACCAAAATATATAAACCAATAAAAGGTGCCTCTGTATGTGGGAGAGGAGGATTTAAAAAAAACCTATCAATATATTTAATAAAATATATAAATATTAATTAAAGACCCATTAAAAGTGAATGAAAAGCAAAAAGAAATACTGCAGATGCTGGAAATCTTGATATAAAAAGAAGAAAAAGTACTGGAAACCCTTGGCAGGTTGAAGAAAAACTGGGAAAGAATTCCCCGTTCTGACTGAGGGTCTCAGACCTGCAACATTAACTCTTTATCATTTCACAAATGCTGCCTGACCAGCTGAGTGTTTCCAGCAATTTAAACTTTTACTTTAAAAATACAGGTCCACCTAAAGCCACAATCATAATTGTTCAAGCATGTTATGTGGGGAAACCTTAATTCATTGAATTCTTTCAATTTATTGATGTGATATTAAATATATGTCCAAAATTGAAATGTATTTATTGTTTTAAAATAGTTTCATAAATGTTAAATGTTTGGGTCCTTTTAAAAGTTTGCTGCTCTGGATCTGAGTAAATTCATTTACATAAAACCAAAGGAGGAAAGCCCATCAAATTTAGCAACACAAAACTGCTATTAATTATTTCAATCAATTATTTTTTACCTAGCCGTCTATCATTTGTGATTATAATTTGGAAAAGTAGGTAATGAAACTACTTTCACTGCAATTAGTTGATTGAATGTTTTAAATTCCAAGACTCCCTGCAATTCAAATCAGACAAGGCAGGATTAGTTTCACCCCTAAATTTGTGCTGAATCTAAATGAAATAAGGTAATGACTCTTCTTCCATTTTTCATTACAAAATCATTAAGAGCTGTCAGCAATCACATTGTGCCTTTGCTCATCTTAATCTTTCTCGAGGTTTTTTAATGATTATTTTTCTGTATCTTATTTAATCAGTCAATTGTAATGTCATTATATTTTAAGGACATTTTAAAGAAATTACTTAGCAAAAATGAGTAGAACAATAGCAACCCAAGGTATCTTTCAACTCAGTAAAACAGACCACGATGCTTCACAGAAGCATTATTAAAGAAAATATTACTAAAAGCTACTGATTGTTAACAATTAAATCTTTTGCACCTCTGGCCCTGTTAAATCTCCAAACATCCTTGATATTTTTTGGTATCAATGTTTTTCCAAAAGAAGGACAAAAAAAAATAGTACAATTAAATTAGCTTTAAGTAACTTTTGCATTAGAAGGAAGAGAGTATTAACTTTTTTATTCGACTAACCAATAAATTATAGATAAACTCTTTTTAACAAAGGGATTAATCTAAATACCGAAAGGGTTATTTTCGCTGCTCTTCTTCAATTTTCTAAAACATGAAATAATGAGCAGAAAGCATCTGCATTGGTCGCAGTAAATAAATATTCAATCTTCCTCCATGAATAATTTTTCAATTTAATTAATACATATAAACAATAATTTTCTGCAAATTAAGGGTATTGGTGTGTACAGTTTTAGGCGGAGATTTTTATGTTCAAACAAAATGAAAGTGGTTCTGATACTTAGCAGTACAAGTTTATCCCAGGGCTGGAAAAGTGCATTTAGGAGATTTTAAAATAAAACTACTTTATTTTTTACTCACTAAAAGCAGAAGCTATAAACATTTGGCGTTGGTTAAATGCTAGCTCATGCAGCGGAGAGGAGCTGCAAAAAAGATCAAATGGTGCAAAAAATCCGAACAATACAGTGAAGCATTGGAGATGGAGGGGAGATACTGTACTGATTATACAATTATCAGCTAGTGAGTTGCTTTCTTTCCAGCCC
This sequence comes from Malacoraja senta, assembly GCA_038087875.1. Classification (NCBI taxonomy): domain Eukaryota; kingdom Metazoa; phylum Chordata; class Chondrichthyes; order Rajiformes; family Rajidae; genus Malacoraja; species Malacoraja senta. The sequence continues at coordinate 53,031,983 of CM075981.1, forward strand.
TGGTCCGTCCCTATTTAATGAATTGGCTTTGGATACATCATTGAATTTAGTGATTGTATCTCAGTTTTTATCATTCCATGAATTAGTTTATACAGCATAATTGTTCCATCTTATTTTACTAATAAGTTAATGTGAATTCTGTTTGCTTAAATCTTTCTCTAGATCTATCTTTATTGGCCTTTTTGCCAACTTCATCTTTCATCACACTTCAAACCTTTCATTAGAAACCACAAGAAATGCCTTAAGTATTATATCCAGGCACCAGATTTTTTTTTCTTTGAGTACACTCTGCTATCTGGCTTCAAGGTATTTTAACTGTGTTGAATGAAGCATTTCAAATAATTTATTTGTTTCTTAGCAGAACAGTTCCAAAAATAAAATGATTGATATGAATAAAGTTTATTGTAGGATTTATCAGTGTAGATCCAAAACTGGAAAAATGTGTTCTCAAAACTGAACCATTGCAGTTTCAAAAAAGATACACAAAACACGAGAAATTATTGATTTGTTCTCTTTGGATTCAAGTTAGCATAATTGTTAATGCTGGCACCTCTGTAAATATTTGCTCCTTTCTAATGGAGGCATTGGAAAAGATGTAATTGGATGTAATCGCAGCTTGACAATAGGTTACAGTTGTGCAACATGCTCCATACCGTAAGTAGATAGAATTCCCTGCCTTTGTCATTTTTTGTGGTTAGTTGCATTCTCCAACAACCTCACTCCAATGTGGGCAAATGTGCTTTTCGTCCTGCCGTTAAATGTATAACATGCATGAGGCTCTGCATGATTCTAACCCTCATTCCCAACATTGTATTTTTGCAATAAACAAACTCTATATTTGTTGCAGGCACAAAAGACTGCAGATGCTGGAATCTTGAGCAAAAAAACAAACTGCTGGAGGAACTCAGCGGGTCAGGCAGCAACAGTGGAAGGAAATGGTGGAGGAAGGGTCCCAACCCAAAATGTGGTCTGCCTATTTCATTGCAGCAATGTTACTTGACCCTTTGAGCTCCTCCAGCAGTTTATTTTTTCCCCTTTAGTTCTTGCACTGTATCTCCAGCATTATTGCCAACATGATTATTTGACTGACCAATATTTGACTGACGATTGCAGCCACAAATTCACGAAAAGTTATGTTGCCACTGGCACGTCAGATTGAAGAGAATCCCAAAGCTTTTACACACAGATTAAAAGCAAAAGGGTAACTGGGGAAAAGATAGGACCACTCACAGGTAAAGGAGGGAATTTATGCTTGGAGTCAGAGGATGTAGGTAAGGCATTAAACAAATACATTGCTGGGTATTCACCAAGGAGAACAACAAGGAGGATAGTGAGATCGGTGTGGAGTATACTAATATGCTAGAGTATTTTGTAGATCAAGAAATAGCTGGTGTAATGTCTTCCTGAGAGCGTTAAGGTGGATAAGACCCCAGGGCCTGAAGGAATTTATCCAAAGTTATCAGGAGAGGAGATTTCTGGGGCCTCGACGAAGACTCCTGTATTCCCTCTAGCTGCAGGTGATGTCCAAGAAGACTGGAGAGTCACCAATATTGTTCATTGTTTAAGAAGAAAAATAAGGATAATCCATGAAATTATAGGCCGGTGAGCCTCACATCAGTGATTGAGAAGCTTTTGGAGAAGATTGTTAGGGATAGGATTTGCTCACATTTGAAAGAGAGTGGGAACATTTAGCATGGCTTTACCTGAGGAAGGTCATGTCTTACAAAATTGATTATGTTTTGCTTGGAAGTGACAAAGGCGATTGATGAGTGTAGGACAGTCGATGTTGACTACATGGACTTTAGTAACTCTTTTGACAAGTTCCCTCATGGTAGGCTAATCCCGAAGATTTAAGATGCATCGGATCTATGGTGTCTTTGTTGTCTGGATTTGGAACTGGCTAAACCATATGAGACATAGGGTAGTGGTGGAAGTGTGTCATTCTGATGTTTGTGATATATATATATATATATATATATATGAATGACTTCGATTAAAATGTAGATGGGTTGATTCGTAATTTTATGAATGACAAATATTGTTGGAATTTTGAACAGTGAGGAAGGCTGTCAAAATAAACAGCGGGATATAAATTAGGGATATGGGTGGAGAAATGGCAGATGGAGTATAATTTTGGCAAGCATGAGGTGTTGCATTCTTCGAGGTCAAATGAAAGGGAAAATATACAGTTAGTGATAGGTCCCTTAACATCATTGATATACAAAGGGATCTTGGAATGCAATTCCACAACTCACTGAAAGTAGCAGCTCAAGTAGATGGAGAAGTGAAGGAATTTGATATGTTTGCTTTCATTAGTTGGGACATTTATTATAAGGTCAAGAAGTCATGTTGCAGCTTTATAAAACTTTGGTTCAGCCACATTTGGAGTATTGTGTGCAGTTATGGTTGCCCCATTAGATAAGCCCCCTTACTAAACTCTACTGCTTGGATTTGAGGATAATAGCTATAAGTAGAGATTGGACATTTTCAGGAACATCAGAGGCTGAGGGAAGAAGACTTGATCGAAATTTCTAAAATCATGAGGCATAGATAGGGTAGACAGTCAGAACCTTATTCCCAGGATGGAAATGTCAAATACTAGAGGGCATAGCTTTAAAGTAAGAAGTGGAAAGTTTAAAGGAGTTGTGCTGGGTAAATGTTTGTACACAGTTAGGTAGATGCCTGGTCCGTGCTCCAGGAGAGGTGGTGGAAGCAGACACAATAGTGGCATTTTAGAGGTTTATAGATGGTCACAGCGATATGGAGGGGTATTGATCACATCGGGCAGAAGGGATTATTTTAATTTGACGTCAAGGTCGACACATTCATTGTAGGCCGAAGGCATTCCTTTCCTGTGATGTTTATGAATTTGGTAAATTAATTTTTAATCAATATTTCATGAATTCATTTGGAACTAAGTAAATGTTACAACCAATGATCATTCTTATCACCTATAGCATTCAAGCTATTGATGTAAATTATTACTTTTTTTCCCAAAAAATTCAATTAACCGAGTCTATTATGTCAAATACAATATAATTTTCTCAGGCAAAGTACTGTTTTAGTTTTATATTCCACAAAATCAACCGGACTCCTGTTTTCAGATGGACTGCAATAACCAACAATCAAAATATCAACAGTGCCATTAAAATAAATCAGATATTAGTGAAAAAGCATGTCACACAATTTATAAAAATTAAAGAGGGGAGTACCCTTAAAGGATTTGAAATTTAATTTTGTAGTTTTAGTTTTATTTGATATTTGATCTCAATAACTAATAACTTTTCTGAAAGTTAAAATTTAATTTTTCCAAAGTAATTTTTGAGACTGATTAATGACCATTCCAAAGCGATAACTCGTCAACCTACATCTTACCGGGGAGAAAATACCTTATGCCAATGACCGCAACACCATGAGACAGAGCCTTTATTATTGAAGCTTGGTTTAGTATTTCACTGAATTTGTCCTCTTGCACAAACTAACACGGTTGACACTGTAACCTGGTCTGTGCAACCCCACAGAGCACTAATTATTGTGAATTTCTACAAAAGTCACACCCTGACGTTATGACATATGGCGAAATTCAAACTGTATTTTTTTATAAAGACAACTGCTTGGGGAGCACGCTGACCTGGTGTCACTCCCGCAGCATTGAACCTATGATTTCTTCTCTACGTGGTTCAATATAGAGTGAACCATGGAAGCAATGTGCAGATTGCGCTGAGGGAAAGCTGGGGCAAGCAGTGTGGCCATTCTGCGTTGAATTGCAGCTTGACACAATCAGTACCAGGATTTCTAAAGACCTGCAGCAACAGGATGGGATAGAACCTGTTGTCATTCACCCCTCCTCGCCCTTTTTTTGTTTGGCTTCATAGCCCATCCCCGCTCTTGGATTTCTGTATGGGTTCCGAACTCAACCTCGTTGGCCTTGACTTGATTCAATAATGTGACTTTTAATCAACGTTCCCTCAAGGAACTTTGATTGTACCAACTTTTGTTAAATATTTTACAGATTGCAATAAAATGTAGAAGCCTGGAGGGAACATCTAATCAATTTTTGATTATTTACACACTTACAGACAAAACATGACGCTTATCCTTCAAGTATTTCTGGCAGCACACTAAGCATTCAGTATACATTATCTTATGTTCCAGCAGTTTTACATTTTTACATTTCGGGAAAATAGATTGGTGGATGCCGAGTTTCTGTGTATTTTATCTACTGTGCTACACAGCGATGGTGAGAACACAAGTAGAATCTAGCTGAGGAAAGGGACATTATCATCAGGCCAATGGTCTGGAAAAAGGAGGTAAAATAAAGAGCATATTTCACGTAAACGAAAAAAAAGGCACAACAGTCTTAATGTAAAACGTCAATATTTTGCTATCCATTCACACATTACTTTGATCACTTCATATTTCATCTCACCTCTGTACTTCTGCTTTTCTTAGTTATTTTTTTCTTTTGGCTTGCTATCATTAATTTTGCCTTTTTATCTTACAGGCACAGACAATGTGAATATAAAATGAAGTCTTATGAGATGAGAACAAAATTTAAGGAACATTTTATAATTGATTTTCTTTCAGATGAAAATCTTACAAATGCAGTTGATTGTTAAGAACAGGGCATTTAAATGTAAAGAATGGGAAATTTCCAATTTTTCGAATAAAAAACACTGAGCTATTATATATTGGTTTCTCAAAGGTTGACTGTCATCTGTCTCTATTCTAGTAAATTTAAAAAAAACAACCGGGTTCTTAAAATCCATGGTTGGTAAATACTCACCAAGTATACCCAGGCGTAATGGGGGTTCCTACTTTAGCTGGCATAGTTACAATGTAGAATAGGAATCCAAACTTATTCAAAAGGGCTTCTAAATTTTCAGAAATGTTTCTCTGAATGGAAGTTTTGTACTCAAAGCTATAAAATGTCTTTCTTTAATAATAGATGGACCTGAACTTCAAGAGCAGTCCCATTTGACTTTTCCAGACCAAGTGGAATTTGTCAATGAAGCCCATTCTTCACCTCCTACAGCAGAGGGTGGCTCGAGTTGTTACCATCTGCCCAGCAGTACTGAGCCAGAAGCTGCTAATCTGGCACCAAGTCTGACTCCAGCCCATCAGCCAACTATATCGCTTATTTCTGATGACAACACAGATGCATTGAGCGTGGAGTCACTAACGCTGCTGCCACCAGCTGATGCACAGCATATCCGGAGTGTGAGCACTTTAAGCCAGACATCCGCATTATCTGAGTTGAATGGGATGATAGAAAATGAGGACACTAATCGGCAATCTGAAGTATGAGTCAACGCATGGCAAGGCACCATAACCTTTGAAACATCTGGATTTGTGCGGTGAAACAGGTCTGAACAGCAAGGAAATTAAACCTTTAGTCCAAACACAGATGAAAAAGAAAAGCCTGTTACTCTGTGAAGCCCACAAATTGCTTGTAAGTTCCTCTGGATTCTGGAAGTGGGGAGCCTTGCACATAAGTTAGTCTACAGTTCCAGCTTTCCAGCTGAAGAACATACTTTATGTACAGCTTTTCATACTAATCCCATGCATCAGTCCAGCCTTGTCACTGACTAGGACTGAGTAGGTCAGACCTTGGTTCTATCTGCCCTTTTCAAGGAATTTCAGCAAAATATGTACAGCAGAGGTGTGTCATTTTTTTCAGCCATGTATGTTATATCACTGATTACACCCAACTGAATTCATTTGATGGCTAGCTGAAACAAGTTGCAAATTTAACTTTATTTTATAAATTACCCCAATATAAAATACAAAATTCGCTAATTATGAAAAGAACATTAAATAAAACCACAAACATCCAGCACCAATCTAAAATTAGATGAACCAAATAGATTTGTTCTGCACATTGTTATTAATTCAAACAGATCTCATAAATTGCACTTACATATTTGCAGTGCTTTCATTTTTTTTTTTTTGCTGTGTTAAAAACCTGTAAACAAATTTTATTAAATATAAATGACTTCCACAAGATGATACGGAATGGGAATCCAGTTTTAATGTTTGGCTCAAGTGCTGGCTACCTTGGAAGTTCTCAATTTAATGAATTTGCTGGTTATTTATTCCATTAATTTATGAATCGGCTCTGACAGCTAGACAATATGTACATTTTGAAAATTGCATAAGGAAGCCAATTCAAACCAGCACTATATATTCTGCACGCAAGTATTTTAACGCATGATAGATAAAAGGGGCTCAGGAATAGCACCAAGAAAGACTGGCATCCCAGAGAAGGAACATTAGAGGGTGTGCACTTGGTTTACTCAAGCATTTTACATTTATTTTTCAGTTTATGAGGGCTTCTTAACCAGAAAGTGGATGGGGTGGGAGATGAAATAAATTGGGGAATGTTTATTGATGAAATCAAAGTCATCCACATCACTAATGGCAGCACATGGAAAGTAGTAGTTTGTAATTATAGTGTGATTTTTCTGACTTCCTCAGAAACTTGGACTTTTGAATTAATTTATAAAATGTATTATTAACCTGCCTACACTTAGCTTCTCACTAATCCTTTCGGTTGGCAAATGCACACAGTTTATTCCTCCTATTGACAACCAATTGGCTTCTACACAGTTTCTTCAGTAAAATCTGCTCCATTTGTATTTCAATATTCATCTGGAGGAGAAGTAAAGTCACATTTTCAGAATTTAAAAAAGTTGACTATAAAATAGTGGTTTCTTTGTCCGTTGGGTCTGAGCTTGTTACATTACTTACAATTTTGATATGACAAAACCAAAGTAAAATGCAGTATGTCTAAAGCACTTCTCACTTATAGTATGTGGAACAAAATAGGCAAACTGGAAAAGCAATTATTTTCAAATAAATTGTAAATACAAAATTGACTTGTCCACAAAATGAATTGGTGTGCCTGATTTTGGATCTGAAGTCAGGCAATATATCCAATTAAAGTTAGTAAAGAAGCAGCTACATTGTATGCAGTCAGAAATGAATTATTAATTGTAATATTTTGACTTCAGTGTCTGGCTGTGTTTCAGTAATCTGATATATAGTATAAAAACTGAATGATTCAGTACTGATCTTTAATACCAGCTTTCTCACTCTGGAGACACTGATATTTATTGTAATAGACTTGTACATCTCTTGCTGCTCACACTAGATGGGTTTGACATCATAAGATGAGCTAACTATGCTTGTATTTTTAAATGTTGTTCTTTGAAACGTACCACAGTTTGGCTACTGCTGAATCCACTATAATATGATCCATGAATACTTATGATTAAATCCTTCACTTTAATACTGTAACTGAGTATCTAATGCTGTGAAAGCAAACCTGATGGTTCTTCTATTCAGTATCTTTGAGACTGGTATCTGGCTGATCTCATGTGGAAATGGATGTCACAGGTGCAGTCAATTGAACTAATCGCCTTACAACAGTCGTTCTCCAAAGTATTAACATATAGATAAAGATTACACAGTTAATAATTATTTCATCAGGTAGGTCAATTGATTTTGTCATGATATTGAGTCTACAGGCCATCTGAAATGAGCACCATGACACAATGTCCCTGCATAATTTCACCACAAGGTCATGACATGAATCCACAATTTATATTTTAATCTTATACACAATATAAATAGTGATGTACTTTTGCTTTCGTTTAGTACATTAGACCAACAAAACAGTAATTGACGTGAGCAGTGAATATCTACCTAATGTTTCATCAAAAACAAAATAGAACAAGATGTTAAAGGAATTGGCTCCTATTCAATATCATCTGCCAACATTACAATATATTCACGTTCCTTCCACAATTTCTATACATGCTGGACAGCCAAGTTGGAACTATATCAATTTCATCAGAAACTAACACATGCATTGACAAACTTATTTCATTGTGAAAGACATCATATCAAGTATCTATAAAATATGTTGCAATGCTCTTAAGGAAGGCAGATAACAGAAACCAAGGTCTATCTAAATATTCAACCAAGAAAGAAAATCGTATAGTTCTCTTAGCAAACAACAGGGACCAAGTATAAGTTAAACGACAAGTACAGTAAATTAACTTTTCTTTTTAAGTTGCTTCCCATCAAAGCTGTTGACATGTTAACAATCTTACAGAAATTCCAAGTGTCCGTTACATTTGGTTCTCGCGATCCCTGCCTGCTCCTGGAATAAGAATTACTTCCAATAATGTTATTAGCAGCACTGCAGGTTACAAGGATATTGCATGTAATTTAAAACCACTGATGTGAATATTAATTTCTAACTTGCTGGTAACCAATGGAAGACCTAAATTTGTAAAGGGGGGGGGGGGGGAGATCAATTTAAAATAAAGTGGAGATATGCAGATAAATGCAGATAAATATTCAGTACAAAAGTAATGTGCTGTTTAGTATTTCAGTTGTTCTCATGGGGTTTTGGCATGGTGGCATGCAGCACATTCACTTTGTAGAACAAGCCAGTCTCGATTTCAGCTGTTCATCAAGTAGCTTGTCTATTGACATTAGGTAATTCATAGCATTGTACAGATTGAACCAATCATATAATTCATATTCACAGAAACCCCAGCTGGCTATGTAAAATGTGACATGTTTCTACTGGTCAAAAAAGTGCATTGTCCTGCTGGTAGAATACTGATCATAGTATCAACACAATCAGTTTCAGAGATTGACATATGTCATGTTCATTCATGCAGGTTTTCCCCCCTAACCTCCGTGTGCGTGCAAAACTTGGTGTGTCCTGAAGTTGCAACATTTGCGTCCCTTTGCTGCATTGACGGTATTTCCATCGCTGAATCGCGAAGGCAGTATTAGTACAGTATATGGACTTAGTGTACTGAACATATTTTCTCAGCTCAGAGAGTTTTGTATAGATTAAAAAGATCATTGTAAATGAAACATTGTGTGTCAATTGTGTAAAAATGAAACTTTCTGTATTTAAGATTAAGCAATATTAAAATTATCTACATTAATGCTTTCTCAATCCCTAAATTAGTGAACAGTGCAATTCTTCAAGCTTAATGTCAACACCACATTAGGGATATGTAAACTAAACTGTAAATCATGTGTATATTCTGAAATGTGGGTTATGTTTCAACTAGGAAAATTGCTTTGTTTGCAAATGTGCAGACTTTTGCTTTGTTTTCCATATGAAGGTTCCTTTCAGACATGCTTTTGTTTGCACCATGAGCTCAGGTAGCACAGGTAAAGGTCATGTAACCTGGGTATTTCACATTGCTCCAAGGGACAGAACAGGAAAATGCACAATGTAATCTGTTTGTCATCTCCACAATGGCAATAAATATAAGGTTTGTTTTGCATTTCAAATGTGTTTAATCTTTACTCCACATTGGGGGAGCTAACTCATGAAACATTAAGAACGTTAAGCATCCCGTCTGGTTCATTGACAGGTAATGGGTGTGAAGGAACTCTCTTTAATTCACCAAGATGCCTGTTGGTTTGATGTTGCAATTTAGTTCCTGAAGTCCATCCTTAAACTTACAATGTGAGTTGATGACTTTGATAAATCATAACCAATTGGCAAGTAAACTGTTAACATCAGTTCACAATATTAATTTGCCTTAATAACGACAAGCAACATCAGCAACGAAAGCCGCACCAAATATAAGCTCTGACCTAAATATTATCAACTAGAAGCAGCTAATTAGTTAGGGTTGTTAAAAAGAGATTCCCGTAAAATGAGTGGAAATATTTTTGCTACCTTGTTTCACTGCTGTCTTCCCTACTCGCTAAATGGGACATCAGTTTGAGGCGTGAACTTAAAACATGACTAACTTGGCCAAAAAGCATAAACATATGTATAATACACTATAGTGCTTTCTGTGTTTACGATGTGTCGAATCATTTTATAAATTGGGAGGGGGGGATGTCTCAGAGAAAGATAGGGATTGAGTTGGCAGTCTTTTCAGAACTATTGGTACCAAAAATGTTAACTATAGCAGCCATGCCATCCCTCCAATTCCCAGTAGATCATGGGATGAGTTTAGAAAATTTGCATTATATATCAGTGGATCTCTCTGCAAGTAAATATCTACCATTCACTGGCAAAAAATTGAAGGAATTCAAAGCCGGGTAAAAATAAATGAATTTTAAGAAATATCTTTCAATAGAAGGAAGTGGAGTGGTTTAGAAAATATCCAGATTCCCAAGCCGAGACCATAGAAGCCAATAGCTGCGTGAAGCCAACTGGGGATCTTGCACAAACAGTAAGAAAAAGGACAAAAATGCTGGAGAAACTCAGCGGGTGCAGCAGCATCTATGGGGCGAAGGAAGTAGGTAACGTTTCGGGCCAAAACCCTTCTTCAGACTGATGTGAGGGTGGGAGGGGGAGAGGAGGAGCCAGAGGGCTGAGGCAGAGCTGAGAAGGGGAGGAGACAGTGAGGACTACCTGAAATTAGAGATACTCTCCTCCGCCTAGCGGAGCTGGTCCTTACCCTTAATAACTTTTCGTTTGACTCCTCCCATTTCCTCCAAATACAAGGCGTAGCTATGGGCACGCGCATGGGCCCTAGCTATGCCTGCCTCTTTGTAGGGTACGTCGAACAATCCTTGTTCGAGACGTACCAGGGCCCCATACCCGACCTCTCCCTCCGCTACATCGATGACTGCATTGTTGCTACCTCCTGCACCCACACACAACTCATTGACTTCATCCATTTCACCACTAACTTCCATCCGGCACTCAAATACACCTGGACCATTTCCGACACTTCCCTACCATTTCTACACCTCACTATCTCCATCGCAGGTGATAGACTTCTGAGAGACATCCACTATAAACCCACTGACTCCCATGGCTATCTGGACTACACTTCTTCCCACCCTGCTTCCTGTAAGGACTCCATCCCCTACTCCCAATTCCTCCGTCTACGCCGCATCTGCTTCCAGGATGAGGTGTTCCACACCAGGGCATCGGAAATATCCTCATTCTTCAGGGAACGGGGGTTCCCCTCTCCTACCATAGATAAGGCTCTCACCAGGGTTTCTTCGATACCCCGTGACACTGCTCTCTCTCCCCATCCCCCCACTCATAACAAGGGAAGAGTCCCCCTGGTCCTCACCTTCCACCCTACCAGCCGTCACGTACAACAAATAATCCTCCGTCATTTTCGCCACCTCCAACGTGACCCCACCACTTGCCACATTTTCCCATCTCCTCCCCTGTCTGCTTTCCGCAGAGACAGCTCCCTCCGTAACTCCCTGGTCAATTCGTCCCTTCCCACCCGAACCACCCCTTCTCCAGGCACTTTCCCTTGCAACCGCAAGAAATGCTACACTTGTCGCTATACCTCCCCCCTTGACTCCATTCAAGGACCCAAGCAGTCGTTCCAGGTGCGACAAAGGTTCACCTGCATCTCTTCCAACCTCATCCATTGCATCCGCTGCTCTAGATGTCAGCTGATCTACATCGGTGAGACCAAGCGTAGGCTTGGCGATCGCTTCGCCGAACACCTCCGCTCGGTTCGCAGTAACCAACCTGATCTCCCGGTGGCTCAGCACTTCAACTCCCCATTCCGAATCCGACCTTTCTGTCCAGGGCCTCCTCCACGGCCAGAGTGAGGACCACCGGAAATTGGAGGAGCAGTACCTCATATTTCACTTGGGCAGTTTGTACTCCAGCGGTATGAACATTGACTACTCTAATTTCAGGTAGCCCTCGGTGTCTCCCATTCTCAGCTCTCCCTCAGCCTTCTGGCTCCTCTTCCTCTCTTCTTCCCGCCCCCCCCCCACCCTCACATCAGTCTGAAGAAGGGTTTTGGCCCGAAACATGACCTATTTCCTTCGTTCCGTAGATGCTGCTGCACCCGCTGAGTTTCTCCAACAATTCTGTCTACCTTCGATTTTCCAGCATCTGCAGTTCCTTCTTAAAGAAAAAGGACAAAACAGCTTCCGAAGAAAGTTGAATGGTTAAGAGTTAGAAAGATTGAAACCACAAGTCAATGTGGGATTTCAACAAAAATATACCAATTTTAAGATTGGAATAGTGAAAGAAGAGGCAGCAATGTGAGTCAGCGCATGTTGAACATTACGTTTTGTTGATCAAGTTACCTGATTAATAGGTGAAGAAATTACAAAGGTTTGCTTTTTTTCCTTGTTTGGAATTGCCATAAGTGACAACCCATGTTATAATACAGTATCATGATGTACAAACATTCTTACTATGAAATGTATCAGTGTCAGCAATGTCTGTGGAGATTTCATTACTCAAGCAATTTTCTGATTACCCCGCCCCCCCCCCCCCCCCAACTCTCACAACCCTCTCCTGAGACAATGTTATGAGGTGGTCACAAAGGGAAAAATGGTGCACATGAAACATTTATTGTTAGATAAAAGGTAGACACAAAATGCTGGAGTAACTCAGCAGGACAGGGAGCATCTCTGGAGAGAAGTAATGGGTGACGTTTCGGGTCGAGATCCTTCAGACTGATGTCAGAGGAGTGGACGGTACAGAGATGAAATGTAGTCAGAGACAGTAAGGCTGGTGGGAGAACTGGGAAGGGGGAGGGGATGGAGAGAGAGGGAAAGCAAGGGCTACTTGAAGTTAGAGAAGTCAACGTTCATACTGCTGAGGTGTAAGCTGCCCAAGCGAAATAGGAGGTTCCTCCAATTTGCGCTGAGCCTCATTCTGACAATGGAGGAGACCCAGGTCAGAAAGATCAAATTGGGAATGGGAGAGGGAGTTAAAGTGCTGAGCAACCAGGAGATCAGGTAGGTTTAGGCAGACTGAGCGGAGGTGTTCAGCAAAACGATCGCCGAGCCTGCGCTGGGTCTCACCTTTATACAGGAGTTGACACTTGGAACAGCAGATACAGTATATGAGGTTGGAGGAGGTGCAAGTGAACCTCTGCCTCACCTGGAAAGACTGTCGGGGTCCTTGGACAGAGTCGCGGGGGAGTAAAGGGGCAGGTGTTGCATCTCCTGCGATTGCAGGGGAAACTACCTGGGGAAGGGGTGGTTGGGTTGGGAAGGGACAAGTTGCGGAGGGAATTGTCTCTGCGGAAAGCAGAAAGAGGTGGAGATGGGAAAATGTGGCTAGTAGTGGGATCCAGTTGGATGTGGCGAAAATGTTGGAGGATTATGAGCTGTATGTGACGGCTGATAGGGTGAAAGGTGAGGACAAGGGGGACTCTGTCCTTGTTACAAATGGGGGGAGGGGGAGCAAGAGCAGAGCTGCAGGATATCGAGGAGACGCTAGTGAGAACCTCATCTATAATAGAAGAAGGGAGCTCCCGTTCCCTAAAGAATGAGGACATCTCCGATGACCTGGTATGGAAAACCTCATCCTTGGCGCAGATGCGGCATAGACGGGGGAATTGGGAGTCTTTACAGGAAGCAGGGTGGGAATAAGTGTAGTCAAGATAGCAATGCAAGTCAGTGGGTTTGTAATAGATGTCATTCGATAGTCTCCTGTGATGGAGACGGTGCGATCTAGAAACGATCGGGAAATGTCGGAGATGGTCCAAGTATTGTTAGATGAAGTTGTATATTGTTAATTCTTCAACGATTATCATTTTATGATTTTACTTCGGAGTCACGTGAGTGACTACGTGAAGACCCCGCCAGCCCGCATGCGCATCATTACGTCGACGCATGGCGCAGCGACCGGCTGGGCAGGTGCGCTGCTCCTCCACCGGTAAGTTTAAAAGCCTACAGGTAAGTTTTAAACTTACTTTTTAGGTTGTCCTTCGTTCCAGGAAACTCTTCTCGCAGGGTTTCCTGTGGGATATTCCATACGGTAACCCGGTCGGACCGCGGGGAAACCAATTGGACCGCGGGGATGCCGGCTACGGACCGCGGTAGAGTCAGTGGCCGTCGGGTCCGCATCCCGACTCGCTGACAGTGCGGTCAGCGACTCCCGAGGATTTTAAATTCGGGCCGCGGGGTACTTAGACCGCGGGTAATGCCGGCTACGGTTCGCGGCAGAGCGAGTAGCCGGTGGCCGTCGGGTTTACTACCCGACTCGCTGACAGTGCAGTCAGCGACCCTGACTTCGGCAGCCCAAAAGGAGGGCAACTATACAAAGTCAGAGAGGCCTGGGCTGGACGAGGCCGGCCAGGAGGGTTCCCCTCCGTCATTACGTAGCAATGTTACAAAATTTTGAGATTTAAAAAATAAAGTCTGCAATTTATCCCATCAGATAAAGCATAAAAAGAAGTTTAATTTGACACTTAATTCACTTTCATATCTTCAGTATTAAAAAGGTTATGGCCATTATCATACTCAGAAATTAGCATCTAGTTCCCTATTGCTTTTCCATTGACTTAACACAAAAGCTGTGATCGAGGACAGTTAAAAGCCCATAACTTTCTTAAAAATTATGGTAACTGAAAGAAATTTTCAGGTATTATAGATTGAAGCATTCTGAAACAAATATGAAACAATCTTACTTCGAAGACATGAAAGTAAAACATATAATTAGTTAGTTACCTAATTGTAGCTAATTACAAAATTCAATTACTAGATCTAAACATCTATCAATTTCTTAAGAATAGATTAACATTTTTAAATAGCCTAAGTGTCCAAATAACATTCACACAATAATTCACAATATAACATAATTTTAAAATCTAATTTTCATGAATTTACAGGCCAAATGGAAGGAATTGAATGTTTAATACCTGTAAATTAATGGGGATTTAATTCATCTTGCGAGTGAGGATTACTGGAACGCGATCTTTTGGAACGTTGATTTGCGGTGAATTTAACCCCGTATTGGCATGAAAAATACTGCCGTTAATTCGGGGAATAAAATCACCGTGTCGCATGAAAAAATGTGAATTAAAGGCTTCTTAAGAAGCACTTTTATACATTTAAAGAAAGCACTTTCGTTTACCTGTCCATTGTGTGAAATCCGTCCCCGTTATCAGCGTTGACGCTTCAGGAGCTGCTTTTAAAATGACTAGCGCTGACATTGACGATTTAATAAAAATAAAAAATTCACAAAACGCTGGTAGGAACGATTTTGTCAGCCAAGGTTTGTACTCCAACAAAATATTTCCAGGACAAGGGAGGAGAAACCGCGTTTTAACCCCGCCCCCCCCTTAAAGGCGCCAAAATCGCGCACACGGCCAGTGGCAGAATTACAGCGCGACTGAAGGTAAGTTTTGTAACATACCTACATTACGGTACGTTCTCGGACGTTCTACACAACCTGATATGGTCCACGGATCAGGGCCATATCAGCGCAGGTCCTCGGGGGACTACGGCAGCGCCTGTTTTCAGGGCTGCTTTCAAATCTCCCCTCAGTGGAAAGGAGTTCCCCTCACGTTACTAACGACTACATCACCCTTACGTCCTATGGTAGTAGTTTTTTCTAAGGCTGGTAGCAGCCAGGGAACTGATTCTGTGGGCAGAGGTCTTCAGGCCTAGGCCCAAGCTGACCTTCAGGGGAAAAATACTATCCACGCACCTCGGCAGTTCTACCCTCCAAATCAAGGATGGGAATGGGACCTACATCAGGGGCCTTTTGGGCTTACCTTAAGACCACCGGTATCTACTCAGGTACGTGAGTCTGGGTTTCCGTAACATGGGTTGTGTGGTCTAGTTATAGTGTATTCTTTTAAAGTATGGTTATACAGGGTGGTCAATTATTTAGTTGCCACTAGGTCATGTTGTGACTATCATAACCAAGAGAGAATTTTATTTTCACTTACATCAAAAATTGTGTAGTAGAATCGGACCTTCCATGGCGGTCTAGATCACTGGCTTGGAAAGCCTTGTTGAGCTATACCTATCAGTCACCTGTGCGAGCTATACATGGTGGCATCATGGTAATTCCGCTCATTAAGATTCTTCCCCAAAACGCCGATTATTCATATCAATAAAGTAATCAAATCTCTGATTTAACTGGGATGGGCGTCTTCATTCATGTAAACGTCTTTGCCCATGACAAATAACTGGCAGGTTTTTGTTCCAGCACTTTTCCCACTATGTCTGACGTACGGGGGCCAGAGGCGCTCCAGTCCTTCCCTGTATACTGCATTGGCATCGGAAAGGAGCAGGATTCGGAGTCACTAGCACGTGCAGCCTGTTTGGGGAATGAGGATACCAACAGAGCATCGATTTGCACAGCTAGTCCTGGCGGCTGCTGAAGGAAGCAACCTGACAACCCCCAACTCAGAGTGAGTGCCAAGTCTATGTCAGACAAGATTGCGATTTGTCGCAGTCAAAGAACGCTCCATCTAAAGGCATGTCAGGCAGCAGCTCCTGGTTCAGGGTTGCAAATTTCCTCCCACTCAAATGATGGAGTGGTGGAGAGAGGGCTGCAGGAGTATGCACATGTGCCTGAAGCAACGCCTGGTTCAGGGTTGCCATTCCTCCCACTCGGTTGAGCGCAGTGATGGAGATGGTGCTAAAATACATGCACACATGCCTGAGGCAGCCACTGGTTCAGGGCATAAGTCCTCCCATTCGGATGTATAAAGGATGAAGATGGAGACATATATATTATAAGACCATGGGAGATGGAGTTGCAAAACATGCTTGATACAGAGGCATGCACAGACAAATTGAAGAGACGGATGGTGACACCTGGTTCAGGTGCATTTACTCCCACTCTAAAAGAGTGTCTAAGGTTAGTATGGTTTGACTCCAAACAGGAACCCGAATATGATTGTGCCGGGGTCCCATGCTTAACGCATAATGCACGACAATCGCATGAGGGGAAAACGGTACTTTGCCTCTAAAATTGCTGCTCCGTCGGTGACGGACCAGCCACTACAAGAGAAGTTGGCCAGCAGCATCAGCGATCTAATGGAAATGACAACATGGACAGAGTCTGCGAATGAAATTTCGCTGGAACTCCAGCAAAGGTAAGGGACCTGGAGTTAGAGACGCTGGTAAGTAGGTCTCGTTATTTACCTCCATGAAAGTCACTGGTGGACGAACAGTATTCAGCATTGCTCCACTAACTTTTCGTCAGTAAATGTTCAGTTATATTACAACTGATGCGAGCGCTTAAAGATGTGAAATTACTAATACCATCTCTAGTTACGGAGGTGATGGGATTTGCATGAGTTACCTATTCTTCAGTTCTATGGTATCAACTACCTTTAGACACTAGGTGCATTCTATTGGTTAAGGGTTGTGCTAATATGCATAATCAGCATGTTCAAATCCAAGTTGATACACTTTGGTGGTGTCATATGTTAATCACATGGGTGCAATCAAGTCAAAGTATCCGGGGATAGTTTACCTAACCTCATTTGGCACTGGTGTATCATGTAAAATCAATGTCAAAACAATGGATGTTGGATCACTAAGTATTTAATGACTTGGTGACTCATGGAACACTAAGATCGAGATGTTGCATCCAGGCTCAATCACCAGTAGAAATATATATATAAATATATATATATATATATATATATATATATATATATATATATATATATATTTAGGTGGCATGGCAATGGCGATAGATGCACTCTCGCTACACTGGGGAGGTTTGTCTTCCTCCATTTTGCCTCATCAGTCGGGTCTTGCAAATATTCAGTAATCCCGCTTCAAGCATTTTTTGTAGTGATTGTCCTATGCAGCCATGGTTCCCGCTGATGTGGGGAATGATATAGAACCTTATATGGTTAATTCTAACTAGTATTGCTGGTTCAGCCCGTGACTCGGGCAACCATCCAATGCATGATAAATCAATTCATTGACATATCTACGGCACGGATACTGACGACTGTGAGTTCATTTTCGAATGGGTCTTCGACATAAAATTAGTTATAGTACCATTAACTGTGCCAAACGTGCCTTCTCATCATATTTCTGCAAGGAGCGGGACCCACTCTGTTGGGTCTCACCCTCTGATATCCAGATTCATGAACGGTATCTTCAACCAGGCCCAGGTACGTAGAAATATGGGATGTTAACATTGTGCTGATGCCGGTGGGCTCCGGAGTCATCCCTGTCCTTGGTCAAACTCACTTACAAGTGGTTATGCTCATGGCACTGGTTCAGTGTAACGGGTCCAGTCATTGCATAGCGCGACTGGACAGCATGGTTACATCTGCAGGCAAATAACAATTTATGTTCATGGCTTAGTCAAGCAGAGCAGACAATGGGCATCAGGTCTCAAACTAGAATTTGGGCATACCCCATGGACCTTCGGTTGTGTGTGGTCATCTACTACTATACGTTAGGTCACTTAGAGCCTTAGGGACACTGATCTAGCAATGTTTGTTAGTTACATAAACCTCTTAAGAAGGTATCAGTACAGACCATCTCCAGGTGGTTACCCAGGTTCTGGCTTGTGCAGGAGTGACTCTGACTTTTTAAATCTCACTCCACCAGGGCTGCAACAGTTTCAGCAGCAGGGGTATGGACGTTCCGCTGTACCACATCCTAGCGTCTGCAGGGTGGTCAAACGAACGATCTTTCCATACATTTATACAAACCCATTGCCAGACCGGGGGTATTTGCCAACTCTATTTTAAGTTCTGTCTATAGTTTCCTCCCGGATGACAGGGGTTACTATTGTTATTATTTGTTCATAAAAAAGCATCAGCATGTCTATATCTATGTCATGTCTGAATGCATGATTTATGTTCACTCATCCTTGGTCAATTGATGCAGTGAGTGATGCATGGACTCGTGTCCGCGGCATGAAATCTCTGGGCTTTGAAATCTTCATGTAGTCACTCACGTGACTCCAAAGTTAAATAGTAAGATTAAACGAGAACTTACCAGTTTGAAGTTTGATCTTTATTTTATGAGGAGTTACGATGAGGGATTACGTGCCCTCCGCTCCCAACCCTCATAAGGATTAGCTGGTAGTTCTGCTACTATACTCAGTTCATCAACTGTTATCTGTGATTTCACACCGCTGCTTTGAAGATTGATGCGCATGTGGGCTGGCGGGGTCTTCACGTAATCCCTCATCGTAACTCCTCATAAAATAAAAATCAAACTTCAAACTGGTAAGTTCTCATTTAATCTTACTATTTCATGTGATGGCACAGGATGGTAGAGCTGCTGCTTTACAGCGCCAGAGACCCAGGTTCGATCCTGACTGCAGTTGCTGTCTGTACAGAGTTTGTGCTCAAACATTCCAAAGACAAGCAGGTTTGTAGGTTAATTGGCTTTTGTAAATTGTGTTTAATGTGTAGAATAGAACTAGTTTATGGGTGATCATTGGTTGGCGCAGACATGGGGGCTGAAGGGCTATGTTGTGTCTCTTAACTAAACAGGTGACATAAGCCCCAGTACAAATCCTGAAAAACACTTGGCTTATCTAAATCTGCCTCATAAGGTAGATGAAAAATATTTGCTATCTCTAATTCATTCCTACACATTTATAGAAAGCAATAGAAACCCATTTAAATCTTAATAAACAAACAAAAGTGGGTTTTCAGTTTTGCTGTTGATTCTGTGTTGCAGAGGTACAGTTTCGGATCTGGCGAGTATATCACTGGGACTTGACCTGCTGTTAATATATGAGCTTTGAAAGCAGGTGATGATCATTTGATGGTAATGGTATAATAAATGAGCATGCTCTTGTCCTCCATAATCTTCATCGGGGATCATTGCATTCTCTGAAGTGTTAATTCTAGTTGGTTTCTCCAACAGAAGAAGCCTAATAGTGCATAGGCTGGATTAAACCCAGACCTTCCATACCTGCAACATTGATAAACCAGTCTGTGTCTTTTGTAAGAAAGACACCCAATAAAGCTACGGAGAGGCCTAATGAACCACAATGGCCTAAAAATCCATCAGGCAAGGATGAAATGCTCGGAGAAGGAGAAAGAGGTGCAGCGCACAGGCCTTGAACCTGGTGAGATGCAGGAGGAGCCCGGCCAGGACTCACCCCACAGAGCCCAGTCCCTCCACACATTAGAATCTCCCAACCCCTGCAGAGTAGTTATTAAGATGGCTGATCCGTGGGCTGTTGCTGCTGGGATGCAAGTCGGGGCCTGATCAACTCCGGCTATGTCGCCTGTCTGATGTTGTGAGACCCGAAACACCCGATGACCCAAGGTCACATCACTGAATCTAGAAGATGTATATTTTTCACACCTGCAACTCATCGAAAGCCATTGAGGGAGGTGAAAGATTCCTGTCTATCTGTGGGTTGAAAAAGAAGAATATTATCAGATGCAAACAGAGACATTTAGCATATGCAGTATTTGTCTATTAATCAGAGGTTCATAGAATCATAGAATCATAGAAAGTAGGTGCGAGAGCAGACCACCAGGTCCATCGAGCCCGCACCGCCATTCGCTCATGGCTGAACACCAAACAAACAAACACCCCCACCCACAAACAGTAGACACAAGACACAGAACACAAGACACTACCCTCCCCTTTATAGCGCTATCACCCCTCTCCACCCCAAGAACCGAGTGATCTCCTGGGGGAGGCAAAAAACCGGATAAAAACCCAGGTCCAATTCGGGAAAAAAATCCGGGAAATTCCTCTCCGACCCCAATCCAGGCGATCGACACTTGTCCAGGAGATCACTCAGGTCTTACTATACTAACTCTACCTAGGTCCATATCCCTGCCCTCTCCCCGTAGCCCCTTATCCCCTTGGCAGCTAAAAAACCATCTATTTTAGACTTAAATATATTTAATGTTTCTGCTTCCACTGCTCCCTGGGGCAGTGAATTCCATAAATTAACCACCCTCTGGGTGAAGAAGTTCTTCCTCATCTCAGTTTTAAAAGAGCCCCCCCTTATTCTACAACTATGTCCCCTAGTTCTAGTTTCCCCGATCATTGGGAACATCCTCGGTGCATCCACCCGATCAAGGCCCCTCACGATCTTATATGTTTTAATGAGATCGCCTCTCATTCTTCTAAACTCCAAAGAGTAGAGTTCCAGCCTACTTAACCTTTCCTCATATGTCAATCCCCTCATTGCAGGAATTAATCTTGTAAACCTTCGCTGCACTGCCTCCAGGGCCAGTACATCCTTTCTTAAGTATGGACCCCAGAACTGTACACAGTATTCCAAATGTGGTCTCACTAATACTGTGTACAGCTGCAGCAAGACCTCCGTGTTTTTATACTCAATCCCCCTAGCAATAAAGGCCAAAACTCCATTGGCCTTCCTGATAGCTTGCTGCACCTGCATACTAACTTTTAGTGATTCATGTACTACTACCCCTAGATCCCTTTGCGTTGCATTACAGCGCAGCTCCTCCTCATTTAGAAAATAACTTGCCCTATCATTTTTTTTCCCAAAGTGTATGACTTCACATTTATTAGTATTAAATTTCATCTGCCAAGTTGTTGCCCACTCACCTAGCTTATCTATATCCTTTTGCAGACTCTTCCTATCCTCCTCATCCCCTACTTTTCTTCCCATTTTTGTATCGTCCGCAAATTTTGATATATTACACTTGGTTCCCTCCTCCAAATCATTTATATAAATTGTGAACAACTGGGGTCCCAGCACCGACCCTTGCGGAACCCCGCTAGTTACCGGTTGCCATCCCGAATATGAACCATTTATCCCCACTCTCTGCTTCCTATTTGTTAGCCAATCCTCTACCCATGCTAATATATTACCCCCAATCCCATAATTTTTTATTTTTAGCAATAGTCTCTTATGTGGCACCTTGTCAAAAGCCTTTTGGAAGTCCAAGTATACCACATCCACCGGTTCCCCTTTATCCACCCGGGTTGTTACTTCCTCAAAGAATTCGAGCAGATTTGTTAAACAGGACTTCCCCTTCACAAAACCATGCTGGTTCTGTCCGATGAAGTCATGTCTATTCAAGTGCCCCGTTAGTGTTTCTTTAATAATTGTCTCTAACATTTTACCCACCACCGATGTTAGACTAACCGGTCTATAGTTACCCGCCTTCTGTTTACTTCCTTTTTTAAATATAGGTGTTACATTGGCCAATTTCCAATCCACTGGGACCGTTCCTGCCTCCAGGGAGTTTTGGAAAATTATCACCAATGCATCCACAATCCCCACTGCTATCTCCCTCAAAACCCTTGGATGTAATCCATCAGGCCCAGGGGATTTATCCTCCTTCAGTCTCATTAATTTCCCTAATACCACCTCCTTGGTGATCTTAATAGTATTTAGCTCCTCCATTCCTACCTCCCCCTGTTTATCCAGCGTTGGAATATTTTTTGTGTCTTCTATGGTGAAGACTGATACAAAATACTCGTTTAATGCCTTTGCCATTTCCATGTTCCCCACCAACAACTCTCCAGTCTCACCCTCCAATGGACCAACGTTCACCTTAGCCACCCTTTTTCTTTTTATATAGCTATAAAAACTCTTATTATTAGTTTTTATGTTGTTCGCTAAATTCCTTTCATAGTCTATTTTCCCCGTCTTAATTAATCTCTTAGTTATTTTTTGCTGACCTTTAAATGCTTCCCAATCCTCTACCCTCCCACTATCTCTGGCTACCTTATATGCCCTTGCCTTCAGCCGAATACTATCCTTTATAGTTTTACTGAGCCATGGCTGACTGTTCTTACCCTTACCCCTTTTTTTCTTCATAGGAATAAATTTTTCTTGAAGGTTATACAGTAGATCCTTAAACGTACACCACTGCTCATGTACCGTCTTATTCTTGAGTCTGCTATCCCAGTCAACTTTGATCAGCTCAGTCCTCATACCTTCATAATCCCCCTTATTTAGACTAAGTACCCTAGCCTGAGTTTCAACCTGCTCCCCTTCTATTTGAATATGGAATTCGACCATATTGTGGTCACTTGTTCCCAACGAGTCCCTAACTATGACATTTTTAATTAATCCTGCTTCATTACACAGGACCAGATCCAAGATTGCCTCCCCCCTTGTCGGTTCTGTGACATACTGTTCTAGGAACCCGTCTCTAATACATTCTATAAACTCTTCTTCTAGTTTACCCTGCCCAGTTTGGTTTGCCCAATTAATATGAAAATTGAAGTCCCCCATGATTACAGCAGTTCCCTTTTTACATGCGTCAACTATTTGCAGATTTATGTTCTGACTAACAGCGTCACAGCTATTTGGAGGTCTATAAATTACACCCACTAGTGTTTTTTTCCCCTTGTTATTCTCTATCTGTACCCAAGCTGTTTCACTATCCTGATCCTTCAACGCAATATCCTTCCTCTCTATTGCTGTTATTCCCTCCCTTATTAAAAGGGCCACCCCTCCTCCCTTTCTTTCCTGTCTATTTTTTCTAATTGTCGAGTACCCCTCTATATTTAACTCCCAGTCCTGATCCCCTTGCAGCCATGTCTCCGTAATGGCCATGATATCATAACTATATATACTTAATTGCACCGTTAATTCATTTATCTTATTTCGAATACTCCGTGCATTTAGATACAGCACTTTCAGATGATTTTTACTACCCTTCCTTTCTGTTTTTGCCTCTTTTACATCTAGAGCTTTATCTTCACACATTCTGAATCCTCCTGTCACATTTTGATTTTCCGTTTCCCCACTGATACCCTGCTCTATTTCCTCTACCCCTGCCGTTATTACCACCCTTGATACCTCCCCCCCGCTACTTAGTTTAAAGACCTCTCTACTGCCCTAGTTATATGATTTGCCAGGACCCCAGTCCCAGCACCGTTCAGGTGAAGTCCGTCCTTACAGAACAGATCCCCCCTGTCCCAGTACTGGTGCCAGTGGCCCAAGAAACCAAACCCATTATTCCCACACCAGTCTTTTAGCCACGCATTCAGCTTTTTAATTTTACGTACTCTCGCCGATTTGGCCCGTGGCTCAGGTAGCAATCCGGAGATCAGTACCCTCGAGGTTCTGCTTTTTAATTTATTCCCTAACTGCTCAAACTCCTTCAGCAGATCCTCCTTCCTCGTCCTTCCTATGTCATTGGTCCCCACATGGACCACGACCACTGGATCCTCCCCCTCCCTCTGCAAATTTCTCTCCAGCATCGCAGAGATATCCTTAACCCTAGCACCGGGTAGGCAACACAGCCTTCGGGACATGTTCTGCTGGCCACAGAGAACCTTATCTACCCCCCGAATAATACTATCCCCTATCACAACGGCATTTCTTCTAACTCCCCCCTCTTGAATGTCCCCCTGATCCACGGTGCTGCAGCCAGGTTGCTCATCCCTCCCACAGCCCCTGTTCCCGTCCTCACATTGAGTAAGAGCCTCGGTCATGCTCGTCAGGAACAAGGGCTGTGGCTCCTGCCGCATCTCCTCCTGGTTCCCCCTACCTGCCTCGCTTATGGCCACACCTTCCTTTCCTTGCTCACTCACTACTGAATTAGTTAAACTGGTCGGTGTGACCATCCCCTGGTACAAAACATCCAGGTAATACTCCCCCTCCCTGATGTACCGCAGCGTATGAAGTTGGATCTCCAGCTCCTCAATGCGGAGCTCGAGTTCCGCTAGCCTCAAACACTTACTGCAGCTGTAGGGATCATCCACACCATCTACATCAATGGTGTCGACAAATTCCCACATCTCACAGTATTGGCACATCTCCTGGCCGCCCATCTTATATAAGTAAATAACTGGTCCTATTTAAGAATCCCCTACCCGGATTACTATATTAATACACCCCTTATTTATATAATCCTACCTCCTATTGATACACCCCTTATTTATATAATCCTACCTCCTATAAATGGGAAAGTACTCACCCCAGCCGTAAATTACCTACTGGTTTGGCTGTCTAATAGTAATCCGTCCGCTCTTCCTGTCTGGTCCACTGCTCCCTTGCAGTGCGTGGCAAACCTCTTTGCCTCTGTTAGCCTCACGAGCCGCGGCTCCGTCCTTCCTCCCTCGGCGACAGCCCGGGCCGCACTCACCGGAAATGACGCACTCCTCACCGGAAATGACGCCTCACCAGAATGAGTTAATAGTTCCGATAACATGTTTGATTCTCATGACAACAGGTGGAAAATTTAAATTTGTATACAACCAGATTGTCACACTAAAATTCTATCTGGTTTACTAATGTGTTCTGTATGTGGTTCATTCTATCTATGATTTCTCACCCACAGTTATGTGGTTGATTCTTAAATGATCCATCAAGCCTTCAGATTCCAGGACCGATACATGCATCCCATGAACAAGTCGAAAGTCTCTGGAGTTTGCCTCTCCAACTCAGGTGGTGAAACCCCATGGATACTTCAAATGCTGTCCAGTTCTTCAGAAATCAACGGTTAATCTTCATGAAGCAGGTTCAAGAGAACCTGGAGAAAACACATAGGAAATTGTTTCATTTTCTTAGAATATATATGTGTTCTAATTATAAGGTTATTGGAAGTGGAAGATGGGGGGGGGGGGGGGTGTTAGGATGGTTGTTTGTCTGGTATCGAGTTAATAAATATCCATTTGTTTTCCAGTGTAATGAGAAGGTAGCTCAGGACCAGGGTAGCAGCTGAGTTGACTAATGGTGTGTAGGGTGGTTGGGGAATGCAATTCATGTGACAAGATTTCCAATTTCCTTCCCTGAGAGTACTTTGTAGAAACAAAGAACTGCAGATGCTGGTTGGTACCAAAGATAGGCATAAAGTGCCGGGATAACTCATCAGGTCAGGCAGCATCTCTGGAGAAAATGGATAGGTGGCATTTTGTGTCAGTTCAGTCTGAAGAAGGGTCCCGACCCTGAAACGACGCCTGTCGTTTTCTCCAGAGATACTGCCCGATCCACTGAGATACTGCAGCACTCTGCGCCTATCCTGAGAGTACTTCATTGGAAACCACCTACACAGCTGCTGGCTCTTTCGGGCAGGAATGGTGTTTTATAATTTACCCTGCCAACTGCCTATCCAAAATTCCATTCTGGAGAAAATTAACTTGGATGACAACAAGAAACTTGTCTCTGGCATAATTTAAATCCAGTGGCAGAATCATGCCATCTATAATTAGATGTATTTAAGCACATGATACGTGAAAAATCGTGTGATTCCTTGTCCTCATGTTTTTTTTAGACCAAGTTGAATGGCAATTTAGGGAAGAGTTTTGCTGCCATTTTTTAAAAACGGATTCTTTGTTCAGAATCAGGAAGGAGGGACTTTTCTTTCATTTAAAGTAATCCATTATTACTAATTGGTATTGCATGGATTTCACCGTACGTGCAGTTTCTGTGAAATATGTATCTTTTGGGCAGCAATTTCATTAGCACACCACCCTCTCAAAGAAATAACATAACGTTAATGAATTTTTAGTTGGCATATTCATATTTTGGCAAAATCTACACTGGAATGTATAATAAAAATATAATTGTTCCGATCTTCATTCACATTGGCAGGGCAAACTACGTGTTTCTAATATTCCCTAAAAGTCATCATTTCTGTGGAACTTGTTGTTTCATAAACGCCCTGTCCCACTTTCCCGAGTTACTCACGAATTCTCCCGAGTTTCCCTCTTGATTCAAACTCGGAGAATTACGGTAATAGCCAGCCGTAGGTACTCGGGGCTATTTTTTTAACTCGTGGACATTTTTCAACATGTTGAAAAAACGTCCCGACTTACCTGATGCCCCGAGTACCTACGGCTGGCATTACGAGCTGCTACGAAACATCTACGGACTCCTACGGACTCGCTATGAACATTCTCCGAGTTTGAAGCAAGGGCGAAAACTCGGGAGAATTCGTGAGTAACTCGGGAAAGTGGGACAGGCCCTTTAAGGCATAATTTCTTGTATATCGGCCTTGCCAAATAATATCTCTGCATCCATTCTCTTTTAACATCCAGATGGTCAAACCATTTACTGTCATATCAATGCAGCATTTCAAGAATGATAACTTTCCATGAAGAACTCTGCGTTTAGGAGATGTATCTGTTTATTTCCTGGGTTAAACTGAGATTCTTAGGCATCCCCAATTCCTGGCATGTTCTGTTTATCCTATATTAGAAAAAAACGTGATTACAAACCAAAACCACAAATTCACTAAACATTTAGGAATTAGCCTTTCAATATGTCTTTGACATTTTACAAATGATTTATTTGGATTGGCACTTTACAGATTAATAAAAATACAAGTGATGTTTGACAAATGTTTTGTGCTGTGATGTCCAAGGAGTTACAACCCAGCTCCATTTGGAAAGGTGTGCTTTAATTTAATTTTTTGTATCATGCAGTAATATAACCATTTAAAAAAAAATTCTAACAAGATAGTCATTAACTCGACGTATTATGTTGTAAGAAGGAGCTGCAGATGCTGATTTAAACCGAAGATAGACACAAAAAGCTGGAGTAACTCATCGGGACAGGCAGCATCTCTGGATAGAAGGAATGGGTGTATATTATGTATGATTGTATAAAATCATTAAAAAATATGCAACAATGAATGAATAAATTGGGCATGGAAACAAGAGTATGTAATTAGGTGTAGGAAGGAACTGCAGATGCTGGTTTAAACTGAAGATAGACACAGAAAACTGGAGTAACCCAGCGGGACAGGCAACAGCTAGAGAAAAGGAGTAGGTGACGTTTCGGGTCAAGACCCTTCAGATTGAAGAAGGGTCTCGACCCAAAACGCCACCTATTCCTTTTCTCCAGAGATGCTGTCTGACCTGCTGTGTTACACCAGCTTTTTGTGTCTTATCAGCGTGTAATTAGGGATGCCTTCACTCCCAAATGGAAGGTCCAATTTAACCTGGAAAATAAATAATGATGGCTGCATCCATGACTGGTTTCCCTGCCGCCTCCCAGGGCTCCAGGGTTTTCTATGAAAAATTGTCATTCTGTATGGGGTGGATCAATCAAACAACCCTTCGAATCTGTACTGGTTGGAAAAGAGCTATTCAGCGTAATCTCAACTTCCTGCTCTGTAGTCCTGCAGACCATGTATCTTCAAGCACTAACCCAAATACTATTTAACAATGGCTATTCAGGAGACAGAAAAGCCGGAAATCTCCAGGACCGGACAATGTTTCCCCCTCTACCGTCAAGCTCTGTCCCAACAACTGGCATCAGTCCACACAGACGTTTTCAAACAGTCCCTGCAAACCTGCACTGTCCCTGCCTGCTTCAAAGTCTCCACTATTGTTCCTGTACCCAAACAGCCAAGGATTATTGGTCTTAATGACTACAGACCTGTCGCACTGACCTCTGTAATCATGAAGACCCTTTAAAGATTTGTGCTGGCCCACCTGAAAAATATCACAAACCTCCTGTTGGACCCCCTGCAGTTTGCATACCGGGCCAATAGATCATTGGATGATGCAGTCAACCTGGGCCTGCACTTTATCCTCCAGCACCTAGACCGCCAGGGGACATATGCAAGGATTTTGATTGTGGATTTTAGCTCTGCATTCAACACCATTGTGCCAGAGCTACTGCACTCCAAACTCTCCCAGTTGACTATGCCTCAACCCCTCTGTCAGTGGATCACCAACTTCCTGACAGACAGGAAGCAGCATGTGAAGCTGGGAAAGCACATCTTGGACCCGCTGACCCTCAGCATAGGAGCACAGCATGGCTGCATACTCTCCCCTCTACTCTCTCTACACCAATGACTGCACTTCCACAGACTCCTTTGTCAAGTTTGCAGACGACACAACCCTGATTGGACTGATCCAGGATGGGGAGGAATCTGCCTACAGACAGGAAGTGACACAGCTGGCATCCTGGAGCCATAGAAGCAACCTGGAGGTTAATGGAGCTCTTAAGACAGTGGAATTGATTGTAGACTTTAGGAGAGCACCCCCTCCCCTCCCCTCCCCCAACTCACCATCAACAACACCACAGTCACATCTGTGGAGTCCTTGGAACCATCATCCCAGGGACTTTAAATGGGAGGCCACCATCGACTCCACAGTCAAAAAGGCCCAACAAAGGATGTACTTACAAAGGATACAAAGGACATGTATTATCACATACACCAAATGGTGTAGTGAAATTTGACTTGCCAATGCAGCACATGAATAAAGATAAGACACAACATTAAAGAATTTAACAAAAAACATAAAAACATCCCCCCACAATGGTTCCCACTGTGGGGGGAGGCAGCAAAGTCCAGTCCCATCCCCTGTTCACCCATAGTCGGGCCTATTGTGGCCTTCGCAGCCAGTACGATGTTTTTCAGGCCCTCTTGCCGGAAAGCTGGAACTCCGGCGTCGGGTGAACACTCCACAGCGGCCTGGAAATGTCTGGAGCAGCCGCTTCCTGCCCGGAGACCGCGGCACCCGTAGTCCTCAGGCCGCGCTGACTGGAGCTCCAACTCTGGCGATCTCGAATCCCAGGCTCCGCGGTGTTTTAAAACTTCCTGCGGCAGCTGAGAAAACACAATCTGCCACAGGCAATGATGGTCCAATTTTATACTGCCATTATAGAGTCTGTCTTCATCTTCTCCATCATGGTCTGGTTTGGCTCAGCCACCAAGCATGACATCCGGAGGCTGCAGTGTATCGTTCAATCAGCCGAGAAGGTTGTTGGCTGCAACCTTCCCCCCCCATTGACAAACTGTACACTGCAAGGGCCAGGAAGCGAACGGGTAAGATCATCTCTGACCCCTCTCACCCTGGCCACAAACTCTTTGAAGCACTTCCCTCTGGAAGGCGACTCCGGACTGTCAAAGCCGCCACAGCCAGACATTAAAACAGCTTTTTTCCACGAGCAGTAGCTCTACTCAATAACCAAAAGTCTGTAGCCTCATTTTGCCCTGGTATTTTATTTCATTCTTCACATGTTTAAATTATAATGTTTTATTTTTAATTGTCTACTGTATATCGTGTTGATATTTGCAAGCAAAGCACCAAGGCAAATTCCTTGTATGTATATATACTTGGCTAATAAAATGTATTCAATTCGATTCAATTCAATCCATTTATCATTATTGTAGTTATGCTATTAACTCAGGGCTTCATATGAATATGTAATTTCAATGTAAAGGTAGATACAAAATGCTAAGTAAAGCCCCTGTCCCACTTTCCCTAGTTACTCACGAATTCTCCCAAGTTTTCCCCTTGATTCAAACTTGGAGATGCCAGCCGTAGGTACTCGGGGCTATTTTTTTACTCGTGGACATTTTTCATCATGCTGAAAAAACGTCCCGACTTACCTGATGCCCCGAGTACCTACAGCTGGCATTACGAGCCGCTACGAAATATCTACGGACTCGCTATGGACATTCTCCGAGTTTGAATCAAGGGGAAAACTCGGGAGAATTCGTGAGTAACTCGGGAAAGTGGGACAGGGGCTAAACTCAGCGGGACAGGCAGCATCTCTGGAGAGAAGGAATGGGTGAAGTTTCGTGTCAAAACCATTCTTCAGCCTTCTCTCC
Organism: Malacoraja senta; assembly: GCA_038087875.1. Lineage (NCBI taxonomy): Eukaryota > Metazoa > Chordata > Chondrichthyes > Rajiformes > Rajidae > Malacoraja > Malacoraja senta. Next base: position 53,062,177 of record CM075981.1, read on the forward strand.
AGAGATGCTGCCTGTCCCGCTGAGTTACTCCAGCTTTTTGTGTCTACCTTTGATTTAAACCAGTGTCTGCAGTTCTTTCTTACTTTAATTCCAATGCACCAGATATGTATGAGAATAAACTAATCTGAATTATTTCAAGCAGTCAGCCCCCAACCCCAATCACCTTCTGGCAAAACAATGTTTTTCCTCTTCTCATCAATCCTTCGACTGATTACTTAAAATCTATGCCCCCCTCTTTGCCAAGGAGCTAATGCTGCATCTTTGGCTGGTCTAACGCTGTTTGACGTGCAAGTGTTGACTGATAACCCTTTGAATCAAGCACTTATTTAAATTGCAGATATCTTCGCTAACTGTGAAGTATTATAGCTTGATTTTTAATCCAAAACGACAGGCTTAATCGCTGCCACAAGATCAGAGCAACTTGAACTCGCTGACCTCATCTTACCGTGAATGGTATGCTGCCCGTACTTGGCTGCTGATAACTGAACAGCATATCCAACCCTCATATGCAACTGAAGATAGACACAAAATGCTGGAGTAACTCCGCGGGACAGGTAGCATCTCTGGAGAGAAGGAATGGGTAATGTTTCAGGTCGAGACTGGGGTCTCGACCTGAAACATCACCCATTCCTTCTTTCCAGAGATGCTACCTGTCCCGCTAAGTTACTCCAGCATTTTGTGTCATGGTTTAAACCAGCATCTACAGTTCCTTCAGACCGTATGTACAACGTCTTGATATCCAGATTTCTACTGTTTTTTGCTGACCCTGAAGATGGCTACATCCATGAATGATTTCCTGATCACCTGTGCCACATTCTGCAAAGCATGCTGGCATAGCCTTCCTCTTTTACAATGTCAGCTTTGGTCGTCCATCGATTTAAAGTAATCTCAGGCAATGGTGACAAAACAAGGGTTGTATGTGCTGCTTTAATTGTCAGCTGGCATGTGCGGGCAGTTTACCATTCACTGGAAGATCAGGTCAGGGGGGTTCAAGTTTTTGTATCAGCGATTACGTTTGCTGTTTGAATTAAATATCAAGCATCAATATTTCACAAAATCGTACCAACGGTGATTTACATGAGGGCTTCATTCAACGGGTTATCAGTCAACATTGCATGGAAACTAAAAAAAATACCCAAGGAAATCCAACGACTCTTTCAAATTTCTATAGCATGGTAGAAAGAGCCCAATGCGGATGCATCATAGCTTGATATGGCAACTACTCTACCTGACTGCAAGAAAAATGCAGAGTTGTGAACGCAGCTCAGTCCATCACACAAACTAGCCTCTTGCTCTGCCCTTCCCTCCCCAGCACCTCCCCACATTAATTCCATCTTTACTTCATGCTGCCTTGGGAAAGCAGCCAATTTAATCAATGACCACGAGCACCCAAGTCATTCTTTCTTCTCCCCTCTCCCGTCTGTCAGAAGATACCAAGGCTTGAAAGCACATACCACCAGATTTAAGAACAACTTCTTCCCCGCTGTTATCGGACTCTTGAATGGACCTCCCCTATGCTGGGGATGAATTCCTGAGATTCCAATCTATGATGAAAGAATGGAGCGACTGGGCTTGTAATCACTGGAATTTAGGATGAGAGGATATCTTATCGAAACATATAAAATTATTAAGGATTGGACACACAGTATAAGACCTAGATGCAGGAAACATGTTCCCGATGTTGGGGGAGTCCAGAATCAGGGGCCACAGTTTAAGAATAAGGGATAGGCCATTTAGAACTGAGATGAGGAAAAACGTTTTCACACAGAAAGTTGTGAATTTGTGGAATTATCTGCCTCAGAAGGCAGTGGAGGCCGATTTACTGGATGCATTCAAAAGAGAGTTAGATAGCGGAGTCAAGGGGTATGGGGAGAAAAGCCGGAACGGGGTACTGATTGTGGATGATCAGCCATGATCACATTGAATGGTGGTGCTGGCTCGAAGGGCCGAATGGCCTATTCCTGCACCCATTGTCTATGTATCTATGTATCCCGTTGCAACATGCAAAACAAAACCTGTCACAGTTTCTCGGCGCACGTGACAATAATAAAGCAAGCACAGTACCGTTCAGCTTGCTCAACAGCTAATGACATTGCATTTTCATAGACAGCAATTCAGAAAGGAAAAGCCAATATTTTAAATATTTTGCAGGCAGCTAAATAAAGATTAAAATGCTCATGCCAAATCAACAATGCACATTAAAAACATTTGTGCATTAATTTGAAATATTTGAGTGAATTTTTAATAAAATTATGTTGAAGGTTAAATGGTGAGTATAGTTCAAAATACCATTAAAAATCCTTTCATACTTTGAGAAGTGAAGGACAACATTATAAGGATATCTGTAAATACCCAAAGTTTCTGAGAATTCATTTATTTCCCTAAATTACTGTGGAAAAAGCTACACAGCATAAGACCTAGTTTTTGGAGTGTGGGTGTTACAGCAAGCTCAGACTTTATTGCTCATCCTATTTGACAACTTCTCAATACTTCTCTCGAACTACAGATGTATGGAAATCCCAAAACTGTTGTCAGTTTCTCTAACTGAAACGTTATCATCGTGTAACGCCATATTCTGCACTCTGGTAGTTTTGTCTTTGCACTTATTGTTGTGCTTGTACATGGTTTGATTGTACTAGTGTACCGTATGATTCGTCTGGATATCATGCAATCAAAGCTTCTTATTGTATCTGGGTACAATAACGAAACAATATCAATAACAGCCTCGCTGTATATTGGCAGCAAATGTCAACGGTTTGCCAGCATTGTATAATGGCCAAAGTTTGCAATTACAAAGGCGAGCCAAGAACTGCAAGCCCGAAGCGGTACGTTTTAATGGCCAGCACTTGTTGAACATTAAAGCTTTGATTTTTATTTCATGTTGAGCGATTGTTGCCATGCTGACCTACTATGATTTTGGGTATTAGTTTCATCCAGTACATTAACCTTAATGTCCTAGAGTTCCACTCAGAAACAATGGCACTATACCTGTTTGATTGTGATTTTGTACAGGACACAGCTGGAAGAGCTGCTGCCTCATAGTGCCAGAAACCCGGGTTCATTAATGACTTTGAATGCTGTCTGTGTAGAGTTTGCATGTTCTCCCTGTGACCACAAGGGTTTCCAAAAGTGCTCCGGTTTCCTCAAAAAAATCCCAAAGACGTGCATGTTTGTAGTAAACCTGTAATTGGCCTCTGTAAATTGTCTTGAGTGTGTAGGGAGTGGATGAGAAAGTGGGTTAACATAGAACTAGGTGAATGGGTAATTGATGGTCAGGATGTGTAGGAAAGAACTGGAGATGCTGGTTTACATCGATGATAGACACAAAATGCTGGAGTAACTCAGCGGGACAGGCAGGATCTCTGGAGAGAAAGAATAGGTGACGTTTTGGGTCGAGACCCTTCTTCAAACTCGGATTCAGTCACCCGGTGAGTTACTCCAGCGCTTTGTGTCTATCACCACTGAGAACATGGCTTTCTAGTAATTGCACTCTGTTGGGTTTGTTGTTCAGGCCCTGAGCAGAGGTAACGCAGGCCAATGACTCTAAAACAAATAGTTCACTCAATATTAACCAATTAACACAACCAGTTCTTTTCCAGCTGCAATAACAAAATAATGTTTTTAACCTATGATTCACGTAGATAGGAAATGTCTGCATGAATAATGCTTATGGGATTGTTTCAATTACGTGAGCATGAGCAAACTAAGATAATCTTACTACTAACCCAAGCATCTTAACCCAAACTCATTTGCTCCACTGCTGGTGGTTTGATTTAAAAAAATCTTTGAGTAAAGCATCAATATTCCAAATTTGATTTTCAATTGTATTAAATAAAATCTCCAAGAAAGCTGCGCTCACACCTTCATGCTCATTGCTTGAAAGCATTTCCATGCTTTCATTCCACGTCATTATGTTGAGAATTTTGCCTTGAGGCTCGTGACTTCTCATATCCTTCCATCTCAATGCATTCCCCTTGCAACTATACAATTCTTTTATTCCTTCGAAATGTAGCACTTCTACTTGAAACAGTCCATATTTCCTCTTCACATCTGCTTGGTGCAATAGTTTCAATACTCTGCCCATTTCTTTGTTTGGTGTCGTGAACATTCTAACAAGAACAAGCTTTCATCTCTGTCTGTTGATTTTTCAACCCTACTCCCATGACTGGTGTCAAACTCCTGGCAAAATCGTTGACCTCCACAGTAATCCCATGCTCCCATCTTTTACTCCTCCAGTTAAAGAGCACAATTTTGATCACAGCTGATGCACAACAGGTTGAAGCCATCTACCACCAGAATTGATTTCAACATACTGTATCTGTTTCAACATATTAGTCTCAATTCTGGAGCAGTCTGAAGAAGTTTGAAGAAGGGTCTTGATCTGAAATGTCACCCATTCCTTCTCTCCAGAGATGCTGCTTGTCCCTCTGAGTTACTCCAGCATTTTGTATCTAACCTTGTCTGACCTGCAACAACTATCAATATCCCAATATTTCAGAATCTGTATTCATGTGTTCAAATACTGACTTTGCCCTCAGAAACCCTATATGGCCCGGCTGCCCTGTAACTTCCTGCACATTCTGCAGACACTAGCTTCTAGTTCAAAGCACACACTGCTGTTTTTATACCCTGTTGTTGACACTGTGCCTTCAATCATCTGGATCCCAATTTACCTAACTCCATTCACATATCTCATATTCCACAATTCAAAATATCTTGAAGTCTACCTCTGAGAGGAAAAAATGTATTTCCAATCCTCTCACCCCCAACCCAATCAATCTGATCCTTTCTCCCTTACCTCAACTGCCATCTGTTCCTTACATCCTAGTACCATTTTTGGGACAGGTTCCCAAGACCATTCCTGCAACTGGCCACCAAATCTGCATTTAAAGTCTGAAGAAAGGTCTCGACCCAAAAGGTCACCTATTCATTTTCTCCAGAGATTTTTCTCATATGTCCCAGATAGAACAATGAAATTCTTACTAGCAGCAGCACCACAGAATGTGTAAATTGCCAAACATAATTGTTCCTTTTCCACCAACAATGCATCTTACAAGAATTTACGATGAATTAATTTGACCATTCAGTTACCATGCCTGTTAGTACAATGGTTACAACATTCTTGGGACAAAGGCAATCTAAAAAACACTGAGAACTGTCCTTCATGCATCCAAATGATGAACTGTCCCAGAAATAACTATACATAAGTTTCCAATCTGGTTCGATCAGTAAACTTGATCTTAAATCAGAAGAACTGCAAGAGAGAAGCATCAAAGATAGACACAAAATGCTGGAGTAACTCAGCGGGACAGGCAGCATCTCTGGAGAGAAGGAACTGTTGACGTTTCAGTATCGGGACCCTTCTTCAGACCCGTTTCGGGGCAAGACCCTTCGAGAAGCATCCTCATGCCCTGATCCCCAATTGTAATTCCCTCAATTTTAACTTTGATTGAATATCAATAATTACTTCATTATCCACATCTGGATATCCAAAAGGGCATGCATCTGGTAATCCATAAGCAGAATACTAGAGATGCTGCAATTCTGAAATAAAAGCACAAGATGATGGAACACCTCAGCAAGTCAGACAGCATTACTGAAGAGAGAAATCATGTTGATAGTTCAGGTCAAGTAACATGTAGATACATATAAAGTATATGTAGTCCTGTAACAAGGTAAAGTGTGGCACAAAGCAGCGTGAAGTTATATCACTCAAAGCTTGATGAAGGGGGAAGGACTAACAATGAGTTGTAGGGCAGATAATTCAGGACTAGAAATACAGAGAGGACACAAAGTGCTGGAGTACCTCAGTGGGCCAGGCAGCATCTCCAGGGAACATGGATAGGTGATGTTTCAGGCCGGGACCCTTTTGGTGCGGAGAACTGAAGGGGAAGTGGCAAATGGAGAGAGATTCTTGAGACTGCTAGAATCTCTAGTAATTTCTACTGATTGGAAGGGATGAACCTCTAATGGGATGTAAGTGTGAGGATGAAAGTTTCATATGTGGGGTTGTCTGGAAATCAAGAGCTACCTTGAGTCATTGAGGCCAGGAATTGATCACTTTGATCAAAAAAAAGAATTGATCTAGCCATGGATTCATTGGACAGTGATTTCCACAAACAAGTAGAATTGATGAGGCATTCTGAAAGCGAAATTATTGCAATAGTAAAGTGTGCGTGACGGTGAGAATGAGAGAGGTTTAGGAGTGGAGTGAGGATGTGGTGTAAGTGTAATTAGGAATACCCTTATCATAATTCTCCCAGCTTCACTGATTGAATGAATGAATGATTTTAATTCGGAGTCACGTGAGTGACTACGTGAAGAAGACCCGTCAGGACGCATGCGCGTCATTACGTCTGACGCATTGGCGCCCGGCAGCAGGAAGAGGAGCTCCTCCTGCAGGTGAGTAGTTTAGAAGCTCCACCAAAGTTGGGGAGACTTTGGAGGAGTTAGTAGAAAGAGAAAATTGTTGCTGTGTTTTGTCCCCAGGATACAGGAACAATGGAAAAATCAACGAGGTGCAGGCGGGCTACGGACAAGGGGAGAGAGAGCTGCGGGAGCGCAGTCTCTGAAAGGCAGCCTGTCACCTCTGGGGAGTCGCAAGCCGGTAGCGGTGCGGCGACAGACTTGGCACTCCCAAGTGCCCAGCCGGGTACATAGCCAACGCCAGTCAGGCGGAAGGCAAAAGCCAAGTCTGTCAGGCCCATTGACTCCGCAGAGTCGGGCCAGGGAGAGTCCCGTCCGGGACAGGATACCGTGACCCAGCGGTTATCCAAAATGGAGCAGCTCATACAGGGGCTGCTCCACAAAGCCACACTCCAGGAGGAGTTATGTGGGCGGGAGGCCGTAGGGAAGGCTCCGGCGGCAGTGCCTGGTAGAGGCCTGCTTGAAAGCACCCTCTTTCAAGAGGTTAGTGCAGAAGGGCAGATAAGCTCTGACCCTGAGTCCGACGACGACTTCGAAAGGCAGGACAGGCAGCTGCCAGAGCTGACACCGTGTGCAGCACGGTTTGCCATGTCGTCGGAAGCTGGTGAGCCTCTGGGTGAGGAACTTGCCACCAGTATAAATTACCTAGTCTCACACCAGCTACAGGAGCTGACAATTGATGAGACAGTAAGGAAGCATGAAGCCCAATCAACTGTGGCCTGTTAAAAGTTCCTGTTGTGAACAGGATGATTTGGGGCCAGATGGGCATACAAATGAGAGCACAGGAGGTGAAGCTCCAGCATATTTTAAAGTTGCTGGGATCTGGTATAACTAGCTTTGCCAGGATGGTGGATGGAGGGGACATGACAAAATTACAACAAGAGGTGCTGGCGCTATTGTGTAGAGCCCACTTTGAGATCAACTGCCTCCGCAAAACTGCGATTAGACCAACCATCAATCCTAAATATGCTTCACTCTGCCAGCCTGGCACAGTGCAACCGGCAAATCTACTGTTTGGCGAGGATTTCGCAAAGCAGGTGAAGGAGCTGGAATAGGAGGCCAAGACGGTGGGCTTGATTAAGCAGCCAGCAGCCACATATCTACCGAAGCGGAAGTATCCCTATAAGCGAGGAGACTGGTCCGGGCAAGGGACGAGTCGAGCTACGATGCAGCGCAGTTGGCGTTTGGCTGTAGCAGCGCGAGGGAAGGTGGGATATCCAGCTCGAGGCCGGGGAAGGATGCCAGGTGGTAAGGAGGTAAGTGGGTCTGGTTCTCATGTAGACAGATCTAATGTAATACAATTAAAAGTTGGAGGAAGATTACATCTGTTCTTAGAGGAATGGAAACAAATTACCTCAGATATGTTTATACTGAATGTTATTGAAGGGTTTCGAATAGTTTAATGCAAATTCTGATTTACCCATGCAACATGTTCCAAAAAGGAGTTTTGACTTCAGTATCACTGAACAAATTGGAAGTTCAGGTGGAACTTGAAAGCTTATGTAATAAAGGTGTAATTGCTAAGGCAGTTTACCAAAGCCAACAGTTTGTGTCCAATATCTTTCCCAGACCCAAAAAGGATGGGGGATGCAGAATTATACTGGACCTGACTAGTCTTAACCCTTTTGTACAATATAGACATTTTTAAGATGGAAACGTTTGTGACGGCTAAGCAACTTGTTTCCAGAGGATGCTATATGGCAACTATAGATCTTAAAGATGCGTATTATTCAGTGTCTGTTCATTTGCAGGATAGAAGATATTTAAAATTCAGCTGGAAGGGGCAATTATGGCAATACAATGCACTGCCTAATGGTTTGTCTTCAGCTCCTAGAGTGTTTACAAAGTTGTTAAAACCTATTCTAGGCATGATGAGAAGTCAAGGGCATGTGCTCATGGCTTATCTAGATATTTTGATTGTAGGACAATCAAAGGAAACAGCTGAAGCATCAGTGGCAGTTGTTAAAACCACTTTTCAAAGATTGGGCTTCATAAACCATCCAGAGAAATCTAAATTAACACCTGTGACACAAATTGACTATTTGGGTTTCACAATAGACTCAATCAACATGATTGTGACCTTGCCCAGGCAAAAAAGGGTAGAGCTAATTGAGAGCTGTATCAAGTTAATTGCTGATACACAGCCTTCAATTAGACAGGTGGCGAGTCTGCTTGGGAAATTGGTGGCAGCATTTCCAGCAGTTCAATACGGGCCACTTCATTATCAACAATTACAAAGGTCAAAGGAACAAGCACTGAGGATACATTTGGGTCATTATAATAGGCCTATGCGTCTATCAGTAGAGGCTGTTGCTGATGTACAATGGTGGATTCAGCATGTGTCCACTAGTAGTTCCAAAGTGTTATTGGACCAAGCTTCCATGATTTTGCAGGCAGATGTCAGTGCACTTGGGTGGGGTGCTACTGATACGAGATCCGGCTGTGGAGGCAGATGGACTGAGCAAGAGTCATTGCTTCTGCAAACATGGGGAATTAACCATTTAGAGCTTTTAGGAGTATTTTATGGACTCAAGGCTTATTGCACTAACAAAACTAGTTCGCATGTGCAGTGTCAAATAGACAGCACTACAGCAGTTGCTTATATTAATCACATGGGTGGAATCAAATTGTTATCATGTGACAGGTTGGCAAATCAAATTTGGACCTGGTGTATGGATAGAGATATTTGGATTTCAGCTATCTATCTGCCAGGGAAACTCAATGTAGTAGCAGATGCCAGGTCACGAACATTCCGTGATAATACAGAGTGCATGTTGAACCAGGATGTGTTCAAGAACATAGTACTTCTATATGGAATGCCAGATATCGATTTGTTTGCATCCAGGCTTAACCACCAGCTGCCAAAATATGTTTCATGGGAACCAGATCCAGGGGCAGTGGCAATTGACGCTTTTTCACTAAATTGGGGTGATATGTTTGTGTACATTTTTCCCACCATTCTGCCTCATAGGTCGGTGTTTGCGGGGGAAAAAATCAAGCAGGATGACGCTTCAGGGGTTTTGGTGATACCAAATTGGCCAACTCAACCATGGTTCCCTTTGATGTTACAGATAGCGATCCAACCTCCTTTGCTGATTCCAAAGAGTAGGAATTTGCTGGAGCATCCGGTAACACGTGAAGTTCATCCGTTATGTGATCATATTGATCTGTTAATTTGCAGGTTTTAAGAAGGCCTTACATGGGTCGAGGACTTTCTAGGCGAACGGTGGATATGCTCACTGCAGCCTGGAGAAAGAGTACTCAAAAGCAGTATATGACGTAAAAAAAATATTTTAAAAATGGGAACAATATTGTATTGAAAAGAATATTCAATATGATACTGTAGTTGTTGAAAATGTGTTAGAGTTTTTATCCACACTTTATTATGATGAGGGTCTTAGCTATAGTGCTATCAATACAGCTAGAAGTGCTTTGTCCGCATATCTTGTAATAGGTACACGGACACAAAGTATAGGTTCTCACCCTCTCATATCTAGGTTGATGAAAGGAATCCTTAATTCCAAACCGCCTAAGCCTAGGTATATGGTTATCTGGGATGTAAGTGTTGTTCTTAACATGCTTCGTCATTGGGTCCCTGTCACGTCTATGACTTTGTCAAAATTAACCATGAAATTGGCTATGCTAATGGTATTGGTTTCAGCACAGAGAGTGCAGACTTTGCAAAAACTTCAGTTAGATAGAATGGAAGTGACTACAGAGAATGTTATGTTTTATATTTATGACCTGCTCAAACAAAGCAGGCCAGGTGGGACAGGATTTAAGATTGTGTTCTCAGCATATCCTACAGATCCATGTTTATGTGTAAGGACACATTTGTTACATTACATTGAAGCCACAAGGGCTTTAAGACATGAAGAAACAGGATTATTTATCAGCAGCAACATCGGCGGCCAGGGCGATGGACGTTCCCATCGACCATATACTAAAACCGCAGGGTGGCAAAATGAACTTGTGTTTCAGCAATACTACCATCGGCCGATTGCCGATGGAGGGCTGTTTGCAAACTCGATATTAAATTCTGTTAAATTCTGTTTCATTTTGCCCCTAAGTTAGAGGGCTTATTGTTTGTTTTATGACTAAAATAAAACTGTTATTGCATGATATTCAGTGTCATGTTTACAGCATTATTGATTATACTCAGAGTCAATCAATGCAGTGAGAAGCCGGGATTTTGATCTGCGGCATAAAATCACAGAGCTTTGAAATCTTCACGTAGTCACTCACGTGACTCCGAAGTAAAATAGTAAGATTAAACGAGAACTTACCAGTTTGAAGTTTGATCTTTATTTTATGAGGAGTTACGTTGGTGATTACGTGCCCGCGACGCCCAACCCTCTCTCATAGAAAAAAGGTCATAATGGTAGTTCTCATGTTCCTCATCTTAATATGTTACTTCAATTATTGTGTTGTCTGTGATTTCATACCGTTGCTTTGAAGATTGACGCGCATGCGCCCTGACGGGTCTTCTTCACGTAATCACCAACGTAACTCCTCATAAAATATAGATCAAACTTCAAACTGGTAAGTTCTCGTTTAATCTTACTATTCTTTAGTGTCACACGTGACTTGTCGCAGTGAGATTCTTTGTTTTGCAAACACAAGGTATGAAAAGAGTCGCCACGTATAGGGCGCTGACTAACTTACAAAGTATTCCATTTAGTCCCAAATTGTCCCCATTTGTTCTCAGCCCCCCCACGTCAAGTCCCTCTTCGTTCTCGGCAGACCCCATATACAGGGTCCCTCTTTGTTCCCACGTGGCAAAGACCCTGCCAGCCACTCTACTGCTGGGACTAGACATGCTGAATGTGAAGCGATGATTCCCCTGGCTAGAGTATCTAGAATGAGGCATTGACGGCCTCAGCTGGCGGGGCAAGAGAGGTAGCACAGAGAAGAGGAGCAATTTCTGCACTCTGACGATGGGTAACCTGTGGAATTTGCTACAGCCAGGGTCTGTAGACTTCTAAGAAATAGAAGCCATCAAGAGGCATGGGGGCAGGGCCGGCCTTAAGCCGATCGGACCGATTGCTCCCAATTGGGCCCTGCGCCTAAGGGGGGCCCCGCACTAATGTTCCGTATTTCGTACGGAAATATGAATTTGCTTAGTTAAATAAAGATTTTTTTTAAAACATTCGTCATCCGGATTTCTTTTTTAAATGAACATGGATAGCAACCGCTGCATGGCCATCAGACACAAACGATTTGTTAACTACTACTTTTAGCACTTGTTAACAGCCAGTAGTTAACAAGTAATTATAAAATGTGTCATCAATGCATCGATCCACTTCCTCAGTAAATGTAATTGTGTTTTGAACAAGTAATAATGACGCCACGTTCCTTTGAATAAAATTCACGTGGCGTCATTAATACTTGTTCAAAACACAATTACATTTACTGTGGAATGTAGATCGATGCATTGATGACACATTGAGAATTTCTTAAAACTCACCATCATGATTGAGGGCTCCGGACTGCGAGAAGGGGCTTCTTCTTGGTGAGCAGGTTAGTCATTCCCCTACCGACCCATGTTGTGTCTCTCTGTCTTTCACTCTCTCTCTCACGCTCTCTCTCTCTCACGCTCTCTCTCTCACGCTCTCTCTCTCACGTTCCCCATCTCGTCTCTCTCTAGCTCTCTCACTACCTCACTCTCACCCTGTCGCCTCGGCATTCCCGGAATCATTGACGTTTTGCGGTAGACAAAAATGCTGGAGAAAGTCAGCGGTTGAGGCAGCCGCCTTGCCCGCTGAGTTCCTCCAGCACTGTGTTTTTTGTTTGGCTCTGAAGTTGAAGGTGACTTAGCGGGACGGGCATGGGCTCTGGGGAGAGGGTTGCATTTCTGGTCGAGACCCTTCTTCAGACAATCACAAGTACTCTCACCGACGAGAGTTCAGTTCAGTCTTCTCTCCACAGTTGCTGCGCTGCCTGTCCTGCTGAGTTACTCCAGCTTTATGTCTATCTTCAATTTCAGAGAAATAAAATTCCTCACGGGGGGCTTATAGTGTCTACCCCCCCCCCCTTCCTTCCCAACCTCAGCCTCACGGACCTTAGCGTACCCCTAGTTCCTAAAACCCATTTCCATCACTGTTCATGTTACACTTATAATGCAGAGACCGGGCTTGAAGTGATTCTGTGAAACAAAAAGATAAAGAGCTGGTTTCAGTCCAACAGCAGCCTGAAGCACTTCAGCCTCTTAGCCCTGTGACCACCTGTTTCAAGTTTTGTACTGCTGTTGGACTGAAACCAGCTCTTTATCTTTTTGTTTCACCCCCTGTCCGTCCACATTCATCTCCCTCTCCCCCACCTTCCTCCCATGGTGCCTGCTGCTTTGGTGGCAGGCACACCATCATGTTTACATTGCCAGTTAACCACTGATTTATTTTCAAGTGGTGAGTGCAAAGTCTGCCTTCTTTAAAAACTGGTATCGTTGCCAAAAGTGACTTGCTTCGTGAAAATGGACATTTGTAAAATAAAACCCCAGTCGCCTCTGAGCAACGTATTACTGTATTGTTCAATATTCTTGCTAATTGTCGTATTAGCATTTCATTGCTGCATGTGCTTCAGCATAGGGGCCATCCATTAGTTAGATCTCAGCGGAACATAGTATTAAATCGCAAGCGACTGCAGATGCTGCAGATCTAGAACAAAAAAAAAAACTGTTGGAGGAATATTGAGTCACACCATTTAGTGAAGATACCTAACAAAGGGTTGCTCTTTGGAGGCTAATAGTCACTTCCTGACTAACTGCTGACTCTTTTTAACTTGGCACAGAGTGCAATGGTTACCCGTTTTCTATTGCACAAATGCATGAGTGAAGAGTTGAGTCAAGAATGTATAATTGTCATGTGTAACCACAACAGAACAATGAAATTCTTATTTGCAGCAGCATAAAGGCGTGTAAACACAATACTGATAGATTGTATGAGAACGTATGAGAAACGACTAAATTCAATAACTTAACCCTAATCCTAGTGCAAAAAAGCTCATGGTGCCCCATCAAATCTTATCGCATGACTGCGTCCAACTGCTGTCTGGTTCGTTGATCGTATTGCTAGATATGAACTGTTTTGGGAGAGAAAAATGCTCACGGCAGATGCAACGTGTTAAACAGAAATTGGTCAGATACTGAGCTTTACACAGTGAGAAATCATGTGAAATAATCGCTGAATTTTATTTTAAATGAATGTACCTGCTTGTTATACTGTTTAGTTTGGAGATACAGCCAGATAGTCCACTGAATTAGCACCGACCAGTGATTTTTGTTTTCCTATTTGTCAATTTTTTTGTGCCTGATTATTTGGCGGCCAATCAATCGCTGTCTCTAAGGAGGTTGCGTCCAAGCACCAACCAGCTTGCCTTAAAATTCCCGTCCAATCATCAAATAGGTCTCCTCCCATCCAATAAGCCGCTGTCTCCAAGGGCATTGTGTCCAATCACATAATGCAGTTTAATGTTAATTAGCTGCTACGGTAAAGGTTGGAAGCCAGCGGGGGTACTGACAGTCAAAAGGGAGCAGGAGAGATTCAGACAGTGTATAATCCATAGCGCCTTAGTGTACAATTTCATAATATATACTAAATAACTGGGCTGACAGACCTTGGCTGGGAACCTGGGTCTCACCAAAATTGTTCCCAATTGGGCCACGCACCCCCTGAGGCCAGCCCTGTATGGGGGGGAAAGAGTGGGAACATGGTATTGAATTAGAGAACCAACTATGATTGAACTGAATGGTGGAGAGGCTTGAAGGGCTGAATGGCCCTATTTTCAGGAAATATGTGTTTTATGCAAAGTTTCAAGAGGCAGATTTCTTGGAATAAATTCGTTGATTGCTCATTTTGCGCAACGTTTAATCTAATTTCCTTGTTGGATGTGGTTTTTCAATTCTGACAGGAAATTGAATAAAACATGATTGTATCGGAACCATGACAATTTCAGCAAAGATACATTTTGGTTTAATGTCGCTTTTTATAATTGAACTTTGTCAGTCAGGGAGGCTGACCAGTGGCTGAGAAGCAGCCTTGTGCTGGGAGATCGAGCAACCTGTGGCTGCTTGGTGTGGGAGAGCTGTGGGGAGTGGGAATGGTGGGGGATAGATGGAGAGTTTGGACAGGGGATGAATGCGGGAGAAAGACATGGGGCTAATGGATAGGGTGGATGTGGAGAGGATGTTTCCACTAGGGGGAGAGTCTAAGGCCAGAGGTCATAGCCGCAGAATTAAAGGAGTTACCTTGAGGAAGGAGATGAAAAGCAATTTCTTTAGTTAGAGGGTGGTGAATCTGTGGAATTCATTGCCGCAGAAGACTGTGGAGGCCATCGATGGATATTATTAAGGCAGAGATAGATAGATTCTTGATTAGAACGGGTGTCAGGGGTTATGTGGAGAAGGCAGGAGAATGGGGTTCAGAGGGAAAGATAGATCAGCCATGATTGAATGGTGGAGTAGATTTGATGGACTGAAGGGCCTAATTCTGCTCCTATCACTTATGAAGGCAAAACAGTTATAATGGGTGACTTCAATCTACATATAGATTGGGTGAATCAAATTGGCAGGGGTGCTGAGGAAGAGGATTTCTTGGAATGTATGCGGGATGGTTATCTAAATCAACATGTAGAGGAACCAACGAGAGAGCAGGCTATTTTAGACTGGGTATTGAGTAATGAGGAAGGGTTAGTTAGCAGTCTTGTTGTACGTGCCCCCTTGGGCAAGAGTGACCATAATATGGTTGAGTTCTTCATTAGGATGGAGAGTGACATTGTTAATTCAGAAACAATGGTTCTGAACTTAAAGAAAGGTAACTTTGAGGGTATGAGACGTGAATTGGCCAAGATTGACTGGCAATTAATTCTAAAAGGGTTGACGGTGGACATGCAATGGAAGACATTTAAAGACTGCATGGATGAACTATAAAAATTGTTCATCCCAGTTTGGCAAAAGAATAAATCAGGGAAGGTAATGCATCCGTGGATAACAAGGGAAATCAGGGATGGTATCAAAGCGAAGGATGATGCGTACAAATTAGCCAGAAAAAGCAGCATACCGGAGGACTGGGAGAAATTCAGAGACCAGCAGAGGAGGACAAAGGGCTTAATTAGGAAAGGAAAAATAGATTATGAAAGAAAACTGGCAGGGAACATAAAAACTGACTGCAAAAGTTTTTATAGATATGTAAAAAGAGATTAGTTAAAACAAATGTAGGTCCCTTGCAGTCAGAAACAGGTGAGTTGATCATGGGGAACAAGGATATGGCAGACCAATTGAATAACTACTTTGGTTCCGTCTTCACTAAGGAAGACATAAATAATCTGCCGGAAATAGCAGGGGACCGCGGGTCAAAGGAGTTGGAGGAATTGAGTGAAATCCAGGTTAGTCGGGAAGTGGTTTTGGGTAAATTGAATGGATTAAAGGCCGATAAATCCCCAGGGCCAGATAGGCTGCATCCTAGAGTACTTAAGGAAGTAGCTCCAGAAATAGTGGATGCATTAGTAATAATCTTTCAAAACTCTTTAGATTCTGGAGTAGTTCCTGAGGATTGGCGGGTAGCAAACGTAACCCCACTTTTTAAGAAGGGAGGGAGAGAGAAAACGGGGAATTACAGACCAGTGAGTCTAACATCGGTAGTGGGGAAACTGCTAGAGTCAGTTATTAAAGATGGGATAGCAGCACATTTGGAAAGTGGTGAAATCATTGGACAAAGTCAGCATGGATTTACAAAAGGTAAATCATGTCTGACGAATCTTATAGAATTTTTCGAGGATGTAACTAGTAGCGTGGATAGGGGAGAACCAGTGGATGTGGTGTATCTGGACTTCCAGAAGGCTTTCGACAAGGTCCCACATAAGAGATTAGTATACAAACTTAAAGCACATGGCATTGGGGGTTCAGTATTGATGTGGATAGAGAACTGGCTGGCAAACAGGAAGCAAAGAGTAGGAGTAAACGGGTCCTTTTCACAATGGCTGGCAGTGACTAGTGGGGTACCGCAAGGCTCAGTGCTGGGACCCCAGCTAGTTACAATATATATTAATAATCTGGATGAGGGAATTGAAGGCAATATCTCCAAGTTTGCGGATGACACTAAGCTGGGGGGCAGTGTTAGCTGTGAGGAGGATGCTAGGAGACTGCAAGGTGACTTGGATAGGCTGGGTGAGTGGGCAAATGTTTGGCAGATGCAGTATAATGTGGATAAATGTGAGGTTATCCATTTTGGTGGCAAAAACAGGAAAGCAGACTATTATCTAAATGGTGGCTGACTATGAAAAGGGGAGATGCAGCGAGACCTGGGTGTCATGGTACACCAGTCATTGAAAGTAGGCATGCAGGTGCAGCAGGCAGTGAAGAAAGCGAATGGTATGTTAGCTTTCATAGCAAAAGGATTTGAGTATAGGAGCAGGGAGGTTCTACTGCAGTTGTACAGGGTCTTGGTGAGACCACACCTGGAGTATTGCGTACAGTTTTGGTCTCCAAATCTGAGGAAGGACATTATTGCCATAGAGGGAGTGCAGAGAAGGTTCACCAGACTGATTCCGGGGATGTCAGGACTGTCTTATGAAGAAAGACTGGATAGACTTGGTTTATACTCTCTGGAATTTAGGAGATTGAGAGGGGATCTTATAGAAACTTACAAAATTCTTAAGGGGTTGGACAGGCTAGATGCAGGAAGATTGCTCCCGATGTTGGGGAAGTCCAGGACAAGGGGTCACAGCTTAAGGATAAGGGGGAAATCCTTTAAAACCGAGATGAGAAGAACTTTTTTTCACACAGAGAGTGGTGAATCTCTGGAACTCTCTGCCACATAAGGTAGTCGAGGCCAGTTCATTGGCTATATTGAAGAGGGAGTTAGATGTGGCCCTTGTGGCTAAAGGGATCAGAGGGTATGGAGAGAAGGCAGGTACGGGATACTGAGTTGGATGATCAGCCATGTTTCTATGAACTTTTAATGAAAGAGGGCAAGGAGGAGAGTTGATGCAGTATGAGTTGAATGATACAGAGGGAGTCTGGGGGAAATGGGAGACGAGGGCTCTCCCATTGGGAGGGAGGGAGAGGCGAAAGGAAGCCTGGGATGGTGGGATTGATGATGCAGAAAGAAGGCGAAGGTTTGGTGAAGGAGAAGGTGCTTGGAATGGGTAAGGAAGAAAGGTGGAAATGGTTAAGGGGGGTTGAGACAGAGAGAGAGAGAGAGAGAGGGAGAGACAGACAGACGGAGCCTGAGAAAAGGAAGTAGGAGGTTAGGAAGAGGCACAAAAAACAAAGTGCTGGAAGAACTCAGCACACCAGGCAGCATCTGTGGAGGGAATGGATAGGTGATGTTCCCAAAACATTGCAGTATCCACAGATACTGCCTGACCCGCTGAGTTACTCCACCACTTTGTGTTTTGCTCATCTGCAGCTCCTTGTTCGGACGAGGGACTTGGGGAAGGAGGTGTGTAGGAGCAGGGCAGTGGGGGAGTAGGGCTGAGATGTGTGCCCTTTAAAGCTGTGGTTAGAGTGTGAATAGGTCTCTGACTATTTGGTTAGCATGCATCTGCATGTGCTTAGCGAGGGAGCAGGCATCTGCATGTGTGTCCACCTATGTGTGCACATCTTGGTTTCCATTTGCCATTGTACTAAACCGCCGCTCTGTCAAGGTTGGGTTAAATAGTGTGTAACGTCAACCCCTGCTAACCCCAACACACATGCCAGAGCATCTTCCATTCTTTACTTTAGTTGAAGCAATTAATCTTCACACCAAGGAACTGCCGGAGCAAAAGGAGAACACGCACAATTCTCCTATCAGGACATGTGGATTTTAGCAGTAGCCTCTATAGGGTGGTACAGTGGCGCGGCAGTAGAGTTGCTGCCTTACAGCGCCAGAGACTCAGGTTCAATCTTGACTACGGATGCTGTCTGTATGGAGTTTCTACATTCCTGCGTGGGTTTTCTGGCCTTCACCTTGGGCTGGTTAGGTTGGAGTTAAGTGACGGAATATGGATGAAGAAAATCCTCACCGAGGATGTGTAACGTTAGAATGAAATGGGTCATGTGTTATTATGCTCAAGGTATAAAAATCATTATGTTGCGATCATTAAGTCATTGCTGTACATTGCATCTGATGGTTTCCTTGCATGTGCTCAAATAAACCAGTCGACAATGGAACCTGAGTTTTGATTATTTAATACAAGGGGTGAAGGGTGACTGACATCCCACAACATCATCCATTCATCCCCAGGCTCCTGACAGTGTCACTCCATTCAGAGCATCGAAGATAGACCCAAAATGCTGGAGTAACTCTGCGGGACAGGCAGCATCTCTGGAGAGAAGGAAAGATTGACGTTTCGGGTCGAGACCCTTCTTCCGACCTGAAACGTCACCCATTCCTTCTCTCCAGAGATGCTGTCTGTCCCACTGAGTTACCCCAGCATTTTGGGTCTATCTTCAGTTTCAAACCAGCATCTGCAGTTCCTTCCTATACATGAGCATTGGATGGTTTCATTTGATGGACTATATCAGACTGTTTAAATTAATCTTTAATGCTTCTCATGAAACGGCTTCTGTTATAATGTGGTATGATTGTCAGTGAACCTTGTACTGACGTTACAGCGGAAAACGCTGCCAACACTGACAGCCTGCCAGACTGTGAAAAATCTTCTCGGCCTTCCCACAATAATAAACTGCTGGTTAAATTTTACAGTGCCTGAGCAAACTATCTTGGCACTAATTTATTTCTATATTTCCTTCCTTGTGGTGAGGTCCTTGGATATCTCAGTGATTACTGTAAATCAGTTATCTCCTCTTTAATCTTTCGGGGAAATCTTAGCGTTTGGGCAGGCCAGCAGTTGAGTGTTTACAGGAACTTTGTGTGATCGATTGGGGGGGTGGGGGGGGGGGGCTGGTCCTTCAGTCCAGTTATTTGAAGTGGGCTGATTGGAATGTTTCCTCAAAAGCTTTCAAAGAAATAACATTGGTGCTGTATGTACCATACCATGCAGAGAGCCGTGCACTGGAAAAGTGGCCGTTCTTCTTGTTTACTTATTTGATTATTTGATAAACCAGCATTTATTGTCCAACTCTTCTAGTTGGCCAGAAATAGAAACAAGAAATGCTGGAAGCACTCGGTGTCTCAGCCAAAGTGAAAAATGAAACAGGGTTAAACGAATAGATTGAAAGTCCAGGATCTGCAATTTTTTTAATTGTTATTTGATAGATAGAGGATAAATGAATCTGTTTCCATCCACCCTCAAGTGTGAAAATATGAGTGGAGCTTGAAATCTCAAGAGTGAATAACTATTCTTAATTTTTTAAGAAAATCTTCAAGTCATTCTCTCTTGAGATTTCAGTTCTGGGCATGTGTTCGCACTTGATTGTGAATGGAATTACCACTTCTGGCTGTTCTCTCTTTGAGGCCTGGGGTTTCCAAACTGGGGTTGGTGGGCTCCTCAGGGTCAGATAATGTGATTGGAAGACAGTGGTGCCATATAAAGTGGAGAGGTTTTTAATCTGGGCCAGTGTGGGTTGGTGGATGGTAAATAAACAAATGTCTCCCGCAATGCTGTGACAATGTTATTTTTAACTTGCACAACAGCAGATGTTTAGGAGTCTATCTTTTGTGTTTATCTTCGCGTAAATCAGCATCTGCAGTTCCTTCCTACACAAATCATTAATTGCTTTTGATGTGTTGGTTCAAAATCCTGGAACTATTGCTGTTGGAGCAGCAACTACACTACTTTGCCAATGGCAGTGGTTCAAAGACTTAAGGCTGGATGACACTACTGATCCTGGCAATATTTGCCCACACAGAGGCATAGAGTCATACAGTGTGGAAACAGACCCTTCGGCCCAACCTGCCCACACCGACCAACATGTCCCACCAACACTAGTCCCACTGCCTGCATTTAGCCCATATCCCTCTAAACCTATCCTATCCTTGTACCTGTCTAAATGCTTCTTAAACCTTGCAATAGTACCTGCCTCAACTATCTCCTCCGGTAGCTCGCTCCATACACCCACCACCCTTTGTGTAAAAAGGTTACCCTTCAGGTTCCTATTAAATCTTTCCCCCTTTCACCTTAAACCTATGTCCTCTGGTTCCCAATTCCCCTACTCTGGGCAAAAGACTGTGCATTTACCCAATCCATTCCTCTCATCCCAAGCATTTATTTTTGAACATGCTATTTTCCTGATTCTGACAGATTTTCCTTTGTCTGTGGAAGTGCTGGCCATGGAATAACAGGTGGCTCACACAAAGGAACATTTATCATGCCTGGTCATCTCTCACTGCCCATGCAACCTGATAAAAGTTGACGGAGCCAGATGTCAGGCTGACATTACTGGTACGCCAACCATCCTGCCTTCAATGCTGTGACAATATTATTCATTTGCACAACAGCAAATGCTGAAGAAGTAGAAACAAGGAACTGCAGATGCTGGTTTACACAAAAGGACACAAAGTGCTGGAGTAACTCAGCAGATGAGACTGCATCACTGGAGAACATGGATAGGTGACGCTTCAGGACGGGACCCTCTTCAGACAGTAAACAAATTACGATGATTTTTTTTATCTCTTGCATCCTGATGTTTAACATTTTTTTAGTATTGGTTTTATATTCTGATTGATGATGAAACGTTTGTGTGATGCCAAGATTTGTAGGGTTAGTTAATATCAGTATCATCAGTAATGTAAGTTAGCTTTGGATATCTATCCATGGTATGAAGAACCTGATGTGAAACACGCATTGACCTGGATTTAAAAGCAAAATGTGTAGGAAGGCACTGCAGATGCTGGTTTGCACTAAAGATAGACACAAAATGCTGGAGTAACTCAGCGGGTCAGGCAGCATCTCCAGAGAAAAGGAATATGTGATGTTTTGGGTTGAGACACTTCTTAGAAACATAGAAACATAGGAAATAGGTGCAGGAGTAGGCCATTCGGCCCTTCGAGCCTGCACCGCCATTCAATATGATCATGGCTGATCATCCAACTCAGTATCCTGTACCTGCCTTCTCTCCATACCCCCTGATACCTTTAGCCACAAGGGCCACATCTAACTTCCTCTTAAATATAGCCAATGAACTGGCCTCTACTACCTTCTGTGGCAGAGAATTCCAGAGATTCACCACTCTCTGTGTGAAAAATGTTTTTCTCATCTCGGTCCTAAAAGATTTCCCCCTTATCCTTAAACTGTGACCCCTTGTTCTGGACTTCCCCAACATCGGGAACAATCTTCCTGCATCTAGCCTGTCCAACCCCATAAGAATTTTGTAAGTTTCTATAAGATCCCCCCTCAATCTTCTAAATTCTAGCGAGTACAAGCCAAGTCTATCCAGTCTTTCTTCATATGAAAGTCCTGACATCCCAGGAATCAGTCTGGTGAACCTTCTCTGCACTCCCTCTATGGCAATAATGTCCTTCCTCAGATTTGGAGACCAAAACTGTACGCAATACTCCAGGTGTGGTCTCACCAAGACCCTGTACAACTGCAGTAGAACCTCCCTGCTCCTATACTCAAATCCTTTTGCTATGAATGTTTTTTTTGTTTTTTTTAATTTTTTATTTATTAGAAGTACATTACATTACAACCACATACATTAGTACTCGTCACTTATGTCTTCTTACAATTAATGTACTCCATTTGTTTTTTACACTAGTAAAAGGAAAGGATAGATTGAAAGAAAGAAGAAAGTGAAGGAAAAAGTGAGAGTGTAGAAAATGTGACAACAAAAAAGGACGAAGACCCTATAAGAACAAAATTAAAAACAAAAGAAAAGGAGTTAAGAAATAGACCCTAGAAAAGAAGGAGAAAGAGAAAGAGGAAAAAGAGAGAAACAAATAGTTTTTATGAGCATTACGCAAATGGGACATACCAACTCTTCAACTATCATCCCCCATTACCTGACCTCAATTTTTTTAAGGTACCTTTGCACCCTATATTTGTAATAATTCTATAAATGCAGACCACGTCAGGTGGAAGTGATCTGGTTTACCTACTAGGAGGAGTCTTATCTCTTCTAGGTGTAATGTTTCGAACATATTTGAAATCCACATGTTTATAGTTGGTATTGGAGCCTTCTTCCAAAATTTTAGGATTAGCTTTTTTCCAGTTATTAACCCATAGTCTATTAGTTTCTTTTGAAACACATTTAGTTCTGGACCATCTTCTGTTATTCCGAAGATAATCCATTCTGCTTTGGGTATCAGTTTTATTTTAAATAATTTTGTAAAGATTTCGAAAATTTCATTCCAAAATTTTTGAATTTTTGTACAGAAAACAAATGAGTGCGCTATAGTAGCTTCTTGGGATTGACATTTATCACAAATAGATGATACATTTGGGAAAATTTTATGGATTTTAGTTTTGGAATAATATAATCTATCTAAAAGTTTAAATTGTATTAAAGTGTGTCTTACATTAATCGAACATTTATGCACGTTTAATAAGTGTTCATTCCAACTTTCCTTTGAAATTTTAATAGCTAACTCTTGTTCCCAGTCTCTTCTGATACCCTCCGTAGATGGTATTTCTACATTTAAGATAATATTATACAAATATGATATTAAGTTTGCTGATTCAGCTTTTATCTGCATTGCCTCATCCAATACATCTGCTGGGTTATTATAATGATCTTTTGTATATTTTTTCAAATAGTCGCATATTTGAAAATATTTAAAATATTGATTATTTCCGAGTTTATATTTTATTTGTAATTGTTGAAATGAAAGTAATTTTCCAGTTTCATACAAGTCACCGAACGTTTTAATTCCTAGTCTATCCCAATGTGTAAAAGCTTTATCTATAATAGGGCGATTAAACGAAGGGTTATTCTTTTGCTATGAATGCTAACATACCATTCGCTTTCTTCGCTGCCTGCTGCACCTGCATGCCTACTTTCAATGACTGGTGTACCATGACACCAAGGTCTTGTTGCATCTCCTTTTCCTAATCGGCCACCATTCAGATAATAGTCTACTTTCCTGTTTTTGCCACCAAAGTGGATAACCTCACATTTATCCACATTATACTGCATCTGCCATGCATTTGCCCACTCACCCAGCCTATCCAAGTCACCTTGCAGCCTCCTAGCATCCTCCTCACAGCTAACACTGCCCCCCAGCTTCGTGTCATCTGCAAACTTGGAGATGTTGCATTCAATTCCCTCGTCCAAATCATTAATATATATTGTAAATAGCTGGGGTCCCAGCACTGAGCCTTGCGGTACCCCACTAGTCACTGCCTGTCATTCTGAAAAGGACCCGTTTACTCCTACTCTTTGCTTCATGTCTGCCAGCCAGTTCTCTATCCACATTAATACTGAACCCCCAATGTCGTGTGCTTTAAGTTTGTATACTAATCTCTTATGTGGGACCTTGTCGGAAGCCTTCTGAAAGTCCAGATATAACACATCCACTGGTTCTCCCTTATCCACTCTACTAGTTACATCCTCAAAAAATTCTATAAGATTCGTCAGACATGATTTACCTTTCTTAAATCCATGCTGACTTTGTCCAATGATTTCACCACTTTCCAAATGTGCTGCTATCCCATCTTTAATAACTGACTCTAGCAGTTTCCCCACTACCAATGTTAGACTAACTGGTCTGTAATCCCCCGTTTTCTCTCTCCCTCCTTTTTTTTTAAAGTGGGGTTACATTAGTTACCCTCCAATCCTCAGGAACTACTCCAGAATCTAAAGAGTTTTGAAAAATTATCACTAATGCATTAACTATTTCTGGGGCTACTTCCTTAAGTACTCTGGGATGCAGCCTATCTGGCCCTGGGGATTTATCGGCCTTTAATCCATTCAATTTACCTAACACCACTTCCCGTCTAACCTGGATTTCACTCAGTTCCTCCATCTCATTTGACGCCCTGCTATTTCCAGCAGATTAGTTATGTCTTCCTAAGTGAAGACAGAACCAAAGTAATTATTCAATTGTTCTGCCATGTCCTTGTTCCCCATGATCAATTCTCCTGTTTCTGACTGCAAGGGACCTACATTTGTTTTAACTAATCTTTTTCTCTTCAGATATCTATAAAAACGTTTGCAGTCAGTTTTTATGTTCCCTGCCAGTTTTCTTTCATAATCTATTTTCCCTTTCCTAATTAAGCCCTTTGTCCTCCTCTGCCGAACTCTGAATTTCTCCCAGTCCTCTGGTAGGCTGCTTTTTCTGGCTAATTTGTATGCTTCATCTTTTGTTTTGATACTATCCCTGATTTCCCTTGTTATCCACGGATGCGCTACCTTCCCCGATTTATTCTTTGGCCAAACTGGGATGAACAATTGTTGTAGTTCGTCCATGCAGCCTTTAAATGCCTTCCATTGCATATCCACCGTCAACCCTTTAAGAATCAATTGCCAGTCTATCTTGGCCAATTCATGTCTCATACCCTCAAAGTTATCTTTCTTTAAGTTCAGAACCCTTGTTTCTGAATTAATTATGTCACTCTCCATCCTAATGAAGAACTCAACCATATTATGGTCACTCTTGCCCAAGGGGCCACGCACAACAAGACTGCTAACAAACCCTTCCTCATTACTCAATACCCAGTCTAGAATAGCCTGCTCTCTCATTGGTTCCTCTACATGTTGGTTTAGAAAACTATCCCGCAAACATTCCAAGAAATCCTCTTCCTCAGCACCCCTGCCAATTTGATTCACCCAATCTATATGTAGATTGAAGTCACCCATTATAATTGTTTTACCTTTGTTGCACGCATTTCTAATTTCCTGTTTGATGCCATCCCCAACTCCATTACTACTGTTAGGTGGCCTGTACACAACTCCCACTAGCGTTTTCTGCCCCTTCTGAAGAAGGGTCTTGACCTGAAACGAGTGTCTGAAGAAGGTTCTTGACCCAAAATTCCACCTATTCCTTTTCTCCAGAGATGCTGCCTGACCCCTCTGAGTTACTCCAGCATTTTGTGTTTAAAAGCAAAACCAAAGGTTGGAAACACTCAGCAGGTTGTTGATATAACTTTTAAAGTTGCAATTCTTTCATCAGGTACATTTTGACTTTTGATTGAGAGTGGATATAATAACCGAGTACTTAGCATAAATTACAGGATCACAATGCTCAGATGACAGCAAATCCAATGTCCAGCCGACTTAGTGATGAATATTCAGGTATTATTGATAAAATATGTCAAACTACGAGCCATTCTGTGCTATGTTGTATGAGCATTGAGGCAAGCGCTGAGCTATTAAAAGGTTTTCCTCATAGACTGATATGAAGCAATGCATTCAGAGGCTCAGGTGGAGCACAAACACTGGGACAGACTAGTGACGTCAGTAAAATTCAATGTTGGTTTTGTATTTCTTTCTGTGAATAAGGTTCACTTCAGAATTGCAGTATTAATAATTGAATAGCAGATGTTCCTGACATGTTATGTCAGCCTCACCAGCAGTGTGTTCATTAGCAATTTCCGATAACAAAGGATAACTTGCAAAATCCAACAAGTGCGGTCCTGTGTCTATCATTGATACCAGGTTGTTTTTACTGGACTCCGAGCCACCTCACGATGACACGCTTGTGAGCGCTGCAGCCGCCAGTTTTATATTCATATCTTTTAATGCGATTCTGCTGAAGTTGTGGTTTGGAAGTCAGTAAGTGTGGGGGTTTTTTTCAGTGCCCAGAAGGTTCAGTTATCACAGAACCCGAACTTCCTCATTTTTCAATTGCGATTTTCCACTTCCTTGGGGCTAGGAAACGTCAGTTTTGTTTGTGACCACAGGCTGAGTTCTACAGGCCGGTCAGTTACAGACAAAGTGGTTGAGCCGTGGATCAAGGTGACTGTGGAATGTGCGTGGAAGGAGAAAATATTCGGGCAGATCCCCACATTCCATGTTGGAGCACTTTCTGGAGCAGAATCAAGTCCAGAGGCACAGCACATGGAGATAAACAGATATGCATCGGAGACTTAGACTTCACCAACATAGAGAGTTGTCATCAGGCAATGATGGTCCACTTCCATACTGCCATTGTAGAGCCTGTCCTCACCTTCTCCATCATGGTCTGGTTTGGCTCAGCCACCAAGCACGACATCCGGAGGCTTCGGCGAATCGTCCAATCAGCTGAGAAGGTTATTGGCTGCAACCTTCCCCCCATTGACGAACTGTACACTGCAAGGGCCAGGGAGCGAACGGGTAGGATCATCTCTGACCCCTCTCACCCTGGCCACAAACTCTTTGAAGCACTTCCCTCTGGAAGGAGACTCCGGACTGTCAAAGCCGCCACAGCCAGACATAAAAACAGTATTTATCCAAGAGTAGTTGCTCTACTCAATAACCAAAAATCTGTAGAAACATAGAAACATAGAAAATAGGTGCAGGAGGAGGCCATTCATTGTGATCATGGCTGATCATCCCCAATCAATAACCCGTACCTGCCTTCTCCCCATATCCCTTGATTCCACTAGCCCCTAGAGCTCTATCTAACTCTTGCTTAAATCCATCCAGTGATTTGGCCTCCACTGCCCTCTGTGTCAGGGAATTCCACAAATTCACAACTCTCTGGGTGAAAACGTTTTTGCTCACCTCAGTCTTAAATGGCCTCCCCTTTATTCTAAGACTGTGGCCCCTGGTTCTGGACTTGACCAACATTGGGAACATTTTTCCTGCATCTAGCTTGTCCAGTCCTTTTATAATTTTATATGTTTCTATAAGATTCCCCCTCATCCTTCTAAACTCCAGTGAATACAAGCCTAGTCTTTTCAATCTTTCCCCATATGACAGTCCCACCATCCTCCTTTTGCTCTGGTATTTTATTTAATTCACATGTTTAAACTATAATGTTTTATTATTAATGTTTAATGTTTTATGTGTCATTGTTAATTTTAACTGTATGTTGTGTTGTTACTTGTGAGCGGAGCACCAAGGCAAATTCCTTGTATGTGTACATACTTGGCCAATAAACGTATTAATTCATTCATTCATCTCGATGACAAAGACACCTATTCCAGACTCCTAGTCACTGACTACAGCTCCACCTTCAACACCATGTTCTCAATAAACCAATCTCTAAATTCCTGGACCTAGGAGTCAGCGTTGCATTCTGCAAATGGAGCTATAGTCATAAAGTGTAGAAACAGGCCCTTCTGCCCAACGTTCCCACACCGACCAACATGTCCCATCTACACAAGTCCCACTTGCCTGCGTTTGGCCATATCCCTTTAAACCCGTCCTATCCATGTACCTGTCTAATTGCTTCTTAAACGTTGCGATAGTCCCTGCATCAACTACCTCCTCCAGCAACTTGTTCCAGACACCCACCACCCCTTGTGTGAAAACATTAATTAGACTTAAAATTAAAGTTAAAAAGTAAAATCTTTCCCCTTCACCTTGAACCTATGCCCTCTGGTTCTTGATTTCTCCCACCCTGGGCAAGAAATCCTATACGTTCACCCGATCTATTCCTCTCATGGTTTTATACCCCTCTGTAAGATCACCCCCTCATCCCCCTGTGCTCCAGGGAATAGTGTCCCAGCCTACTCAACCTCTCCCTATAGCTCAGACCCTCGAGTCCTGGCAACATCCTTATAAATCATATCTGCACCCTTTCCAACGTAACAACATCTATCCTATGAAATGGTTCCCAGAACTGAACACAATACTCTAAATGTGGTCTCACTAACGTCTTATATAACTGTAACATGACCTCCTAACTTCTATATTCAATACTCTGACTGATGTAGGCCAATGTGCCAAAAGTCTTGTTGACCACCCTATCTACCTGCCACACCATCTTCAAGGAACTATGTACCTGCACTCCTTGATCCCTCTGCTCTACAACACCCTCCAAAGCCCTACCATTCATTGTGACATGTGGAGAGCTATTGAGTTTTCAAGTCCTCCTATCCTCTGTTACCAAAGTAAGAGAGTGTCAGCTGTTCAACCTGAGCTCCTCGAAGGTCCTGATGATGATGTGTAATTACACCTCTGACCCAACTCCGCACTGGTGCTTATTCTCGACACAAACAACATCCTAGTTGCTGCAGCATCGACAAAATAAACAGGCCCACAGTATGGTTGTGCGGTGCGATCAACCGGACTGGACTCCCGTGACTTTAGCTTAATAGCCCCTTGAATGTGAGTTCATATCCCCCCATGGACACTTTGAATTCTGTTTCATAAATCTGGAACTTATGAGATGCTAATATAAACCCCCAATAAGTTTCCACTGTCATTTATGAAAGGAAATATATCCGAAGTGGCTGCACATGTGGCTGCTGTTGCTGGTTCCTACATTGTGCTATTATGTAATGTGTGACAATGATGTCACCCATGAAAGTCATAGAGTCATACAGCACGGAAACAGGCCCTTCGGCCCAACTCATCCATACCAAACAAGATGGCCTATATAAGCTAGTCCCATTTGCCGGCGTTTGCCCATACACCTCCAAATCTTTCTGCAGTTGGAGAATAAATTCGGGCCACTTACCCGCACCCAGTCGCTCAGCATCAGCTCAGCCAACTCCTTGTCTGCCCCGAAGATAGACACAGTCTGAAGAAGGGTCTCAACCCGAAACGTCACTCATTCCTTCTCTCCAGAGATGCTGCCTGTCCCGCTGAATAACTCTGGCATTTTGTGTCTATCTTCAGTTTAAACCAGCATCTTCAGTTCCTTCCTGCTCTTCTTGTCTGTCCCTGCCTGTATTTGTCTCAAGACCAGTGTAGCCTGTCGCACGCCTGACATTTTTAGAATCTTATGGATAGGGCTCATTGATGCTGCTTGAAATGCCAAGAAGAGCCCCCATACCCAGCAAAGGGCAGCAAGAAGCAAGCGGGACGGGCAGCATCCCTGGAGAAAAAAGGATGGGTGCTGTTTAGGGTGGAACCCTTGTTCAGTCTGAAAGTATAAGGGGGGGGGGGGTGTTGACTGGAGGTAGGAAAACGTCAGAACAAATGAGGGCCAATAACAGATGACCATTCTTCTAAAACGTCACCCATCTTTTTTCTCCAGATATGCAATAGACAATAGGTGCAGGAGGAGGCCATTCGGCCCTTCGAGTCAGCACTGCCATTCAATGTGATCATGGCTGATCATCCACAATCAGTACCGGTTCCTGCCTTCTCGCCATATCCCCTGACTCCGCTATCTTTATCTAACTCTCTCTTGAATGCATCCAGAGAATTGGCTTCCACTGCCTTCTGAGGCAGAGAATTCCACAGATTCACAACTCTCTGTGTGAAAAAAAAAAATCCTCATCTCTGTTCTAAATGGCCTACCCCTAATTCTTAAACTGTGGCCCCTGGTTCTGGATTCCCCCAACATCGGGAACATGTTTCCTGCATCTAGCGTGTCCAATCCCTTAATAGGCATGTTGCTGAATGCTGCCGGACTAGCTGAGTTACACCGGCATTTTGTGCCTGTCTTTGGTATAAACCAGTATCTGCAGTTCCTTCTTACACAAGTAGGCAGGTGAGCCGGGGACTCAGCACTGAGTGTCTCACCCACTCTTCTCTAGTCACACAGTAAAACAAAATGGGCATCTCCAGAGAGAGGGTTTAAGAAAAAAAAAACACACCATGATCCCATATGTGCTAGATGCAGGAAAAATGTTCCCAATGTTGGGGGAGTCCAGAACCAGGGGTCACAGTCTAAGAATAAAGGGGAGGCCATTTAAAACTGAGACGAGAAAAAACGTTTTCACCCAGAGAGTTGTGAATTTGTGGAATTATCTACTACAGAAGGCAGTGGAGGCCAATTCACTGGATGGATTTAAAAGAGATAGAGCTCCAGGGGCAAGCAGAATCAAGGGATATGGGGAGAAGGCAGGCACGGGTTACCGATTGTGGATGATCAGCAATGATCACAATGAATGATGGTCCTGGCTCGAAGGGCCAAATGGCCTCCTCCTGCACCTATTTTCCATGTTTCTACAACTTTTCAAATGGAAAGCTCTGTTTTATTTTGCCTCTTTTCCCAAACCTTTCCTTCGATCATCCTGTGTGTGGGATGGAGAACATATACAGAAGAAGGCCTCACCTCAACATTTTCTTGCTCTGCTCATCTCAGTGCCTCACCGTATCCCATGTACACTTCTCTCACTGTCTCTTTATTAAATTCAAAATAAACTTTATTCAAAGTAAAAAATATGTACAATACTGGAACTGTGTAAAAAATTATTCCGACATTCTCGGAGGCTATACATACATTCAATTCGTCATTATGTAGTGTTTTCATAATTTTACCCTCGACTGTTGCCACTCATGTGGCCCCCTGGGGTCACTAACTCTACCCCTCTCTCCATGTCCATTCATTCAGACAACAATTCAATTCTTGGTTAGCATAGACTTCCTCACACCTTTGAACAACCTAACCTGCAAAGCATACTGGTTCACCAGAGACCACTTGGTAAAGGGACAAAAATTAGTAAAAAACAAAAAGAGAAAAAACTGTCCTTATGTAACAATTTGTTTAAGAAAGAACTGCAGATGCTGGAAAAATCGAAGGTAGACAAAAATGCTGGAGAAACTCAGCGGGTGAGGCAGCATCTATGGAGCGAAGGAATAGGTGACGTTTCGGGTTGAGACCCTTCTTGGCTTTCCAAAATCTTTACATTCTTTATTTCCTTGTGCCAGGGCACTTTAGCCAGTCAGTTAGTTTTAAGGTGTAATTGTTCTGATACATCGGAACTGTAGCATTCAATGTGTGCATAGCAGGATCCCACAAGCACTGGTGATTATGTCCTGGTAACCTGGCCGATGTTTTTACACACAAATATTTGCCTTGACACAAGGGAGACAATGCTGCTCTGCTTCTAAGGGAGATACATTTTTGTTTCAAAATGTTACTTTTTTCTCCAAAAGATCGACACATAGGCGTACGCATCTCTGATGATCTATACTGGTCCAGCATGTTGATACAATCACAAAGAAAGCACACCAATACCTCAACTTCCTCAGACGTTTGAGGACATGTGGCATGTTGCTGAACACTCAAGCGTCTTCAGATGTATAGTGGAGAGCTTATTGACCGGTTGCAGCAAGGCCTGGTTCAGAAATATGAATGCTCAGGAACGAAGGAGGCTGCAGAAAACGGTGGACATTGCCCGGTCCATCACGGGTATTGACCTCCCCACCACCTAAGGGATCTACAGGGAGTGCCACCTCAAGAGGGCACGCAATTATCATCAAAGACCAACATCATCCTGGCCATGCTCTCATCTGATTGCGACCATCAAGAAGAAGGTACAGGAGCCTGAGAACCATTACCAGGTTCAAGAAGATCTCCTGCCCATCAACCATCCTGTTCTTGAACCACCCTGCACGACATTAACCACAGTCCTACCTCAGCATCGCTCTATCATGACCTTTGCACTGTTGCTCGAGCTACTTTGTTTTTTTCACTATCTTGGTCTTAGACTAAGTGCAAATTGATTGTACATTTATTTAATTTAGTTTAGTTTAGAGATACAGCGTGGAAACATGCTCTTTGGCCCACCGAGCCCGCACTGACCAGTGATCCCCGCACACTAACACTACCCTACACACACTAGAGACGATTTGCACTTATACCAAGCCAATTAACCTACAAATCTGTACGTATTTGGAGTGTGGGAGGAAACCAAAGATCTCGGAGATGACCCAGGCAGATCAAGGGGAGAAGGTACAAACTCCGTATGCACAGCATCCGTCATCGGGATCGAACCCGGGTCACTGGTGCTGAAAGCGCTGTAAGGCAGCAACTCTACCGCTGTGCCAGCTTGCCACCCTTTGCTGTAGTTATTGTCTCCAGTGTGTCTGTAAAAATGCAGCAAGCAAGTGTTTCATTATTTCCAGTTCATATTATGTGCATGTGAAAAATAAACACCTCATTCTTGATGTATATACAGTAAATACAATCAGGACATAGTGTTCTCTCTGTTCCTCGTACCCTCAGTTCAGTACTTGCTTTTATTACGTCAATGCCACTTACGTTTCCTCCTTAAATGTTGCATCCATGGACAGTTTCTTCCCTGCTGTTATCAGGCAACTGAATCGTCCTCTCACCAGCGAGAGAGCTAAACCTGTATCACGTTATTCCCTTCATCATGTATCTGTACGATGTGAATGGCTCGATTGTGATCATGTTTTGTCTTTCTGCTGACAGGTTCGCACGCAACAAAAAGCTTTTCACTCTACCTCAGTACACGTGACAATAAACTAAACTCAAACTACACGTTATACTCTTTCCCCTGTACCCTGTACACTGTGGACGGCTCGCTTGTAACCATGTATGGCCGTCATTCTAATCTTGGCTGGAAAGCATGCAACAAAGAAATCTTTTCACTGTACTTCGGTATACGTGACATTAACAAACGACACTGTTGGAAACGCTGTTGGCAGAGGGCCTGGTCACCAGGTCCAGTGGCAGGACATACGATCGTTTGTGTCCATGCAAAAGTAGATGTGGCATTATCCGACATCCAGCTTTGCCAACAGTGCCACGCTCCCTCCATTTTGCACTGGCTTTTCTCTTAACTGTAACGTTTGGACCGGGAATTGAACAAAGAACATTTTGACTCTGAGGTGAGAGTGCTACCCACTAGCTCACAGATGAAACATTGAGAAGTGATCCAAAATGCCCTTTATGCAAATGATCACTCTCAGAGCTGCTTTTTCCAGTAAGCGAAGCTGAAATGAAACTAATCGCAGCAGATCAACCAAACCATTGCATTGTGAACACCAAGCAGCCATTAAAGAAACAGCTCGGCGTTTAATACCATCATCCCTTCCAAGCCAGTTGTCAAGCTCACGGAACTGGGCCTCTGCGCATCCCTCTGCAATTGGATCCTTGACTTCCTCATCCACAGACCACAGTCTGTTCGAATTGGCGGAAACACTTCATCCTCAGTAACAATTAGTACGGGAGCACCTCAAGGCTGCGTGCTCAGCCCCCTGCTATACTCACTCTATACCCATGACTGCGTAGCCGGACTCCATTATCAAGTTCGCCGACGACACCACTGCTGTTGGACGAATCACAGATGGGGACGAGTCAGAGTATAGAAGTGAGATTGACCGACAGACCAAATGGTGCCAGCACAACAACCTGGCTCTCAACATCAGTAAGACCAAGGAACTGATTGTGGACTTTAGTAGGGCAAGGATGAAGACCCACAATCCTGTTCAGATCAATGGGACGATGGTGGAGAGGGTCAATAACTTCAAATTCCTGGGAGTGCATATTTCCGAAGATCTTTCCTGGACCCAACACACCGATGCAATTATAATGAAGGCATATCAGCGACTCTACTTCCTGAGAAGATTACGGAGATACGACATGTCGACGAGGATTCTCCTAAACTTCTACAGGTGCATGGTAGAGAGCATTCTGACTGGTTGCATCGTGGCCTGGTTCGGCAACTTGAATGTCCAGGAGCGAAAAAGACTACAAAAAGTTGTGACCACTACCCAGTCCATCACCTGCTTTGACCTCCCCACCGTCGAAGGGATCTATCGTAGTCGTGCCTCAAAAAGGCAGCCAAAATCATCAAAGACCCACACCATCCTGGCCACACACTCATTTCACCCTTGCCATTGGGAAGGAGGTACAGGAGCCTGAAAACTGTAACGTCCAGGTTCCAGAAGAGCTTCTTCCCTTCAGCCATCAGGCTATTAAACACAACAACGAATAAGCTCTGAGCTCTGAACTGCAAAAGACTATATTATTATTGCACTATATTTGTTATTTATTGAACTTTTTCTTTTTTTTCTCTCCCCCCATTATGTACAATGTTAACATATTCACATGTTCTGTTGTGCTGCAGCAAGTAAGAATTTCATTGTCCCATCCGGGACATATGACAATAAAACACTCTTGACTTGACTCTCTTCCTTGATCCAGTATTTATATTCTGCTTGTCCCTTTCCGAAATACCTCATCTTTTTTTTTTTACAATTGATAGAACTGAATGAGTGCAGTTTTAGTTTCAACATTGCCTATAATCGCCCTGTGCCGCTGTGATTCTGGTGGGGGTGACTCATGCTTTATGGGCTGGACTAATCTCCCTGCAAGCAGGCTGGGTGGCCATATCTCGAGGAAGTAGGAAGTTGCTGTGTTCCAGGCAGTAGGGTGCAGCAACAAAGCAGGAAATTATTAACTTCCACTTACCAGAAAACTGAAGTAGACCTATTTTATAGTGAATGCAATTGTGGCAGACTTGTGCTGCCATTTACCAGAAACTCGCTCGACAGTCATTGTGTGTCAAGGGAAATCCATGAAGTGCCATGAATTGAGCAAGGGGGTCAGACTGTTAACAGAAAGACATTGTGAATTAACAAAAGAGCTAAGTAGTCAATGGCTGGTAGACAAAAATGCTGCTGAAACTCAGAAGGTGAGGCAGCATCTATGGAGCGAGGGAATAGGTGACGTTTCGGGTCGAGACCCTTCTTCAGACCCGAAACATCACCTATTCCTTCGCTCCATAGATGCTGCCTCACCCGCTGAGTTTCTCCAGCATTTTTGTCTACCTTTGATTTTTCCAACATCTGCAGTTCTTTCTTAAACAGTAGTCAATGGCTGGTTGAAAAAGTTGAAAACTAATTATACTGTTCCAATGTTATGAAAATAATGCCTGTTATTATAGCAGCTTGTCTTTCCATTTGACACAAAAGGCTTTCAAATTAATGATTGTCCAGTCATTTCTGAAAGCCTTCGGTGGAATATGATATATAAAAATATATAAAATGTAAAAATAAAAATATATGAAATATTAAAATATATTTACGATATTTTAAAATATGTATAAAAATAAACCTGGTGTAATGGTATGCTTAGTCGTTTGGATAGATACAAAGTGCTGGAGTAACTCAGTGGGTCAGGCAGCATCTCTGGAGAAAAGGGATAGGTGACGTTTCAGGTTGGGACGATTTTTCAGATTTGGATGTTGTGTAACAATGAGTCTCACATTGACCGCAGTCTTTATTTCCCCAAATGAAATACCATTAATTGCTTTATATATTAATATTGCTTCATATGATGTGGGCAATATAGCCAGCACCTGTAAGACAACCCTAATACCCTTTCTGAAGCCATGATCTACTGCAAGGTTTTAATAATAAAGCACTCATAGTGATTTGATAAGAAATTGAAGGAATTTATCACAGCGATATCAAAGGAGGGATTATTTTAAGTAGAACTTTGAAGTAAATGTTTAAGTATAACCTGCAAGTAAACTTACATGTGGCACCCATTTCATGACCCTGTAGTGTCAGTGGTTTTACATGGTGACATGTTGTGGGTTGCTGAGTTGTTGTTGAAAAAGCCTTACTGCACATGCTATGCACTGCAGCCTCAGTGTGATAGTGATGAGTATTCAAAGTGATGCATGAGCAGCTATTTACTTCGGTTTATTGAGTTTAGTTTATTGTCACGTGTACCGAGGTACAGTGATAGGCTTTTGTTGGGTGCTAACCAGTTAGCAGAAAGTCTGAAGAAGGGTCTCAACCCGAAACGTAGCCCATACATAATCCAGAGATGTTGCCTGTCCCACTGAGTTACTCCAGCATTTTGTGTCTATCTTCAGCGGAAAGACAATACATGATTACAATTGAGTCATGCACAGTGTATAAGATGGGTAATTTAGACTTTAGACATACAGCACAGAAACAGGTCCTTCGGCCCACCGGGTCCGTGCCGACCAGTGATCATCTGTACACTAACACTATCCTACAAACTAAGAAAATGTACAACTTTATCAAAGACAACTAACCTACAAACCTGTATGTGTTTGGAATGTGAGAGGACACTGGACCACCTGGAGAAAACCCACGCACTCACAGGGAGAACATAGAAAATAGGTGCAGGAGTAGGCCATTCGGCCCTTCGAGCCTGCACCGCCAGGACATACAAACTCCATACAGACAGCACCTGTAGTCAGGATTGAACCTGGGTCTCTGGAGCTGTAAGGCAGCAACTCTACCACTGTGCCACTGTGCCTCTTCCAAATTTGTCCTGGTGTTGACTCTGCATCCACCAGGCACATGGAGAGTGTCCTGAAGACATCCCATTACAAGGATATCGTTGCTAGAGAAGGTGCAGTAAAGATTCTCAAGGATCTTGCCTGGCTTGTGTTATTTGAGAGGTTGAACAGTCTTCCCTGGAGCAAACGAGAATGTGGGATGACTTTCTAGAAGTTTATAACATTGTGTAGGGCAACGATAAAGGAGTTAATCACAGTCTTTTATCAAGGATAGAGAAATCTAAAACTGAAGGGCATAAGTTTAAGATGAGAGGTGAAAGGTTTAAAGAGAACTAAGAGGCATGTTTTTTTTGACAGGGGGTGGAGTGAGGTGCCAGAGGAGGTGGGAGATGCAGGTGCAATTTAAATATTTAAAATACATTTCGACAGGTACATGGATATGGACCAAATGCAAGCAAATTGGATGATCCAATTTAGCAGGCATCATGGACAGTGTGGATGAGTTGGGGCAAAGGGCCTTGACCATATATTTTGGGAATGCCTTGTAAACAATGGAGAGGGTTTGGGAAGTTAAGTACTAGCCACAGGATATTTACAGCTAGCTTCTGACTCATTCTTGTAGACATGGTATTGATGTGAATGATTCAATGGAAATGTTGATCCACTGCCCTGAACAACTCCTTCAGTGGTGTCCTGAGGCTAAGTTGTTTGACCTTCAACAATACAGCCATCATCCTTTTATTAATACAATTCCAACCCGTGGATGTTTTTTTAATCTTGATGCACACAAACTATTCTACTTTTGTGACATTCGGGTCTGAAAGAGAGTTGAACCCGCAAATGTTGGAGCAGCTTTGGAAACAGATCAGTGTTGGGGCAAGTTTAGTTTAGTTTAATTTAGTTTAGAGATACAGCACGAAAACAGGCCCTTCGGCCCACCGGGTCAGCACCGACTAGCAATTCCTGCACATTAACACTGTCCTACACATACTAGGGACAATTTACACTTATACCAAGCCAATTAACCTACAAACTTATAAACCTGCAGCAAACAAGAATGTCATTGTCCTAACTGGAACATATGACAATAAAACACCCTTGACTCTTGATCTTTGGAGTGTGGGAGGAAACCGAAGATCTCAGAGAAATCCCACGTAGTCATATAAATTCCGTACAGACAACACCCGTAGTTGGGATCGAACCCCGGTTTCTGGTGCTGCAAGTGCTGTAAGGCAGCAACTCCACCGCTGCGTCACTGCGCTGGGGGAGGGCCTGACTGAGTAGGATACAACAGGATGGCAAATGTAATATTTGCATTCATTTCAAGAGAACTGGAACGTAGAAACAAGGATGTGAGGCTGAGGCTTTATAAGGAGTTGGTCAGGCCACATTTGGAGCATTGCGAGCAGTTTTGGGCCTCATATCTGAGGAAGGATGTGCTGGCGTTGGAGAGTGTCCAGAGGAGGTTTACGAGAATGATTCTGGGGAGTATGAGGAGTGTTTGATGGTTCTGGGCCTGTACTCACTGGAGGTTAGAAAGATGAGGGGGGATATTCATGAAACCTACAGAATAATGAAAGGACTAGATAAAGTGGATGTGGAGAGGATGTTTCCAGTAGTGGGAGAGTCTAGGACCCGAGGGTAGAGCCTCAGAATTAAAAGACGTATTTTTAGATTGGAGATGAGGAGGAATTTCTTTAGTGTGAAACTGTGGAATTCATTGCCTCAGAAGGTGGTGGATGCCAAGTCATTGGGTATTTATAAAGCGGAGATTGATAGAGCTCTTGATTAGCAAAGGCATCAAAAGTTACAGGGAGAAGAGAGGAGAACAGGGTTTAGAGGGAAAATTAGATCATCCATGATCGGATGGCGGAGCAGGCTCGAGGGGCCAAATGGCCTAACTCTGCTCCTATGTTTAATGGTCTTATGGTCTAACATGTGAATCATAGAGGTTTGTAGCAGGGAAGCAAAACTCCAGAGATGCTGCCTGACCAGCTGAGTTTTATGTTTTATACTTATACTTTATGTTTTGCACAAGATACGAGCATCTGCAGATCCCCTGTCTTGTCCGTGTTGGACAATGAAAGACCTATTTGGACTGCATGGACCTGCCAACTCTCTGTACTCACATTGACTCCAATTCTCTCCCCACTGATTTGCTTCCAGAATTTTCTATTACTGTTTCAGTTTTCCAGCGTCAATTGTATTTTGCTTTTGAATTACTTTTTAAAATATGTTGATGGCTTCTTCAGGCAGACACCACACTCCTTGGAAGGGAAAACGACTTCACTCGCAGGATAGCTGAAGTGAAAAGATAGATAATGAAATGTGCTTGTGGACTTTGTTGGTTGGTAACATGGCTCTACTTGATCTCATTTATTATTCAACGCATCTGGTTGTAATGAAACTTATTACCATATATGGAATATTGAAACAGAAATAGGCTCGGCAGTCTCTCTAGGCTTTCAATTAGAGCAAAGCTGATCTTTATCTTAACTTCATTTTCACGCATCTAATACAAGCCTTATTAGTCATCTTTGGAACTTTCTGCTCCTTCATGACAAAGCTCACTGTTTCTCCAACCCTTTTGACACTTCTAGACTATTCGATGGGAGGGCTGTAGTGTTGGAGCTATAAATCCCTGTTCCAGATACCAGACCATGAATAGAAAGAGAGAAACATAGAAAATAGGTGCAGGAGAGGCCATTCAGCCCTTCGAGCCAGCACCACCATTTAATAGGATCATGGCTGATCATCCAAAATCAATACCCCGTTCCTGCTTTCTCCCCATATCCTTTCATTCACTTAGCTCTAAAAGCTAAATCTAACTCTCTCTTGAAAAGGAGAATGTTTCTTTCCACCTACTTGTCATCACTTTCAACATCTCAATAACATCAATCCCAAATTTCTGGACTTGAAGCATCTGTCTATTCTCGTCACCGAAGACGGGTAAAAAAATGCTGGGGTAACTCAGCGGGACAGGCAGCATCTCTGGATAGAGGAATAGGTAACATTTCGGGTCAAGACCCTTCTTCAGACTGAGAATCACGGGAAAGGGAGACATAGAGATATGGAAGGGTAAGGTGTGAAAACGACAGATCAAAGGAGATGGGGATCAAGGAAAATGTAGAATAGATCATTGTTTGTTAGGAGAAGGTGATGATGTAGCATACAGAGATATTCTATTCTGGTCAACCGGCCATCTTCATGTAGCACTTTTAACCTCATGATTTCAGAACTATGAACCTACTGAACCTTCTGAATTTTGTAGTCGGCAGGGCAGTACTCTGCATATCGCCAACTTGGACAATTTTACTTTTTTTTTATCAAGCCAATTAAACAAGCCAATTAACCTACAAACCTGTATGTCTTTGGAGTGTGGGAGGAAACCGAAGTTCTCGGAGAAAACCCACGCAGATCACGGGGAGAACGTACGAACACCATACAGACAGCACCTGTAGTCGGGATCGAACCCGGGTCTCTGGCGCTGCATTATTGCTGTAAGGCAGCAACTCTACCGCTGTGCCACCATGACTGCCCAGAATGTATGAGATGAATATATCTCATTTATTACCCCTATCCATCAATTTCTTTCATCAGAGGGTCGTGAATCTGCCACAGATGGCGGTGGAGGCCAAGTCATTGTGTATTTTTAAAGTGGAGATTGACAGTTTCGTGATTAGTGCAGGTGTCAAAGGTTACAGGGAGAAGGCAGGAAATAGGGTTGAGAGGGAAAGATAGATCAGCCATGATTGAATGGCAGAGTAGACTCAATGTCTTAATTCTGCTCCTATGTCTTATGAACATAAATAACTATACACATGCTATAATAGACATAACAAAGCAAAGTGGCAAATTTTACACCCTAGCTACTTTGGTGACCTCAGCTTGGTTCACCATTCCTGATATCGCAGTGAGATGCCTGGCCTGGAACTGTGACTAGGAAAATGGGCAATATGACTCTCCCCTTGTTCATAAGTTCATAACTTCACAAGTTCTAGGAACAGAATTAGGCCATTCGGCCCATCAAGTCTATTTGACTTGCGATTGACAGAGGTTGCATAGATGAATGTGCTTGTCAGGGGTTATGGGGAGAAGGCAGGAGAATGGGGTTGAGAGGGAAAGATGAATTAGCCATGATTGAATGGCGGGGTAGACATGATGGGCTGAATGGCCTAATTCTGCTCCTATCATTTATGAACATGAATCCTTGCTGTGTCCTTACATGGTGCACACATTCTTTCAGTAATAATCTTACCAACCTCAGTAGCATAGGTTAAACAGTGAGCGACCACGGTGGTGCAGCGGTAGAGTTGCTGCCTTACAGCACTTGCAGCTCCAGAGACCCGGGTTCGATCCCGACTATGGGTGCTGTCTGTAAGGAGTTTGTACGTTCTCCCCTTGACTGCGTAGATTTTCTCTTCTCACACTCCAAAGACGTACAGGTTTGTAGATTAATTGGCATTGTATAAGTGTAGATTGTCTATAGCGTGTGTAGGATAGTGTTAATGTGCGGGGATCGCTGGTCGGTGCGGACTCGGTGAGCCGAAGGGCCTGATTCCACGCTGTATCTCTAAACTAAACTAAACTAAACTAAATGAACTCTCGCCTAACAAAGAATTCTTCCAGGAGTAACTCAGCGGGACAGGCAGCATCCCTGGAGAGAAGGAATGGGTGACGTTTCGGGGCGAGACCCTTCCTCAGTCTTGACCTGAAATGTCATCCATTCCTTTTCTCCAGAGATGCTGCTTGTCCCGCTGAGTTACTCCAGCATTTTGGGTCTACCTTCGATTTAAACCAGCATCTGCAGTTCTTTCCTAC
The DNA here is from genome assembly GCA_038087875.1 of Malacoraja senta. NCBI lineage: Eukaryota > Metazoa > Chordata > Chondrichthyes > Rajiformes > Rajidae > Malacoraja > Malacoraja senta. The sequence goes on from CM075981.1 coordinate 53,103,316, forward strand.
CTATAAATAATTCTCCCCGATCTTGTTTGATGTGAATGAATTCTTGCAATCTATTTCCTCAGCCTTTGTGGAAGTTGCCTGCTTTTGGCATTTCTCATTCCTTAACCTTGCCGGCACACCCTGTTGCTACAGCACTGAAGATGGACACAAAGTGCTGGAGTAACTCTGTGAGCCAGGCATCTTTGGCGGCTAAAGCATTGTCCCTTACAGCAGATAGTCATCTGCTGGCTTCTCTTCAATGCACACTGCTTGCAGTTCACTCCCGAGGAGATCAGGCAGGACAAGAATGAAGGCACAGGAGACTGCACATGTTGGCATCTGGAGCAGTGAGCTGCAATATCTGCTTTGACTGGTCCCTGTCAGATAACACCCACTGATTCTGGGAAAGATGCAGAACTTGGGTATTTCTGTACACCTCGATACCAACATAAAGTAAAGGGCATGTCCCACTTACGAATCCTTGGCACGCAAATTACGCGACCTCGTGGTCGCGTTGAGGCCCACTGGCATCGTATGGCCGCGCGGGGCCGGTCCCACTGAGAAGCGCGGAGGGGTATGTAGTTGTGCGCGACATCACGCGGGGCTCCGAAATGTTTGTGGTGAACGAACTCTTCGTGCGCCAACGGCCTGTCGCGGAACTGATGGCCAAAGTGGGACAGGCCCAAGACCCTGGCGCGACGCAACGTCTCACCTTCAACAGCAGCAGAAGCAGGCAAACGATCACCGAGCTCGGCCTGGGGCTCACGGCCGTTGCGGCCCGGATCCGCCCCCACTTCTACTCCCAGAGCGGGGCCAAGAAAGTTGAAGATAGACACAAAATGCAGGAGTAACTCAGCGGGACCGGCAGCATCTCTGGAGAGAAGCAATGGGTAACATTTCGGGTCAAGACTTCTTTTCAGACTGAAGAAGAGTCTCGACACGAAACGTCATCCAGTCCTTCTCTCCAGAGATGCTGCCGGTCCCGCTGAGTTACTCCAGCTTTGTGTCCATCTTCAAATGATGTCACGTGCTCCAGACTGCTGTGTCCATCTTCAAATGACGTCACGAGCTCCAGACAGCTGTGCGTACGAATGTAACCGCGCCCGACCTTCGCGGGACCATCGCGGCACAACGCGACCACGAGATCGCGTAATTTGCGTGCCAAGGACATGTAATTGGGACAGGCCCTTAACACTCCTTATGTGAAGTTGAATGAGAATGAGTAAAATTAATAAAAACAAGGAACTGCAGAAAAACACAAAGTGCTGGAGTAACTCAGTGGGTCAGGCAGCATCGCTGGAGAATTATGGATTGGTGACGTTTCTAGTCGGGGCCCTTCTTCAGTCTGGAGAAGGATTCCGACCCAAAATGTCACCTATTCAGGTTCTTCATCGATGCCACCTGACCCTTTGAGTTACTCCTGCTTTTTGTTCTTTCCTAGGCGTAATTAGTGCAGGTTAATTAAACGTCTCTGGTTATGTGTGCCAAGAAGCTGTGCCATGGTCTGTCAAATGTAGGTTTGGACACAACCTGACAGAGCAGAAAAAAGCTTTTGTCAGTTTACATGGAATTTTCAAGGTTTCCAGGTAAGTTGTTGGCAAGGAGAGTACACTTATTAATTTGATCAGTGTGCCAATGTGCATTCCCTTTAAACATCCTTTTCCAATATTGCTTCTGAAATGAACAAAGCTTTGCCAACAAAAATTGGCTCCAGATCTTAAAGTACCTTTTCTCAGACTCGTTATGTTTGATGCCTGAGGGTGACTACATATTAATCAGATTCAAGGAATCACGCAACTAAGCAGAAGGGAGCCATTTGATCTCGATGTTTCTGCATCAATTCTTAACAAGAAAAAAACAATCCTATTAGCTCCATTTCCAAATAACTATTCACCAGACAAACTGTGTAGGAAGGAACTGCAGTTGCTGGTTTAAACCGAAGATAGACACAAAAAGCTGGAGGAACTCAGCGGGTCAGACAGCATCTCTGGAGAGAAGGAATGGGTGACGTTTCTGGTCGAGACCCTTGTTCAGATGGATCATCCATCCACAATATGATGGAGGGCCTCGACCCAAAATGTCACCTATTCCTTTTCTCCAGAGATGCTGTCTGACCCTTTGAGTTGCTCCAGCTTCTTGTAAATATTCATCAGTTCTCCTTTTAAGTTGATATTATTCTGATATTGTAATGTTTCATTCCAGGTCTGTAGAATTCATGTAAAAATCACCTCTATTTAAATTTATTTTTCTCTCATGCATATGCTTAATCTTAAATCTTTATTCCCTGATTCCCGACCTTCCTGCCACTAGATACATGTTTAAATATATTTACAGCAAACCCCACAGATCTTTGTTTAATCTGAGCTCCGAGAACAACTCCAGTTTCTGTGGTTCGTCCTTGCTCAACTATTGGTTGTGATGTAAGGTTGCTTTCACTGGAAGAGCACCATTGCAGGAAGCGACCTCTTTGGGAGAGGGGCAAATACATGAAATAAACGATCACTCTCTCCGTTTGTTCTCCTTCCACCCAAATTTCTTCCCCCTCTCTTTAGTTTAGTTTCGTTCATTTAGAGATACAGCGCGGAAACGGGCCCTTCGGCCCACCGAGTCCGCACCGACCAACGATCCCCGTACACTTACACGATCCTACACACACTAGGGAGAATTTACATTTATACCAAGCCAATCAACCTACAAACCTGTACGTCTTTGGAATGTGGGAGGGAACCGAAGCTCTCAGAGAAAACCCACTCGGTCACAGGGAGAACGTACAAACTACATGTAGACAAGCACCCGTAGTCGGGGTTTAACCCGGGTCTCTGGCGCTGTAAGGCAGTAGCTCTACTGCTGCGCCACTGTGCCACCCATTTCCCTGTACCCCATTTGAAAGCACACCCATTTCCTCCTTTCCCCTTCCCCCCGTCCCCTTCCCCCAGTCCCGTCCCCTTCCCCTTCCCCTTCCCCCTGTCCACCCCCCCTCCCCGTCCCCTTCCACCTACTTTCCTTCCTCTGGCTTCACATTTCACGCCTCTTCTATCCTTATCTCACATTTTTTCTAATCATCTCTGGCCTTCGTCTAACCGTCTGGCAATCAACCAGCCCTCCCTCCCTACATCTGCATTCACCTATCACTTGCCAAACCACCTTTAGAGCACTTTCCCAATTGAAATGTGAAAGTGTTCTAAATGTTCAGAGTGGTAGATTGATTGAATTTATGATTATTTGAGCTCATAACTCAAAGTACGTCAACATGTAACCGTCTGTATAAATGTTGGCGTGTAAAGGCATGTTCCAGGGAAAGTAATGAAAGCTAAGCTCCTTATATTGCACGGAACTGATTACCATCTTACAGTGTTTTCAAATGGGGAAAACACTATCTGGTGTCTGCTTTCGAACATTTGTCTGCTTCCGAACATTTACAATAGTCGATCCATGAGCATCTGTCAAACCACAAGGCATAGTCCACCATTTTACAGCAAGAACTAATACACTGTGCAGATCAGCGCAGTGGTGCACCAGTAGAGTTGCTGCCTCACAGTGCCAGAGACCCGGGTTCGATCCTGTCTACAGGGTTCAGCCTGTGAGGAGTTTGCACGTTCTCCCTGTGACCGCGTAGTTTTTCGCTGGGTGCTCCGGTTTCCTCCCACATCCCAAAGACGTGCAGGTTTGTAGGATAATTGGCTGCTGTTAATTATCGCTGGTGCATAGCATGCAAAAGTGAACTAGAGTACACGTGATGGTGTGAACTCGATGGGCCGAAGGGCCTGTTTCCACGTTGTATCTCTAAAACGAAACCAAACCAAACAGAATGACAACAATGATTTCACGCTCAATAGACACCAGAATTCTCATGTCTCACCCAGTGATGGAATTTATTTGGAAAACCGGTCGATAAACACGATGAGAGAGTTACTCTGAACTCTGTAATTTTCCACTTGGATCCTCTGTAATACTGATATGGTAACACACAGAGGCAGCCAGTCACAATGGGAACAAATGTCTTGCCATGACTTCCATGGACTTCATTGGTGATCATATGGCCCCATTCACTGTGGTCCACTGCCTAAGTTCACTGAGGTCCACTGTTGCGGAAACAAGTCCTCACAAGACACGTGGTAGTTGTCTTGAAGTAACAAGCTCACTTTGCTCACATAAATAATAGTAGATTTTTCTAACAGTCTATTTCGAATCTGTGATGGGAAGAAATGACCGGAGGGTTGAAAGGAATTTATTCAAGATTGTTTTCAAAGCCTCCTTGTAAATTGTGCAGCGTCTCCACTGACTCCTGGAAATCCCCGGTCTTTCCAGCTGTCACTGAGAGACTTGAGTACATGGATGATGAGTACTCAAACACCCAGAGAAAGCGATGGAAAGAAAGCACAACTTCATAAACAATGCGCCCTGTTCAGCTTTCTCCTTCTGCTGCAAATGATAGGGGTCCTAAACTCATATCATCAGTCACCTCCGAGCAGAAGCAACACATCCCCAATTCCAAAAGGCTGCTTAAGAAGATTTTAAGGAGCTTTAAGTGAAGCTGACCTAGTGAAGGAATGAATGAATGACACTTTATTATCACATGTGATAAGTCACAGTGATATTCTTTGTTTAGCATACACATGGTATGATGCTTCTAAGGCCGCCTGGGTCAAGACGAGATGGAGAGACCAGTGGAAGTCAGTGGAACCATCTAAGCTACACCATTACATCAATGACCCCATGGACGTCCCTGGCCAGGACCTGCCCCGAAAGCAGTGGGCAACCCTCAACCGCTTGAGGACAGGCGTCGGACGCTATGGAGTAGCGATGAAGAGGTGGGGCCTCGCGGACAGCGCCTCCTGCGAGTGTGGGGACCCAACACAGACAGTGGAGCACATAGTCACGGGTTGCCCCAAACACCAGCCACCGAATGGTGAACTAGGTCTGATTGACCTGGACGATGACAGGTTGGCCTGGCTCGCATCAACGGAGCTGCAGGTCTAAAAGGCACACGACAGAAGAAGAAGATGGTATGCAAAGAGTCGCCACTTAAAGGGTGCCGACAGAGTTGCAAAGTGCCCCCGCCAGGTCCTCCTTTGTTCTCGGCGACGCGTCCGTCCTCCAGAACCCACGTGGCTTGTCCTCGATCGACGGCTCCCTCAACCACCACCACCGGATCCACACCTGAGGCCTCGTCGGCGACACCGACCCAGAATACGGCTGAGGGGATCCACCGACCCAGATAGTAAGTATCAGCTCATGAAGCTGGGCGAGTAATCTGGTGCCAGGATCCAAGTTCAGGTTGGGTGCACTCTAAGTGCAAGCATCTTATGGCTCACTGTGGGTCTTCTTTGTTCCCAGTTTCCCTCCCTTACAAAGTAGCATCTGATGATGTCCAACAGCAGAATAGAAGAATGGATGTAGGTCTGTGGAGCACTGGCCACAGGTGAAAAGTAGGTACATTAAGGCTTGTTAAAGGCCATAAGACGGGCGATTACCAGTGTGCAGAGTTTGTGGACGGGTTTATGAATGAACTGGTGGATTAAAGAATTTGAGATGGTAAGAAACTCTAGCTGATGAATGGAAATGCAGGCACACAGATGTAGGCTGATTATCAGACTAGCAGACTGTGTGAGAAGCAAGTGAAATGAGTAAGAAGGAACTGCAGATGCTGGTTTACACCGAAGATAGACACAAAATGCTGGTGTAACACAGCGGGACAGGCAGCATCTCTGGAGAGAAGGAATAGATCATGTTTTGGGTCGAGTCCCTAAACGTCACCCATTCCTTCTCTCCAGAGATGTTGCCTGTCCCGCAGGGTTACACCAGCATTTTGTGTGAGAAGCAAGGCCTTAGAATTACGTTGGTTAATTATCCCTCCTTTAAACCAGCATCTGCAGTTCCTTCCTACAATGTTAAGGCTCCAGAATCACTCTCAACCTTCTAAAGCAAAAGGAGAGTTTAACCCTTTGGGCGATTTCCATTCACCTGCCAAATGAACCATACACAGTCATCTTTGCCACAGAGGCTGTGGAGGCCCAAGTCAATGGATATTTTTAAGGTGGAGATTGGCAGATACTTGATTAGTACGGGTGTCAGGAGTTAAGGGGAGAAGGCAGGAGAATGGGGTTGAGAGGGAGAGATAGATCAGCTGTGATTGAATGACCTTCTGCTGCTCCTGGAGCTTATGAACTTATGAACTGTCACTACAGGTACTACTGGATGCAGTGAGCTGGGGTAGAGTGTGGAGATTTACCTGTACAGCTGGATTAGTTAGCTGGATAGCTGGGTTAGTGCCAGCTTTGGTGGCTGATTCTATCTGTTCCTCTGGCACCAGGTGGGTACATAAGAGCCAAAGGACATTAGAAAATAACAGCAAGAATAGGTCAGCAGACAGCTCGAGCCCAATGCACCATTTGGTGTTTAAGAAGGAACTGCAGATGCTGGAAAATCGAAGGTACACAAAAATGCTGGAGAAACTCAGCGGGTGCAGCAGCATATATGGAGCGAAGGAAATAGGCAACGTTTCGGGCCGAAACCCTTCTTCAGACTGATGGGGGGGGGGGGCGGAGAGAAGAAAGGAAAAAGGAGGAGGAGCCCGAGGGCTGAGGGAGAGATAGGAAGGGGAGGAGACAGCAGGGGCTAACAAAATAGGGAGAATTCAATGTTCATGCCCCCAGGATGCAGACTCCCCAAGCGGAATATGAGGTGCTGTTTCTCCAATTTCAGGTGTTGCTCGCTCTGGCCATGGAGGAGACCCAGGACAGAGAGGTCGGATACGGAATGGGAGGGGGAGTTGAAGTGCTGAGCCACCGGGAGGTCAGGTTGGTTTTTGCGGACCGACCGGAGGTGTTCGGCGAAACGATCGCCAAGCCTTCGCTTGGTCTCACCGATGTAGATCAGCTGACATCTAGAGCAGCGGATGCAATAGATGAGGTTGGAGGAGATGCAGATGAACCTCTGTCGCACCTGGAACGACTGCTTGGGTCCTTGAATGGAGTCGAGGGGGGAGGTAAAGGGACAAGTGTAGCATCTCTTGCGGTTGCAAGGGAAAGTGCCCGGGGAGCGGGTAGTACGGGAGGGAAGGGAAGAATTGACAAGGGAGTTATGGAGGGAGCGTTTTTTGCGGAAGGCAGACATGGGGGGAGATGGGAAGATGTGGCGAGTGGTGGGGTCACGTTGGAGGTGGCGAAACTGAAGGAGGACTTCTTGTTGTATGTGACGGCTGGTGGGGTGAAAGGTGAGGACTAGGGGGACTCTGCCCTTGTTGCGAGTGGGGTGATGGGGAGAGAGAGCAGTGTTGCGGGGTATGGAAGAGACCCTGGTGCGAGCCTCATCTATGGTGGAGGAGGGGAACCCCCGTTCCCTGAAGAATGAGGACATTTCAGATGCCCTGGTGTGGAGCGCCTCATCCTGGGAGCAGATGTGGCGTAGACGGAGGAATTGGGAGTAGGGGATGGAGTCCTTACAGGAAGCAGGGTGGGAAGAAGTGTAGTCCAGATAGCCATGGGAGTCAGTAGGTTTATAGTGAATGTCAGTCAGAAGTCTATCACCTGCGATGGAGATAGTGAGGTCAAGGAATGGTAGGGAAGTGTCGGAAATGGTCCAGGTGTATTTGAGTGCCGGATGGAAGTTGGTGGTGAAGTGGATGAAGTCAGTCAGATGTGTGTGGGTGCAGGAGGTGGCACCAAAGCAGTCATCGATGTAGCGTAGGTAGAGGTCGGGGATGGGGCCCTGGTACGTAGCGAACAAGGATTGTTCGATGTACCCAACAAAGAGGCAAGCGTAGCTGGGGCCCATGCGTGTACCCATAGTTACGCCTTGTATTTGGAGGAAATGGGAGGAGTCAAACGAGAAGTTATTGAGGGTGAGGACCAACTCCGCTAGGCGGAGGAGAGTATCAGTGGCCGGGTATAGGTTGCTTCTCTGGTCGAGGAAGAACCGGAGGGCTATGAGACCATCCTGGTGGGGGATGGAGGTGTAGAGTGACTGGACGTCCATGATGAAGATGAGGGGGTGAGGGCCTAGAGAATTGAATGCGCGGAGACGATGGAGAGTGTCTGAGGTGTCTTGAAAATAGGTAGGGAGGGATTTAACCAAGGGGGATAGGATGGAGTCAAGGTAGGTGGAAATGAGTTCGGTGGGGCACGAACAGGCAGAGACAATGGGTCTGCCGGGACAGTCAGGTTTGTGGATTTTGGGGAGAAGGTAAAATCGGGCCGTGCGGGGCTGGGGAACGATGAGGTTGGAGGCTCGGTCGGGCAGGGCGTGGGAGTTGATGAAGTCGGTGATGGTGCTAGAGATAGTGGCCTGGTACTCGTCAGTGGGGTCATGGTCCAGGGGTAAGTAGGAGGAGGTGTCCGAGAGTTGGCGCGTGGCCTCAGCTTTGTAGAGATCGGCGCGCCAGACTACCACGGCACCTCCCTTGTCGGCGGGTTTGATAACCCAGTCTGGGTTGTTGCGGAGTGAGTCGATGGCAGTGCGTTCAGGGGGGAGAGATTGGAGTGAGACAGGGGAGTGGAGAAGTTGAGGCGGTTGATGTCGTGAACTTGGATAAAAAGTTCTAAAGCCGGAAGGCTACGAGGGGGGTTCCATGAGGAGGGGGTGCATTGGAGACGGGAAAAGGGATCATCAATGGGGGGCGAGGACTCCTTCCCGTGGAAGTATGCTGTGAGGCGGAGGCGACAGTAGAAGAGCTCCAGGTCGTGGAGGGCGCGGAACTCATTGAGGTGGGGACGGAGGGGGACAAAGGTAAGACCTCTGCTGAGGACAGACCGTTCGGTGTCGGAGAGGGGGAGGTCAGGGGGGATGGTGAACACCCGGCAGGGATGGGGGTTGGGGCCGGAGGAAGGCAGGTGGGTGGACTGGGGACGAGGGGATGTGTGGTGGGGGGGTCGTGGGTGGTCAGGGGGTGGGGTGGGGTGAGAGGGCTGTGGTGTGGGTGGGGAAGAGCAGGGGTCACATAGTTAGAGGGGGATGAGGAAGATCCAGTGGAACTGCCACTGAGGTTACCAGTGTTGGGGAGACCGGCACTAGGACCCAGTGTAGTCAAACCCAGAGGAGTGGGAATCAGCAGCATGGAGGCTTCGGGCCCAGTGCAGAGTCCAGTTTGCAGGTGAGGCGACGGCTGCGGGCTGTTGGAGGGTGGTGGAGTGGCGAGGGTCGGCGGACCCGATGGTAGGAGTCCGTGGGCAGTAGAGTTGGAGTCCGCGGGCGATGCGTGGGAGGTCCCGGTGGGTGGATGGTCGGTGGGGCGGCGCGGTTCGGCCAACCCGGTGAGGCGGCGAGATGAGTCGGGTGCGGTGCGGCGGCCATGTTCAGGGTGCCCCGGTCCGGTGGCCATGTTGAGTAGGTCCGGTCCGACGGCGATGTTCAAGATGCCTGGTGCGGCGGTAATATTGGGCTGGCCTGGTGCAACGGCGATGTTCAGTGGGCCCGGTCCGGCGGCGATGCCGGATGGGCCCGGTGTGACGACGATGTTAGGTGGGCCGGGTGCGGCTGTGATAGTCGGCGGGCCCAGTGCGCCGGCGATGTCGGATGGGCCCGGTGCGGCGATGAGGTTAGGAGGTACCGGGGGGGCAGCGGGGTACGGCGGTCGCGTCATGGTGGCAATAGTTGGAGGAATCGGCGAGGGGGAGGAAGTCTGAGTTACCGTTGAAGTGGCGAGGCTGGACGTCATCGGTAGGCAGGTGAAGGTCGGCGGCAACATCGACGTGGAGGTCGGCGAAGGTTGCGTCCTGGTGAGTACTGGAGGCGCTCCTCGTGGCCAAAATGGCGTCGCGGGACTCGAGCAGGCGATGCAGGCCAGAGTTGGGGCCCGGAGCCTGAGGGCGGTCGAGTCGCAGAGTGCAGTGACAGCTGAACTATCCTGCTTTCAACATTAGGCTAAAATAAACATGGATAGGTTCACATAATACTTTTTGCCCATGATGATTTCCAGAATTTCTTATTTTCTATCAGCTTGGCAGAGTGATTTTTTAATTTGCAGCACTTGTGTAAAACTGGCCCTGGCGATCAGTCTCCCGTTATACAATTCTTTCTTTCAGTTAGTCCTGCTGCAATTAAATCTGGGAAGCATATCACAATCTGCAACTCTTCAAACCTCTCTCACATCTCCTGTTCTTATCTCTGGCCTTTGTTCCAAACTTCTGCCTGTCAATACCCCCACCACCCGCCCCGCCCCAACTGTGTCGGCCTCTTACCTGCCACGCTTTGTCCTGCCTCTCCCCTTCTCCAGCTTTCTCCTCCTCCCCTACCAGGGGCGGAAAACCCGGGGGGCCAGAGGGGGACACGTCCCCCCCATCTTTTGAGTGGTGGGGGACATCCCCCCCCAAGTTTTTGTGATCCGTATTTTAAAATCTCGGCTTTCCGCGAGACAGTGGGGGTGGGACTGAGGATAGCGTGGCACAGACCTGCGCCTCATCCGCAGGCAGGATCGACCCCGGGCCGGGTCTCCGGCGCTGTCCCGAGTGCCCCCCCCCCCCCACGGGTGGCCAGAGAGGTCGGGAGTCAGACGCGAGCTGTGACCCCAGGCCCACAGCCAGCGCAGAGAAACAGCACTAAACCCAGCTCAACTCAGCCTGTCCCGCCAGCTTAACCTGCCTGGGCTTGCGGGAAATATGGCCAGCGCGGAGAAGCAGCGCTGGTGTCCCGTCAGTCCAGACAGGGCTGTTAGTTAACTCGGTGAGACAGGCAGAGTTGAGCTGCATCAGCGCTGGATTGAGCCTCCGAAGCCTCGCACGCGTGTGTGTGTGTGTGTGTGTGTGTGTGTGTGCGCATGCGCGCGCGGCCGCAAAAAATGGTGTCCCCCGTCCCCTCCATGTTTTGATAGCGAGTTCCGCTCTTGTATCAGTCTGAAGAAGGGTCTCGACCCAAAACCTCACCTCTCCCCTTTTCTCCAGGGTTGCTCCCTGAGCTGCTGAGTTACTCCAGCACTTTGTGTTCTAAAGCATATCAAGCCATTTGGCCTCCATTGTCTGTAGGAAGGAACTGTAGATGGTCTACACCAAAATAGATAAATGCTGTAGTAACTCAGTGGGTCAGGCAGCAACTCTGGAGAAAAGGAATAGGTGATGTTTCTGATCGAGACTCTTCTTCAGATTGAGTATCAGGGGAGAGTGAAACTAGAGGAATGTAAAGGTTTAGAACAAATCAGAGCTGACACCGATGACCAAGGAAAGGTGGAGCCCACAATGGTCCATTGTTGCTTGTGGAAGTGGTGATAATGAAGGGATATGTGGATGTGAACTGGAGCTAGCTGCATGACTAGGGTGGGGGAGGGGGGAGGGGGGAGGGGGAGCAGAGAGAGAGGGAATCCAAGGGTTACTTGAATTTAGAGAATCCAACAAATCCTCTAATTTGTGTTTGGTCTCACTCTGACAGTGGAGGAGGCCCAGGACAGAAAGGTCAGTGTGGGAATGGGAAGGGGAGTTCGTGTTTGGTAATTGGGAGATTGCGTAGGCCAAGACGGACTGAGCGTGGGTGTTCAGTGAAACAATCGTCCAGTCTGTGCTTGGTCTCACCGATATTTTCAGCGAAACCACGTCCACTGGCCTCCATTGTGTTTCATCAGCTCCTGGAATGAACTCCCCCATCAATCCCATCCCCTGACCCTTTTCCCCAGAGCACTGCACATTATCCTCATCAATTTCCTTTTAAAAGTTATAATAAAATCCTCTACCAGGCAAAGTATTCCATATTATAACAGCTCATTGCAAAAGTAATTTCTATTTATCTCCTTCTGCTTTGTTTGCTAAATTGAAACACAAGATTTCTATAATCATCGCCTGGTCCGCAAAACCTCTCATAATCCCAGTGACATTATCTTGGCACCATTGGAGATTTCATTGGAGAACACCATTGGAGATTTCATCCATAGGGACGTGAATGAGAGGAAACCGGTCTCTCTTGGTCTCAGTCAAAAGATTCATTTTCCCTTTTGCCTTCCCGTAACTATTGTTTGGCAATTCCTGCTCATGAAATCTTCCCTGGTTTCTCTTTCTGTTTCCACCATCGTGTTATTGAGCACCTTTGCTCCTCGTGGACTCTTGTACCTCAGATGGCAGCATGATCACTGCTGACTCAGCAAGTTCAGCGCTTCCCATACCCAGGGAACGTGAGCACAAACTTCTCGGCCAATACTGAAAACGTGCTATACACGCGGAGAGAGTATCGATCACCCCGACGGGGGCTTCGATCATCGGCTGCGGGGGTTCGTAGCCCCGACTGCGAATATAAGAGAACGAAGATTGAACTTTATTTGCAATCCACCGGGAAAGTTGATTACGGCATCACAATGAGGAATGTGGGATCCACTGTGATGGATGTTTATGTGGTTGTGCGTCTTGTGGCTTTTCACTTAGTATGGCTGTATGGTAACTCAAATTTCACTGTACCTTAATTGGTACATGTGACAATAAACTGACCTTGAAACCTTGAACCTTGAAACCTATATTGTAAGGAGGCGGTGCTCTTTGAAAGCTATGCCGTAATCAACTTTCCCGGTGGATTGCAAAGATGCTTGACATTATTTCGAAGAAAAGTAAGGGTTTATCCCTGACCAACATTTGACTGGAATTTATTTCTCAATAGACATCAAACCACAGATTAGTAGATCATTATTACACGTGTTTATGGGAATTATGTCTCATTTCCACCACTACAAGTTTTTTTTAAACAATTGCATTTAAAAGCATTTTAGAGCATTTAAATGCCTACTGAAAAGCACTTGAAATGTTCATGATCCAGTGGCTATTTATTGCCCTGCAGGATTCACTGGAAAGGATTGACGAATAGTTTACACAATGCAACTACTGTTATATTGCTGTTTCTCTTTCAGTAGTCACTTCTCACGCCATGTATGTTCATGTCTGTGCCTGATCTCATTATATTTTTTAGATAGACACAAAAAGCTGGAGTAACACAGCGGGTCAGACAGCATCTTTGGAGAAAGGAATAAGTTTTGGGTCGAGACCTTTCTCCAGACCAGCTAACAGACCCTATCCCCGAACTCTATCTCCCGTTCGTTACATTGATGACTGCATCAGTGCTACCTCCTGCACCCATGCAGAACTTATGGACTTCATTAAACTCAACAACCTCGTTATATTTGTCTTAGTTACACTCATTTGTTGATCATTATCTACTTTATCTTTCTTCCTCCTGCGATCACCTCTTTCTGTCTGCTACCAACTACTCGTGTATTCTTCCATGTCTGATTTCCTCCTTTTCTCAGTTAAAACCAGAAACTGCAGGATATACTCAGCATCAATGGAGAAGTTAGTGTTTCAGCTTGTTTGTCTTTCATTCGGGAGAAAAAAAATCAGAAACAGGTGTGTTTTCAATTTACAAAGAAAGGGGCGGGTGTGAGGAGAACTAAAGGAACACCTGTGAAAGTGAAAATAAAATCTTGGACTGGAGCCAGTTAAGGGAGGGTGCTGAAGCTTGTTAATGGTGGTAGCTGGTCTGTCGGGAGTAGGGTTCAGTCGAGGGACCAGGGGAGAGAAACACAAACACAATCCTCGAGCTGAGAGATGCACAGCAAGACACCGGCATCTTTTAGTTTAGTTTAGAGATAGAGAGAAACAGCGGGGAAACAGGCCCTTCGGCCCACCGAGTCTGCAACGACCAGTGATCCCCGTACACCACTAGCATTATTCTACGCACCAGGGACACTTTACAATTTTACCGAAGCCAATTAACCTAGTGTGGGAGGAAGCCGGAGCACCTGGAGAAAACCCATGCGGATCTCTGGCGTTGTAAGGCAGCAACACTCACGCTGCGCCACCGAGTAGTTAGATCAGGAAGCAGCATATTGTGGTGGAGCAAACCCGACTTATTGCTTGGCCGTCGCCACATCTGGCAGTCACGGTGGTAGAGTTGCTGCCTTACAGTTCTTGCAGCGCCAGAGACCCGAGTTCGATCCTGACTACGGGTGCTGTCTGTACGGAGTTTATACGTTCTCCCCGTGACCTGCGTGGGTTTTCTATGAGATCTTCGGTTACCTCCCACACACCAGAGACATACAGGTTTGTAGGTATAAATTTAAATTGTCCCTCATGTGTGTAGGATAGTGTTAATGTTCGTGGATCGTTGGTCGGCACGGACTCAATGGGCTGAAGGGCCTGTTTCCGTGCTGTATCTCTAAACTAAACTAAACATTTTGCAGATGCAAGATCTCCGTGAGCTGATTCTCCGTGTCTGATGAGGCAAAGGGGGTGCAGAGTGGAGTGGGCTGACGCTAACACTGCTGCCAAAGGACTTTCACTAGTCCTTTGAATGGTAGCGCAGTGGTCGTGCTGCTGCCTCACAGCGCCAGAGACCCGGATTCAATCCTGACCTTGCGTACTGTCTGTGTGGAGTTCGCACGTTCTCCCTGTTACCGCGTGAGTTTTCTCCAGGTGCTCCGGTTCCCCCCACATCCCAAAGACATGCCTGGTTTGTGGGTTAAATGACTTTTATAAAAATTGCCTGCAGTGTGTAGGATGCGAAAGTGGGATTACATACAACTAGTGTGAATAGGTGATCGATTGTCGGCGTGGACTCGGTGGGCCGAAGGGCCTGTTCCAACACTGCATCTCTCTAAATGAAACAAGAGAGTTAGATTTAGCTCTGAGGGCTAAAGAAATCAAGGAATATGTGGAAAAAGCAGGAACGGGGTACTGATTTTACATGATCTGCCATGATCATATCGAATGGTGGTGCTGGCTCAAAGGGCTGAATGGCCAACTTCTGCACCTATTTTTCTATGTTTCTATGAGAGGGAAGAGGGACCATCAGGATTGTGATGAATCCTTTGCAGCCCTGTCGGCGCCCTATTCGTGGTGACTCTTTGCATACCTTGCGTAATGTATGCAAAACAATGATCTCACTGTGCCGAGGTACATGTGACAATAAAGTATCGTTCAATGTCTATGAATCATGAACAGGTGGCAACTTCATTTGAAAGTGTTCCGTGAATCAAGATACATGAAAGAACTGCCTCTGGCGCACAAGCCAAAACGTTGCGTCGAACATCTGTTGATGCAGAAGGAAGGAAAATGACACTTCACATCCAACAGATGTCCAACAAGTTAAAGCGTGCTGACAGTAACCAAGGTGTTATGACATAATGTGCTGTCCAACACATACATTTCTAAACTGTTTTTGAATGTCCTTGATCTAAACATTTAAACTGTGTTGGTACACAAAAATGCTGGAGAAACTCAGCGGGTGCAGCAGCATCTATGGAGCGAAGGAAATAGGCAACGTTTCGGGCCGAAACGCTTCTTCAGACTGATAGGGGGTGGGGAGAAGAAAGGAAAAAAGGCGGAGGAGGAGCCCGAGGGCTGGGGGATGGGAGGAGACAACCAGAGGGCTGATGAAGGAGAGGGGACAGCAAGGGCTAGCAGAGTTGGGAGAATTCAATGTTCATGCCCCCAGGGTGTAGACTGCCCAAGCGGAATATGAGGTGCATTTCCTCCAATTTCCGGTGTTGCTCGCTGTGGCCATGGAGGAGACCCAGTACAGAGAGGTCAGATACGGAATGGGAGGGGGAGTTGAAGTGCTGAGCCACCGGGAGGTCAGGTAGGTTATTGCGGACCGACCGGAGGTGTTCGGCGAAACGATCGCCAAGCCTCCGCTTGGTCTCACCGATGTAGATCAGCTGACATCTAGAGCAGCGGATGCAATAGATGAGGTTGGAGGAGATGCAGGTGAACCTCTGTCGCACCTGGAACGACTGCTTGGGTCCTTGAATGGAATCGAGGGGGGAGGTGAAGGTTAAATGATTAAACTAATAAAACATTTTTAAAGGGTAATTAAAACAGAAAAGTGTGCACGTCATTAAAAATATTAAATGAAGTAAAGTTAAACACTTATGCATATATAGTGTCAGCATACAAAATGAACACAGTCACCATTCATATGCTAGACCAATCTAACCTGAAGCTGAAGACTGGGTGTGAATCCTTACCTCAGGGAGTCACTCCACTGCTACTGGGCTCTGTGCTGCAACCAGTGTTTTTTTAGTTTAGAGATACAGCGTGGAAAAAGGCCCTTCGACCCACCGAGCGAACACCAGCCAATGATCACCCCGTACACTAGCACTAACCTAAACATTAAGGACAATTTACAGGAGCCCATTAACCTACAAACCTGTATGTCTTTGGAGTGTGGGGGAAACCGGAGCACCCGGGAAAACCCACAGAGGTCACGGGGAGAACGTACAAACTCCGTGCAGACAGCACCCGTAGTCAGGATCGAACCTGGGTCTCTGGCGCTGTAAGGCAGCAACTCTCCCACTGTGCCATGGTGTTGCGGGCAATCGCCTGCGCTGGCAGTCGACGTCTACGTCATCTTGGTCTTCCACCTAGTTTGGTAATCTGAGATGAGTCGAACCACATATGGCTGCTGTCGTAGCACTATCCCATGTTGCAAGTAGCAAATGCACTCATTGAATCAAGAATGCTGAATTTACTGAAGAAAATATTGTGAAGTCACTTGGGATGAACTAAGATCATAAAAATGTGCAAGATAAACCATGGTCTAGGTTGGTGCTCAGGACTTTTGCAAAAAAAATTCCAGTCAAGCTGAGAATCAGCAATTCCTCATCATCTCTCTCAACGTACGTACCCCAGTGGACAGTTCTCAGTGTGTGACTCATAAACCTGATTTAATCGTGCCCTATTCCGATCAACTGGGGGCCATGTGTGCCCAGGCTGCCTTTAGTGCCTTTCGAATACATCCCAGTAAGCACATGAAACCAAAACTTTTAATCAGGTAGATTAAAGAAACCACACTGTGAAAATCACCTTCAGTTTCATTTGGTGCATGTTTGTGAGAGTTTAGATATTCACTTGAACTCTGTAAAGGCCTCACTCACGTGGAGGAGGGACTTGTAAATACATAACAGGATGCGTTTGAACTTTATAGGAACAAGGAACTGCAGATACTGGTTAATATACAAAAAGACACAAAGCGCTATAGTAACTCAGCAGGTCAGGCAGCATCATTGGAGAACATGGATAGATGATGTTTCAGGTCAGGACCCTGCTTGTGACTGATTGCAGGGGGGCGGGGAGGGGAGAGAAGAAAGCTGGAAAAGGGGGTTGTTTCGAGTTTGGGCTTTGGGTAAGCAAGTGATTGTGATCCCAAGCATCTGCTAATAATACTGTCAAGGCTTTGGGTCAAGACCCTGCAAAAGAACGCTTGATTAGAGAATAGCTCTTTCCACATTGACCTCTGCACTGGACAGAAAGCCAGAGACGGGAACTTAGATTTACATTAATTGGCAGAAGGATTAGAGGCGAATTGACTATAGATTATTCAACTCATTGTGTAGCAGGACCTGGAATTCACTGCCTCAAAGGATGTTAGAGGCAGAAGCCTTAAGGGCCTGTCCCACTTGGCTGTCTTTCGCGCTCCATTTACACGACCTGCTAGCGCGTGGGTAGCATGTGGGTAGCGCGGGGACGGGCGCATGGAGTGGCGTGGAGGAGTGTGGACTTCGTCCTGCACGAAATCTTCGCGCGCCACCGGCCTGTCGCGTAACTGATGGCCAAAGTGGGACAGGCCCAAGACCCTGGCGCGGAGCAACGTCTCACCTCCAACAGCAGCAGAAGCAGGCAAACGATCACCGAGCTCGGCCTGGGGCTCACGGCCGTTGCGGATCCGGATCCGCCCCCACTCCTACTCCCAGAGCGGGGCCAAGAAAATTGAAGATAGACACAAAATGCTGGAGTAACTCAGCGGGACTGGCAGCATCTCTGGAGAGAAGCAATGGGTGACGTTTCGGGTCAAGACCCTTCTTTCCGGCTGAAGAAGAGTCTCGACTCGAAACATCATCCATTCTCCAGAGATGCTGCCGGTCCAGCTGAGTTACTCCAGCATTTTGTGTCCATCTTCAAATGACGTCACGCGCTCCAGACGGCTGTGCGGATGCATGATGACACGCGCGACTCTCCTGGACCGTCGCGCGACCGTCATTACCGGCCTGTCGCGTAAATGATGGCCCAAGTGGGACAGGCCCTTTACTCACAGTTATCAGCGCAAGTGAGTCCAATTCACAAAGTTGCACATTCACCAATGTGATGTGAGATTTCCTCATTCAATCTGGGCCAAGAGAAGTTAATGGTAGACACAAGGAACTGCAGATGTTGGGGTCTTGCGTGGGACACAAAGTGCTGGAGGATTAACTCAGCAGGTCAGCCAGCATCTCTGGAGGACATGGATAGGCACCATTTTGGGTTGGGACCCTCTGGAGGACATGGATGGGCAACATTTTGGGTTGGGAGATGATGGTACATGGACCTGATCCAGTCAACAGTCACAGCTTCCAACAATCGTGAGTGTTTGTGAAATATTGACTGCACTCATCTAAAAACAGACATTATTACCTCAACAGATAATCCTCCGACATTTTCGTCACCTCCAATGGGACCCCACCACTGGCCACATCTTCCCATCTCCTCCCCTTTCGGCTTTCCGCAGAGACCGCTCCCTCCGTAACTCCTTGGTCAATTTGTCCTTTACCACCCAAACCACCCCCTCCCCTGATACTTTCCCTTGCAACTGCAGGAAATGCTACACTTGTGGCTTTACCTTCCCCCTTTGCTCCATCTCAGGACCCAAGCAGTCTTTCCAGGTGCGGCAGAGGTTCACCTGCACCTCCTCCAACCTCATCTATTGCATCCTCTGCTCTAGGTGTCAGCTGCTCTACTTCGGTGAGACCAAGCGTAGGCTTGGCAATTGCTTCGCCCAACACCTCCGCTCGGTTCGCACTAACCAACCTGATCTCCCGGTGGCCCAGCACTTTAACTCCCCCTCCCATTCCGAATCCGACCTTTTTGTCCTGGGCCTCCTCCATGGCCAGAGTGAGTCCCACCACAAATTGGAGGAGCAGCACCTCATATTTCGCTTGGGCAGTTTGAACAAACCACCCCAGCGGTATGAACACTGACTTCTCCAATTTTAGGTAGTCCTTCTTGCTTTCTCCCTCCTTCCCCTCCCCTTCCCAGCTCTCCCACAGCCTAGTGTCTCTTCCTCTTCCTTTATTCTCCCCCCCCCCCCCCCACCTCCACATCAGTCTGAAGAAGGATCTCGACCCGAAACATCACCTATTCCTTCGCTCCATAGATGCTGCCTCACCCGCTGAGTTTCTCCAGCATTTTTGTCTACCCTTTGATTTTTCCAGCATCTGCAGTTCTTTTTTTAAAACAGACATGGTTTTCAGTTTTCCAGAAATGGTCTTTAAACCTTTGTTTTGCTTTAACATGTTTTTTCTTAGAGATGCGGAAACAGGCCCTTCGGCCCACCAGTCCACGCCTACCAGCAATCCCCATACACCAGCATTAGTCCTACACACTAGGGACAATTTACATTTTATTACTGTAGCCAATTAACCTTCAAACCTGTACGTCTTTGGAGTGTGGGAGGAAACCAGGGCACCCGGGGAAAACCCACGGGGTCAGGGGAAGAACGTACAAACTCCATACAGACAGCACCCGTAGTCAAGTTCGAACCTGGGTCCCTGGCGCTGTAAGGCAGCAACTCTACTGCTGCGCCACCCTGCCGCCCCTCCTTCATCGTGCCGTTTACGTCCAACAGTATTGCCGGAACTGCCAATTCTGGCTCCCTTTTTGCGTGTGAATCATTACCACATGTCGAGAAATAAACACAATTGTGATGTTCAGTACACTGACAATAAACTGCAATTTAATCTGTGTTTCAAAACAAAACTTCAATGGCAATTAATAAAACAGGAGCTCAGTTTAGCCATGTCCCGACTCCCAGCAATGCTCGTACATGAATCTAGCCTGTTACATGGAGCTGCTGGTGAAAAGTTTAGGAACTGTACTTTTATTTTAATGTTGCTGTCCAGACTGAACAGATGTGTGGTGGTTTTCATTTTCTGAGAAACTCAACTAGAAAATTGAAACTGTTAGAGAGGGTTTAAAGGAAAATGAAACTGTGAAGATTATTTGCATTCTGGTAAATAGTCCCTGGCTGTGATTACACGTCTTTATCTGTTTGCACTCAACATTGATTAACATCTGTGTGACTGTTGCTTTGTTGTACTTATCTGTAAATTTTGTCTCAAGAACATATTGTACTTGTCTGCTAAATTTGCCCCAAGAACAAGCAGCCTAGTGGCAATAATCTCTCCAATACCAGAGTTCAATTTTACCCAAGTTATAGACATAAGATTGAATTTATTTGTACATAGAACAAAGAACAGTACGTCACAGAACAGGCCCTTCGGCCCACAATGTCTGTGCACGAACATGATATCGCAACATGTTATCACAATAAACTCTTATCTGCATGCACATAATCCATATCCCTCCATTCCCTGCAGATCCATGTGCCTTTGATAAAGCCTCTTAAACGCCACTATCAGATCTGCCTCCACCACCACCACAGTGTGTTCCAGGTACCCACCGCCATCTGTGTAAAAATCTTGCCCTGCACATCTCCTTTCAACGTTGCTCCTCTCACTTTAGACCCACTGTATGCTCTCTCGTACTTAATATTTCCATCCTGGGGAAAGGGTCCCAACTGTCCACCCTATCCATGATTCTCATAATTGTAAAGACTTCTATCAGGTCTCCCCTCAGCCTCCGGCATTCCAGAGAAACATTCCACGTCTGTTCGAACACTTTTTGTAGCTAATACTCTCGAATCCAGGCATTAGCCTGGTAAACCTTCTCTGCACCCTTTACGAAACCTCCACACCCTTCCTATAATGGGGCGACCAGAACGGCATGCAATACTCCAAATGTGGCCTTACCAAAGTCCCATAAAGCTGCATCAGGCCTCGACCAATGAAAACAAGCATGCCATATGCCTTCTTTACCACTCAATCTACTTAAGTTTCCATTTTCAGGGAGTTTTGGACTTGGACCCCAACATCAATGCTGCTCACGGTCTTGCCATTAATTGTTGTTTTTCCCACCTTATATTCAACCTCCCAAAGTGCAATACCTCACTCTTGCTCAGATTAAACTCCATCTGTTATTACACTACCCATTTCGATAGCTGATCGATATCCCGCTCTATACTTTGACAGCCGGTCTCACAGTCTGTGATTCCAGCAACCTTGGTGTCACCTGCAAACTTACTAACCAATCCATCGACATTAATGTCCTAGTCATTTATATATATCACAAACAGCAGCAGTCCCAGCACAGATCCCTGCAGACCTTTTACTGTTCACAGACCTCCAGCCTGAATATTGTCCTCCTACCACAACCTTCTGCCTTCTATCAGTAAGCGAGATATGAATTTACACGACCAAGTTATTGTTAATCCCATGCATCTTAATCTTCTGGATCAGCCTAGCTTTGGGACTTTATCAGATGCCTTACTGAAATTCATGCAGACAACACCCACCTCCCTACCCTCATTGGTCACGTTCGTCACCTCTTCAAAAAACTCGATCAGGTTAATAAGACATGACTCCTCAAACACCTCTTGTAAAGGGCCTGTCCCACTGTACGAAGTAATTCAAGAGTTCTCCCGAGTTTCCCCGATACGAACTCTGAGAATTATGGTAATAGCCGCTCGTAGGTACTCGGGGCTCTCGTGGACATTTTTCAACATGTTGAAAAATCTTCACGAGCTTACCACGTTTCCCGAGTACCTGCCGTTAGCGTTACGAGCCGCTAGAGACATCCCAAGCTCCGACGTAGCCGCTACGTACTTACCACGAGTTTGATTTTTTTTAAAACTCGGGAGAGCTCTTGAATTACCTCGTACAGTGGGACAGGCCCTTAATGCAGGAAATCTGCCCCACTTAGCCAGTCCCACACCAGCCAGAGTTGACTGTTTGCTAAAATAGCCTCAACATTCAAACTACTGCAGCTCTTCAAGAAGAATCACCACTGCTACATATTCTGCCTGCAACTGTGGATGTGCAATAAACCCATACACTAGGGTGGCACGGTGGCACAGCGGTAGAGTCGCTGCCGTACAGCGCCAGAGACCCGGGCTCCATCCTGACTACGGGTGCTGTTTGTATGTTCTCCCCGTGACCTGCCTGGGTTTCCTCCGAGATCTTCGGTTTCCTCCCAAACTCCAAAGAAGCACAGGTTAATTGGCTTAGTATAAATGTAAATTGCCCCTAGTGGTGTGGAGCACTAGTGTTAATGTGCTGGGATCGCTGGTCGGTGCAGACTCAGTGGGCCGAAGGGCCTGTTTCCGCGCTGTATCTCTAAACTAATCTAAACTAAACTCATTCTGAGATTGGAAGGAAGACTTGTCCAGCTCACAGTTATGCAACTTCTGGGAAAATCATAGATTGTGGAGTCAATTTAGGGAAAAGACTGAGTCATCTTTCTCTCCCTGGAGCCAAGATGCATGGCCACAAGTCGCTTTAACTTGTGTAAGAAGGAACTGCAGATGCTGGTTTAAATTGAAGATGGACACAAAATGCTGGAGTAACTCAGTGGGACAGGCAGCATCTCTGGAGAGAAGAAATGGGTGACGTTTCTGGTCAAGGCCCAAAGCGTCACCCAGTTGCTTTAACTTTTCCCACTCCCATCTAGACCACCAATGGTACTCTATAATTGGAAATCTACATTTCATTTGGGAGATTGAAGTACTATGGGACAGCCACACACTGATAATCATCTATTCCAGACAGGGATGACTGTTCGTGATTATATTTTAATCTTGCTCATCCTAGGAATGTTCTATTGTTCCTCTGGTTTCCAGCTAAACTCATTTCAAATGTAGCAATACATTCAATCATGATCTAATCTCTTCATTGTAAAAGACTGTGAGTCATAACCTCTCCAAGCCTGGACTTCCTGCAAGCAAAACTCTACTATTCTGCCTGTAATTGATTTCCATTCTGAGACACAAGAAGTAGAAGCTAGAGTGGCTTCTTCACACTCATGCCTGCTTCACCAAGCAATGTGATCATGTTCAACTCTACTTTTCTGCTGTTTCCCAGTCCCTCGTGCCTACACAGTGCACCAATCTGTTTATCTGGGCCTTGGATGTTTACGGTGACTCCGCAGTTCCACGGAGTAGAGAATGACAATGATTCATGACCCTCTGACGAAAGGGATTCTTCCTCATCACTGATTTATATAGACAACTGTGTAGGAATGATCTACAGATGCTGGTCTACACCGACGATAGACACAAAATGCCAGAGGAGCGTCTCTGGAGAGAAGGAACGGGTGACGTTTCGGGTGGAGACCCTTCTTCAGACCGAAGAACGTTGTTGACCCGAAACGTCACCCATTCCTCTTTTCAGCCTACCTGTCTCGCTGAGTTACTCCAGCATTTTGTGTCTCTATTTAATATAGACCCTTTTGCTTTCTCTGAGTGCCATGGTTTCCTCCCACATCCGAAAGACATGCAGGGTCTTAGGTTAATTGGCCATTGTATTTGCTCCTTCTGTGTAGGTGAGTGGTAGAATCTAGATCCAAATGTGGGGTGAATAAGTTACAAGGGAAAACTTGTGAGGGGTGGGATTCCTTGTGAGCCAGCATGGATTCCTTCTGGATTCCAGGGTTATGCATTATGTGCAGGCAGATGAGATTTGGTCATGGCATCATGGTCGACACAGCCATTGTGGGCAGAAGGGCCTGTTCCTCTGCTGTGCTGTTCTGTTCTATGTTCTATGTGGTGAGGAAGCATGGAAATATGGGATGGGGTGGGCTAGCCTACATGAATGCAACGAAGGGTGTTTCTCATTCTTGGAAGAAAACCAATTTGTTATTCTGCTTCCAATCTGGACATTCTGCTTTCATGATTTCTGTGAGTGGGCAACTTTAATTCTATCAAACCATTCGATATCAATCCACAAAACGTAAATCCCTGAACTCAAAAGATTTCTTATTAGGATTTAAAGCTTTTCAGAGACTTCTATAGATTGGCTAATGGAGCACATTCAAAGGACCATTTAAGTTGTTTTTGACTTTTTGATTCTGTATTGATTTTTACTGTCAAGACGCCAGAATCACTTATGCACTTTGTTAATATTTCTATTCTCAACGATAACATCCTAATGCTACATTGGGAAACAACAAGAATATTTTTAATAATGGCAACAATCGAACATTGGCTGCGATGCACAATAGAAGAAGCACAAATAGTTTTCAGGAATCATGTGCAGCCCTTGGATCTAAGTTCCCATTTATAGATGGTTATAAATGAGAACCATTAACAAAGAAGCACTAATGTCACTCAAATATATGCGATAACTTAACCACGAGAAAGAGGTTTTGACATTATTCGGCTTCCTGGAAAAACCCATTAGTGAAGCTTCCCTGAACAAGATACTTAAAAGTTTGAAATAAATCATCATTCAGGGTCGTGCTTTCTAAATTCAAAGTCTCCATCTTTCTGCCTGTTAAAACCAACTAGAACAAAGCCCCGTGTATAATCTGTGCTTCCTCCAGAAGGTCATAAGCACTCTTTAAATGGGCCATGCAGACATGAATGAACTGGAATTCCTTTAATCCTTTACTGACAACAGGGGGCAAAAATCAACTGAGCTTAGACAGTGCAGTCTATTTTTATTAAACCAACACATTAAAATGTGTACATGAGTGATGGAGGTTTGTTATCAGAACCAACTTGAAAACATTGGGTTATAATCTTGAGAGGAGGTTTGCTAAGTCATTCCATCAACTTATATATTGAGCAAGTATAATTTTCCCAGCAAAAATCACTGGATGACAATCTCAGACCATTTTCCCATCCCTGATTTAAGTGATCCAACACCTCCATTAAAGAAAGTCATAGAATAGTCATATTGTAGCCTTGTTCAATTGTAATAATTGACTGGCAGGACCCTGGGGAGCGGCGTAGAGCAGATGGATGTAGGAGTGCAGGTTCAGTTTTGACCACTGTGCTATAGGATGGATGTGATTCAGCTGGAAACGGTGCAGAGAAGATTTATGAGGATGTTGCCAGGACTGGAGAGGCTGAGCTGTAGGGATATTTGGGCAGGAGATTAGGACTTTATTCTATGAAGCACAGGAGGAAGAGGGGAAATCTTCCAGAGAGATTTATAATTTATAGAGAGGTCTACCCAGCGGCCTTGACCCACTTCCGTCCACCTACCGCCACAACAGGTCCACGGACGATGCCATTGCCCTAGCCTGGATCACCTGGATAACAGAGTCCTATGTCAAACTCCTGATCATAGATGACAGCTCTGCCTTTAATACCATTATACCATCCAAGCTTAGCACCAAACTCACGGGACTTGGTGTCAGCACTCATCTCTGCAACTGGATCCTCGACTTCCTGACCAACAGACCGCGATCGGTGAGGATAGGGGACAAATCATCCTCCACGATAGTCCTCAACACCGGTGCTCCGAAAGGCTGCGCTCTCAGCTCCCTTCTTTACTCCTTGTACACACACGACTGTGCAGCTGTGTACAAATCTAATTCCATTTCAAATTCGCAGATGACACCACCATTGTGGGCCGGATATCAAATAATGATGAGACGGAGTTCAGGAAAGAGATCGAGAACCTCGTGTCACGGCTTCGAGACAACAACCTTTCTCCCAACGTCAACCTTTCTCCCAGTCTCCCCCGCCCGATCGTCCGTCCCGTTTACCCTCGCAGAAGCCACAAACAGGAGGCCCTCTGCTGTTTTTCACCGTCCTCAGAGCGCTGCGGGCCTCGCTCTGGGTCAACGACGCCCGCAGCCTAGCTCGGGCCCGGCGCCTGTTGGGGAGGCTTGTGCTCTACGACTTCGGTAGCTGCTGCCTCTACCCTCTCCCCCTCCCTCTCTACCCCCTCCGCAAGGTAGAGGAAGAGAGCGAGGTGGGAGGGGGGGAAGAGGGGGGGTGGAGGGAGGGGGAGAGGCGGTGGGGAGGGAGGGGTGAAGGGGGGGGAGCGAGAGGGAGAGGAGAAGGGTGGGGTGGACAGGGGGGAGAGGGCCCTTCCTCTCTGTCCTCCTCCTCTCTCTGCCCCTCTCTCCCCCCCCTCTCTCCCCCTCCTGTCTCCCCCCTCCTCTCTCCCCCTCCTCTCTCCCCCCTCCTGTCTCCCCTCTCGTCTCCCTCCCCATCCCTCCCCCTCTATCCCCCCTCCCCTACCCCTCCCCTCCACGCTCTACCCCCACTCCCCTCCCCTCCCCCCTCTATCCCCCTCTTCTCCCTACCCCCCTCTCCCCCCTCTCCACTACTCCCCCTCTCCCCCCCTCCCACCCCCTCCCTCCTGTCTCCCCCCATCTCGCCCCCTCTCCCCCCAGTCTCACCCCATCTCCCCCCCTCTCCCCCCACTCTCACCCCCCCTCCCCCTGTGTGTGTGGGGGGTGGTTAGTGTGTATGTGCGACGCCACAGCCCCCCCGCCCCCACCCCCGCCCCCGCCCCCGCCAACCGGGTGTTGAGGGGACAGGACCCAATGGGTCCTCCTTGGTCTAGTCTATCTATCTATTATAACTCTGTGTGTGTTTGTGGGTGTATGTCACATTCCATTTTCAGACTTTTTTTTCAGATTAGATTTTTGGCCTTTGATTCCTTGGTCCGCCAAAACCACACACGAAAACTCTGCGATT